>HG995254.1:9375000-10000000 GCA_905332985.1 Mimas tiliae
TATGAACGGTCACTCATCTAGACTGACCGCACTAAGGGTTGCTTAACGCGCTAATCGTTTACCGATGAGTGAGTGCAACTGGCTACGAGCGCCTTACCTATTTAATTATGTCACAGGCTACCCAGCGTTCGTGTAAATGTTAGATGTGTAAATTTCTTTTTTTTTTATATCATAGGCCGGTTAACGAGCAAGTGCGTCACCTGATGGTAAGTAATCTCCACCATCCATGTACGCCCACAATACCAAAAGGATCATGGACGCGTTGCTGACCTTAAAGGAAATGGATATTAAGGCATTGGGAAGGGGAGAGAGATTTGGGCCTCCGGATATCTCACTCACCGTACGAAACGCAGCAGCAAGGTGCTACTTTACGCCACTTTTCTGTGAGATAATGGTAACGACCTGGACGAACCGGCCCATTCCTGATGTAGACAAAACTGTCTAGCGTGCCTCTACCACTCAAAAATAATCACATAATCTTCTAATGCTGTTTGGTCAATCATATTAGAGATGAAACAGAACCTTTGAATATCACAACGAATCCAATTCCATTTGTAAGGTTTCCCCGAAACTGTTTGAAGATTATCTTACTTCTCTTTCTTGCAATGCAAAGTGCTTTTCGGTTACCCATAAAATATCCGTCTGAATGATTTCAGAACGTAATTCAGTTAAATCCATACTAAGATTATCGCGTGTTGATGTGAGATACACTCATGTAATAATACATACTATTATTATCTGTATGGTGAAGTGGTAATAAATAAATTTATAAGTCAAACATATCAGTTTTTTATAGGTCTCTTTAAGAGTTAGTCTCTCAGTTAGAGTCGGTCCCTGTGTTGCTGTCGGTCAAATAAAATTGCACCGACTCCAAAAAAACCTATGAAAATTGTTGTTTTTGACTTTCAGTGTTATTTTTTAAGTCGGTTTTAAGTTTTGTTAAAACTTATTGTATTTTCCAATTTCAGTGATCGCTGATAGCAGCTATGATGTAAAATTCCAATACAGTTTCATTGTTTTGAGCTCCGTACTGCGTCATCAGATCTTAACCTTTATATGGGACCACAGCGCAGCTAAACTCTATCGAATGAAATCGAATAAAATCAGCCCACAATGTGATCGGTACATACTACGCATACACGTTACGTATTTCAATATCATTCTCCAATGGTATCAGTCCGAAAAAACTTATGTAGTCGATTACGATAGTCTTCCAGCATGAGAAATCCAAATAAATCCATCATGCTCAAGTACCACCTGAGAATCTAGGATCGAATGCGTTCAGCATATATCATGGTTACATTAGACAGGCGATTGATTGTAATGATTATTACCTTTAAACATAGTTCGATATTAAGCCTTTATTTATATTACAATTGTTAGAAGGTGCAAAAATATACATTCTTCTTCCTCCACCTGACCTTATCGCAGTGGGTCGGCGCAACATGCTTAACACATTTTACAGAAATATTTGGCTTCTATGTTTACAGCCCGTACCCAGTAGTGGGACTTATATAATACAAGGCTAGTAAAAAAAAAAGTTTGATTGAAAATGTTAAATAAACAAATAAATAAGTACACCCAACAGTCACACACATAGTCCTGACCCCACACTAGGTAAACCTGTATCGTGGGTATCAAGAACTACGAGGGACTTGCGGTCCCACAACACCCAGACCCAAGACAAATATTTGTGGATCAGACAAACATTTGTCAAGGTGCGGGAATCGAACCCACGGCCTCACGCTTCGCAACCGGCTACTCGCCCGCTGCGCCACGGAGGCTGTCAAATGTTTTACTAGAAGTTACTTCATTTATTAAGGTTAGCTATTTTAACCGTATCAACATAAAACTTTATTTGTAGGCTTCAGAGGCACAAACTATGAATAAATATTAATATTATTAAACGCTTTTATGTTCAGGAAATTATTAGGAATTCATCCCAATGGAGTTCATTCGCCGAAACGTATTGAGGTTTGTAGGATTAAAATTACCTTCCCTTGTAAATTGATACCATTCAATATGACCCACTTCAGAAATATAGTTCTACACGTATTTTGGCGGTAGTATTAAGGCTATTGCATACTATTTTAAATTCATTGCCGAAAGACATTGGGTGCAAATAAATATGTGTCTAAGATTTTATTAATAGCCAAAGGGCACACTAGCTAGTGTGCACCTGATGGTAAATGATCTCCTTCACCCATGAATACCTACAATACCAGAAGTATCATGGATGCGGTGCGATACTTTAATGAAAAATAATGGGCATATAAAATCTACTCTCAACAGAGAGTAACAACTCAATATACCTTTTCCTAGGAGGATGGTTATAGGCCTCCAAAAATCTCATTCACCATACAAATGCAACAGCAAGCTTCCCCTTCATGTCTATATAATGTAAAACAGTGATACTATCCCACACGAGCTATTCATACTGTAGACAACACTACAACGTGACTACCGCTTACAAAAGTAAATTCTAAAATTTGCAGTACATGTCATGGTAACGTTTATCCTGCTACCTTTTGTGGTCATACTTCAGTAGTGTATGTCCCAATGAGATCTTAAAATACAGCTGTTCTTTTCCATCACACAAAATTAGGAATGTTAGGTCTTAATTTGACGCCTTTTACAGATTTAATATTCGAACCGTGGCGAATAAACCCAGGAATACTGCATAAGCTGGTTTGGTCAGGTTTTGAAGAAACCACATTAGCAAATCTGTCGCAAACGTCTATTCTAGATTGTATTAGGGTTACAATCACGTGAATAGCCCAAAAAGCTATGGCTTGACGTTAGAGCCAATAGTCTCACTATATTATTTTTTTTTATAGTATAGGCCGGCAAACGAGCAAGTGGGTCACCTGATGGTAAGCGATCTCCACCGCCCATGTACGCCCACAATACAAAAGAATTATGGGCGCGTTGCCGACCTTAAAGGAAAGGGATAATAAGGGATTGGGAAGGGGAGGGGGATTTGGACCTCCGGATATCTCACTCACCGTACGAAACGCAGCAGCAAGCTGCTACTTTACGCCGGTTTTCTGTGAGACAGTGGTAACGACCCGGACGAGCCGGCCCATTCATGCTGTAGACAAAATTGTCTACAGCGTGGCTCTACCACTATACGAAGGATGTTCAAGACTGGCCGAAGTGAAGCGTCTAATTAGGAAGGAGGCCGAGGCAGTAAGTCAGGATATCTCCAGGTTGCAATTGATCCAGTATAGAATAATTATAGTTATGTACTATTATGATAATAAACCACAGGACTAAGGAACTCTCAATAAAATAATTAGGGATAAAAAATAATATTGTTTGAAAATAATGAGCCATATTATTGAAAATTAACAGTAATTGAAGGGGAATAATAACGCAAATTAATTCATCAATTTAACGATACCTAAATACTGCTATTAACACGTAAAATTATGGACATTTAGATAGCATATTTAATAAAAACTTTCAGAATATGTAATTCTTAAAAATAATATGAATTACATAAGTTTAATAACTTAGTTTTATTCAATAGCTTTTTGTAAACATTCGTTTTAATTTCTTTTTTATCGAAATACTCATAGCATAATTAGTGATGTTAGTTACTTTTATATTTTTAATTAGTATATTTGTGTACATCTTTTATTATTGTAAACATGGGATCTATTTGTAAATCGTAAATTGTGCCATGTTTGTGTCTGCATTGTTGATGTACCTTAAATAAATAAATAAATATTTATTTAATGTTATTTTTAATTCTTCCAACATTCACACGAGCCAAATAAAATAAAACTATTGTTCAGTAGTTCCTTTTAGGCTTTGTGTTTCCTAACCAAACCTTTAAATTTAATTGTATTACACTATTGCATTTCATATACTATTAAACTTCTTTTTTATGTAAGACCCATTAAGGTTTATTATTGAACTTCTGTCCCATCAAGCGCCCCAAACCCTTCTGGGATATCGAGCCCTGAAATAATTCACCTATAATTACCCGAAATTATTTTAATTTGATGGTTCTTGTATATAATTTTCTATATCATGAAATCGATGTAATGACGTTCATTAAAATGTGAGTTCTTTTTAAAATATTATCATCAGTGGAAACTTGTTTTCTTCTGGTGGGCGCTAAGGGTCAAAGGTGTGTAGGTGTGTTTGAGTAATAGAGCCACGCTGTAGATACTTTTGTATACAGCATGAATGGGCCGGCTCTTCCTGGTCGTTACCACTGTCTCACAGAAAACCAGCATAAAGTAGCAGCTTGCTGCTGAGTTTCGTACGGTGAGTGAGATATCCGGAGGCCCAAACTTTTCGTTTAAGGTCGGCAACGCACCCATAATTCTTTTGGTATTGTGGGCGTACATGGGGGTGCACTTGCTCGTTTGCCGGCGTACACTATAAAAAAATAAAATAAAAAGCCTATGTTGACATCATCCACGGCATGTACCACTGATCTGGGTCTATGGTTTGGGCTGCTGTTGGCGACACCAATCCCTTCCCGATTATCGTTTGTCTTCAGTAGGGCTTCGCGCTGAGTTCTTTTCTATTTAGTTATGTGCTTGATCTCACGACGGCACATAATAATATACAGGAGTGGCCACCATGGGTGCTCTTGTATGCCCACAACGAACGAATAAATGATAAAAACATTGTCATTGTAATCTAAATGTACCAGTGGAGCCCTATTTGTTGGTTTGATTTCATTAATTGATTTATAAGGACCTGGAGGTTTGATCTTTTAGTTAATTTCATAGCGTCTTTAAAGGCATACTAGGCAATAGGCATATAAGCCATATTAATCGCCTCATTAGTCTATTAGCAGTCTACTAAGGCTAAGAAACTATAAAGCCCTGGGTTGATATCCCGGGTCGGGCAATTGAGTTTTCTATTCCAGAAATCACACATGAGTTTCCCGGGATTAGAACTTGTGCCGAGTATTGCGGTAGGCTCGCCTCCTATCACATCTTTTTTTTCTGTCTGACATTATCCCGGTATAATGCCAAGGTCCGCCTATCCATTATGACGGATAATTTGGTATTATATGGGGCGACCCGCCCTTCGACCCGCAATACCCGCAAAGAGAACCAAGTTCCGCCATCCCTATTACATCATGGGTTGGAAATAAGCACGGTGAACTGTGGTTGCACTAGTTGCACATCTGCCTACACCTTCGGGGATACAGACGTAATCTTATGTTATCTTTAAAGGCATACAGTCATATATTATTACACAAGTAAAATCTAGCCTTGCTTTACGTACGTAAACAAACGACTGTAAACATTTTAGAAAGCTTCAAGAAATATGTCTTCGTGCGAAACGAGTAAACCCTCAACACAAAGGATTGTTCGTGATTGTCTCTGCTCTTTGACATTATTTTATTTTTATTCCTACTGATTCTAGTTTTTTATAGCATACGCCGGGAAACGAGCAAGTGGTTTATCTGATGGTAAGTGGTCTCCATCGCCCATGAACGACCACAATAACAGAAGACTCATGAACGCGTCGTCGACCTTAAATGAAAAGGATAATTAAGGGATTGGGAAGGGGTGGGGGTTTGCGCCAGATATCTCACTCACCATACAAAACGCAGCAACACGCCGCTACTGAACGTCGGTTTTCTGTGAGACAGTGGTAACCCGGTCGAGTCGGCCTATTTATGCTGTAGATAAAACTTCTCGCAGAAATACGAATTAAAGAGTGAGATACCCGGAGACTCAAAACTCCCCTTCCTAATCCCTTAATAATTATCCCCTTCCTTTAAGACCAGCAACACATCCATGATTTTTTGGTATTGTGGGTGGTGATGACCAACAGGCCAACCACTTGCTTGTTTACCAGGCTCTGCTATTAAATTGGCAAATAAATTTATAAAACTTCGACAGCCTCCGTGGCGCAGCGGGCGAGTAGCCGGCTGCGAAACGAAAGGCCGTAGGTTCGATTCCCACACCGAGACAAATGTTTGTGTGATCAACAATATTTATCTCGAGATGGGTGTTGTGGGACCGCAAGTCCCTCGTAGTTCCTGATATCCAAGATACAGGTTAACCTAGAGTGGGGTCAGAACTATGTGTGTAGGGTGTATTTAGAATTGCACAATATACTTTCAACAAAATTGGGATCCTTATGCCGCCTCGTAATGGCTTACTCATGACGCATAATAAAGAGTACAGAAAAAATTAAATCAATTCTATTCCGCCTGCGTATATTGGATAAGTGCCAGCTTCTAGTTTTATTTGTCACTTCCACAGTTTCCCTTGAACCTTGCCGCGTAACCCACAAACCAGGCCGCTAAGCAACAATCATAGTTTACAAATATTTGACAGCCTTCGTGGCGCAGTGGGCGAGTAGCAGGTTGTGAAACGAAAGGCAGTGGGTTCGATTCCCGTACAGAGACAAATGTTTGTGTGATCCACAAATAGTCGTTTCTAGTCTGCATGTTATGGGACCGTAATTCCCGCGATACACCCGATACCTAAGAATTCTTCATAAGAATTTCGAAGATATTTTAAGTTTAGGCCAGAATGGTGAACTAGGGGATAGGACTCTCGTATGCGAGAGGCCGTCTGGGTTGGTACTACCACTTTATCAATTTCTACCACTAATCAGCAACATGTAAACACTGTTGTCTTACGGTTTGAAGGCCATTGAAGCCAGTGAAATTACTGGTAATTTTGTGACTTAAAGACTTACCTATGTCTCGAGGTCGCGAACGCAGTCCAATACCATACAGTGCTTTTTAATTAAAGATCTGTGTGGTGTTGTTTCTGTTTATGGGTAGGCGTGGCGCTTACCATCAGGCGGCCTATTCGTTTCGTTCATCAATTTTGATGATATTTCACTAAGGGCCTGTTTCACAATAATTGTTTAAGATTAACCACAAATTAATGTATAGTAAATGACTATTTTATGAGTGGTAGAGCCGCGCTGTAGACGCTTGTCTACAGCATGAATGAACTGGCTCGTCCGGGTCGTTGCCACTGTCTCACAGAAAACCGGCGTAAAGTTGCTACTTTAGCTGCTAGCTTCTGCGTTTCGTACGGTGAGTGAGATATCCGGAGGCCCAAACCCCCTCCCCTTCCCAATCCTTTATTTATCCCTTTCCTTTAAGGTCGCCAAAGCCCTATGATTATTTTGGTATTTTGAGCCTACATGGGCGGTGGAGATCACTTACCATCAGGTGACCCACTTGCTCGTTAGCCGGCCTATGCCATAAAGAAATAAAGCAAATAATAAAGAAATGAGGATGCTGACGTTGAAGGTATATTTTATTTGGTGTCCTAAAAGTCTTTTATAATTACAGGATTTTGGCTGAAAATAAACGAGTAACCTACTATGTATTATAACATCTGAAATATGCATCACGGGCGAACAAAGCCACCCCTTCAATTAAGTACAACATTAGGTCATAAGTAACAATAATAATATATATATATATCAAAATTATAATCTGTATTGATATGGAATTTATTCTGGAATAAATAAATAAATAAATTTACAGTTAACTTAATACATCTTATACATAGTGTGACTGAGTGAAGAGCACGTATTGTTTTTATTCCCGGGAAAATACGGTTATCTTGGGAATAGAACGATAAATAATGCTTCAATATACATTATTATTTTGTATTGCGGAACGAAAACACAATAAACAAATATGTGAACAATCATTGGCTCAAACATTTATTCAAATATTTGATGTTAAGCTCAACTAGAAATTAAATCAGTGTACCATAATTTCAATAGTGATTACGTTAAAGCTAGTTATACCGTCAATAAACTATCATCACGTGTGCAAAGCCGTAACAATAGCTCATGTTTTATAATATAAATTTAGAAATAATTTCCATAAGAAAATTATAGTACATTTACTGGCTATTTAGGCCAAAAGTTACACGATGTTTCTTTTGCATGGGTATTATGTTCTCTGTATATAGCTTTAAAATGAGTTACAGATCATCTATTTTAGTATAGTTATCTCTTTCTGCATAAGTTCACTCCTGTATCTTTGATGGGGTAGGCAGAGGTGCTCGTGAACCCACGATTCACCAAGCTTATTTCCGTTCCGTTATGTGGTCGCTTATCGCCATATTAAGAACCAATGGCAATTCCGAGCTTCTTATTTATTTTATTAATGAGTTTATTGTTTAAATTACTTACTACCTTTAACTCAACATTTTTTTTATAATAATAATAATACTAGCCCTGTGTTATACACGTCCCACTGCTGGTCAAGGACATCCTCTAATGAGTAAGTCGGGTTAGGCCTTAGTCCACCACGTTGGCCTAACGCGGGTTGGTAGACTTCACATACCTTCGAAATTCTTATGGAGAACTTCTCAGGTACGCAGGTTTCCTCACGATGTTTCCTTCATCGTTAAAGCTAGCGATAATTAACAATTAATACACACGTAACTTAGAAAAGTCAGACGTGCATGCTCTTGGGGCTGGTTTCGAATCTACGAATTTCGTCTAGACCATACAACTCCCCGCTGAGCTATTCGTTTTATATTTGTAGCTTATTGGTTTCTTTCAGATGGTTTTATTTTTGTTATTATTTCACTATTTTTAGTGAAGAATTATAAAAATCGGTGCTTATGTGATAAAGTTTGTATCTTCCATCCTCGCTTTCTGTTCACCCCCCTATGTGTGGAATTTCTTCTTGGAATTAAAATGGGACCAAAAAAGAAAAATACATCCAAATCTGTTCACATTTGGCGGAATTAAGTGGTTATACATACAAAGAAAGCATCGAATTGAGAACCTCCGTTTTTTCATCGGTTGTGAACAATTTCTAGCTGCCCTTAAATTAAATTTATGACGCAACCTAAATAAACATTTATTTGAAGCGTTGCCAACTATACATTATAAAATAACCTCAAATTCGTAAGGTCATAACTCACTTCCTCACACTACGCATCCATCCATCCAAAATGCTCTCGCTCAAAGGTACTTAGTTTCAGCAATCTGCCGTGTCTATGGAAGCATATTCCGCTTAGTACCACGCAAATGATCTCCGTCAAAAATATCTGTAGATTTTGGTTTTTACGGCGTGTGGGGTCATATCGGCTGAATCGAGACGGAATAAAGCTAGGGGCGCGGGCACATTGCCAAAACCGATCGCAGCGTTCTGACGCTTTATTTGTAGTCGGCTTACTGAGCGACAATCTCTTTGCGCCCGCACTTACTCAAATACATTCGATTAATGCTTTTTATAAACATAATTCCGTTAGTTAAATGTGAACAAGATTTTGTGCATTGCTATCGAATTGTTATGAATATTTATGCCCACAATTAAATTTGCGTAATGTTATACAAATAGCTGTATTAGCTTTATTAGGTACTTAGTAGGTCCCTCGTATGCGAGGAGTCGTCTGAGTTGTGACCCCCGCTATGTCTATTTCTGCCGCCAAGCAGCAGTGTGACATGTTGACACTGTTGACATGACACTGTTGGGTAAATTACTGAGCATTATGAGACTTAACAACTTATGTCTCGGGGTGATGAACGCAGTCCAATGTCATGTAGAGCTTTGTAATTAATTGTAATAAGTTTTATGTGGTATTATATGGGCAGGCGTGGCATTTACCACCCTATTCGTTTCATTATTCAGGCAAATAAAAAAAGATAGAAACAGGACTATTAAATATTTAAAAAAGTATGAATAAACCGTGACTGAACTTTCCGAACTAACTTCATCACATGCATCGGTAATTCTCAAAAACAATTATCAACAAAAAACTCACAACCTCATGTCATATTATTCCACAGAACTGTACGAATAAGTAAATAAAACTGAATAATTTACGAGTAGATTTTACCACGGAATGTCACAAGGGCGGTGATGTGAGATATCAAATTATAAGAGGCTCTGTGCACATGCGCGGAGCGTTTTGCCGGCCGCGGGCTCCAGTCTGCTCGACGTTCGTGCTCTTTCCAAACGGGCCTGCGCTATGCGCCAATTCGAATTTTGAAACTCGACGCACGTTCGGTAAAAAAATTATACATCGAACAATTAGTGTGTTTAATTAAAAACTTTTTGCTATTTTATAATTTTAATAATTGTGCTTAGTCTGTTGTTGCATAAACAATAAAAACTTTTTAAGAACGTGGACTTATTTCTCAAAGTTTGTAGTAAGTGTTGAGTGAAGGTTTTATGTTGGATGAATTAATTATTGCAAACTGTAGGTAAGAACCTAGTTTTACTATTTAAATACTTATTTTTATAAATTTATTCGCAGGAAAGTAAAGCAGTAATAATACTCGAGAAAATTCTTGAGCAATGAAATAAAAAACATTAATGTTTTAAACATGGATAAATTTGGAATGTATCTACAAATACAGCCTATATGGGTACATTAATAATAATTTTGAGATTATATAATAGGATAATGGATGGACAATGAGCTTTTGCAACAAGCTTTCAACAGTGATGGAACTTATGTCATAGCTTTTTGTGCATGCTATATTTTATCCTATACTAAATAAGTTTAAATCGAGCGCGAAAATTGTGCTTTACAACATAGTAGAGGCACGTTTATACATAGACAGTGATGAAACCTACGTCATACGAAAAGTTTTATGTACAACTTACTATATTCTTTAACTACCTTATTTCGGAAGAAATCTAATTTATTTTAGTTTAAAAATATATTTAGTGCAGCAATTCCAGATTTTTTTTAACTAGTCAATAAATGTATTGAAAATGTTAGGTACTGATTTTTATGGCCATGACTTTAAGATATTTCTAAAAAATTAGATATAAATAATACGATATATTTCAGACGTTACTTTAGTATTAATGGTTCCCCACGGTAGATAATTACCGCAAATCTCTCAAGGAACGTAAAGGATTAGGGTTAAATGAATATTAAACCATCGCAATTAAAAAAAGGTAACGACGCGCGACGTACATCACTACGATTAAGATTATGTGCATCGACAATCTTCCGATAATTCGAAAATACGGACGTAATAATCTAATACGAAAATTTGATTATGTATTATATTTTTTTGAGTGACTGACATGAGGCACTGAATAGAATAGAATACATTCATTGTATATACGTATTAACTCGTAAAAAACATGAAACATTGCCAAAGTGCAATAACTTATGTCATCGAACTGTAATATATTACCTACTTATTATTAGCTACTTAAGGCACTTGGGATGAATGCTCGCTCATCAAGTACCGTGAATATTGTGTTTTTTTATTGTACAGTGCTCTTTATTTTAAGAGGTATTTATTAAATTTTTAAACATTACATTTCTAAGAAAAAATCGTTTACAATATAAAATACATCACTCTCCAATGGCGAGGCCTAAGACCCAACCGGTGTGGTTAGGGCTCCAGTGTGAGGAACCTCCTCACAATGCGTGCCGTGTCCAATAATACTGTCAACTTCTTATTTTTATTATTAAGTATTTGCTTGAATGACGAAACGAGCAGGTCACTCGCCGATGGTAAGCGCCACGCCTGAACATAAACACAAGCAACATCATACAGAACTTTGAATTACAAAACAGTGCATGGCATTGGACTGCGCTCTTCATCCTGAGAGATAAGTTGTTAAGTATCATAATGTCCAGTTATTTCACTGGCTTCAATGTCCTTCAAATCAGAACATAATGCTGCTTGGCGGCAGACTTGTCATCTGTCATAAATGTCATCCTTACCCCCAATAGCTATAGACTACAGCAAGTTATTTTGCTTGTATTTTACACCTGAAGCTCTAAATCTATGAACATATCAGACGCAATCGCTGCCGTAAGTAGTGACTGGTGCTATCTGGCCAGTAACGTTACACCTACACTACTATAAGGAATAAGCCGTCATGTGTGAATCGGACTTCCGACAGATATCAGGCTCGTCGGATGTTCTCATCAACCACGGGCGCAATGGCGGGGCATCAGTCACGGCTGCATTGGGACGCGACCACGTAACGTCCGACACGACAGCGGACTATGCAAACTGATACATCGACTGACAGTAACAATTTAAGGGGGGTCTAGTTTATTTCTGGCTTCAGAAATATGAGGCACCTTTAACTATAGAGGTCAATTCCGAATTTTGATTTCTTGGTCGGAGAGCTGCGGGAGTACCCTTTAATTAATTTCGACGTTGCAGAGGTTTTTTGTCGAAAAAAATACAACGAAATAATTTAAAAATATTTCACTTTTCAAGGAACAAAGAATTTATACGGTATGGATATGACAGCGGTTGAAAGTTTAACGGTGTAATAAAAATTTAAAAATATTTTATAAATATTCGCAAACGTTCCAGATATTAATATTTCTAGGGTTTTGTATCTGAAAAGTAAAAAACGGAGTCCATAAAGGATCATTATTTATTATTCCGTCAGTTATCTCTTAGTACGTCAATTGTTAACAAATGAGCTACAAGGTCGCCTTTATAAAACCTACACAGAAATTCTAAAAATAGACAATTTGTAGGTAATGTCTAGACTTCAGATTCATTGTAAATCAATTCCTAACTTAGAACTATATTACTGATAAAGTCCTCACTGTAATAATGTTACGTAATATTTGATGAAAAATTATATTACACGAAACAAATTGAGTACCTACGAAAATGCCAATTTCCCGTTCCAAATATTATTTGATTGATTGAAAAATGGCCCGGTTTGAGCCCCCTAGATCCGGGGCTGACCTGGACTATGGCACCGGCTACTTTTATCTCAAAAAGGCTGTTTACGCCAGCGGAACCACGAACAATAGCTACTGTCAATTTTCTGATTCATGTAAGGGTTTTTAACGGTCATGTTATTAAGCTTATATTATGCCTCAGTGGTGCAGTTGTAATGCGTAAGCAGTACGACTGCTGTGCTGAGGTCTCAGGTTCGATCCCTGGGTCGGATAAAAGTTATATTGGGGTATATTATTACAAAATGCTCAGTATCAGCCCGGAATCAGGAATTATGCCCGCTATGGCGATAGGCTGGGGGCGAAAATATGCTCAGCGAAATGTGGGTGTACTGGTTACACCTCTGGCTATGTATGTATTATGTACATAGATGTTTTGATATTAAATATCGACATGAATTCATAGCAGATATTGGATACACCAGTATTAGCCACCTGTGACAACTGGGAACTGATAGATGGCACGTGAGCGACATCCATACATTAATCGACATCCGCCTCTGGTGCAAATTCAATATCAGGATGTATTATAACATTGTTCAATAACACATTATTAGTTTGATATTTCTCCTTTATTCCTATTTATACTATTAAAAAAATTATACGCGTGTTTTACAATTATCCTGGAAATAGACTTTCACGCTTGCGGAACCGTGAGTAAAAGCTAGTCTTATGAATGTATTTTGCCCTTTTATCTCATTATTAGGGTTAAACGACACAAAAAACATAGGTTTTCAAAATCCACAATTTTTTATGTATGTTCACACATATAACTCCCCTAAATGTGGACTGATTCTTTTTGTATTCGATAGGGTTCACTTCGGTGACAGTTCCATTAATTTTAAGAAGAAATTCCACCCTTATGATGGTGAAATCGGGAATGAAAGACCAAAACACCTTTATGCAAAGATTTTGATGATGTTCGTATGCTCGTAAGCTCATAAACAATAGTAACAACATTAATAACTTTGAATTACAATATACTCCACGGCACTGGACTAGTCATAGCGAGACATGAGATGAAAGTGTAATGCCCAGCAAATTCATTGGCCTCATTGTCCTTTTAATTAAACAAAATAGTACTTACACACTGCTGCTTGCCGGCAGAAATATACAAACCGAAACAGACGGTTTCTCGCAGTAAACATAGTACATGCATACACTTATACCTGCAATACCCAAAGGGGTAGGCAGAGGTATAACCAGTACCTACACCCACATTTCGCCTAGCGTATCTCTGTCCCATGATGTGATAGACGGCGAGCCAATCGCCATACCGGGCACAATTCTAGACTCCGTGCTGATATACTGAGCATTTCGTAATAGAAAAACCCGATATCACTTTTACCCGACCCGGGGAACGAACCCGAAACCTCAGTGTCAGCCTCAATCGTAACACGTACGCATTACAATTGCGCCACCGAGGCAGTAGTACATAAACATAGTAGTAGATAGTAATTGGCTATATCCTACTGCAATCTACCATTTCAGAACTGCTTGGAAAACTTTAGTGTGCTTATTTCCATCTATATTTTAGAAATTATTTATTAAATCAGAATTAGAATGTCTTCTCGAAATCACTTTAATTTATTACATTCCAGCGGCAGTTTTTGACACAAGAATTTAATATAAAGAAAACTTCAAGGCCGTGTAGAAAGTTGAAATCTCGTTACGAAGGGAATGACTTATTTATTTGTGTGGTATAGCTCTCACTTACTTTAGGCATTTAAGGATTAACTGAAAAATATGTATACACATAAAATATTACACGATTTTCTTCATTTTAACTTAGTGAAAAGTATTTTATTCCTTAAGCCATTTAAGACTTAAGAATGCAATTTCTTCACACGTATTAAGATTTAATTTTGTGTATTTGTTCTTTGTGAGTTGATGACCTCAGTATGGTTGTTAGATGGATAATGATTCCCAAAAACGAAATAAATTACTAGATGGTAATATTCCTCGTACACAAGTGGTAGAGCCACACTATAGACAGTCTTATCTACAGCATGAATAGGTTCGACGGGGTTGTTAACACTGTCTAACAAAAAATACGCGAAGTAGCAGCATGCTGGTGCGTTTCATACGGTGAGTGAGATATCTCGAGGCCCAAATCCCCTTCCCAATCCCTTAATCATCCTTTTCTTTTAAGGTCAGCAAGGCGTCCACGATTCTTCAGGTACATATTGTGGATGGTCACTATCGGTCTCACATAACCTAGACCTGAAAAATATTTATGGATCACACAAATGTTTGTCGGGTACGGGAATCCAACCCGCGGCCTCTCGTTAAACAGCTGGCCCTCTGCGCCACGGAGGCAGTCAATCCACTTGTGGTGTTACTTCTGTTTATGGGCAGGCGTAGCGCTTAACATCAAGCAAGCAGCCTGCTAATTTCCTCATTCAAGATAAATAAAAAGATTGTATACGTTGCGAGTGCATCAGGGCATCCTGGGTCACTGCGACGTGGCAGACAAACTTTAATTATATCGATTGAGGTCGTTTGGTCACGATTGGAGGAAACAATAGGAGTATCTCATTCGCTGATACCCGAGCCTGATCGTACTAGCGTTACGATTCCGTAGACGGTTCAAAAAGCGTAGACTTTTTTTATGAGAGAAGCAAACGGGCAAGAGGTTCATCTGATGGTAAGTGATCACCACCGCCCATGAACACCGTCAATACTGGAGGAATTATCTGTGCGTTGCCAGCGTTTGAGGAAAGAATAGGCTCTTTTCTTGAAGGTTCCTAAGTCGTGTCGGTCTGGAAATACTTGACGTGTTGGAGGGAGAGTCGTATATGAGAGTCAATGGTCTCACCACCGAGGATGCTTAAGATCGAGCGAATTGGAAGCGTTGAAGCAGGAAGGCGGACCCTAACACTAAGCCGGGATAATGTCAGGCAGTAAGAAAAATAAACATTATTAACTTATTAATTAATTTTAAGATTCAGTAAAACTTTTAATCCACGCTTTGAACTTTTACAACTTTAATGGAAGCATTATAATAGACAGATGACCTGATAACAGTCTCTCAGAAGTTTTTGGTTTCGAGCGGTACTGGATTAGAGCTGTCGAAATCCTTAAGACGGAACATTGTCTTCCAAGAAAGAAAATACGTTCCGTTAACACAATTTCGTTTGTCTCTATAAATAGAATGATTATTATTAGATAATCGTAGATCGCTCGCCTGATAGTAAGCGCTAGGTCTGCCTATAAACAGAAGCAACATCACACAGAACAAATGTGATTTACAAAACACTGCGTGGCATTAAACTGCACTCGTCACTTGGAGACATTAGATGTTAAGTCTCATAACCAGTCGTTTCACTGGCTTCAATGTCCTTCAAACCGAAATAAACATGACTTCCAAACTTTCACATTTATAATAGTGGTACGATAGTGGGATATAATAAGACAAATTAAATCATTCTGTGAAAGATATTATCAAACCATATCAAAGGAACGAATAAAATATATCTGCGAATTGGATCGGAAACCACCTCCCTATTTTTCGTTGGTTATTAACGTTACATGAATTTATTTTCAACATTGTCTAGCACGCTTTAGGAATTCCCAAAATTTATTACAATGAGAACATTTTCCCTGTAAACGAATAGGTAGTTATGCTTAGCTATGTTCGAGATGCATGGAATTTTCGGCAGGCATCCCAACTCTAATCTATGGAATGAAATAGGTTGCGGTCCCGATCAAGGAGATTGAACAAGAATTCGCCTTATAGTTTGTTAGATTTTATGAAAACGCCCCAAATACTTCGGCGGTCTACATAATTTGTAGTACTAAAATCTTGTTAACGAAAATTTGTTTTAGTTAAAACAAAATGGTGGAACGGTCCTTTTTGCACCGTTTGGCTATTATTTTTAAAACGTAGGCATTTTAAGCTACTGAACAAAGGAGGTTCTGAAAGTGTTATAATCACATGATTATTTTTGTGAGATGAGAGTTCAAATTTCTTATAAGAGGAGAAAATAATTTTTGGTCATTATTTTATGCCTTAAGTTACAATGAAACAATTTTTAATACAGTATGGAATTACCAATTAATGTTTTATATGATTAGATTTTGCCCGCAACTCCGCTTGCCCTATGGCTTAACTAGGGGATTATGTCCTACACAATAAGTAATTATTCCCTGGCTATTCTTTTCCCTGGCGCGAAATTCGAACCCACTACCGGGATAAAATATATACTGGATTTAAAATCAAATCATAAGCTTATGAACACAAAAAACTTCGTCAAAATCGATTCTATAGTTTTTGTATGATGCCCGAATACACAATTTTTTTTGTTTGTTTTCTATAGCATAGGCCGGCAAACTCGCAAATGGGTCACCTGCCGGTAAGTGAATTTCACAATTCCAAAAGAATCACGGGCATGTTGCTGACCTTAAAAGAAAAGGATGATTAAGGAACCAGGAAGAGGAGGGGGATTTGAGCCTCCGCATATCTCACTCACCGTACGAAACGCAGCAGCCAGTTGCTACTTTACTTCGGTTTACTGTGAGACAGTGGTAAAGACCCGGACGAGCCGACCCATTCATGCTGTAGACAAAACTGTCTATAGCGTGGCTCTACCACTCAAAATTGAATAGTTAGGATGTACCGCGAATAAATAAATTCAAGCAATAAAATTATTATATTCATATTAAATTAGTTTACGGTCGAGGTCGGTCTCTATTGTTCTACTATTATCCGAGCTTGATGGTTTAATCTTGTACATCAAATCACAAAGAGAATTTCTATTGCCAAAACGTAATTGAGAGGAAATTCAAACCCTCGAGGACAAAGTTGCATTCGCAGATTAGTTTGTATTAGAAAACCATTTGATTACCACAACATGAAGATAAGTAGGCACTATATACATCTCTTTATACTCAGACAAAGGACATTGCTTTTCCACTACAATGTAGTCTCTATTCAAACTTATTCGTCCAACTACCAAGCTGGACTAATAGAAAAATAAATTTGTCTGCACGAAACGGCCATTTCTTTAAAAGTATTTTATCAATTCTAATACTCGGAATTACTGGCAAAGACTTATCCTCTATGTTTAGTTTAAATTAAAAAGTTCTTGCGTTGAACTGTGTGCCTAATAAGGGAGTATTTTGTTTTTACCTCGCAGTTTATTAAATCGATAATAAGGAAAAATATAAGGTGCTTGCGTAAAATAAGTTTTAACAAAACTTAAAAACCGACTTCAAAAAATAACACCGAAATGTCAAAAATAACAATTTCTATAGGTCTCTTTGGAGTCGGTGCAATTTAGTTTGACCGGCAGCGACACAGGCACCGCGCCGAATTGAGAACGTCCTTCTTTTTTGATGTCGGTTAAAAAGTCAGCCGGTTTAAGTGTTACAATACTTTTTTAGAAATCGTTAATACGATTCAGGCGGGTCGAAATGTTTTCCCGGTGCCTACGTCGCTTAACGCGGCTTAGCTTAGGTTCCCAGCACAATCCGCTCTGATTGCACAAACGGTTTTCCCGAAGCGTAAAATTTTTACTACCGCCCGCTCCGACTATCGTGGGCCGGCGGCGGATTATTTTTTTATATAAAACCGCCGAGTTTTCTTTTTTCAATTTTCACAAAGTTTTATTATTTCCAAATGTTAAAATAATACGATTCCCATTCAATTTCTTTTAATAGTACCCATTCACTTTCTTTTAATACACTTAGTTGAAAAATGAAAAAATATGTTGCGTAACCTAATCTTTTTCGCTTCTTACGAATTATTTAGCTCCTGATAGTTTTCGTTACTGTTAGGTATTTAATACCAATATTTTTATCATTGTTATAAGGGTATTTTATATTTGATTTCAATTATTATAAAATTTTAATTCCGGAATAAGATTTCCAATTTTTTTATTTGATAAATCATCAAAGGACAGTATTTGAATTCGGTGAATAATATTAACGTCATGAGTTCGTAGGCGTAATTGCTTACTCTACGAAGAAATTTTATCTAAATGTGTAATTTACACTTGATATTTTTGCGGACATGTTATAAATGTTGTGTCGATTATTTGTGCCTAACAATTACTGCAGAAACAGGAAACATAAGCTGTTTGCGGTTCCTCCTTGTCGTACGGTGGCGCGCACCAACTCGCCCATACCACGAGTCCTTGCTGCACTCAACGCTCTCCTTGATGTCAACCCTGGGTACGATATATTTGCGGATGGATGGTCGAGAATATTATCAGAGTGCTTGAGATTTTGTGAGTGTGTTGTGTGATTGACATATTATATTTAAAAAAAAAAGTATTGTAATAATTAATGTAATTGGTGTAAACAATTTTGATTTAAATAAATAAATAAATAAAATAAATAAACTATCATATGAAGTGTGATAACTTTTCCTAGTCTTATAAAATAACTAGCTGTCCCTTGCGGTTTCACCCCAGGCATGTTACGGTCCTGCTCCCATGGGTCATAGTATGATACGAGTATGAACCTTACGAAATAAATTCTCTAAATTATAGTCAAAACAGCATCTGAATCCATTGCATAGTTTAGGAGAAATAAAAGGACAAACAGACATACACAGATAGCGATTATGTTTACTGCATATTAACTACAAGTCATTATATCATCACAGATCCTTTACGATTTGCGACATAACCAATATAAGTACCTACTTGATGTGAAACTTCTTCAATATTTTTCGTGTGAAGGTAAACTTTATATGATACGTGGAGTCGCAGATTGAACTCTTCCGGGAGCTGAGCACACAGATTTCCTATGTGCCGGTGATTGCACAAACACGTATGGGCTCGATTTAAATTCTGACACCGTGATCAAAAGATCGAGAGGCTCTGCAAATATTTTAATACCTTTTTTCAAAAGCCGCTATTACAATTCACGCCTTCATAGTGGCACAGTAAGCGCTGCCGTGAGCGGAATAAATTGCGGTTTTAAAAGAAAATCGCGATTGTAAAACGAGGTCGCCAGCTCTTATTTTTTACGGGAAAATTTAAACGCCTACCAGCTAACATTCTACCCGAGTAGGTACTCGTTAATCACGTACATAATTTTTATAAATATTTACGTACACGTAAACTATTTAGATAGCAGGGGGCGGTGTTCTAATGGTTAAATTTACTTTAAACGTAATTGTAACACTTGACTACGCGTTTGTGGAGTCGTAAAAATAGTAGTCAAATATTATCGCACATTGAATTTAAAGTAAGTGCTGTATGGCACGAAAATTGTGTATTATATTAATTAATTTAATTGAAAAAATATATTTCAATGAAAATTTCAAATGTTTTTGTGACTTTGCGTAAGTTATACAGTTTGTGAATAAAATGGGTATGATTGCACGGGGTACCTATATTTTAATGAAACAAAAGTAATCATCATTAATTTATTAAAACAACTAGCCTTTGCTCGCGGCTCCGCCCGCGTGAACGGCCTTTTCTGGGATAAAAAGTAGCCTAGGTCACCCGGGGATAGTGTAGCTTCCCCAACAGTGAAAGAATTTTTAATATCGGTTCAGTAGTTTCGGAGCCTATTCAATGTAAACAAACAATCAAATCTTTCCTTTTTATAATATTAGTTCTATACTATAAATAATATAATGTATCATAGTTTCACTTAGAGCCGTATTATTTACATATATACATACGCACTTACGCCTGTAATCCCCGAAGGGGTAAGCAGAGTTGTAAGCAGTACACCCACATTTCGCCGAGCGTATCTCAATACCGGGCCAAGCCTATCGCCATATCGGGCACAAATTCCAAACTCCGGGCTGATAATAGAAAACTTCGTAATAGAAAAACCCAATATTATTTTTACCCGACCCGGGGATCGAACCTGAGACCTCGGCGTCAGCCTCAGTCGTAACGCGTACGCATTACAACAGCGCCACCGAGGCAAGTAAAGCTTACTTCTTATTTAATATATCAAAAACGAGCGTACGAAACGGTACGAGCTCTCGAGAGGAAAGTTGCAGTTTCCAAACCAGCTCCAAGAGCATGCCTCTGACTTTTCTAAGTGTGTATTAATTGTTAATTACTTCGTAAGAAAACCTGCATAACTGAGAAGTTCTCCATGAATCGCTACCCTGGGCTATTGTTTGCCAGTTGTTTACTTGAAGAAAAAATCAGCCCTAAATGAAATAAGATCTGAATTATCAACACGAAACTCTTATTAAGACTCTTTTTTTTTTATTAGATTGAATGACGAGACGAGCAGGTCGCTCGCCTGATGGTAAGCGTCACGCCTGCTCATAAACAGAAGCAACGCCACACAGAACTTTAAATAAAGCACTGCATGACACTGGACTGCGCTCGTCACCCCGAGACATAAGGTGTTAAGTCTCATAATGCCCAGTAATTACACTGGCTTCAATGTCCTTCACACCGGAACACAGACGGCAGAACTTCACAACGGCAGAAATAGACAAAGCGGTGGTACCAACCCAGCCGGTCTCTCGCAAACGAGGGACCTACCACCTTGTTAGGCCACGACCACCACTCTGCCTTACTAATAGCGTCTCTATATAAAAAGTGGAGCAAGAGTTAGTTTCGACGAACTACACAATTTCAATAATCGATGAAGATGGCCTTCATGCCACCGTGTTCCATTTCAGTTTCTGAATAGGATAGCAGCAAGCGTGTATCTGTTTTGAACATGACTTACTCGTATGTTATCATGTCAGGTTGTATTATATTTATTAACCGAAAAATGGAAGATCAAAATTTGACACATATATATTTTTGTATGTATACAGTATAACCACGCATAACTTTTCACAAAGTAATCTGATTTTGATGTTTTTCTTTTCTTTCATTAAAGTTCCTAAGTGGCTAGCTATATTATATATTTAATGACAATAAAAGTAATGAATATGGTAAAAATATGATTATAATAACAATAATTGCATGCAAAGTGTGAGTGTAAGCATATGTGTGTGTATGAGCCACTCTTGAATTTTTGTTTTCAGCTGTTGATTTTTGAATTGTTTTATATACACGTAACTTAGAAAAGTCTTACATCCTCTTGGAGATGGTTTCAAACCTAAAACTTCCGTCTCGCCACTCCGTGCTGAGCTATCCACTGCTCTATAACACTAGATATTTATCTGATCTGATATATGAATATGATCCTACTACGAGTACTATTATAAATGTGAAATTTTGGATGTTTGTGAGTTTGTGAATTTGGATGTTTGTTAGTGCATTACGCCGTAATGGGTGAATAGTTTTGGTTGAAATTTGGCACACATTTGACTATGACCTGGATTAGGGCATAGGCTTTTTATCCCGGAAAAGGCCGTTCACGCGGATGGAGACGCGAGAAGAAGCTAGTATTATTACGAATATACCTAAACATTGAAACAGCTCTAGTACGATGTTAATATAAATCTCAGAAGAGGCTTTACTACACTCAACAGCGAACAAAATTGCGTTACCACTGTTCAACTATGTGTTCATAGTTTGCTCAAACGTATCGATTCCGGATAATCCAAGAACAGAAACTTCCTTTTATTTTTGTAGTAATTTGGCTCTCTTCATAACCTGTTGCCAACTACTGATTGAAGGACTTCTTTAATACAAATGCGGGTTTAACTGAAGCTTCGCCTGCAAAAAATGTCTTGTATACTTCATGATTAGAGCATAATTTTATTATTCTGCCCACTTTTTTGATCGTCATGCTAGTTCTTTGTAATTTTAACAATGGTAAAGTGACGCTGTAGATTATTTTCCGAATAGCAAGAATGGGTCGGCCGCGATTCTTCTTCTTAGTCGCTATACTTTTGCAGAGTGGTCGTGGTCTTCAGTTCAGGGTTGGGGCACACCTGACATTTCCTCGCCATTCATCTCGAACTGCTGCTTTTTTGGTGCATTCAAAGAGGGGACCGTTAAACGAGGTCATTACTTGGATAGTCCATCACATAGACAATCTACCGCATCCTCTGATGCTTCCAATGTATCCTTGTACTATAAGGCGCTCCACATATATATCTCCTCGATCGTCGATACATATATCGACGCGAAGAACCTTATCGTTCAAGGTCGTATTCTGACTTTGGACATATCCAAATTGAGAATACGACCTTGAACGATAGGTAGACGCTGCTTGATGCTGAGCTCTTGAAGGATCTACTCGTTGGTTCGGAACTCTATCGTCTATTTTCTTTTTCTCTTGTTCTCTTAGGGTCCTGGTCTCTGCGGCGTAGAGAAATATGAAGAAGACTAATGCCCTGACAAGCCTAGTCTTTGTAGTTTTCGTAATGTTCGGTTATTCCATATTTTCTTGATTTTGTCCATGGATGACAACACACCCACCGTTACCGACCGCGATAGTTACTCCTACTACTTCTTGCTGCTGAAGACAAGTTGTACTTTTTCCGGCGATCTTTTATAAAAAACATCCCTGTAAAATCCAAAAAAACTAGTCGTGTTTAAAAATTCCATTACCAATATGAAATTTGTATTTTAAACCATCGTGATGAATTACTCGAGCCTTGTGAGAGCTGTTAACACTGACGATCTGAGTGAAAACGCAGCGAACCGCTAACAGTACACTCTGATCAAAGGGTAAACTGTATAGGGTAAACCGACTGAGAATGGCCTACCGCACTTTGATGTCTATGCGGTATAAATTAGTCAAAACCATGTAACAGATTAATTTGGTGGTGCTATTTTTAATGGAATTAATCGTGTCGCTATTTTGAGGTATGCATGGAGATTATTTCTATGATCATATCATTTCATTTACTTACATGAAAATTTATTGGTTAGGTGAGGTTGTGAGACTGTAATTAATTTTAACCGCCAGATAATGAATTATGCAACCAATTTAGGGAGTAATAATTTGATATGCGCTCATTGATGTGTGATAGTTTTGTATTTGACTGTCCTAGATTAGAATAACTTTATCTTTAACTAACGGCTGGTGCAATCCAAACAAAAATTATAAATGCGAAAGTGAGTTTGTTTGTTACGCATTCATGCCTAAATCGCTGACCCGATTTTAATGAATTTTGATACAGAGATAGATGGGATAGATCCTGGAGACGGCTATAGCCTACTTTTTATCCCGGAAAATGCTGTTCACGCGGACGGAGCCGCGAGCAAAAACCATTAGCAAAAATAATTTAAGGCGGGTTGGTACACTTCATCCACCTATGAAATTTTTATGGAAAGTTCTCAGGAATGCAGGTTTTATCACGATGTTTCCTTCATCGATAAATTTATCTAGCCAATAAAAAAAAATAAAAAATTAGAAGATGAAAAACTTGGAAATAAATTAATCTAAAATGAAAAATGTTTTCATCTTTATTTCATTTTAAACTTAAAGTTGTACTGACAGTCTACCCGATTCAGCACTCAAATTATATTTTGATATAAAAATAATTTTAATTTAATATTGAATCTCCGACAAAGTAGAAAAGTAATACCGTTTCATCACTCATAAGTCACAGCTCAATATTACCTTTGGCGTATGTAATTGCCAGTACCTAACTTTTCCTCCGAAAGCAAACAGAAATAAGCAGGAAAAACTTTTCCTAAGCATGAATAAAAGAAGTCGGAAGTTCGTCCTTTGATGTTCCTATATTATTGCATTATATAATATTGGTTTTATTTGAGTATTTCATAGCTGACTTATACATTGTAAAGAACATTAATGATTACAATTCCATGTTTTTTTTTTATTACTTTGAATGACGAGACGCGCAGGTCGCTCTACGCCTTCCCATAAACAAAAACCACACAACACACAACTTTGAATTACAAAGTACTGGACTGCGCTGGTCACCCTGAGATATAAGATGTTAAGTCCCATAATGCCCAGTAATTTCACTGGTTTCAATTTCCTTTAAACCGAAACACTACTGTGTTTAAATATACTGCCGTTTGGCGGCAGATATAGACAAAGCGGTGGTATTAACCCAAACGGCCTCTGAGATACGAGGGATGTTATTTGTACACTCATTTATCCACAGTAAACAGTAATTTCATTATTTTTAACTGACTTTAAAAAGGAGCGCGTATAGAGCACCATAATCTAAATTAGGGAATATACTTTTACGTAGTAGTACCCAAATAATTGCATAAACATTTGGTTGTGTTTAAACTAAATGGTTCAAAGGTGTTTAAATTAAGATGACGAGACGAGCAGGTTGCTTGATGGTAAGCGTCACGCTTGCCCATTAATTGCAGCACCACTCAGAACTTTGAATTACAAAGTACTGCATGCCTTCACTGTGCGCGTCGTCCCTCGTCATAAAATTCTAAGACTCAGTGCCCAGTAATTTCACTGAGTTTAATATATTTCATACTGGAACACAACAGTGCTTACACATTGCTGCTAATCGGCAGAAATAGAAAAAGCGGTAGTACCTACCCGGCGGATTCTCGCATAAGAGAGACGTCCCATGTAGGGAATACATTTTAAATAAAATTTGGAACACTAGGTAACTACACCAGGAATTTAATTAGTAATAATTAATAAGCCATTATTTTAGGCTGCAAATGAACAACAATGCATTTAACATAGCAATCATGTTATCTAGTTGTTAGTAATTAAGCTATCTAGTAATTTACCTAGTTATTAATTATTCTCTACTGGAACAACTTATGTAGGTATGTAATTTTCCTTCACAACTAATAATTTACTGCAATACAATAGGTCCATACTCACTTATTAGATAGTAGATATAAATTGTAATTATATTTAAATAAATGTTTTTAATCTACTATATTGCATATACAACGAGTTAAAGTAAAGTGTGGTCATATGTGAGTTAACCGCCTATTCCAGGATAAAAATGTCTACAAAAAAGTCTATGACTGTCTCTAGGGTCTCATATATCTCTGTACTAAAATTCATCAAAATCGGTTCAGCGATTTAGGCGTGAAAGCCTAACATACAAATAAAGTCACTTTCGCATTTATATTAGTTAGGATTACAAATACAAATATTGCTTTGGCAATGTCATCTATTACATCTGTGAATGTTTTTCATTGAACAACCCAACTCCATATTGTCAAGTAAGAATTACCAACTCTCCTGACACTTGAAATGGGTATGACAACAACTGCAATACAAATTCAAGTGGACATAAATTATTCCTCTATAAATTCCTTTCAAATATTCCTATGAGGGTTTTGTAGCTTTGTCGCTAAAGTAAGGATGACGGCCTCAATGTATGATCAGTTTTAGTGTAGTATGTAATTTATTAGTTTATTGCTAAAAGACTCATCACGAACATAACACTAGACATTCATAATAGGAAACATACAAAGTGCTAAATTACTAGATGTGTATACAGCATTTAAAATATGCATGTAATATTAAATTATGAGTACAATTTCAGGATGCAATTATTAAACAATGTAATAGTAAATAATAGATTAAGCGAGAAATCCATGTGAGACCCATAACACCGCGGTCATAAAATCGACGGTTTTATTCGCGGTGAGAGGTGCTGATCGACTGGCGAGTCAAACAATCTAAGCTGGAGCTTCTGTATTGATTTACGAGCCCCTGTTCCGAGCTCGAAGGCATTTAAAACCGATATATTGTAATGGTACACGATCTAGCTCTACTGGCGAGCTCTAAGGATCGAGTCAGACTGTGACTTTTTAGACGTAACGATGTTCTTACCATTTTATTTTATTTTTCTATATAAAAAAATAAACGAAATATGGTTTGGATCCTGGACCAAAAAAATTATAATGACCCAAGATGATATATTCTCGTCATCATGATAGACTTTTTCATTCCCCCTCATTTTATCAGGCAGTCAGAGGAGCAGTAAAAAATCCAAAAAAATATTATTCTGTCCAAAAGTAGACATAGTTTTTAACACTGCATTATCTCTGAAATAGTCTCTATAAACATCGTTCTCGTGCAAGAACGCATGTATTTAAGTTTTATTTAAGTACTCATTGGTATGTCAAATAACACAACTCATTATTTTGTTTCAGATAAACAAAAACACTTAATGCCATTCAGTGAAATGAACAGTAACTGAAAATGATACATAAAGCCTAACATTCTAATGAAGATAAGTGTAAAAAAGCCGTGTTCCCACTAATGATGTGAAAAAGACAATATCGTGATGTGGCTCGCGGCGTTGCTGTGTTTGCTCTGTCACTTGGGTGAGTGTTCATATTTTTGTACTTTCGATTGTCTTTTTTTCATATGAGTTCATTTACTTAATTTCACGTGTTTTATTTTTTAATTGGATCTTGCTGCCTCATTGTTGTGAATAATGGATATGTGATACGTATACAAAATTATAATGATGTTATTTTGCATAATTATTAATCAGTAAATTAGAATAAAATATCACATTATAATGTTTAAAACGATATCTACCTTAAATTGTACGAATATTTTACTAAGAATTCTTTTTTAAAAACCGTAATTAATTTAAGTTTATAAAAACAACCATTACTATTATAAACCATTTTTATAATTCAATTTTCCATTGCATAACATAATAAATTCGCTTTTTAAAATAATATCAAAGTGCTGTAATTGAGTTTATAAAAGCACATCTAAAAAATATAGCACGGTTAAAAGAAAATAATACATAAAATTTCAATGTTCTCTGACACTGATGGAAACCTTAACCCTACACTGGCCTAGACCCTTTTTTAGGTTAATGTTGTGACGACTAGATAAATGGATTCTAAGCAGTGTGAGAGACCCTACAAAATACAATAGGCGGCGTGTTGTTTGGGTACTAAATTAAACCGGACTTTGACCTAAGTGGGTTTTATTTCGGTTAAAGCCTTCATTGTAGTAAAGCTTTTCATACAATGTATTGTTTGGTGTCGAGTTGAAATGTTTAACAAAGGAGTATTCATATTGACCATTAATATGACTCATGTCACTCATAATGTACTGTAAGCTATACTATGTAATAATACATTCGTCTTCAATGATAATAATACTAATAATATCAAGGATAGTAGCAAGTGGAAATCCGTTGTCTCTGCCTACCCCTATGGGAAACAGGCGTGAGTCTATGTATGTATGTAATAAATATCAATAATACACGGGCCACTGCTGGGCACGGACCTTCTCTACTTAATAAGAGGGGTTAGACCTTAGCCCAATTCGGGCCTAATTTGGGTTGGCAGACTTAGCATACCTTCGAAATTCATATGGAGAACTTCTCAGGTACGCAAGTTTCCTCGCGATGTTTCCGTCACCGTTAAAGCAAGCGATAATTAACAATTAATACACACGTCACGTCACTCAGAAAAGTCAGAGGTGTATGCTCTTGGGGTTGGTTTCGAACTTACGACTTTCGTCGCGACATACCGCTCCTAGCTGAGCTATCGCTGCTTTAATAATTAATAATACTAGGTAAGTATGTGTAAATTTACAAAATGATGAATCCAAATAAAAATATCCTTTGAGATGTATTATCGCAATGTGTTTTAAGTAATTGTTTCATACATATCTTCTTGCATGATTTTAGATAAATGAAACGTATACATGTCATACTCATCATACATCGACTACATCTGCGTATATTAATGTACTTATAATGAATAATTAAAAATAATGTAACCCAGAAACATCTGGCAACAGTCATTTCTCAAGCATTTATCTATAAATTAAAGCATTTGATATAATTTATAAATGAGTAATACATAAACATAAGTTAAACGTTTATTTGAAATATACATGCAATTAGAAACATTGCAATTATATATTGCAATTTAAACAACATTTTACTTTAGGTGAAGTTCCATACAACATTTTCGATTACCGCTAAATTCAGAAACTGCACAGTAATTAGCACAATTTTGACAGATGATAAGTAGCGGTAACGTTGCACTTCACAGCGAAAGCTTTGTTATATAGCAGCTTGCTGTGACAGTTTAGCTCACAAACTCCAGGGACCACATGTTACAAACACCGTTTAACAACTGTACGTAGTAAATTACAAACTTATAGGTAAATTACGTTTCGTATGTTAAATATATGAACAATGGACTGGTTGGTGAAGGTTTCTAGAAGTTGATATCGCTTGGGAATCTAAGTTTTGTAAGTAGCACGATCTTTGGTATGGCTTCGGTTAAGTAATGCCTTGTACTTGGTGGATAGTCTTGCCCCAAATATTATGAAGGTGTTTATGTATGGCTTTAGTTAAAATTACAAATATTGCTTTATTTTGTGTATTTTCACTGAAAAATCAGTAAAGGTTAGATGATAGATCCACTTGACGCGAAATAAAAAAAAACTTAAATTAGCCCGGGATTAGGTTTGTGCCCCATACAGGAAAAACGCCGTCCTTTTTAATAGCTATTTATTAGCTTCATACGTATGTTAGTATGTAACGGAATCTTTGAACATTATTTTGACCCCCTTCAAAACGTCGAATTAACTCGAAATTTGGCGTATAATATGTTATTGGTATCTACTGTTATCCCGGCTTAATACCAGGGTCCGTCTTCTCATCCCATAAATTTGACAGTATTTGGTATTATATGGGGCTACCCGCCATATGACTCCCACAACCCGTAACGGGAATCAAGTTTCGCCATTGCCTCATCTGTTAATCAGCAGCGTGTACCACGTGCCGGTAAAGTTGACTTTAGGCTTAAGATATTGATGTCCCACATACAGTCCAAAAATCTCTCTCCGTCCCCTATCACATAATGGGACGGAATCGGTAAACTGTATATGCACCAGTTGCAACCAATTTAAGTTTGCATGTTGTGTGTTAATATGAGAAGTTAACAAAAAATATTGATCGATATTTTTATTGTAAACCAACCTATTTACTTTTTAACCTCTGACGAAAAGAAGGGTGTGAAAGTCATAGTCGGTCGTAGCGCTTAAAATGAATAAACACGAATGTACACATTTGAAATTGTTTTTTTTTAATTTCGAAGCTGGTTTGATACACATAGTGCTTAGCTATGTTTAAAAGAAACTATTTAATCATTTAGAAATGACAGATATTTTTCTAAATGTATAAGGTTGGGCAGGAATAAAACTTAATAAAGCTAATCTTCCGTACTACCATATTCCAAATTTACTGGTAAGAGCGCCAAGCTAAAGCTTACCCTAAGTGCCCTAAAATGCACTGTACTGAAAGTGGCTTAAACGCCACACGAGGCTCAAGTGTTGTTTTCCATTAAGATCCATTATGTTACTGGTTTTCTTGAACGTTTTGCTGTGATTTGAAGACGCGAGATGTTTAGTTTCTATAGTGAAGACTGTTTTTATTTCAATTAAAATCATAGCAATATTATCATCCTTTAGGGTTCCAGAGTAATCTGTCTGAAGTAAAGTCACTATACTTTGTTCAGATGTTTTAAATAAATTTTGGGGTCAAATTAATTATTGATTTGTTAATAACGATGTTTATTTTATCACTCGTAGTGGGGTTAGCGCAGCATGCTTTTTAAGACATGTTACATAAAGATATGGCTTGCAGTTTTTATGACCGGCCGCCTGCCTGACGTCAACTTTCTGGAGAGAACTTCCTACATCATTACATAAATATATACTAACTAGCTGTTGCCCGCGGCTCCGCCCGCGTAATTTTCTATTTCCAGGATTAAAGTAGTCTAGTGGGCGACAGCGGTGAGCGCGGCTTGGGGGGTGAACGCATCAAGTGAATCCCGTCAAATCCCGTCCCGTCGAGCGCTTGACAAAAATACTTATATCGCTATTAAAAAATAGGGGTTGATGGTAGAAGGGTGAAAATTAATAAAATAAAAAAAATGACCAAAAAATACAAAAAAAATGTTAGGGGTGGACACACACATGGTGTTCACTTAGGGGTATGAATAATAGAAAGCCGACCAAATTGAAAATCAGTACTACTAATGATCTATTACATTTTGTGACTATACAATTTGGTCGCATTAGCGATATTATCACTTTTGTTGAGTTTCGGAACGCGACATTAGATTATTTAGATCATCCAACGCACACGCAAAGACTATTTTGATAGATATGATTTAATTTGGACTTTGTGCAGCGTTAATAAATTGCAAATTGACTCTTTGAAGTTAGGAACTCACCTACATTACTTAGACAACAGTGAGTGATTATAATTTAATATGAACTTTATTGAATAGCAATAAAATTCAAATTGACTTTACATTTTATTTAGAAAACGTTTATATGGGAAAAAGAAAAGGGCTGTTTTTAGGGGCTTCCCGGCAATTATACCTTAAACCTTCCCTAGACCTCCACGAACATATAAGATAAATCCGTTCAGCCGTTCTCGAGTTTTAGCGAGACTAACGAACAGCAATTGATTTTTATAAATATAGACTACAGGCGTGAGTGCGTATTTATGTATTTTGGAACAATTTTATTGTGAACAGAACACACGTTAACTACGTTATGGTTTTTTTTTTGCATACATGATGAGACGAGCGGGTCGTTCGCCTGTTACTTAGTTTCTTATATTGAAATACATACATTTTTATTTCTTTGTCACCTGAACAATTTGTACGGCTTTAGTTTAGTTCTGTATTAGTTAAATTTAATAATTATAATTAATTTAGGTAAGTTGTTGGCGCCCTTGGTACACTTATTTCCCTTCTTCATGATTATGATCAAAGAGGATACCCGTGACTAATATTGACGCAATTAATTACTTTGATGGATGACGATGTATGAGAACAAAATTGATCAAGATGTTTTCTTCTGACACAAATTGCAATACTTGGTACATACTTCTAGTACTTCGTAAATAGTACTACTTGTAATACTAGGTGGTAGGTTTCTCGTATGCGAGAGGCCGTCTAGGTTGGTACCACCGCTTTGACTATTTCTTGCGCCACGCAACAGTGTGAAAACACTGTTGTATTCGGTTTCAAGGAACTACATTGAAGCCAGTGTAATTACTGGGCGTCAATAAATATAAAATGTGCTGCTGATTTCTGTTACAATAGCAATTTATATACTTTTTTATTTTTAATTGTTATAATCATCAACTGATTCATAAAATGGCCCATATCCAAATGTTTTTCGTTTAATGCCAGTTATACAATCATAAACAATGAGGGTCGTTGATATGTAACCCAAGAACTACATACTAGTACGCACACGTCCATAAAGAAAGTTCTTATTATTTTTAAATACATATAAATAGCTTTCGTAATGACAGCTTCGAGAGACAGAAGCGAGAGGCCGCGGGGACGGTTCCCGCACCCCGTGACAAATATTTGTGTGATGCACAAATATTTGTCAGGCGGCCGGTCGTAAAAACTACAAGCCATAGTTTTCTGGAACATGTGTTTAAAAAGCAAGTTGCGCCGACCCCACTGCGTGTGAGATAAGGGCAGGTGGAAGAAGAAATAGCTTTCGTAGTGCACTAGAAATATAAATCGCTTTAGCGCACATTTTTCTCACATACAATGCTGGATGTGACCTAATAATACGTTTTTGTTACCAACTACGAAAATATCGAGTCGCGTTTCGGTGTATACACCCATCTGATTACTTCAACGTCTCATGACAGTCGACATTATTATTGGATTGCACTGAGTAGGTACAGTGCAGTGTAGCTATATTGTCGTGACATGCAAAAAAAACAATTACAATTGAGTGTTAGTCCGTACCTTTGTTCCTTTGAATGACACTTACTAATGAGTTTCTGGCAAAACATCAACTCCTATCAAGGACCTCTCGGCGTCAGTCTAGGGAAAAGTCAACAATCGAGAAATAAATTTTACACAGGCACCCTTTTTTCTAAGCTATTTTTCATTTACAAGGACAAGGTGGTAGGCCCCTCATATGCGAGAGGTCGTCTGGGTTGGTACCACTGCTTTGTCTATTTGCCGAGCAGCAGTGTGTAAGCACTGTTGTGTTCCGGTTCGAAGGTCATTGAAGCCGGTGAAATTACTGGGCATTATTAGACTTAACACCTTATGTCTCGGGGTGACGAGCACATTGCAATGCCATGCAATGCTTTGTAATTCAAAGCATAATAAACAAAAAAACAGTAATATTTCAAACGATTCCGATTTTATGTACATTACCTATTATACCTATACTCTTTATTTAAAATATATTTTTATATAGCACCCTTCGATGACGAGGCATAGGACTCGACGTCCATGTAGTTAGGTCCTCAAAGTCAAGAACTGATTCTCTCTCTGAACTCTGATTCTTCATTCAACATCTCATTGCAAATCCCTGGAGATACTAATCGAGTCTTCTAGGAATTAACTCATTTACGTAAATGACTATTGGGACAATGATTGTCAATGCGCAATGCGCCAATCCATCTTCTACCGCAATATCGGGCTTATTGGCAACAACAGTCCTGTCTGTGATAGATCGAACCCATAATATATTGTCATGAAAACTACAGAAGCATATAAAGTAGCTATAAGCCAGGCAGTATGTGTGCTTTTAAAATTAATTTATATTATCGCATTTAAGTATTAATTTATCGTCTGAGTATTCATTAAACTAAGTACGCTTATCACAATTAGAAACGTTGACAAAATAAATTAATTTTCGACATCAAACTTTATGAAAATGAGGCAGATAAAAAGTTTTTCAATTAGTTAAAGTATCTTGTTATAGTTAGAAACTATTCAGACGCAAATAACGTCTACGATTGGAACAAGGTGAGAGATGAGAGAACTATAAATGTAATTAATCCCAGAACGGACTTTTCACGTCAACTAAAATAGAAAGTACTTAACATTGGATCGGCGATTCTAGTTGAATACGTATGTATTATTTATTTCTAATAAATATACATTTATTAGAAATAAATAATCGAGCTCACTCGTATGGAACTATCAATAATTATGCTATTTCTAAATATTAGAAAAGCATACATAGATCCGCAAAATCCCTAAGTTCTTATGTGTTTAATTATGCTATTTACTATTTTAAAAATACTATTCCTGGCACTTTATCTTGCTTAAACAAAGCATATATAAATATAAGAAAAGCCAAAACTACTTTTCAATAAACGTCTAATAAGCAACTTATAAACAAATTAATAAAATTACAGGTATTTAGCTCATTTACAAAAACTAGCTTAGTTATTCTCCGTACTGCTTAGATGTAAATTGAGATATGATTGGTTTTAAAAACATATTATCTCTAATTGATTAAGTAGAATTATTAATTATTAAGCATACGATTAAACGGAGAATCTAAAAATAAAACGTGCTGTATACTTCCCATTCTTCTTTTTTCATATGCCTCACTCTGAACAAAAGAGAAAGTTGAATATTACTCGGCTTAAACAAGCATTAACCTCTTTTTCTAAATAATTTTAAACTCACCCGTTCGTGCAGAGACGCTGTCAAAGTTGTCGGTCGCAAAAGCTGTCGATTCGAAAATAAGTGAGCTTAGCGATTAAAAAACTGTATTTCCTCGGCGAGATAAATTATTTCAACAGTTTTTACGTTTAATCCCGTCGTATCGACTCGATAACTTGGCTTCTCGCAACGAAAGGTTTTTCTTATTACTCAATATCGAAAGATTTGAGTCTAAGGACTTTCACTACTAATATTAACTAACTTACACTCACTAATAATATTTTCATAAGTAGTTTCTCGTACTTATCAACAAACCAAACCCAATATATCAACTAATTACGTAACAAAATCTTTGAGAAAATACAAGTGTTATTATGATATAATTATTTCGCCAGATGCATGTTAGGAAAGCGGGCCTAAGTCAGGGCTGTCTCAGAACATAAATCTTGGTCAGTGAACATTGACATAGGGTCCCCAAAGTGTTGCTAGAGAAAAAAGTACTTTACCACGCTGGTACATATATTCGCACAAGTGATAAATTATTTCACTAACAGGGTGTAGTCCGCAAAGAGATAAACCTAAACGACTATAAAAAATATTTATTATCAAGTTTCCTGCGATATGGTACGTAGGGATTTATGTATTTACATACCATATTATAGTACCATGTTCTTAATAGAAATTCTGCAGACTCTTGGTACAAATATTATCTTTTTAATAGAGTTAAAAAATATATCATTACGTTGCTTCAAAATATGTATTAATTAAATCCTTGTGTTAAACGACGGCACGCTTATATGTGTGCCTATTGGCAAAGAGCTTTAGAACTAAAATAATAGAATGTCTGAAATGAACAGTTTATTTATAATAAATGCTTTTGCGGGTTTTAACCCGATGAAAAAGAGGGGTGTTATAAGATCATCCCAGACAAATAACTATATCAAAACAGGTTATGAGGTAACCGACAGATAGCAATTCTACATACGGTTAGGTAGAAATATAGCATCGGAATGCTAACATGTGATAAGCCGACTATTTCGAGTTCATACAACATTGAGGTCACAGCCTTGGTCTATTCTAATTCTAATTCTATATCGAATGGTTAGTGGCCAACCTGTGTCAAAGTTTTTAAGCCGTCTGAAAGACTTGGCTTAATGATTGCCGTCGGTTGATAAAAGTCGGGACCGACATTAAATACGTGCTCGAAAACGGAGACGCTGTTGAAATACTACTTCGCGATCACCCATCCATAGACTGACCGCACCAGGTGGTTGCTTAATTCGCTAAACGTTTACTGATTATTGAATGCAACTGGCTATGAGCGTAGGTTTTGCTTGCGTAGGTGTTTCTATAACACATGTACCTCACTATACAACACTCAATATTTAAGAATATATTTTTCACGTACATCGTAGCAAGTTTGAGGAAACTTTTTGACCTGAATTTTTGCCAAGCTCTCGTCTGCAATCGTTTTTGCTTTGACCAATTTTACACGGCTGCAGTTTGCAACGATTGGCTCTCCCATGATGTCCCATTCAAACACTCAAATATAGAGCATGTTTATTTCAAATTGTGAGTTTAGAGCAGATAGATATAGGCATGAATAAAAAAGGTAATGAGAGTGAATGAGACCAAATAGATGTGCAAGGATTAGGAGAAGAAGTTGAAATCCATTGTCTCCGTCAACCGCTACGAGAAACAGACATCGTTTTGTACTAAACATAAAACAGAAAATTATTGAACAAATTATACTTGGTGATGCAGAAGGACAGATAGATTATATTAGTAGTAAAAAAATTACGTACAGAAATTGAACTTTAAAATATTATCTCTATTATAGCATTGTCATCTAAAAATCAAAGTATGTATATTTCAATTTATTATTAAACATAGTCAGTTACTGCATATTTCCTTATCATGGAACAACTGATCCAAGGGTTATAAAACGTTGTTTCTAAAACGTGTTGTAAATTTCAAATTCTAATTATTCAGAAACTATGAGATTTACGTTTTCATTTTCTATCCATGATAAAGTAGCTACAAAATAATTCCTCAATTATGGACAGTTATTATTGTAATTTATACCTTTTGACGATATTTATAGTGAACATTTAAATTCATTGGATACTAGCTGTCCTGCGCAGTTTCACCCGCAACATCTACACCTATCGATTACAGCGCCACCTACCGGCTTCAATTGTTAATACAAACTACCCACTCACATACATCCAAAAGTCGTCAAAATCGGTCTAACCGTTTTTAAGTTTTAGGGAGACTAACGAACAGCAATTTATTTTTATACAACGTGTTACAGAAAGGTGTGGTCATATTTTAGGGTCACTACATACACCTTACAGTAAATTGTATGTACCAGATCATTTCAAAACCGATCCGAAACCGAACCGAACCGAGCTCCTAAAATTTCACGTTAATTTTAATCAACCGTTCATTAAAATCGATAAGATTGATCACATCACTATTAATTATTATGAACGACACTAACTTTTTTATAAACGTGAATAATTATTTCCGTAGTTCTACGGAAATATTGCGTACGTAGCTTCTAATTTAAACACAAAATAACACCTGAAAGAGCCTTTGTGCTGAAGACAATATACCATCTTCTAGAAGCACTGTCAAAGACTTCATTCTCGCGTCTTCCATCTATGAACTAGGCTTAAAACAACCGATGAGCCTCTTGTAAATTATATATAAATGCATAAAACACCAATTTATAATACTTGCTTTTGGTTAAATACAACATATTTAAAAAATATACTCGTAACCATACTTCAGAAATTACCGAACTGACTGCATCAAATAAATGTTGGCATTTGAAATCTATTTTTTTATTTTAAATGATACAAAATTGATATCAAAAGAGGTATTTATCATTTAGTGTTGTCCAAAGTTGCAATTCGATATCGACATGTTACTTATTAAATTATTTCCTGACAATGCAATCGGATTCGGTACTATGGGGGATGAAAGACTTATATCACTTATACACTATATTACTTAAAATTATCCACACTTTTCTGTAGCACGTTGTATATAAGAGAACATTAAATATCATGAAGTAATAAGTATCATACAAAGACCTTTTAAAGCAGTTAACGAGCTTACAAACAGAAACTGTAGAGTGTTCTAAGTACCTTATACATAATAAAGTCGGTGTTCTAGACATCAAAAGCGTAATAAAGTACTTAGATTATTATGCTTGAAATCATGTGTTCATAACACACTAGAAACTCGATGTGTAATGAAGAAGATTTAACTATAGTAGGTACTTTAAAAGTATCCTTGTGGAATATACAATTTTACCTGCCGTTCTTTTTGAGCTTTTTTTACTAGCCTGAATGATGAAATAAACAGACGGCTCGCCTAATGGTAAGCGCCACGCCTGCACATAAACAGAAGTAACACCACACAAAAATCTTGAAACCAAACCAATACACAACGATGCTTATACACTGCTGCTTGGCGGCAGAAATAGATAAAGCGGTGGTCCCAACCCAGATAGCCTCTCGCATACGAGGCACCTACCACCTAGCTTACGCTGCTACGTGGAGCCAAAAATAAACAAAGCGGTGGAACAAACCCAGGCGGGACACAGCTTGTTATTGAAAATCTAGACTTATTTTCAATAATAAATTCACATCATGGAGAGTGATATATAAAAAACGTATTTCTCATACAACAGAGGTCATGATTTACAAGAAAACTCATGTTTACGAGGTCGTATCATAGTATTCTCGCTGCCTCGAGCCTATGGTTGTATTCTGTTATATTCTTGTCTCTGCCATGCGATAAACTTTCAGTGTAAATGATGCTTTGGGTTTGATTTATTGGTACATACAATGACAAATTAAATTACCTCTCTCGTGACCACGAAGGCTGAAAACCTTTCACACGTTGCGTCGGGACCAAAATAGAAATTAAACCGCAATGAAATCCGTATAAATTAGTAGTCAAATGAAATTACCTTTTAATGAAATGATGATGTACTCTGTGTGCCTATGTATACTACTTCAGAATACTGGCTGGTAAAGTACTTTTTTTTTTTATAGCATAATACCAGAACATCATGCACACTTTGCCGGCCCTAAAGGAAAGGTTTATTAAGGGATTGGTGATTTGGGCCTTCGGATATTATATTTTAAACAATACACAAATTTCGTCGCACGCACCAACCCTACAGCAAGGTCCGATCAGCAAATCGCTCCCTTAGTCCGTATAATTCAGGAAACTGCCCGAGTCAATTTCCGAACACATGAAGACGTAATCGATAGCCACGTTTAGTTTATTGAGTCGAAAAATTCTGATACGGCTCCCTCTGGTTTATGTTACGGAAGAAAAATATAGCCAAGGCTTTAGTTTCACTAACTAGGGCAATATCAACTGATTGGAAGAATAAAAATATTTGATTGAACTAGTCAGTATAGAATTGGAATGTAAGTGGTCTACCTTAGGCCCGAATCCAACCTCACCCGCACGTGGTAACCTCTGCTTATTAACGGACGAGGCAATGGCGAAACCTGGTGTCTGTTGTAGGTTGTGGGGGTCAGACCGCGGATAGCCTCTAATACCAAATCCACTGTTAAATCAGGATGGGAGGCGGACCCTAGCTTTAAGCTGGGATAACAACAGGAAGAAAGATAGATGCCCAATTATACAATGACTTTTTGTATTAAGCTGATGTCCAGCCCTAGGCACGTCCTGAAAAAATAATCGTAGTACATTAAGCCACATATTTATGGAATAAAGAGAAGAATTTTGTGAGTGGTAGAGTCACGCTGATAGTTTTATTTACAGCACGAATAGGCCGAATCGCCGGGTTCGTTACTATCTCAAAGAAAACCGACGTAAAATAGCGGCTTGCTGCTGCGTATCGAAAAGTGAGTGAGATATCTGGAGGCCCAAATCCCTCCCCCTTCCCAATCCCTTAATTATACCTTTCCTTAAAAGTCGGCAACGCACCTTGCTCGTTTGCCGGCGAATGCTATAAAAAAGAAGGTTTCTCAAACGTCATAGGCATAAGGCGGAATATATTTAAAAACCGAATGATGTCTATTAGTATATTGTAATGAGTTATTTTGGGATACGTAATCGAGATACTGGAGACCGCAACGCGTGACTCGATTAAGACATGTCTGCGTTCGTTTTGTATGCAATTATGTAAACAATTGCGCGTCGTCGCGTCGGTCGCATACTCCAAAACAGGCCTTAAGTTCGACATTATATTAAATACACTCCCTACAAAAAATCATAGATGAACCTAATAAAGGACCGTGAACATGATTTATAAACACCTTTTACTACATTTAGCTCCGGAATAACGTATAGAGATGAAAAATGTATAAAAGGAAAGTATGTATGTGTGGTGACAAGCTATTAACGTTTATTGGACGAAAACTAAAGCACACTAGTAATTTAGAGTTAAAAGGAAAGTATTCATAGTGGCAAGAGCATGAATGAGATCGGCACAGGTCCGGAAAGGACGGCCCGATTGAAAAGAAGCCTCGAACTGACAACACCGTGAAGGCAAGCGTTGTGGACTAAACGGCTGAATAGGTATGAAAGACCACGGATGATTATCAAAGATAGAGAGTATTTTCAGCCTTAAAATACGCAGATACAGATAGGTTAAAATATCTGTTGAAGTAAAGAAAGAAACCACAATAATTCACATTTTTGGATCGCAAAAATACACATTCTCTTCCCAATCCCTTAATTGTCCCTTTCTTTAATGTTGGCAATGCGTCCATGATTCTTCTGGTATTGTGGGCGTTCATGGTCGGTGAAGATTACTTACCATTAGGAGACCACTTGTTCGTTTGCAAAAGAAAAATCCAATAAATATTTGACAGTCATTATCTATTTTTAGTAACTTTGTAAATCCTACTATCTTACTTACTATTATAAATTGCCATAACGGCTAAATGATTTTGGATGAAATTTGGCACACAGGTTACCTGATCTGGATTAGGACATAAGCTACTTTTTATCCCGGAAAAGGCCGTTCACGCGGGCGGAATGGCGAGCATTGCTTTTGTAGGTAATATAACCACATGTCAACAGGATAAAATTGGTCTAGTGGCAGCGTACGTAGGCTGTGAAACCGTGGTTCAATTCTCAGGTCAGGCATTTATATTTGTTTTTGCGTTTTCTATTCGAAAAATCCAACACGAGTTGCTCGGGACTGGAATTCGGGGCAGAAATAAACTTGGCGAATTGTGGGTTGGTTGCCCCTCTGTCTACCGTTCAGAGATACAGGCTGGAGTGTATGATACGCTCTACGAGATTCAATTGGAATTACATATTTTTAATTTGAAGGCAAATTAAATTTCTATTCAAATTAGAGATTCATCCATATCATGCATAGTAATAAATTAATCTGTTTCGAGGTGTAATCAAACACTCAGATATTTAAATTAAGATCTAGATAATAACGTTATTTAGTTTCTTAAACAAGCCCGGTTGAAGATTAATTTAAATAATTTGGGATTACAAAATAAATGTTAATTACTCAAGTACACACTACAGACTCGGATTAACCAAGCTAATCAGATTTTTAGATATTTTCAAGGGGATTTAATAAATTAAATTGAAAAATCTAATTCCACTTATTATAAACGTTTTGCTGAAAATTTATATTAAATCGCGTATTTCGTATTTTTTAACATGGAATCTGTGTATTGTACAATATTTTGCAAAGTAATTCCTATATTAAGTATTTGTATATCGATCAAATTTTCATTAACCAAAGTTTTCTTTTCGACTTTAACTGCAAATAAGCTAATTATGTACTTGATTTATAAAAACCTAGGCAAGTAGAAACATTTCAGAGATCGTTTTGAAACAAAGGAACTTTAATTAAACATTACAGTACAAAGCGCAAAACTTACAAAACAAACTAATTAGGAACGGAATTAAGAATATTATTTTATATTTGAATTTAATAAGAGAAGAGAGAGAGGCTTCAGCCTCTCTTGTGGCTTAACGCCCACTCACCGAGACCGCATCTCTACAAACAAGGACGCAAAAATATCATGTTGTTTTAATACAGATTTTGTATATGATGCCATACATTATGGAGTAATAAGACGAATGAAGGTGTGAGTTTTTAGTTTGCTAAAAGTTATGATGAACTAGCTTTTGTTCGCAGCTCATCCTTCGTTAAATGTCTTTTTCCGGGATGAAAGCAGTGTGTGTTCTAATCTTTACAATCAGTATTTTGGGTTATTCATAAATGTTAGGTACTATACCCATAACCTAAACATAACATGGCTGCGTTATAATAGCAAAACACGAATGTTTAATAAAACTATTAACATATACTATTCATAAAAACAATCCTTCGCTACATTGTAAAATAAATACAGAATCAAACTTCCCGGTCGGTCCCTCCCATCCCTTTGATAATACAGGCGACTGAAAGATAGATGGAGAATTGGAAAGGGGCTGCAAGTTCCCCAAATGTGACCTTTGAGAATTCGTCGCGCGGGCATGGAAACTGTCTTGGTGATATGTACGACACGAGCTAACTGCTTTGGGATCGATGAGCTGTGGGATCTTAGATAGATTAATTTTGGCTTGATTGAGTGTTTGTAATAAATGACGTGACGTGACCAATGCCTGATGGAATTAAATAGTTCCCTTATGAGAAAATATATTCGATGCCAGTTTTTAGGACTACATTTTTGCTAGAAACCCAATACATACGTATGCCTGATAGTTATCAGCTTTCCTCAGTGAAACTTCACTGCTGGGCATTTTCCATATATTTTTTTCAAAAGTTAGTTATTATCAGGTCCTTATCAGTTTCCAAAGGCGCCTTATCAGCAGGAACAAAAATAAATGTAGGTGGTGTTATATGGGGAATGTTATTAACCGATAAATCAAATTAACATAATTATATGTTTTGAAGTGCGCAATAGAGGCATGAGCGGACATTTCACTATCGTATGACTTCCGTCACGTATCGGGGTCTTCCTGTTGCGGTCACTTATCTCAAAACAATCCATATCAAGTTGTTTTAACTGATCTTTAGAATATCATTAAATATAATACACCCAACAGTCACACACATAGTCCTGACCCCACAGTAAGATACGAGTCTTGTGTCATGGATATCAGAAACTAGGACAGACTTTCGGTCTTAGAACACCCAGACCATGGACCAGATATGTGGATTATGTAACATTTGTCTCAGTGCGGGTATCGAACCTGCGGCCTCCCGATTCACAAACGGCTACTGGCCCGCTGTGCCACGGAGGCTGTTATTAATAATTGATTAGAACTAACAACTACTTAACACCTATAACTTCCGCGAAGCTTGAGCTGAAGTACCATGTTCGTTAAGTACCTTGGCTTCCTATTTTTATATGCCTAGAGAACCCTCTGTGTGAACGGCCTTGTCCGATGTTGTAATACCGGATATCCTATATTATGACGGCGAGGGCTTATATTTTTCTTGACAACATTCAAGATTGAGGCGACTAAGAGAACTGAACATAAATCGAGATCGCAAGAAGTTGAAGGCCATGTTCAGCTGAACATCTTATCCGGTGGCCACATATTGCGTAATAGGTTTCTAAACAAACAATAGTAAGGTAACAATAGTATCTGCCTGGATGGCGCAGTTGTAATGCGTACGCGTTACGACTGCTGTGCTGAGGTCTCGGGTTTGATCCCCGTGTCGGGAAAGTGATATTGGGTTTTTCTATTATGAAATGCTCGGTATCAGCCCGGAATCTGGAGTTGTGCTCGATATGGCGATAGGCTCGCCCCCTATCACATAATGGGACGGAAATAAGCTCGGCGAAATATGGGTGTACTGCTTACACCTCTGCCTACCCCTTCGGGGAGTACAGGCGTGAGTGTGTATGTAATAATAGTAAGGTATTATCTAAAGTACCTACCTACATTTCTACGTTTTATTTTTAAGTGAATTTTTAGCAGCCATATACTATATACACCTAAGAATAATGATAAAAACACATTTTGATGTATGCGACCTAGACAGCAATGATCATTTCCATACAATTTCATACAAGGTGATCGCGGTCTTGTACCTGAAAACGTGTCTTTAGCCTGGCACAATCTTCAACATCATAACTTTTAAAAGGTTAAATAAACAAGTATTCAGAGCTCTTTAAAGAAGTTAGAAAAAGTATTTCTTTTTTTACGAGAGTGCATCTTGGCTTGCCGGCGGGCGGCGACCCAAAGCGATTTTATTTTGAGCAAAGGGTCAAGTGGGTGTAGGGGTGTATGAGATCCCACATGAAAGCGGTTGCGTTAGTGGGCAATAAGTAATTTCTTACTTACCTTTTTGGAGTTGAAAACTTTTTAAATGAATTATGAGGTTCTATACTTTGTTCTGTCTCTTGCTTTCAACGGTAATTTTCCTAATGATCTACCTCCTAAATTTTTTTGAGCGAAATAATTTAGGGGATTGTTAAAAGTTTTTAAAAGGTTTTATTTTATCAATAGATATTTTATCGTCGAAAATATTGTTTCGCACCCCTAAAGGTAAAATTAAATCTCTATAGCATCTCTCTGACACTTCGGTAGCAGTCATTTCAAATACATTTTCAAAGTTTTTAAATTACATATTCATTTTTTTTTATTGCATAGGCCGATAAACGAGCAAGTGGGTCACCTGATAGTAAGTGATCACCACCGCCCATCTACGCTCACAATACTAAAATAATTATGGGCGCGTTGCCGACCTTAAAGGAAAGGGATAATTAAGGGATTGGGAAGGGGAGGGGGATTTGAGCCTTCGGTCATCTCACTCACCATAAGAAACGCAGCAGCAAGCTGCTACTTTATGCCGGTTTTCTGTGAGACTGTGGTAACGACCCGGACGAGCCGGCCCATTCATGCTGTAGACAAAAGTGTCTACAGCGTGGCTCTACCACTCATAGTATTCAAATATAAATATTGACCTACATCTGGTTTTATGTAGTGTTTTACGGTTTATGAAAGCAAAAACATTAATTTTAAACCAGGATAATACCTAATATGACCTTATACAAAATATTTTTTTGATTTTTTGTAACAGTGGTCAGCAAATGATCAATACAATTGCGTAATATTATTCCATTGAAAATTTGAATACAAGACATTTTTGAAAAATAGCAATTCAGCCAAAGCAACGAAGCTGAAGCAGCGATCGTTCAGTGGGGAGTGATATGAATTGTCGAGACGTTAGTTGCAGGTTAGAAACCAACCCCAAGAGCGTGTACTGCTGACTTTTCTAAGTTATGTGTTATACATTGTTAATTGGCCCTTGCTTTAACGGTCGAGGAAACATCGTAAGGAAACATGCATACATTAACAACTTCCCCGTTATTTTTAAAGTAACTATATCTAAAATGACTAATGCGGCTTCTAGATGAACAATTCGATTAGCAATTTACTCGAAATCTTAATCAAGTTGTAACATCTGGAGAACAATTGGCGAAAATCTAAATTGAAATGTATGCAAAACTGATAGTCAAAGAAATTGAGAATGAAATCATATCGTTTGGAAGCACCATATGGTTGTTATAAAATATCAATTTCAATTAAATATATTAAAGTTTGCGCTTTGTCAATATGTCCTACATCACAATAGGGTGACCTCTTTTTAAAATAGATTTCTAAATAACAATATCAAATGTGAAAGTTAAACAATATTGTTGAAAGGGCTTTGTTTGTGTTTTTCAAAGGTGTTCTAAAACAATAAAACGCATTTTTTTATTTTATAAAACCTTTAAAAATATAATTTGAAGATAAAAGTATATAAATAAAAGTATTCTCAATTAAAAAATTTGATTTAATTAAACAATCCTATTATCTAGATTACCCGTTAATTTCGACGCCAAAATTCAGAACAAGTGCATTTTTTTTAAATACTTATACATCGGGGAATACATAAGTCGCTTAATTACACTAGCGCCAAAATTTACTGAACATCGTAAAAGGGCAAAGTTATGTAACACATCACATTATGAAAAGGAGCTTATCGTAATTCGTTGAATTCTAAATTTGGTGATGATAAATTAGTCATCCTGCCTCGGTGGCGCAGTTGTAATGCGCACGCGTTACGATTGAGGCCGACGCTGAGGTTTTGGCTTCGATCCCCGGGTCGGGTAAAGTGGTATTGGGTTTTCTATTTTCAAAATACTCAGTACCAGCCTAGAGTCTGGAATTTGTGCCCGGTATGGCGATAGGCTCGCCCCCTATCACACAAGGGACGGAGATAGCTCGGCGAAATGTGGGTGAACTGGTCTGCCTACCCCTTCGGGGATTACAGGCGTATGTATGTATAATTAGTCAGCTACCTATACCAGACCTTTGTGATGTTCATCCAATTTTGGCGTAAGTCTTATAGAGCGATTTTTGTATCCTAATGTATAAGGTGTTTAGAACTTTTGGAAATTTTAATGTTTTCATTGACTTTTGGTTCTGACTGTACGATTATTTTATTCAGCGCATCATGGTTATTAAGGTTTTTTTCCAAAGTATATAATATAAGCTTAAAACAACTTTTGTTAATTAATTAACGTTAAAATTAATATTATGATAATGGTAATTCAGTGCTGGAGGCTTAGAAAGTGAAATAATTTCAGAATTTAAATTAAATAACGTCCTTTTTATTATTGTAAATATTTGAAAGTTACGAAATAAATAAAAAACATATTTAGGATTCTACACTTCAAAATGAAAAACGATCGGATTATAATATTAGGACCTATAGAATCACTTTGTTGTCCGTCTATCCATTTATGTATCAACAGCATTTTTTATTAAGTACTGCTTGAAGTATCGTGTTTGGATTAATATTATTATGAGATTTTGAGGTCTGTTCTCATAGCTCGTTTAATAATTCCTAATGAAATTTCATATACAGTAGTCAGTCAGTATGGCCTTTCAAAGCCAAATGCAACTAAACTAAAACTGATAGGGTACGCGTGGTAGAGCTGTAGACAGTTATGTCTACAGCGTGAAGGGGCCGGCTCAACCACAGTTTAAAAAATTCGACGTAAAGTAGCGGCTTGCTGCTGCGTTTCGTACGATGAGTGAGATATTTGTAGGCCCAACACCCCCTCCCCTTCCCAATCCTTTAACTATCCTTTTCCTTTAAGGTTGGCAACGCGTCCATGGTTCTTCTAGTATTGTGGGCGTATATAAATACATTCAACAGTCACACATATAGTCCTGACACCACACTAGATTTAACCTGTACCGTGGGTATCAGGTACTACGAGTGAATTGTGGTCCCACAACACTCAGACCCGAAACAAATATTTGTGGATCACACAAATATTTCAGTGCAGGGATCGAACCCGCACTGTCGTGTCACACCCGGCTTCTCGCACACTCGCGCCTGAACGTGGGCGATGAAGATCACTTTGAGAGACTAGACATCATCATAGACATCAGATGACCCACTTGCTCGGTTTCCGGCTTCTGCTATAAAACAAAATATATATATTGACGGTAGGCAGCGGCTTTGCCTAAAAAAATATGGCGTCATTTTCCATCTAATTATCTTGATTAAAATCAACTGTCGCCCGTCAATAAAGTGTGTTTTTTTTCCCTTTAGAAGAAGAGCGTTTTCTTAGCAGCCTTGTTTGACTTCCCTTTGAGGCACTAGACAACTTTTAATTAATTAATTCGCCGTAACACTCCAGGGATTTCTCTTTATCACACATTAGCATAATTTGATTTTATTAACAAGACTTAGCGTATTTTCGCGAGGGCTCTAAAATTAACACAGCTTTTGTGCTATGCGTATATTAATTATATAATCATTATGAAAATATCGCCTCGTTAGTCTAGTGGTAGCGTACTTAGGCCAAGAAACCGGTGGCATACTGAGTTCATATCCCGTATCCCAGGTCGGGCAATCTCAATGTATGTTTCAGTTTTAAATTTGAACATAATTTATTTTATTTTTCAGGATTGCCAATAAAGTTTACAATAACACATACTATGCTCGCGGCACCGCCTGAGTTAACGGAATTTTCCGGGATGAAAAGTAGCCTGTGTCCTAATAGGGTAGTTTCCTATATTGAATTTTATACATTATTTTATAAGCAACAGAAAATAATACGCAAAAGAAACCCCTTTATTAAAACACAATCAAAATTGGTTCAGAAATGTGCCCGCAGTTATGATTTTAAATGTTGGTATGAGGAAAAGTGGGTGCGTAGTAGGGATATCTCACTATCTCGCTTGCACGCGTGCACTATAATGAACATTTTACACAGTGACGTCAAAGGTTGCATCGTCCGTCATTTGACAATTACCCCTTCTACAGGATTTGAATGGCTTCTATCTTATTTATTTTTGGTCCGATTTATAAAATTCTTTCTGCAATAGATTTTGAGTAACATAACTTATTGATTAACTTATTGATTAGTCTACTACCCTATTCAGGCCATGGTTTTATGCCAAATTTCATCTAAAACCATTCAACCGTTACGGCGTGATGGACCAACAAACATCAAAATTCACATATTCACAAACATCCAAACTTTCATATTTATAATAGTAGTAGGACTAGTAGGATGATATGTCAAATAATAAAAACCACCCAAGTGGGCGACGTAAAGTAAACAGCTTGCTACTGCGTTTCATACGGTGAGTGTGATATCTGGAACTCCGAATCCCCCTCCCCTTCCCAATCCTTTAATTACCCCTTTCCTATAAAATAGGCAATGCGCCTATAATTCATCTGGTATTTTGGGCGTCCATGGGTCGTAGAGATCACCATCAGATGTCCCTACTTGCTCGTTTGCTGCAGGTGCTATAAAAATCAATAAAACCCAAAATGATCATGTTACACTGTTTAATAATGATCATCGTATATCTAAGTCAAATAGTGTCTTTGATATATAATGTCGATTGGTAATAGACCAACATCTAAAATGTATAGCGTTATATTAAGCAGAAACCACAAGCCAAATTAATACGAATGTAAGGCCCGATCCGACCCGAGCTATTAATATCAACTCAGATATTCATCGTTAGAAACTATAGTAGTATTTGATATACAATTCATTGATAGTTAAACCTACAAACACCTTTGGTTCATAATACATCGGTATATAATAATATATTGTCATGTGATCGGTAAATGAGTTAATGAGGTACCTGGAACATACATAGAGTAAAATAGGTATAGAAAAACCAATACAATAGCAATATTTTCATATAAATAGGTACTAGTAGACTGCCTCGGTAGCGCAGTTGAAATGCGTACACGTTACGACTGAGGCTGACGCTGAGGTCTCGGGTTCAATCCTGGGGTCTGGTAAAACTTGGGTTTTTCTATTACGAAATGCTCAGTTTCATTCCGGAGTCTGGAATTGTGCCTGGTATGATGATAGACTCGTCTCCTATCATATCATGGGATGGAGATACGCTCGGCGAAATGTAGGTGTACTGGTTACACCTCTGCCTATCACTTCAGGGATTATAGGCGCGAGTGCGTATGTATGTATAAATTAGTATAACTACGATGAATTTGTAAGTGAAAGCATATATGGAACATAATTGTTTTTTCCTACTTATCGTTATTTTCTAGATAATATATCACATTTAATATTTCCAATATAAAACATTGCAACAACAAAAACATATTCCACTTTTTATACACGCTTTAACTCACGTTCATAATTTAATCATACTTATTTTATTATTTATATTACAAACATTATCATTATGATAGATATTCTGTTACACCAGAGGGCCAATTCTGCTATTTTAACTGACACTGCGAATGAATTTTAACCGAACTGAGATTACATTTTGAATTAATTAAAAATATGGCATTCTGCTCCTTTAAAAATTCGATATCATCTCAGTTAAATTGCATATAAACTGTCAATTCGATCAACTTTCAATGTCTTTCTTTTGTTGAAAATATGGCTTCGCATTATTATGCATTTCGCCAATGACAAGTATTTTACCGAATTTTACGTATCAGCTGCCATAGACTAAATTCTAGAAATTAAAAATGACCTAAGCGACAAAATCAATGTTACCAACTCACAATAAAATACCCAAAATATGTCTAATTTCAGTGATTAAAAAATTACGTAACTGGAGGTTATGATTTTTTAATTAATTGATTTGACTAATTCCATGTATTTTATTTATTTCATTAATTTATCTATTCCATGGCATAACTGAAGGAAAACGGCACAACAGCACCACTCAGGCAGTCCTTTCCGGAAATAACCACAATCGCGATTATTGTATTGAAATTTGAAATTCTACCGAATTGCGGTTTTTTTTATTTTGCAACACTGCTGAGGACATATCTATACTAAATAAAAATTGTGCGAGAGTTTTGGCGGGAATTTTGACAGTGCGATTGCTCTCATAATTTAATCTACACTAATATTCTAGAGAGGAAAGATTTTTTTCTATTTTTGTATGTAACAAATAAAGTTAAAAACTACTGGACCGATTTCAAAAATAATTTGGCCGTTAGAAAGCTACATTATCACTGAGTAACATAGGCTGTAAACTCATTTCTAATACTTTACTGGAATAACGAGCACACAAAGTCGCACAATTTTGACTACTTTTAGTTGCTTGCAGTAAAAGAGAATAAAGTTAACTGAATTTGTCTGCAGTTAACTCACAGTCACTTCACCTCAGTGTTGCCAAGTCAGATTTTTGAAAATACCGTGTTGTCCACATTAAAATACGGCATTTGCGTCAAAAATACAGTGCTTGATGGGAAAAAATACAGTCTATTTTACAGTGCAATAAAATGTCATACAAAAAAGGAAATAATTAAATTATTAAAAAAAATATAAATTTATTTTAAACTTTATATCCTAAACTAACTTAACATTTTATTTGTATATATCGATCGCTGCAGAAATGGATGGCTGCGATGATGATGATGATGATATCGGTTTTTTTTTATGTGTTTAATCAAAGAGTTTTATGTATACTACTAGACAAGCTGCGCGGTACATAGAAATTGTAGTATAATAAATTGTAGTATAGTAAATTAGTTGTATTACTAAGTTGCAGTCAATTGACCGTAACTCAATATTATCATCTCGCTTACTCTCAACTAGAACCCCTATTGCGCTCCCTGTTTGTGAACTGTCAAACTCCCGCGTTATGTGACGCAGTTTTACTTCTAAATAACCTGTCTAGTAGTATACAATAATACTACGAAATTTTTACTGTAAAAAAATACTGTCTCTCCATATAAGGTATTTATAAAAATACCGTGTCCAGTAGATGGCATGAAAATACGGCAGATCTGCTGTAAATTCAGTGCACTTGGCAACACTGCTTCACCTTCAGTCACATTTCGTTCTCAATATTTTGACGTTTGTCTGTAGACGAAATGCATTTTATATAGTTAAGTGTCTCACAATGGACACTGGCGAAATCACCAATCTACGGTGGAGCCAAACACAATTAAAAGAAGAAGAAGATAGTTAAGTGTCAAAATTGTTACCAGAATGCCGTTTTGGTTCAGTCAACTTGTATTCTACTTTCGATATCATTGCGTTCTAAGTTCTTGAATATTGGTTTAGCAGAATACCATTTGCAACTTTCTTGTCGCTGAGATTAGATCGGAATGATATTTTGAACAATTAAAATTACGAGAATTGGCCCTTAGGTCTACGTTTCCGAACTTCGTCACTTCGTATCGTTTTATAGCTTTTTATGTTATACGTTATGTTAATAGAGGCTATTCTCCCACACACCCGCCACTGTAACTCCCGTAAGCCAGGATCGACAGTGGCACGACATATTACACGTACGTATACGACATACATATTTGGACACTTAGCAATGAAGCTCGGCGAGTCTCTGTGAATGCGAAGCTGTTTTTATAATTACTTATTTTCTTTGAAGATTTCAACCACATTTATGACTTATTTTGGTACCACAGGTATACATTAAATATAATTATGTGTATCATACCCACAACTATTTTAAAAATCGAATCCGCAATCTTAATTTTCTCAGCCGGTGTTTCACCGATACGCCACATAGGAGACCGCATCAAACAAAACTAAAATAAGCGGGAGAGACCTTTTAAAATGCATTGAATTCTCCCATCCCCTGTTTGTATCATCGTTTGTACACATATAGGGGAGTGTCATTAATAAACATATACTTTTAATATGCATTAGTATGATTTGATTGGAAATATGTGAGGAATAAAATAAAAAATATGCGCCCAAAAAGGTGTTCGTCAATGTGTCTCAGAGGGATCGTAATGGGATGCGGTGACAGTAATAGCAATAAGAGCAAATGGATGTAGGGTGATGCAAGGGAAGAGTGATTGCTATAAAGACACTGTCTTTGTAAAGGCAACGTCGCATTAAGTATTTAGGGATATATCTATACTCGAACATTTGAGACCGTTAATAGTGATTTTTCTTAAGATATTTTTAGCGTGTAAGTGGGCCACTAACATCTTAGGTCCAAACGAAACCTTACCTGCACGTGGTACACTCTGCTAATTAAATGACGAGGCCATGGCAAAATTTGAAGAAGAAGATTTGATTAGCCATTTGAAAGTAACATATGTTCTTCAAATTAACGTCAGGATTTTATAACGATTAAGGCTTCATATAGCCTCACACGCGTCTCCAACGACGTCAGTACTCTATACTACGCATAAATCTATGGAAAACAATTCGACAGTAGGTACCCTTCATTAACCGTTCGGCGATAGTTGGCTCCCGTTGCGGCTGGTGGGGGTCAGACGGCAAATCCCCAAATAATACCAAATCCACCGTCAATTCATGATGGGAATGCGTACCCTGGCATTAAACTAGGATAACGCCAGTCGGAAAGGAAGTTTGACATACGAAAATGTTACTGACACCAGCGAGTAACGCTCGTATGATTATCGTCTGCCTTAATAGTATTCCAAAGTACTTTGTATCGCTTGTTATACGACAGCACCCTTATACGTCTTCTGTAAAGGGTCCTTCATGACGTAATGGTGATTTGTTTTGGGTGCGCTGCTATGTTATGCGAGTGTTTTCGGGTGATATGGTTAGCCGTCGTAAAGCTTCGGCTTACTAGCGACGAATAGATGCAAACCACAAGGATTCATTTGCATTATTATGTCTCACTTGTATACCTTGTCGAGAACTTTGGTACGGATTATCCTTCGGTTTAGACTGTCACAACTTTAGAGTCAGACGAGAATTTTAATAAACTAGCGTTTGCCCTCGGCTTCTTCCATGTGAAAGTCTTTTCTGAGATAAAAAGTAATTTCCCACAAAAAAACTGAAATTCTTTTCTTAACTTTCTAGAGATATCAATTTATATCTTTCTTGAATATATTATGAAATATCTAAAGGAATCATCTTCCCTTGTAGTAGATTTTTTATCCACGATTTCATTGTGTATTCTATGAAAGCATTTCCTTCAATTTATGAAGTTTATTTAGTACCCGGGAAAATTATTTAGATTTTCTCCATACAAAGAGATTACATTCCACTTTAGTACGAAGAGTACAGAGATTCATCCTTGGAATTCAATTATAGTACACGTAATAAAAATACAAACTCAAGTTTTAATAAAGCATTCCTATTAATTATAAGAATAACTTTAAAAAATCTGATTGCCTCGGTGGCGCAGTTGTAATGCGTATGCGGTACGACTGCTGTAGGTACTGACGCCTCGGGATCGATCCCGATTAATGTATGTATGTATCACTATACATTCTTGGAGTTCTAGCATCCAACGTGCGCACTAATGCATCCAATTTGCTAACTTTAATAATTAATTAGTTGCCCTGCCTCATAATGCTATTCTAGTATGATTGAGGACAATTAAATATAGTTTATAGCTCGTGTGTGCGCTAATAAATCTTAATTTTGTTTTTCTATCACGAAATGCTCAGTATCAGCCCGGAATCTAGAATTTTGCCCGGTATGGCGATAAATTCGCCTCCTATAAATTCATGGGACGGAAATAAACACGACAAACTGAGGGTGTACTAGTTGCGCCTCTGCCTGTTTCTTGAACGATACAGGCTTGAGATTGTTTTGTTAACGACATAAAAATCAATTTGCTAAGCTTCACTAAGTACGATGAAGTATGGTAAAATACTTTGTTTATGAACCTCGCAATCATTTCACACGCATTGAATCTAATATCCAACGCAAACTGACGAGTGTGTTTATTTATTATTACATTTGCCCGAACGCCACAATAGGGTCATAAATAATAAATTTCTCTTCTCTAAAAGCGAAAACCGTGTTATTCTTATTTTGCTGAAAAAATATTACCCGTCCACGCAGTCCGAAAGCCGGTAAATAACAGTTTAACGTGTGCGCAAGGTTAAAAGTAATCTTTTTTTCGAGCCATATTTTCTATTACGCGAGTCATGTAGGCATTTCTGCGAACGACTGTTACCAATGAGATAACATGTAACATAATAATATTTGAATCGTGTTTTTCTTGTGAGGAAAAAAATATAATACGCCTATGAAATTATCGGGTTTAATCATTGAATAATTGTTCGTCAGATTCTGGATATTATGTTTTCTGTTTGCTTTATCAAGCAGACGATGTATTTATTTTAATTTGTAAGTTTGAGGGAGTGTACTGACGTCTATACTTTTATTTAACTACGTAAAGTAGCGGCATGCTGCTGCATTTCGTACGGCGAGTGAAATATTTGGAGTCCAACCCAGTAATTTCACTGTCTTCAATGTCCTTCAAAACGGAAGACAACAGTGCTTACACACTGCTGCGTGGTGGCAGGAATAGAATTGTATCTGTTATATTTAGCATGTAAGCGGTTTGGTGTACCTACTGGAAGCTTGTATGTAAAATTATTAATTAATAAATAAATAAATAAAGCAGTGGTACTAACTCATGCGAGGGACCTACCATCTTGTAAAGAAACTATGATTTTAGTCCAGTATAAATATTAAAGTTATATTTTCGCAAGTCATTTCTTTACATTATGAACAGACAAACTACATGAGAGACTGCAATAAGAATTCTAACATTTCTAACACTGGTAGTTGTTGGCGTTGACAATTTTAAAATTGGGTTCGTGAATGTTAAAACTATCCTCATGCATACTTTATTTCCTAAGAGGAATATCAAAAGTATTTGTAGAAATACAAAAACTTAAGCTTAACGATAAATAGTTATTCTTATTACACTGTATATGCACTAATTTCATCCTTAATTTATGCATTTTAAACAACTTAAAAAAGTAACCGATTTTTGTTCCTGTTGACGTAACATATCCGCCATAAACTACAAACATAATAAACAGATTTTGAAGACTGATTTTGTAGTCTATGACGTTAACTATTTAACTTTGATGCCATATTAATTAGGTTCATATGTAATGACAGAATACTTGAAAAAAAATAGGAAATTCCATAACAAACAGTTCGCGACTTGGATTTTGTGTTGAAAATTGCAACTTCAAAAATTAAATATCATTAGAAGTTGGTGCCAGTTGCAGTCATTTGAAATTGCCCATTAACATGTTAATTTTGGAGTTGGTTTTAAAGTTTCCCTTAAAGTGATAATGTAATGATAAAAACATTACATTGCCCCTTGTGTTGTACAAAGCCAATTTATTATAAAGCTGAAATAATCTACAACATTGGGCAGACGAAATATTCATACGTGATATTACTTTACTAGCTTATTATATAATGATGAGATCAGACTACCCCTCGCATTATCGGAGGGTCCACCGCATCGCCTAATGAGATTTGGTAAAGGGACGGCTCTTTTAGATCAGTAGCCAATTCAGCACACGTATCTTGGCACAATACTTATGAGACTGCCTCAAAAATTTGTTATTAGGAAAGTAAAAAGTGTTTCTTATTAAGTTGTACATCTGCTACTATTTAATAACCAGTACTGATGATATTACGTGCTGTCTGAATTATAGTCTAGATATTTGAGTAGAAAGCGAGTGCTATTTATCTTCGACTTGAACCCTTTGAACCCATGTCAACCACGTGAGGTGGGGCACGTTTTTTGCTCGACGACATTTACTGTATAAAATATATGGGGGCATTAACGTATCTGATCTTCAAAATTCTATCACATTATTTTAAATTCACAACGATTTGAGTTCTCAATAATGCAGATTGATATACCTACTGATGAAGTGTATTCGATGTTCTCAGGTCTTCGTAAGGTGGGTAAGCTAGGAACGATCACGCATCTGACAAAATAACATTCTCTTAACATTATTACAAGCAGTGTTTGAGTTGTATGGTACTAGAAGTTATGACTCCTATAAGATTTTGAACCAAATAATTTTTAAAAAGGGCCTCAATTCCTGATAGAGTAAACAGAGGAATTGTTCTAAATCTACCGTTTTGCATATCAAAGCTTATGATTTATATGGTCGATATCGTAAGGTGTGCAGCTAACTCAATTTCCGTTTGTAAGTACGATCGATCAACGCGCGGTAATGGAGGACTCGTTCTAGGCATACGAGTGCCGTCACGATGATTTATACCTTATCTAGACCAGGCGCGTAAAAGAAAATTGTGTTTGCGATATGACTTGGAAGAATTCACATCGTTTTTGTAATGGAAACGAAGCAATACAAACAATTGCCTGTTGTAATATTCATGGCTGTGTTTTCGATTTTGTTTCCAGACGAATGGAGTTCGAAATGTTATTTTTATAGTTTTGTTGGTGCTTTAGATATACGCTTAAAGATACAAAAACTGTTTAGCAAAAATATAAACCGAATCAAAAATAACTGAAAAGCAAAAATTCTATTGGATTACGTTCCTAATCTAATCTAAACAATTTTGAGTCAGTGCTGTTGCAGTATTTTTTGGGACATGATTGATAGCACTGGTTAAATTAGACCCAATTTGATTTGTAAATTTTTAGTTTTTGAGTGTTTTATTTTTATGAAATTTTATTAATTTTACATCTTTAATTTGCTGTTATACACCAAATTACAATTGTTTACCGATTGGTATACAAATAATCAGCCTCCGTGGGGCAGTGGGCGAGTAACCGACAGTGGAGTGAGGGGCCGCGGGTTCGATTTCCGCATCGAGACAAATGTTTGCGTGATCCACAAATATATATTTCGGGTTTGGGTGTTTTCTTCCCAGAGGGGTAGACGTCAGGCAGGTGACCGGTCGTAAAAACTACAAGCCAAATCTTTCTGTAATGAGTATCAAATGATGTTGCACCGACCCCACTGCGAGTGGGATAAGGGTAGGTGGAAGAAGAAGAAGATTCCTATACAAATAATACAATTCACTCCCAGAAACCATACAGAATAATTTGTAGCATTTCACTCTTTCAGTTTTACCATACAAACTAAATTGCAAAATTGGTATCTAAAAATCATTTTGTGCTCACGTGAACTGGATGCACGCGAGTAAAGAATGTTCGCAAAAACGTTATTATTAAGCATCTCTATGCTTGCCATTTTGCATCTACAAGAATTTTCATTTGAAATGAAACTGAAGAATTCTTTCTGAAGAATTCTTGCCTTGCCTTGCTGTTCTGTACGAAAAAGTGGTGGGTTTTTCACTATGTGTAAAGGGGTCGCTACTCAATCGTTATTTAGTACTCAATCCTGCAAACCTGAGTTTGAATTTTGAGGGTATGTGAAGTCTACCGACCCGCATTAGACCAGCACGGTGCACGGTGTTTACTAGTAGAGGAGGCACATATGTCGTAACACTGTGAGAGTACATTTATTATAGAGGCCAAATTTTATATTATGATATTATTCCTCTTAATTCCACCCAAGTACTAAGCTCAAGTTCGGTTTAACAGAATTAGTCTGAACTAGTTCCTTCTTTTTTATTAAGTATTCTAGTCGTAGCTTCGTATTGTGCACTCATGCTACTTGCATTATTTTTATCGATTATAAAAAATAAATTATAACGGGATCACACGGTTCGATCAATTACTAAATCACATGCGATTTGAACCATCTGAACAGACTATCAATCAAATTGAACTACGAAAACCGAAAGCTTTTGTAGATTTAAGTCAGTTGATCAACTAAAATCGAACCGAGTGAACCCGCTATTACTGATTACTCCCAAAAATAGTAACCTTTAAAATGTAAAGTAACATTTTTACAATATTAATTTACAAAAATATTCAATATTAAATAAATAAATAGCACTCAATCGTCAACACACATAATCCCGATTCCACAATTAGTATCGATTATTCGGAACTACTAGAGATTTTCTGTTTCAACATATCTGTAGAACGTAGCTACGATTTAAAGTGTTTTCCAACATTTTAATCATTTTAATAAGAATATTTAAAGCATTTTAATTAAATTTTATATGGACTCACATCAACAATTCTCGTATAAAGAACTCTTAAATTTCTTCTATTTTAATATTACTGAAAGCTAAAATTCACTGTAATTTTGTACTCAAATTTAATTCTCATAAAGTTACGTCGAAATAAATGATTACTCATTGTCAACGGTTCAAAAAACATACCGTTGATGGTGACGCACCTTTCAAAGTAGATTAAAATAGGTTTTTTAGATATCTTTATTTGCATATTGTAGACTTGCTTAATGTAAAGCCGTATTGCGTCTTATATGGCCTATTATAAAATGTCGGTTGCGTAGCGAGAGGTGCTGGCTGCACGTTTCAGGTCGAGAGAGTCATGCATGACGCAAGTTAATCCAATGCGTAGATATCATTTCTGTAATTGTTTGATTGAGCTGCTCTAATTCCAATTAAATATTGTACACCTTATGCTGTAATCATTGTAAACTAGTTTTGAAAAGAGCAACGCTGGAGTTTCTTGCTCGTTATTCTCGAGCGAAACAGCATTCCGAGCTAGCGGTAGAATTTTAATGAAATCTAAACATTTTTGGATTCAATAAATATTTTAAATTTTTTGAATTTGCGAAAAAGTAAATTTTTCTAACATCATTTACTGGGGATTTAGGAATAAATTAATACAAAGCAGAATATCTAATTGTAATAATTTGTAGCCCCTCATGCCATAATAGGAATTAAATTCACCACCATCCAGAACTAAGAATAATAAAGCACTGAATGGCACCGCACTGTGTAAAATTAGATAACTGAAACTCTATTCAACGGCTGACTGTATAACGATTACTTATTTTCATACAATTTTGGTAGATATGAGGCACTTAACATGTTTAGCACGATCATAAATGCCTGAGTTGCGTTTCAGTATTCGCGCGTAAATCTCACAATGCGCAACAATTTTACTGGCTCCAATGCTTCTTCCAATGGCCTCCAAACCAGAATACAACACTGCTTACATACTGCTGACTGGCGGCTGGAACATACAAAGTGGTAGTGGTAAGACGAAACGAGCAGGTTGTTCGCCAGTTATTAAGCATCACACCTCATAAACTGAAGCAACACCAATCAGAACTTCAAATTATGAAGAACTGTATATCACTAGACTGCGCTCGTTACCCCGAGATATGTTAGGTATCATAATGCCCAGTAATTCTACTGGCTTCAATATCGTTCAAACCGGATCACAACAGTGCTTACACACTGCTGCTTAGCAGTGAAAATAGATTAAGCAGTAGTACCTAAAAAGACGCCCACTCGCATACAAGGGACCTAGCACCTAGTAGTTAAAAATGTATAACTATATAATAAAGATATCTATTAGAATCCCTACGTTCATTGCCTGAGACAGTTACTTCCACTGACTGTTCCATACACTGAAAGACAATCTCGAAACCAACTTCACGCTCGCGTTTAATATACGTAATGAATTATGTATAGAAGATGATCCTAGTCTTGATGTACTGCACACTATACACTATACGAGACTTAAGCGTAAATGTGGTGGTATCGCTGGCTTGACTCGCTTTATTGTTATATTCACGTAGGAGTTATATGAAGCTGTTTTGGAATGTACTGAATAATATATCACTCTGTCTTGTTTCTGTTTATTTATGATTAAAATTATTAGAACGGCCTAAAACTGTGTAATAGTTTATATTTATTGTCGATTTTAGATAATAACTACTTACAATTAAAGGCGTCTAAAAGTTATCCTACTAATTAAATTCTTATTAAAATGTTATGATGTATTCTGGAACTCAATCCCAATGCTAAGTGTGACATGTTCTTTTTTAATTTTGATTGCATTATGAGCAGCAGCATCATGCCAATTATGTCTACAATGTACATAATAATATTGTTATTTTATTTCACATAGTGCTACATGAACTTTGTGATTTCCTCTTTTATTCAACTATAACCAACCCACCTAATATAATAAAAAAATACATGATATGAGACTGCCTTGGTGGCGCAGTTGTAATGCGTACTGAGGTCTCGGGTTCGATCCCCGGGTCAGGTAAAGTGGTATTGGGTTTTTCTATTACGAAATGCTCAGTATCAGCCCGTAGTCTGGAATTTGTGCCCGGTATGACGATAGGCTCGCCCCCTATCACATAAGGGACGCAGATACGCTCGGCGAAATGTGGGTGTACTGGTTACACCTCTGCCTACCCCTTCGGGGATTACTGGCGTGAGTGCGTATGTATGTATGATATTAGACATCCGCAAATTCCTATGAAATTCCGTACTACCTACAGACTGACAAATCTTATCAGCATCGTATCAATAAGAAGTCTCAAAATAACAAAGTACATTTATCATTTGTATGATGCAGCAGCATCATAAAAAAAGATTCTCATTTATATTTACATTTAAAGTACCCTGACAATGGCCTGCTACTACAAGGAGACGCTCTTCTTTTGAATAATTTCCGTTTTATTTAATTGTGGGGGCGGTGGCTTTAGTGTCATCCTTTGCCGGCTAGGTCAAGAGCTCCTTTGACAAACCTAAAGAGTAATGAGACAGTAGCCTCTAAGCTAGAGGGCTTGAGAATATTCAAAATGCTCTGTCCATTTGAATTCTGCTTTACTAAAATTTATTTGATAAAAATGTAAGATTCGCCACTTTGCTCTACTGGCAGCGTACAAAGGCTGAGAAGCGTGAGGTGCTGCGTAGATCGAGCAATCACAATTATTGTTTTAAGTTTTCGGTTCAAAAATGAGTCGTAAATTGCCCGAGCTTTAAATTTTTACCCGGTATGGCGATAAGCTCGGCTCGCCCCCTATCACTTTATGGGCCAGAAATAATCTCGAAGGTACAACATTAATTACACCTCTGCCTACACCTTCGGGGATAAAGGTGTGATATTATGTTATATTATGTCAATATAAATTTACTCTGCGAATATCGAAATTAAACTCACTACTGCTATCTGAAGACTAGTTGGTATTATCGATAAACGCAAACAGTCCAGACTTACATAGAATAACTTATAACTTAGTCCACAGAGATTTTCTGTATACTTGTTGTCAGATGTTGTAGCGACATTAATACTCAGATCGAGAATGATTATTTTATTGAATGTTGACTACAAACTGTAGATATAATGCTGTGGAAATCAAACCAAAAATTTACAATGTCTGATTCATTAGCCAGAATATTATCTAAGATGTCCTTAAAAGAAATAAATATGTCATTCAAACCAAATAAAAAATATGAAATAAACAAGGAAATACGTAAATTTCAATTAACGTAACACTCAAAAATGTAACACGAAAGTAGTTAGCAAACACTACTCAACGCACAAGAACAGTCGAAATGAAATTTGTTCCGCACCGCGCTCGCTACCGTGCGGTGTGAAAAGCACTTAATTGCGATGGTGTTACGTCCCACGGCTTTTGGTTTGCAATTAGAATTCCGTTTGCGATTGTAAGGATGGAGATACGAGACAATCCACTTAACTTGGGGATTTTAACATCGTTGCCGATTTATGGGTGATGATACAGAATAGAATAACTTGGGGGAACGTTTCTAGTGAGTAATGGTATTAACCGCAACATCATGCAAATTGAGAATTGTCTCGATCTTTGTTTGGAAGATTAAGCATTTTTGATATACATAGCAAGATTTACTACTATAATTTGTAGATCATCTATAAAGGATGAGAGTAAAAGACGACCAATGGAAGGATAGACGAATTATGTGAACGACAACATGTGGAAATAGGTTGAACTGGATTGAATTCTAAAGTGAAAGCTGGAAATTTATAAGGTCATAAGTTTTGGCCGCGGTCCTGCCCATAAGTGATTTTATTAAATTGAAAACCTCAAACCCAAATTATGATTGCCTTATCGCGTTGGTTTTCTTTGCATATAAAACCCCTTGTTAAAATCCACTTTAATTTTCAGCTGTACTCATGAATAATGGCTGAAAGTTTTGGGCCCAAATTTAACTAACGGCTGCAACATTTTTTAAACCATTTACCTAAGTTTTAGCTTACCAGTTGTTGTCCTTTGATAATAGGGAGCCCGACTACATGACGTACTCTTTGGAACTTTTGTTACTACCTAACTTTGTGGGAGAAGCGAGCGATAACATTTGACAAAAGATGTCATCTCGAATTACTTTGGATATATTCATACATGGTGAAAGCCCTGTGATAGTGGCTCACTCGGCGAGTATGTATTAGTGCTTGATATGGTGATAGGCTCGGCCCCATGTTACATCATGGGACGGAAATGAGCGTGGCAAACCATGGGTGCAGCACTAGCTACATCTCTGCCTCCTCTTTCCGGGTCACAGGACTTTCTGAATTAAGACACTAGCTTTTACTCGCGGCTCCGTCTGTGTGAAATGCCTTTTCCGGGATAAAAAGTAGCCTCTGTCCTAATCTAGATCAAGCTCTACTTATGTGTCAAATTTCATCCAAAACCGTGTAGCCGGGATTGAATAAAAAATATCCAAAGTCACAAACTCATAAAGTTTCAAATACTTTATAATAGTAGTAGGGTAGTAGGATATCTTGCTTAGTCATAATTGTAGTACATAACAGTAAGAAACCTCGAAGTTTAAAATGGAAACGACAAACATTCATAAGTTAATTAAAGTGGATTTTGTCATAAAGCAGGAAACTTTTCAACGCAATCTTGGCGGTCTAGAAAGTTTGATAAAAGAGTCAACTGCCTTATTCTATTATGCCTTAATTACTTTAAGTGAGCTTCGGGTGAATCTAATCTTGTGGTCTGGATTTTGAATTATCCAAAATCCAAAGCAGCAGACCAAAAAAATAGAGCAGGTTCTCAATTCGATGCGAATATTTGTTTTTATATGTATAGCCATGTATAAATTTTCACATAGGTCCGATTTTAATGGTTATTTTTCCAATCGAGAACTATGTGTGTGTTTTTGTAGCTCAAAGTTAATTTTATTCAAATTCCAAGAAGTAATTCCACCCATAAATCTGGGATGAATGATTAAAACTAAAAAAAACTTCAATATCTATGCACCGATTTTGATATTGTTTTGTTGTTAATGTTTATTTCACTAAAAATAATATTATAAAATAAAAATCTTTTTAACAAAAATTAAAACCGACTCAAAACACCTAAAAATAAATTTAACCAATGAACCAATGATTAGTCAATTATTGACAATTAAATATAAAACAGCTTTTCTTTATAACCTCAATGAATATTGCGAAGTTTTGCTTGCATTATTATTCATTTAATTTTGTGCGTTTAGAGTCACATGTATGCGTCTTATCCATTTTGTTAATTACAGCGCATCAAATTAGAAAATACGGAATTGCTGAAGAGATACTCTGTTAAGTTTTAATAATTTCATCGCATTTTATATCAACTCATTGGTGCAGTACCAGCGTACTCAGGTTAAGAAACCGAGAGATACTGGGTTCAAATCCCGAGTTATGCAATCACAATTTGTATTAGAGTTTTTAATTCTAAGGATGACACTTACTTTGCCCGGGATTAGATTGTAGAGCGATATGCTCGCACTAGTTGCACCTCTGGCTACCTTACTATGGAAACAGGCGTGAACTTATGTTATACTAGCTTTTGCTCGCGGCTCCGCCCGCGTGAATAAACTTTTCCGAAATAAAACGTAGCCTATAACCGTCTCCAGGGTCCCATCTATCTCTTCATCGAAATTCATCAAAATCGGTTCAGTGATTTAGGCGGGAAGCGTAACAAACAAATAGATTTTTTTTTAATAAAACGTATCCTATGTTACTTCGTATACCTCCAATAATATGAGTACAAAGTTTCATGATGATCGGTTAAGTAGTTTTCGCGTAAAAGCGTAACAAACAAACTTACAGTTACATTTATAATATTAGTATGATGTGTGTATGCGTAAACAACTCAACATAGGCACATGTCTGTCTTTTATAATGCAGACCTTTTTTCATCTATTTATAGCTTGAATCTGGGGGAAGTTTTACAGCGGTTTTAAGTTATTCGAACACGGAGACCGTTTTTAGTATACTACGCTTTTGGCCTTGGACGAGATGAAACCTACAGTTGCTTTTACGACTTGAAGGTGTCTACAGCGAAAACAACTTGCAATTGTTTATACGTGACGTTTATGCCAACTCTCAGAGAAAAGTATTCTGTTTTGAAGGTTGGATTCTAGACGAAATTGAATTTTACGTCGTATTTGCAAGTAATTCAATTTCCTTGCCGCTTGTTAGAAAAGTTTTAGTGTAAAACGTTTCGATGTTTAGAAAGCTTGACTCTACACTTCCCTCTTTAGCACTATTTAATATTTTATTGGGAAGTAAATAAATTCTTTGAAAATAATAATAATAATAAAGAAAGCCATAATCCTAAACACATGTAGAATCGTCAGAAAATTCCTACAGTCAGACTTATCGTCTCTGCCAACACCTAATTTAACTTCCGACCCTACTGATAACCACTTGGCTTAGGCCCGTGGTCATCGGTGTATATACCGGTCTTGCTGACCGAGCAGTAAAATGCCGGAAACAAAAATAATAATAATAATAATACACCCAACAGTCACACACATAGTCCTGACCCCACACTAGGTAAACCTGTGTCGTGGGTATCAGGAACTAAGAGGGACTTGCGGTCCCACAACACCCAGACCCGAGACCAATATTTGTGGTTCACACAAACATTTGTCTCGGTGTGGGAATCGAACCCACGGCCTCTCGCTTCGCAGCCGACTACTCGCCCGCTGCGCCACGGAGCTGTCAAAAAGACTACAATAAACATGACTTAAGGTGTTTACTTGTTTAATTGTATACAGTGTAATTAATGTATTAACAAGGTTGTTTAGTTTATTGTTTTCTGTTTACTTTTGTTTTATATATGTCAAGTCAGTTATGTCGATGCTCTAAATAAATAATAGTTATCTGATTGTAATATCTACTATATAGCATAGGCCAGCAAATGAGCAAGTGGGTCCTTATGGTGAGTGATCTCTACTGCCCGTATACGCCCACAATACCAAAAGAATCATGGACGCGTTGCCGACCTTGAAATAAAGGGATAATAAAAGGATGGGAAGGGCTTCCGGATATCTCACTCACCATATGAAACGGCTGCTCCTTTACGCCGGTTTTCTATGAGACACTGGCAACGACCCGGACGAGCCGGCCCATTCATGCTGTAGATAAAACTGTCAACAGCGTGACTCTTCCACTAAATCTGTGAAAACATTCCGTTGCTGACCTAAAGTGTCAGTCATCGTACAAAATAACAGCAAGCTGCTAATTGAGGTCGGTTGGGCATAGACGTGCATGATCTAAAAACGCTACATTATTAGAGGAAGATAAATAGACAGTGTGTTGGGTTTTTTATTTCCTACATGAAACAAACAGTATTAATATAAACTAAAAGTAATACATATACGAGTATGATGATAGTAATTTAACCAAAATAGTTGCCAACATTAAAAAATCTATAAAACAAAATAATTATTAAGTTATAATAGATCCTGGTGATACCTAAGATCGATTGAAGTCGATAAAATTACTAATCACACGTGCAAGGGCACGTGTTTGTAACGCGTCGTAAAAATAAATAAAGTGCATATATTTTTGCTTATAAAGTAGAAATGGCAACAAAAACTAACCATGTGAAGCCTTAATAACGCGCCATTTATCGTCCAATCGACCTCCATTAGCGACAATGAGAAGTTAATTCTTATTTATACAACATATAAATCAAAATTAGCCGCTAAACCAAATTACTTCGGCCGGAATGGCGTTCATCAATAGCGATAAAGCGGTTTTATGCCGTTGTTGTGTGCGAAACATATTTTTATTGTGGTTAGCGTTTATTGCAATGTAAATATCGTTAGAAACATAAACAGTATGGAAATATAGTACTACTGCTTTTGTCAGCATAATATTTTTGGACTTGATGTTGAGTATAGTGCTGTCTAAACATAATGTCGACCGTCAAAATATATTGCGTCACTCGACGGCCCCTAGAAATATACCTGAAGTTACTGGATATACAGTGGCTGATCCTGACAGCCGCCGTGGTATAGTGGACGAGTAGCCGGCTGTGAAACGAGGAGCCCTGGGTTCGATTCCTGCACTGAGACCATGATCCGAAAATATTTGCTTCCAGTCGTATTCTCCCTAGACAGGTCGAAGTCAGGCTGGCAGCCGGTCGTAAAAACTACAAGCCTTCTGTAAAATGTGTTTAAAGTATGTTGCACTTACCCCACTGTGACTGGGGTAAGGGCAGGTGGAAGGAAGGGACAGTTGCTGATCCTGGAACGCGACACGCTTAAATGATGTACTCTCCCACCACTATTTGATAGGATGTACCGTATATATGAACCCGCGCTGTACTGTTTATGGCTAGATTATTTTGGAATTGTTATGTAGCTTGTTTTAATAGTCTTTAGGCGAAAACAAAATTTAGATATTTTATTAGATAAGCTGTCACATAAATAAATAAATACACCCAACAGTCACACACATAGTCCTGACCCCACACAAGGTTAAACTGGGTCGTGAGTATCAGGAACTACGAGCGACTTACGGTCTCACAACACCCAGACCCGAAACCGATATTCGTTGATCAGGCAAACACATGTGTCGATGTGTCATGGTGGCTGTTGCTGCGCACATCGATCTGTTTTTCTAAACCGGTTTCAAAAACTGTCTGCTGGTAATAACTGACTGTACGAAATGTTAAGTGCCAATAAACTGTAAACTAAAATTGCCAAGAATGGAGTAACAGTATAACAGTTGACTCCGAACAAATACTTGCTTAACCTGAACAAATATTTAATCACGAACGGGAAAGAACGCTCTGCTAAAAAAGCAAACTCAACAAAATCAACTAAAAAGATCTGTTGTCAATTTAAAGGTCGTGTTTAGAACATGTTTCGGTATAATTTGTGTAAATACCTCAGATGTACCGAGTTGTTTAATATAGTGACTGAGATATCCGGAAGCCCAAATCCCCCTCCCCTTTCTTATCCCTTAATTATCTCTTTCTTTTAAGGTCTGCAACGCGTTAATGATTCTTCTCGGATCCTTCATAGAAATATTTTTTCATTAGGTGAACCGCTTGCTCGTTTCCTAACCTATGCTATAAAAAACTATTCAACGCTCACACCATAAGAAAATGATAATTCAGAGTGACTAGGTAGAATACACAATTAGAATTATATACAAGTATTATAGGCTACCTTGTAGGTAAGCATCCTCCATTCTAAACTTTATCGACACTACCATCATACGAGTATAAGATGGGTATCTTATATGATTAAAAAACGTCTGTAACTTTGAAATCACTAAACAGATTTTCTTCAAACATAGTTAAGCACCATCTCGATTAAACAAGCTTGACAAACAAAAAAACCGCATTCAAATCAGTACATTCGCTTTGGTGCTGCCATACTATAGACAGATAAAAACAAACATATGCACCCACACACCCACAGACAGACAAGAATCCTTTTTTTCGGAGATTAAAAATATAGGATAAACTAAAATATATTTCACCAATAAATGAACTACATTACCGCAAAACCGTTGGCTTAGTAATGAATGAAGAAAGGACGCCTTGGTATTCTAGAACGCTTATTTTAGGCGGATTAAGCTTGATGAGACGCAAAACTGTATGAATAAAATGAAGTAGCTTGGAGACCACGTTCTAGCTGCAATTAAATAAATTTAATTACCATGCTTGTATAATTTTTATCTTAGCTATGTAAAGTGAGAACCCTGGACCTGATGTTTAGTACAGTGCAGCCCAAATATAATGTCGAAGGTCAAGGGACATCCTTCGACGGAATTTTAGAACTTTGAATTACAAATCACTGCATGGCATTGCACTGCGCCCAGTAGTGCTTACACACAGTTACAGTTGCTGGGCAGCATGAATAGACATAGACAAAGCGGTGCTACCTACCCAGACGGCGTATACGAGAGATCTAAACCTAGAATATATATAGGATTGTATGTAGTATAGCCATCAGGCTCTGGTACACATAAAATATATTATAATTTGTTGTTGCTGTATTTAATTAAATTATCTTTAAGCGGTGCATACACTACACAATATTTGATGTGCAGTATATTGCTCAATATGTAGCCAAGAATGTTCAGTGACCATACGGAAGTTGTGTTATCCAAGCTTAAAAGCTGATTTCCTACTACTATTAAAAATGTGAAATTTAGGATGTCTGTGAGTTTGTGAATTTGGATGTTTGCTAGTCAATTATGCCTTAACAGGTGAACTGCTTTTGATGGAATTTGGCGCACAGATAAACCATGACCTGGATTACGATATAGGTTATATTTATCCTAGAAAAGCCCATTTCCGCGGCCCAAGCCGCAAGCTAGTTTATAATAAGTATTGAGTTGTGATAATTCAATTATTCAAGACTTCCTCGGTGGCGCAGTTGTAATGCGTACGCGTTACGATTGAGGCTAACGCTGAGGTCTCGGGTTCGATCCCCGGGTCGGGTAAAGTGGTATTGGGTTTTTCTCTTACGAAATGCTCAGTATTAGCCCGGAGTCTGGAATTTGTGCCCGGTATGGCGATAGGCTCGCCCCCTATCACATAAGGGACGGATATACGCTCGGCGAAATGTGGGTGTACTAGTTACACCTCTGCCTACCCCTTCGGGGATTACAGGCGTGAATAAACCATGACCTGTATAACCATGTATGTATGTAATTATTCAATATTATGATGCCGTTTCAATTATAACACAAAAAAAATATATCCAAAAGCAACAGTATTAAAGTTTACAAGTGTTGTATTTACGTGAATGTAAAATGATGGGGACAGCAAATAAGTGTACATAATATTAATTGACTGAATATGGATGACTGCTAAATAAAAATTAATACTGGCAGTTTTAATGAACAACATAAATACGCAATTATTAATTCGTCCTATTTTATTATTGCTGAGTTCCCTTCGACTCTTCTGCTTCAGCGCTTTTTTATTCGGTTTTGTTAGAATAATCAAACTATCTGTACCTATAGGCTAAAATTGACATTTAATTTGAAAATTTATACTTTTCTTTTGAAACAAAGGTCGGCAAACGAGCAAGTGAGTCATTTGACGGAACGTGAGTTATTGAGTGGTAGAGCCACGTCGCGCTGTAGAAAGTTTTGGCTACAGCACGAATGGGCCGGCTTGACCGGGTCGTTACCACTGTCTCACAGAAAACCGACGTAAAGTAGCAGCTTTCTGCTGCGTTTCGTACGGTGAGTGGGATATCCGGAGGCCCAAATCCTCTTCCCTTTCCCAATCCCTTAATTATCCCTTTCCTTCGGCAACGCGCCCATGATTCTTCTGGTATAGTGGGCGTATATGGGTGGTGGAGATCACTTACCATCAGGTGACCCACTTGCTCGTTTGCCGGCCAATGCTATAAAAAATACTTCATCATAAATTGTATCAAGTTACTAAGAGATCTATCATTAAAGGCCTGCAATCGCCATAAATGTCTGAATATCCCACGATTCACTGAAATGTGGCCGATACTTAGTTTTGTGTTCGTTTTTTTTGCTGCTTTAGCAAGCATATGTTGGTTGGAATGGCTCTCACGACTCCTCAAGTTGGTTTTTACACTTGGTTGGTTGGGTTGGTACAAGTTGGTTTAAACTTCATTACTACTTCTTTTACTCTTCTATCTATTTGATATCTTTTTCTGCCTGGCGTTATCCCAGCTTTATGCATTGCCCCCCTTCCTATAATGATTGGACGGTCTATTTGATATTATGTGGGCGACCCGCCATTTGACCCCCACTAGCTGCAACGGAAACCATTTCCCCATTGTATCGTCCGTTAATCAGCAGATACCACGTGCAGTGGACCTAAGATTTTGGTGGCCCACTTACACTCCTTACACTTGGAAATATATATAATATAATATCTAAATTAATGAATTAAATTGAAATAAAACTAATTTATACCTTATAGGTATTATTTATAAATTAGTGTTATTTTAATGTTTAATATTCGTGTAAACATATTAAATCAATAAAATTGATAACTGATAGAAGTTACGTGTCTCAAACATACCTCCAAGGCATACGTAGCATCGATAATCGCACCCAAATTATACCAATCGTACTTCAGTTCAATAATTTGACAGGAGAAAAGCCAATCGACATTTCGAAGACAAATCCAATCGTCGCGTTGATAAATTACGATATCCGAATATAATTTGTAACGAAGACACGCTACAAAAACATTCAACCCATAAAATTAGGTTTTCATTATCACAGCACACATTACGCGAGTAACAGAGCTATAAAGATATATTACAACATATCTTGAGGCTACATAACTCAACGCTGAGTGTTAAGAAATAGTAAAGCCAAATTATGCCTTTTGAGGACGACAAAATGCGAGGGAAATTTTCTATTTGAAATGTTGCACGGCCGAGATAAAAGGGTTTTGCGGTCTAATCGGCTTTTGGACTATTATAACGTGGATTATTATAGGATTACAAACGGTATCAGTATTTGTGAAAATGTATTTTTTAAGTACATATACATACATACGCACTCACGCCTATAATCCCCGAAGGGGTAGGCAGAGATGTAACCAGTACACCCACATTTCGCCGAGCGTATCTCCGTCCCTTATGTGATAGGGGGCGAGCCTATCGCCATACCGGCCACAAATTCCAGACTCCGGGCTGATAACTGAGCATTTCGTAATTGCAAAACCCATTACCACTTTACCCAACTGGGGATCGAACCCGAGACCTCAGCGTCGGCCTCAATCGTAACGCGTACGCATTACAACTGCGCCACCGATAAATTTATTTACGCCTCGGTGGCGCTACTTATTTTTAAGGTAATATTATTAATCTATAGTACGAACTGGGATAAAGCCAGGCAGAATAAAAGAAAGAAAATATTTCCATCAAGTTGACCCAACCACTACCTTATTCACTAATAAGTTTAAGCTACCCCAGTGACTATTTAAATAGTGAAAAGAGTACTTTTTAATTAATTTTGGTGAAATTAAATATTCACAAAAATAGCAGTGGCTACTGTTTCTCTCTATTAAAGTGAAATACGTCACTTAACTCCTAGTTATGTGACACTGAAATGTAGCTTTGTTATGTAGATTTCCTAGATTTCATAGCGTTAACGTAATGTGAATATTAAAAGCACATACTAAAAAAATAATAATCCTCAGTGAGTAATGGGAAAATGAGTAGGTGCTTATCATGATGTATCAAAAGATCAATGCACGAACGATGATACTTTACGACTTTTTTACGATGATGGCTCGAAACGCGGACTTCTAGTATCAAATACTGTCGATAAGCCGCTGCTTATGAATTTTCCATTATTTATAGTTACTTTTTATAGACCTCTAGTAAAATAGGCAGACGCTGAAATTTTATCGTAAATATGGATATTTGCCTAGTTTAGTGATAATATTATAAATATAACACTAGACTAGATTCAAATTAAGCAAAAAAATATACAAGTAAGTAGCAAACAATATAACACCAAAGATGAATGTATTAAAACAGTATAAACAACATGAAGGAATCCACCAAATGTAATAAACTCAAAGACATTCCAGATTAGTTTAGATCCAGATAAAGCAGTAAAGAAATTTAGGACTCAGTGCTTAATTTAGCACAATTAAGTCGTCACGCACCAAACATAAATTTACAAAGCTAGATATATTTGTATGTGCTGGATACTAATTCATTTGAATTACATATATTAGAGATCACATCAACATAGTCAATTAACCTTGGCCCCGAGAATCACAGAAATTATTGCTTTATTAACCGTGTATTGATTGACAAATCTCGTGGATTCGCATATAAGATGAGGGGTGACATTGCTTGTGGTGGATGTATTATGTATTTTATATAGCTTTAGAATACTTACTTCATTATTTATCTCCAGGTATGTTATCATAACAGACTCCATTTCGACGGAGAGAGTTTCAGAAAACGCTGGATGTTGAGGCCGCGTCACACAGTTTGAAATATTAACTGTTTGAAGCTACTTTGTAAATAACAGTTTTCTGTTACATTATTCACGACTGTTTCGTACGATAAACTCTCTTCGTCTAAATGGAGCTTATTTTATCAATAATATTCCCTATAATGATTTCTTAAATAGATTTTATTGAAGAATGCAGTTTGGAAAAGTGTGTGAACTTAGCTCCAATTTCATACGATATGTATATATATATGTATATGAAATAGTCGTCAAAAACTTAAATCCCATCGGTGATCTAAAATGCTAGTACAGTCATTAGTCTACAAATAATGAAAATACTTCCCTATGTGTCCCAACATGATAGGATATTAGATATATCGTCATAACATTTATAATTCCTCATATAGTGCGACAGGAGGGCTAAGCAGTCAAAGGTTATAGTAAATTGTCTCCTGTCAGATTATAGTACGTTTGATCGCCTCATCACTCTAGTGCCAGCATACAGTTAACACCGCGAGATATTTGGTTGGATTCTCGGGTCGAGGTCGGGCAACGATTTGAATAACGAGACAAGCAGGTCACTCGCCTGATGGATGGATGCTTGTCCATGAATATTCGCAAAATAAACAAGAACTTTGAATAAAAAATTACTGCATTTCACCTCAATGTAGGTACTTGTTACCCAGTAATTTCATTAGGTTTAATTTCCTTTGAACTGGTACACAAGAGTGATTGAACTTGGTCCTCTCGCAATCGATGGACCTACCAAGTACATAGTAAAACATAGTCATATATTGGGAGGCAGCAGTTACGAAACTTAAACTTGTCCACATAATATACGTACCGGATAAGTATTGAATTTATAAATAAATATTTGCCTTCCAACTAATCGCCTTCAATATAGTTTATTTGAGATTTATTCATTCATTATTACAATACCAAAGTAGAATTATACTGAATACAAAATGTTTAATTATATATTTGGTTACAAGCTATGTTGATCTGGTGAATTTGATTGCAATTAATTTGTAATTAGCAGTAATGAAACAAATGCATATAATTAATGGTCTCAATTTACAATAAGATAGGAAATTTGCTACCTCTGTGGCGCAGTGGGTGAGTAGCTGGCTATGAAACAAGATACCGCGTGTTCAATCCCCACACCGAGGTTTTTTTCTGTGATCCACAAATATTTATTTCGGGTCTTGATGTTGTGCGAACAAATCCCTCGTAGTTCCTGACACCCACGATACAGGTTAACCCACGATACTAGTGTGGGGTCAGGACTATGTGTGTGACTGTTGAGTGTACTTATTTATGTAATTATGGACCATATTTTACACAACAAAGTACTTGTAATACCAGTAATACCACTATGAACCCCATTTATGCGGAATTAGTTTACGACAGAAGCGCAAAATTAGCAGACAACTGTTATTTGTGGAGCAGTGTCACGCAATTTGAAAATGAGAATCATATGATACGCCTTCGTAGTTTTTTTTATAACATACACTGGCAAACTAGTAAGTTGGTTCCCCTATTGATAAGTTACCTCCCATATACGCCAACAATACCATAAGAATCATGGGCGTGTTGCTGACCTTAAAGAAAAGGGATGATTAAAGGATTGGGAAGGAGAACGGGGTTTTGAGCCTCCGAATATCTCACTCAATGTACGAAACGCAACAATAAGCCAGTGCTAACGACTTGGTCGAGCCGGCCTATTCGCGCTGTAAACAAAACTGTCTACAGAGTGGCTCTACCACTCAAAAACATATGTTAGTTTTCTGTTATATTCAGACATACGCCGTACGAAAAACTCTCCGTGTAAACGGGGCTTAAGATACACCACGTTTTATATTATGTGTACACATGACTTATAATTAAAATTGGTATGATATGATACAACATAAACGCTACATAAAGGTACGTTTTAAAGTACAGGAACCGAGACAAAGGGTCGTGACGCGTGACGCGAGTCAGACGAAAGCGAAACGATCCTTTGTATGAAATTTGATAGAAATGGCCGATCCTGTCTTTATCACATACCTCATACCTGTACAATGATGATGTACCTATACAATTACATACAAAGTGAACGTATCGCCGTCGCGTCGTCGCGCACCGCGGTCCTATGTCTCGGTCGCGCAACTCAAAACGTACCTTTAAAACAACTTATACAAAGTCAAACAGGACCTGAAAATTCAGCCCACTACGGTCTGGTTTACAGACCACACATGCAGCCACCTCTAATAAAATGGATAACTTCTAAAAGAACTACTAATTGAAAAAACTACTAACCTTAAGATTTGCTGAAGAAATATTGACACATTGAAATAACTTGTTCTTGTTAAATTTTCTACAACTAAACTGGCAGCATTCAACTTCAATTACATAGCACACCATCGCATAATTACTTTCAGTTCAGATTGGACGTTTTCAAAAGGCTGGAACTAAATAGGCAGCCCATTGAATAAACACGTCCACCAACTAGTTTTGAAACTAGTGTTTTCACGTTCTCACGCCTTTCCCCGACTTAATTGGGCTATCCCTTTACAAGAGCTTAAGCGATTTACCCGGGACTTCGTAACTCCTCGCTTTACTGAAGTGTTCACGTATCTTCGTTAACGAGGGTTTTACCGCGCGTCAACCATCCATCAGACTGTTGTCTCACTTACACCGACTGATTTCGACTTATCTGGAACATGACTTGTGACTTTAATTTATATACACACATTGTATTTGAGAGCGGTTTATTTTAGGATGTTGTAGGACTTAAATAACAGGATCATATGATAATGTCGCGTTACTTTAGTTATTAAATTTTACGAAAGAAAAGTTATCATGCTTACATTTGACAGCCTCAATGTCGTGTTGTGGGACCGTAAGTCCTTTGTAGTTCCTTATACTCACAATATCGGTTACCCTAGTATGGGGTCAGGATTATTTGATTGTTGGGCGTATTTATTATTATTTATCACTACAAGGTCTAAGTAAGAATTTGGTAGAGCCACACTGAGAAAGTTTTGTCTACGGCATGAATAGGCCGGATCGACCGGGGCGGTACCACAAAGGTAAATTGCTTCTTTGCTATATCTTGGTTATCTTTACAGATGGTTCTAACTTTGCCTTATTCAGCTCTGATGAAGCCCAGCACTTAGCGTCCAATATTCATTGAAACTTATACCTATGCAATCATGCGTCGTTCAATGGAGTGATTATCCTTAACTGCATTAACAACTTGATGAGGGCAGAACTATAAAGGCGTTTAAGGGACTAAAATAGAAAAAACAAAACAAAGATGATCAAAATAGTTCAATCGTACGATTTATCGTAATAAATTAACATCGGGAGTCTTAAATTTTCACAACAAAACCACAAATCAAGCGCTTGTTCCCAATACTCCAGAGAACAATTTATTCGTTAACTTCGACATTGCGAATTGCAGATCCGTAGTGGATTCGTGAATTTTTGCACATATCGGTAGTTTTGTTTTATTTCACCGCAAGTGTACTTTACAGCCAATTTGTATCAACCACCTTCGGCGTATTGGTACACCTTTTAGCCGCCAGACTCGATGCACGATGTTTGTCTAACTCGTTCTCCACTGTGGAACTAGTTTACTCTGACAGTAAAATCTGTAGATGCTATCGGTTTTATAATCAATACGACCAGCAGTTTCGCTGACCAAGTTCTTTTTTTATTATATTGAAAAACGTTTTCCGGTCAGTATATTGTACTACCATAAAACGGTTTTGTTTGAATAATCAAACTATCTGTACCTATAGGCTCAAAAGGACATTTAATTTTACAATTTACACATTTCTTTGTAGCAGTGGTCAGCAAATGAGCAAATAGGTCACTTGACGGGACGCGAGTTGTTTCAGTGAGAACCACGCTGTAGGCATTTTATCTACATCACGAATGGGCCGGCTCGTCCAGGTGGATACCATTGTCTTACAAAAAACCGACGTAAAGCAGCGGATTGCTGCTGCGGTTTCGTACAGTGAGTGAGATATCCGTAGGCCCAAATCCCCTTCCCTTTAGAGTCGGCAACGCGCCCATGTTTCTTCTGGTATTGTGAGCGTACATGGGCGGTGGAGATCATATGACCCATTTGGTGGTTGGCCGGCCTACGCTATAAAAAAACTGCCAACTGACTTATCTTTTTTGTATCGAAATTAAGATATAATCTATTTTGAAATCTGCTAATAATAAATAATAGTTAAATATACTAACAAAATATATATCTGTTCATAAAATATTTATAACTATTGATACCATGCTCCCCATGCTTTTTTTTACAATAATATTAATTTTTCTTACACTATTTTTAATTCAAATTTATTAAAATTTATTTTCTATATTTTAGTTGAATTTTCTATAAACGCGTATTTTTGATTTCAAACTGTTTAAAATATTGAATTGTCATCGGTCCATAATAAGTATGCCATATTTCGAGTTAATCCGACGTTTTGAAGGGGGTCAAAATCATGTTCAAAGATTCCGTTACATACTAACATACGTATGAAGCTAACATAAAGCGTATAAAAATGGGAAAAGACCTTTAAGACTTTAAATAAAAAACAAATTCACAATCAATAGATATAAACTCAAACTGCAAATGAAACTGTCGAAATCGATCTATTCTTTGTTTCGTCGAAACGTATTTCCATGCAAACATTTAAGCCTATATTTTTCTTTGGGGACAAAAACTGCTAAAACAACAGTCACGTCGCAGATTGACTTTTTTCTGGCTGACTAACTTTCGCGAACGCTATTTCACACTACTGTGTAAAGTTTCAAAGGCCCGCTTCGGAGATTACTAGATTTACTTACGCCGTACGTGATAGCAAAAAACGAAAATGTTATTAGTTTCTCATCGGCGCTTCCATGACTTGAGTTTCAAATTTTTTAAGTGGATTTAATATAAAATCGTTTAGTAAAATGTGAAATTAGTTCAGCTGAATTTCTCCAGGAACCTTTTCTTATATAGAATCTTTAACTTTAGATGTAAGGCCCTCGATGATAATAAGTTCGTAGCTTAAGTAATTCTAGATCTAAATAGGAACTATGGAAAAGGCTGTTTGATACTATACTGGGCATTAAGTTTATAACAATGCGATCAAGGTTATTTTGTTACAAGTCTGCCTGCACAACAATGCCCTCTTTATACATTATAACATAGTAATAGAACTAACAATTTAAATTAATAGTTTGATTATTAAAACCAAATTTTTTGGCTTGGGTAAAAGTGATATTGGGTTTTTTGTATTACGAAATGCTCAGTATCAAATCGAAGTCTGGAATATGGTATGGCTATAAACTCGCCCTCTATCACATCATGGGACGGAAATAAGCTCGGCGAAATGTGGGTGTGCTGGTTATACATCGATAACTTATCCTTTTATCATACACATAAATTAAGAACTCATTCTTTAAATGGATCAAATTGCTCTGCTCATTATAACTAAAAAACAAAAAAGAAAATACAGCTCAGCTCGATGCTTCCCCCATGCGTCTTAGGCACCCCTCCCTTTTTTACTTGGAAAACACTTATCAATGTTCATAACTTCTGATCTCATAAAATATTGAGCAATAAATTATTTCGAACCAAAGTCTTAACTAAAGTCATAGATTGAAGAATTTTTAATTTAGACATGAAAAATAGATAAAAGTTTTAATAAAGCAAAACAATTTGGTACCGACTCATCATTTAATATTTACTAGGGGGCAAGCCTTCGTAAGCGAGAGGCCATCTAGGTACCTTCACCTTATCTGTTTCTGCCGTCAAGCAGCAGTGTGTAAGCACTGTTGTGTTCCAGATGTCTTGATGGACATTGAATCCATTGAAATTACTGAGCATTATGAGACGTAACAACTTATGTATCGGAGTGACGAGCGCAGTACAATGTCCATGAAGTGCTTACTATTCAAATATTTGTGTAGTGTTGCTTCTACTTATAAGCACGCGTGACGCTTACTTATTAGGTGAGCGACCTGCTGGTTTCGCCATTAAAGCTAGTAGTAAAAATCATTCTTTAAATCGATTAAACGTAATGCGTAATAAATCATTTTCAAACATAACTACTTTTAAGTAAAGTCATAGATTGAAGAATTTTTAATATAAGCATGACAAACAGATAAAGTTTTAATAAACGCAAAACAAATTGGTACCGACTCATCGTATAATAATTTTCAACGTTAGAAAGAAGAGGTTCATGCTATTGGCAGCTGTCAAAATGATGTACGGCGTCCACGTTGTTCCGTGACTCCGCCTTTATAGTCTTTTCGATCGGTAACGCTCTGGGTCAATGTCAAGCAGCGGCTATGAATAACGTGAGAATAATAAATTGATTTAAGTATTATGGTAAAAACTCGTTTATTATATATAATATAGCATGGGCCGGCGAATGAGCAAATGGACTACTGATGGTTAGTAATTCCACCGCCCTGAAACACTTACAATACCAGAAGAAGCATGAGCGCATTGTCGACCCTGAAGGAAAGAGATAAAAACGGGATTGGGAAAGGAAAGGGGAATTTAGGCTTCGGATATTTCACTCACCGTACGAAACGCAAGCTAGTTATTGCCGTCGGTTTTCGGTGAGACAGTAGTAACAACCACGACGAACCGGCTCATTCATACTGTAGACAAAAATATAACACAGCGTGGTTTCACCACTTGTAAAATCGTATATATGAAAAAGCAATGCACCTAAAACGATTGGGCAATCATTTATTTGTAATAGTCGACAAAAATGGAGCAAGTTCTCAATATCATATTCTTTTTAATCAACAAAACCATGTTCTCGTAAATCACAAAGTTATCTTATAAGGGTTCCGCTATTCATTTTGAGGAATGGAACTCTAAAAACTCTAGCTGACTATTACTGGATCTCTTGTCACTTTACCAAGGCGAAAATAGCTTATTATTTGCTGCTTGACTTCGGGTCTCCTCTACTAATGGGGGGTTTAGACCACCACAAGCGTAATGCAGTTTAGATTTCACATTAAAAAATATTCGGGACAATTCTCAGGTATGCCGGTTTTAATAAGTTAATTTGGATGTATTAAAATATCATTAGTAGTATTTCAATCCCAATAAAATGCATAGTTGCTCAAAAGCAACTAGAAATATAAATTTCGCTACGCCAGTAAATAGCAGTAAAGCAAATAACTGATGGAAGTTAGTTATAGGTTCAAACATCGATATTACGTTATTACTGAACTCAGACATGCCTTTATATCAAATAGCATGGAAGTTATTTATTACATTTTGTTGGAGGTAATAAATATCTGGATTTTCCAACACGTTTATTGACATACCTACCCAGAGAGGCGAAACTTTATTTCTCTTCGTGTTTTAAGAATATATGTGCCTCGACTATTATGAAGTTTCATAGGCTATAAGTTTTCACCTATTTGAAATACGCGTTTCGCTTGAGTAAATTGTTTTAATTATAGAGGTTTTAACAAATGTACAAAATAAAAGTGTAGCCGGATAATAATATATGTGAGTGAGATACTAAGTGATTTAGATTTCTAAACTTTGTAATTCTATTCTGATATATATACAATTTCAATATAATTTCATACAAAGCGGACTGGTCGCTATAGCCTGATTCGTCATGCGTCGCGGCCTCCTTGTCTCGATCGCTTACCTCAAAACGTGCTTAAAGTATTTACGTATGTTTCCACAATTTTTTCTAATTGCTTTAATTAAAACGGCATCCAAGTTTTTTTGAATAATACAGTTCCTGTCCCATAAGCAAATTTGTCGATACACAGAATATTGGGAACGGCCATTAGTACAATAATTTCAACTAAATACGAATCCTAAAGATAGTTAGTTCTTTTAAATATCAAAGTATTTTTTACTAATTTAATAATTTTTTTACAACTGAAAGTTTAGTTTATTACAAAATATATATGCTGCATCTTCAAATAACACGCTTGGTTTTTTATTTAACGCTTCGCGTCTCCAAAAAGGTCTCTACGAAAATATCAAGAACAAGTACCGGTAAAAAGAAAAGGGTCGGAAAATTAAGAGTGACTCAAAGGTCGCGAAAGGGCAAGACAAGATTGATAGATGTAACGAGTAGCCAAAAGACTTTCTTAGAGTAGGGATAACTCAATTTTTATCCCACAATTAATCACGATGGCATATATATATTCCAATGTTATTGTTTATAATATTTATACATCGAATAGTAATTTAGAGCTGTCAATTTCGGAGGCCTAAATTCCCCCTCCACTACTATTCCTTATTATTTTCTTGGCATAAGATTCTCCGGTATTGTGTCTATGGGTTAAACATCATTTACTATCAGGTGACTCAGTTGCTGGTTTACAGTCTCTGCTATAAAATATCTATGATTACGTACATTTATGCAAGTTTTTGGCTACTACCCTTGCCCTTGAAAATATGCAGTTTTCAAACATACGATACGGACGAGAATATTATAGAAAACTCTTGTTTACAAGACAGTAGATTTAAAAAATATATATCACACAGTTTGAAAAAGAATCGGGTGACGAATCCTCATAAATGTCGCTTTTATATGAAATTCTCGCCTATGCTGTACGAGCAACTCTTTTTAAGTAAATTGGGTAATACTTAGTGGTATAATTGCCTTTGTACGAATAAGGTAAGATGTTGTATAGTATGACATCAGAGGTCTCAGGAGTATTTTACTCTAACAGTCTCCATTATACGTCTTCTAAGACATTCAGGAACGTGACCGGAAACTCAACATGATTGCGTGGATCGACAAAAAGGAGCAAATCTGTAAACCCTCTTAGATAACTGTATCGAGTAAACATTGCGCCCAAGATCTATGTTCAGACGATGCTCGTATATGCAAATACATAGAGAATTTCTACCACAAATATTTGCATGTCCAACACGAAAGCTAAGCAAATCAGTCCTGAATTCAACTTTACCGAATCTCTTTAGTTTCGTGATGCATAGGTTTCTGATAGATTCAATATTACAGTATAGAAACATCTTTTTATTTTTTTTATAGTATAAGCCGGCAAGTCAAGTCATAAGCTCGCCACCTGTCACATAAAGGGACGGAAATAAACTCAATACACCGTAGGTGCACTATTTACACTACTGCCTATCACTTATGGGATAGAGTCGTGAACATATATGTGTAAGTGGTTTCGTTCGAATAATGAAACAGGCACATAAATGTATTTGCCGAAACATATCACTCAGCTATTCAATTAAGGACGCGACAACTGAGTAAGCCGTTGAAACTTTAAGCAGTTCTCATCCTATGTCAACCCACGTCAATAGTAATATATCATTAAACTATTCTATAATAACTTGTACCCTCGACCAGTTTTATCCCTAACATCTCTAAGGTCAAATGTTTCATTGCATTTGTATTAAAATACAATCGCTATATAACCACCCGGTTTCTGAAAGGCTGATTAAATCAACCTGCATCTAACAGAACTTGACTTGACACAGCTGTTAAATCAATTCGCGTAGCTGAAACGTTATTTATTAAAAATGTAATAATATCTGATGTCTCTATAATAGCGTTTGACATACGATTTTTCAAATTAATTTGAAAGGTATGTTAACTAACATGTGTGTTAAATCAAATGTGTTGAGCATCCTTTTAGCAACTCAATTTTGACTTGACATGAGAATTGACAGTTGATTAGTTAATTTTTACATTGATCAGCCTTTCAGAAACCGGGCGTGAATCTTAATTTCTTACATCTAAAGGTAAAGGTGCACGACCGAGACAAGAGAAATCGACGCGTCCGCTTTGTATGTAAACGTATAGCTATCGCCTGACTCACGTCACTCGTCGCAGTCTTCCTGTCTCTATCGCCTACCTTAAACAGACTTTTATCCGCCTCAAAAATGACAGGTCAATAGTGCAATAGTTTGAATATACCTGATGTTTTGTAAATAGGGGAAAACGGGCCTTGACATTGGCAAATAGCAATGTCAAGTTGATGGAAATATATGTGTTGTCACGTCTCACGTTCCGTGTCTCGGGAAAAAAGGCACAGATGTCCGGGATGATATCTCCGTTATTGCGCTTTGTTGATATCACCTACTTCAGACTGTTATGTGGGCATTTCATATATTCCGTAGGTTGAACTTAGTTCGAACGTGTTATTAAATTTTGTGAATACCTCTCTGGCTTGTGGTAATATCAAGTTAACTATTGCGAGTTTTACAAGAGGTATTAATATGTATTATAGATATTTAACGACAATTTGTTAAACGTCTGGACTCTGTTTTTCAGCTACGTTTTAATAAAATTATGTTAGGAAAGATAAGAGTAAATTCAAAAGTGGTAACAACGCAAACCCAATGGACGTACAAGGTTCAAATTTGGTAGGTGCATTCCTCCAGTAACGTAGGAACCTGCTAAGAAAAGATTTTTGGAAATTCAACATGTAACAATGTAACATACATACATATTATTATTATTATTATTATTATTTTACGCACTCACGCCTGTAATCCCCGAAGGGGTAGGCAGAGGTGTAACCAGTACACCCACATTTCGCTGAGTGTATCTCCGACCCATGATGTGATAGGGGGCGAGCCTATCGCCATATCGGGCACAATTCCAGACTCCGGGTTGATACTAAGCATTTCATGATAGAAAAACCCAATATCAATTTACCCGACCCGGGAATCGAACACGAGACTTCAGCGTCAGCCTTAGTCGTAACGCATACGCATTACAACTGCGCCACCGAGGCAGTCAACATGTAAGAGTGTCAAAAGGGTCAAAGTTTTTTCAGACCTGTCCGAAAACCGGCTATAAAAGGACACCAAAATGTTTATATTTAACTTGCTTACTATCGATACCCGAGAGATGCCTGAGAGTATATATTATATTAATACTATCTTCCTCTCTGCCTGGTAGGGTCCGCTTTCCCATACCACAGATTTGACGGTATTTGGTATTATATGGGGCGACCCGCTGTCTGACCTCCACAATGCAACCAAGTTGCGCTATTCTCGACCGTTAATCAGCAGAATGTACCACGTGCATATGAGGTTTTAAGTTATACTACTTCGAATTTCATCAGAATTTACCACAACGTAGTTTAAAAGCATATCTCACAAACTAATATCTTTAAAAAAGTCATGAAGGAACCTTATATAATGTTTAAGGACCTATCCAATGATACCACACACGCTTCTGTGCAATTAAATAAAATCTACTTTCAGATACGTGTATGGAGAAAAAAAACACCATAAAACATAACCCTCCCTGGCAGTCGGGTAAAAACGAAAAGACTTGATTGCAGTACGAGTTTGTGTAGCGGTTCATGGAATACGAGTACATTTACCATCCAAATTCATCCATATAGTGCTAATAATCTCCGAGTAAAATGGTTGTGACATACGGACGGACAGACGGACATGAAATTAAAAAGGTTCCGTTTAAGAAAAAAGACGTTCATATAAATTTTACCTTAAATTGAAATAAAAACGAAACCACGTGATATGGCTATCTGTATTAAATTTTAAAACACTAACTTTTTCAAAGCTACAAAAAATATTTTCAATTAAACTGCAAATTGGAATTGGCATTTACTGGGTTTGTTGGTGAGCTGAATAGTATTTATTTCGTATTTGTACGGAACTTTAATTATTTAATGCTCGAAACGGTTTATTTTTAATTTATTTCTGTGCGATGAGCATAATTGGTTTAATGTAGATTTTATGCGAAAGATTAATGATATTCTATAACGAGATTTACATTTATTTTTATTTACAGTTAATCTTACATGTAAACCGTCTTGATGTAGAGCGAGGTAAATCTTAAAGAAAACATAATCAATTTGAATTTAAAATATGCTTATACTCTCATAATAAAATACTTATATATATTTTTTTAATTTCAAAAATTCCTTCATTATTATTAGTTCTAATCAAAACAATTATTTATCTTTCATGACAGATCATAAAACCGTCTAAACTGAATTTTAAGTTCTATTAATTAATACAGTGTATTGTTTTATTAAGCTTAATGAGAAAACGAGCAAGACGCAAGCATGGTGTTAAGCACCACGCCTGCTCATAAACAGAAGCAACAACACCACACAGAAATTTGAATTACAAAGCACTGCATGGTACTGGGTTCACTGGTTTCAATATCCTTCAACTCGAAGCATAACAGTTCTTACACATTACTGCATGGCGACGGAAATAGACGAAGCGGTGGTACCAACCCAGACGACCCTCCCGTATATGATGGACGTACCACATTGTAAAATAATATTCATAATATCTTTTCATGGCTATAAATATAAATGATTCAATTTGAAAAACGCGCTTTTTTCTAAATGCCAGTATTTATAGACTCATTTTTATTTCTATTTTCCTCAGGGCTGTCGGCAGGCGGCACCGGCACTACCGAGGATTCAACAATAACCACCATCGCCGATATCGGCAACGCCACACTGCCGACAGAAAGCATCGGACAGCCCTACTTCGACAACAGTACGAAGCGGGAATACACAGCGGCAGTTGGCCAACCGGCCTATCTACACTGTCGCGTGAAAAATCTGGCCGACCGCGCGGTGAGTTGCTTTTTCCCAAACATCAGTTTTTTGGCCGTAAATGTTTGGCCAGTTGATACTCGTAGATGCATGCAGATAAAACGGCTCCCGTATATCCAGCGGGTTAGGTGAAATTGAAACCAGTGCACCTAACGTTATTCGTTTTGTTACAAACCGGCGTATCGGCCCCTGTACGCCAGGAGTGATAAAGATACAGTCAGTGTACTCACATTTCGCTACTCGTAACAGTATTTTTACCCGAGCACGACTAAAATAGGAAAGGTAATTTATTTTTTATTATACTATCTCTGGTTATGTTGTGTAGTTGTGAATAGGGAGTGAGCCTATAACTGTGGCCTGAACTGGCTAGAATCATCAAAACCGGGGTATGTTTTTGCTGACCAATCTGACCAGTCTATTCAAAAGGTTAAAATCGCATGGGATTTAGCAGTTTATAATTTGAAATCTAACTGTGTAAACCCGCTATAAGTAATTAACAACATTATCGAAAACGGTGTCGCGTCTACGTTGTGTAAAGAGAAACTTCACAAGAAACGCTTAGATAAGGGGAATTCATTTATTTTCGTGAAAAATGAACGTCGACCGGTGGCTCTGTAGGGGTCGATATGTGATTAAAATAAATGAGGATAGAAGAATTGTCGCTCGTTAGAGGTTATTCCTTGTTCAAATCAACACCTCTTGCATTATTTTAAATGTTGAAGTGAATTTTCTGTCTAATATGTAGTATTCATAACTTAAATCCTATCCTATGCTACAAATTGTAAAGTTTGAATGTTTGTGAATTTGAATATTTGATATTTAATCACGCCTTAAAGATTAAACGCATATCGGTGAAACTTGGCACACAGGTAGACCATTACCGTCTTCATTGGGATAAATGATACTTTTCAACTCAGTAGCAGATACGATTCTAGTGCTAAGAAAAATATTATGAGGGATTTTATAATATAGTTATAGAGTAATGCTGTAGACACTTTTGTCTATAGGTGCATATCTCTTGTTTAACATCGGCAACTCGGTCATGATTCTTCTGGTATTGTAGATATTGATGGATGGTGGAGATCACTTACTATCCGGTCCATTTGCTTGTTTGCCGACCTCTGCTATAAAAATATTTATACATACATACGCACTCACGCCTTCTGAAGGGGTAGGCAGAGGTGAAAACATTACACCCACATTTCGCCGAGCGTATCTCCGTCCCATGATGTGACTGGGGGCGATCCTATCGCCATACCAGGCACAATTCCAGACTCCGGGCCGATACTGAGCATTTTCGTAATAGAAAACCTCAATAACACTTTTACCCGACCCGGGGATCGAACCTGAGGCTTCAGCCTGCGTCAGCTGCGTCAGCCTGAGTCGTAACGGGTCCGCATTATAACTGCGCCGAGGCAGTATAAAAATATATATATTTTCTAAATAAATACACCCAACAGTGACACACACATAGTCCTGAATCCTGGCCCCACACTAGGTTAACCTGTCTCGTCCACGTTCCACAACACTCAAACCCGAAACAAATATTCGTTGACCACACAAATATTTGTCTCGGTGGAAATTGAACACACGACCTCTGACTTCGCAACCGGTTTCTCGCCCACTACACCACGGACTCTCAACAAGAAGGAATATAATAGTGTTTAAAACGCTACGTATATTACACGAAAATAAAGTGGAAATATTCTATCCATTCAAAAAATTGTAACGCGTTAGTTAAATATTTTAAAACGGAACCTATTTTGGGTACAACGGAACCTATCTTACTTCAGTAAATAGGCACACTTCGCCTTTGACTAAACATCTCTGTTGGAACCAAAGTAAAATATTTTCTTATTTAATTTACAAAAGCCGGAGGACCTCTTAACAATACATTATTTCCAGTCATTTGTTAAGAAACAAAACAGTCTCAAAATTTTAATATTGGACGGTATAGTAAACAATAAACATTGAAAATGCCAAAGGAAAATTACTGAGAGCGTTCATAATGTTTTGTATCTCGTTTATTAAATATTTTTCATCGCAAACATTGTACAAGTAAATAATTATTTTTTACTTCTTCAATTTACTTTTATACACTAGATTTTAGGGATCTGGCCTGAAATCAGACAATTTTCATGAATGGGCCGGCTCGTCCGGGTCGTTACCACTCTCTCACAGAAAACCGACGTAAAGTAGCAGTTTGCTGCTGCGTTTCGTACGGTGAGTCCGGATATCCGGAGGCCTAAATCCCCTCCCCTTCCCAATCCCTTAATTATCCCTTTCCTTTTAAGGTTGGCAACGCGCCCATGATTCTTTTGGTATTGTGGGCGTACATGGGCGCTGGTGTTCACTTACCATAAGGTGACCCACTTGCTCGTTTGTCGGCTTATACAATAAAAAAAAGGTAATGTATACACAAAGAGAGATAACGACCACGGTTTTGCTATGGAAGTCAATGACGTACAAAAAGGAGTATTAAAAACACACTTAAGTGGTAAGTACTTAACCACACCACATAATTTCTGTGGATAATATTGCGTTACATTTCAACCTTTAAACTCATATCAGCTCGAGTCGACAAGTTAATGCGCCATTCGTTTGTAACAAAGGCTGGTATTTACCTTCTATGATGATATTTAAGTTTATTTAAGTCGTTAAATTGCAGGTTTCTAATATCAGTTTAGCTTCAGAATTTCAATCTGTAACGTTTAATATAGTGTGATTGATGCCGTTATTCTTCTTTTAATATATTCTTTGCAACAAAGATCTATATAATGCATTTATAGATATTACTAAAACGTTAATGCTGTGCCTCAAATCTATTCTTTGTGTCTCGAAATCTATTGAAGTTGACTCAGCGTCTGATGAATAGCTACAGATATAATACAGTGCTATTGAGATATGTACTTAAATAATCTGAGCAGTAAGCTGCGGATAGAATGTGTGTAGAAATGTGGCAAGGGCTTAAGGCAAGACGTGTGTGAATGTACAAAACCTTCATAAGAAATCGTTTACAACATACCAGCTCTGTGCTAGGGACTTCATTCGTTGTATGGATCAGTTTTGTCCTCAATGGCTCTATAAAATATGTCAAACTTTTAAGTAGTATTTATATTTGTTTAGAAAAATAGTAGAAGCACTTTCTATTTAAGCTGGGATTTTTAGCGAATTCTGAATTCTCTTTTTTTATTAGCTTGAGTGACGAAACGAGCAGGTCGCTTGCTTAATGGTTAGCACCACGCCTGCCCATAAACAGAAGCAAGACCACACATAACTTTGAATTACAAAGCACTGCATGGCATTGGACTGTGTTCGTCACACCATAATGCCCAGTAATTTCACTGCTTTCAGTGTCCTTCAAACCAGAACACAACAGTGCTTATACACTGCTGCTTGGCGGCAAAAATAGGCAAACGGGTTGTACCAACCCAGACAGCTCTTATTTTAATTATTTCCTAAATAGTTTACGTCGGTTGGTTGTATAAATGTGGTGTGGATTTGTACAATCAACCTTGACGGTCATGAACAGTGTAAGGAAATGTTGAAATAAGTGAATTTAAATGATTTTTTATTAGGGGTATTGATCGACCTTGGTCGTTCGATCCACTCTAGAGAAAATAGTCTTTAATTTATTTATCTGGTTAATCGAGGCTTCGATGCTAAGATACCGTATATTCATAAACATACTTGCACTGTTGTACCTGTAGCACCTCAACTGCGAACTGATTTTAGGACAGAAAACCGTCGTAAAGTAGCAGCTTATGTTAGCTTGGCCCAAATTCCCCTCCTCTTCCCAATCTCTTAATTATCCCTTTCTTTTAAAGTCGGCAACGCGCATATAATTCTTTTGGTATTGTGGGCGTACATGGGTGGTGGAGATCACTTACCATCAGGTGACCCACTTGCTGATTTGCCGGCCTATGACATAAAAAAACGCTAATACACGTAGTCGGAAATATGCATGACTTGTCAAATAAAAAAATACACAACTATTCCTATTGCTTTCTAAATAGTAAATGTCTAGAAAAAATATACCCCGCTATAAGAGAAAGGAATTGCGTAACAGTGTTATCTTATTAAAATCCGGGAACCCTTTGTCATATGACGGATTAACAAATAAAACACACACTCGTTGAACACAAAGGGATTAAAACCAGTGAAACGGATGTCAAGTTACGTACAAAGGATCTGTAACCTTGGTAAAGACGAAAATAGTTGACAGAATGTAAGGAATCAAAATAAACTATAGTTATGAATTATAATAAGTAAGATTGATTTTACGGGTTCCCATTGTTATTCAACAATGAAAGTAATGGAAGAGGTTCTTAATTCAACGCTTTATTTTTTTCTTATTGGTAGTTAATTATACCATAACGGCTTAACAATTTTTTATAAAATACACCCACAGGTAGAGTAATATCTGGATTAGGGCATAGACTACTTTTTATGCCAGACATCTACGCGGCCAGAGCCGCGAGCCAATTTTAGTAACTTTATAAAAATTACGTTTACTGCAAGCTTCGAACTATGAAAAAAGAGACGTAATTATAGAAACAAATAATTTTGGAGCAGTATCTGACGCTAACAAAATGATAAGCATATAACAAGTACATGCTGATGTAGGCTAGATAATGTAGCTTTGAAACAACAAGCTAAAATACAGCATAACGCACAAGTGGCTTAAGCACACGACGATAATGCAAGCTCGGCATGTCGGCTTATATGTGAATTAACTCGCAATTTACATACTAATCTCGTAAAGTTACACTGGATGACGTTCCGGATGTTTTCACGGCTAATGCTCCGTTCAGTGAATTATGAACATATTCGTTACGCTTCTGACACGAACTCGCTAAATCTCTTTAAAGGTTTGCGTCATATAAAATACGGAAAAAGAATATCTAATTAGAAGCGAAGTCTTCATATTACTCGTAGGTTTATAGCAGAGGTCAGCAAATGAGTAAGTGGGTCACATGATGGTAAGTGGTCACCACCGCACCGTCTGTGAATATTCACACTACTAAGTGAATCGTGGATGCATTGCCGTCCTTATAGGAAAATATTGAGGATTAGGAAGAGGAGGAGGGGGATTTGGGCTCCGGAAATCTCACTCATCGTACGAAACGTAATAGCAAGCTGGCCAAACACCCAACCACAACCAAGTTTCGCCATTGCCTCTTCCGTTAATCAGCAGAGTGCGAACATGCTGATGAGATTGGATTTGGGCCTTAGATGTTGGTGGCCCACTTACACTCCCTATTATCTAAATAAATATAAGATAAAACAATAAGAAAATTACTTAAATACTTGAATCGTGGTGCTTTGCTATGTTCGCTGTAAACTCTATACATCTAAAATCGGTCCATCCGGTCCGCATCACATAAAAAATACAGAGAAATTGAGACACTTCACCTTTTTAAAGTCAGTTGAAAAATATTGTTCTCATAAAATAGAATCATTGTAACGATTCAGTTTTGGGTTCTTCCGACTAGTTCTCCACCACTAACATCCATTCTAGCTCTAAGATCTTTATCGAGTCATATGTCTAGTTAGGACATCTGCGCACTGCACTCCAGCTTGTGGTATGTGGTCACTATTCGAAATCTTCCTCTCAAAGGACCGTCTTTAGTTCTATAGCCCATGTGTTTAGTGTGTTAATTCTTTATTTCAGTCTTATTTCGTTATATTATATTATTATATTATAATTTCGTTATATTATTATGTTTTCTGTGATTCTTTCTTTCTTTCTTATACTTAGTTATTATATTGATCTTCGTTTATATACTTCAATAACGAGATGAGCAAGTAGTGTGCCTGATGGTAAGCGCTACATCTGCCCATAAACACCACACAGAACTCTGAATAGAGCAATACATGGAATATAATTTCACTGACTTCAATGTCCTTACAAACATAAACAGATTGTTCCAAACAGTAACATAACAAAAATTGACATGTGATACCAACACAGACGGCCTCTCGAATACGAAAGACCTACCACCTAGTAGTAACGTGATATTCAAATAAGTCACATAGGAAAAAAACGCGCCGAATAGAAATTCAGTGAAGTAGTATTTTTTCAAATATTTTTGGTTTTGAATTTTTTGTCTATGTCTGTGGAATTTTATTTCTGTTATATCCCTTCTGAGACATCTCGTATAAGATATCAACGAAAAAAACGCTTGAAGATACAAAAATATCACTTCAACACGTACAAGTCAGGTTATATAAATAAGAAGATATACGTGTATCAAGACGTTCACATGATATTACGTAAACGGAATACATGAATATTTTTACCTCAAACAGGACATAAACTGGGATGTATCCCGAAGGAGGCAGGGTAAGTGAAAACCCTGGAGGACGCCAACATCTTACGCTCTTAAAACTTTTCTCTTCGTTAAGTCAAGCGACAATATATGCAGGGTTGTTCAAGCCTCAATCCTTTCCTTTTAAGGGCTTACTACCTTTTACAATGTTAGGTTAATAAAACAAAGTAAGCGGATCTTATTGGAGTTTAATATGTTTGCATTTCGGCTTGTTTATGGAAATAAAGTTACGTTTAAAATTATTTATGTAACTGGCGCAGATGCTTCTAAAGATTATAGAGTCTTACTTAGGCAGATAAAGTAGAAAGTAAGTGGGTCACAATCATCTTAGGTACAAAGCTAACCTGCACCTCACCTGCACGTGGTATACTCTGCTGATTAATGGAAGAGTCAATGGCGAAACTTGGTTCCCGATGCGGGTTGTGGGGGTCCAACGACGGATCGCCCCATATAATAATACCAAATACCGCCTAATCTTACCATCAGGTGACCCACTTGCTCGTTTGCCGGCCTATGCTATAAAAAAGAACTATAGTACGTGAAGCAGAACCCAGGTATTAAGCCGGAATAACAACGCCAGGGATAATGACTTAGGCTGAGAAACCGGTGAGTGTTCAAATCTCAGGTGGGGAAGCACCGTTGTTTCCGTTTTCGATTCGGAAAATCAAACATGAGTTGCCTAGGAATTAGTGCTCTATATGGCGTTATGCTCGCTATCAATCAAACCATCTCAGCTATCTTTGAAGAAAATCAGTAGGCGTAGTACAAGTTTTCTCTCCATACATCAAGTAGCAGTAGCCACTAGTATGAACTATGGTGAATTAAAATTGATATTATAAATAATTTTATATCATATTATTTGAAGAATAACTTAGTTTTCGAGAGATTATTTCCTTTACAGTATGAATTACTAGTTTGACACTTCAGCAGTAGTAATTTTATACGCATTCGAAAACTGTGAACGTATTTATAACTCGTACTAGACCTCCTCCTTAACCATCTAAAATTCATAATTGTTTTTTTTGTTCTAAATGACGATGTTTTAAGTTAGTTTGATTAATAAGAATAATGTTATCAATAATATTTAGAATAACTTTAGAACCATTCACATTGTTTAATCGAGTTCATAACCTAAAAGTCTCTTTACATCACAGATGCAATTCTTGAATAGCGTCTGGAAATTTTCAAATTCAGGATGTTGGATATTATGTAAATTGGCCAAAGAATTGAACCTAATACCAACGTCTAACGCAGTCTTTTGGTCGTAAATAACCGCGCATATGTTCAGATTCTACTTCCGGCACATTGACCCTTTTTAGCACATTCAATTTAGCAACACTGCGGTGAAAAGTGCAGCATAGAAAACGTCGTGATACAATTTTTTAAGTATAGCGACAGTAGCAATTTTAAGCAAGCTTCTGTAATAGTAGAAAAGCCACTTTAGCACCTGATTGATATATGTCATTTGCGCTTAAAATGACTGGTTTTGAGGCACAAATGTCTGTGGCAAAACTCCATACATCTATCGTCCATACCCATACGTCCTTTCAGACTTTTCCCTTTATTATAATTGTCACGTTCCTTTGAACAACTGCATAGTATAATTTTATACGTATTTTATATATTGAATAATTATATTAATAGATAATATTGCGAAAAAGAAAATTATAAAAAATGCTCTATCGGCTATAATAAACTTCTTCCGATTTGTTTTACCCTTCGTAATCTATACAAAGTTACGCAGTTACATGATAATCACAGATTTAGTTTGAGACTCTCTTGATCGCCATTATTAATTTCCATTGAACTAGCTGTACGCACATTTTGTATTTTAATAAAAAAGGTCCACAATTTTAGATGGTATACAAAAATAAACGTTTGAAATATTACACTCAGGTCATTTTTAATTAAAAACTCTGCAATAATTATAAAATATTTACCTAAAAACCCTGGAAGCACAAATAGACGAATATTTTACAAGTTATTTTAGGCACCTGTTAACCTTCAGTAACCCTTCATAGAATTACTTAATATAATATTCCATAAGGATGTTATGATAATACCAAAAAGTTATGAATGTAAGCTTTTTTAAATTATAGCAGAGGCCGGTAAACAAGTAAGTGGGTCACCTCCGCCCATGAACACCTACCTACCTATGTTACCTGAATTATCATGAATGCGTTGTCAACCGTAAAGTGAACGAATGAGGATTAGGTTTAGCCGAATTTGGGTCTCCAGAAATCTCACCATACAAACCTAACACCAATCCGCCACTTTACGCTTTGCTGTTAGATAGTGGTACTGCCCCAGTCGAGCTGGCGGGCCCATTCATGTTGTAGATGAAACTATCTATAGTCTAATCGTTATACCTGTTCCAGAAATGTAAATATATATCTATCTATTTTTTAGTTGTTTCTATTGTAATTGGTGTATTCACATTTCCAAACAAATGAATTGGTTATAAAGTGGGCAGATATTTGTTTACATTTCTGGAACAGGTTTGGTGAATAGATTATACAGTATATCTCTAATTGAATTTTTCATATTCAGTCCGGCGCTCATAATTTAAGTTATGAACCACAATAACCAATCAATTAATGCACGTATGTAATCACCAAACATTCTTGAAGTTCTACCTGCGCACTTATTCATCCAATTTGCTAACTTTGCTTATTAGTCGCCCCTTCTCATAATGCTATTGTAGTATGATTGAGGACAATTAAATATAATGTACAGCTCGTGTGTGCGCTATTAAATTTTAATCGTGTTTTTCTATTACGAAATGTTCAATATCAGCCCGGTGTCTGGAATTGTGCCCCGGTATGGTATACTCTCCTCTTCTCACATCATAGGAGATACGCTCGGCGAAATGTGGGTGACCTGGTTACACCTCTGCCTACCCCTTCGGGAATTACAGGCGTGAGTGCGTAATGTACATCTATAAATAAGTAATTTTGACAATCTCTTGCATACTCCTCTTCTTACTACTCAGTACTTACATAATGTTCTTCTTCTTCCACCTACCCTTATCCCACTCGCAGTGGGGTCGGCGCATAATGCTTTTTAACACATGTTACAGAAAGATTTGACTTGTAGCTTTTATGACCGGCCACCTGCCTAAGATCAACCCCTCTGGGGAGTTATGTAATGATAGTATGTACTTACATACTATGTAAGTCAGAAAGTCAGCGAAGTACATTTTAGTATATTACTATGATAAAAACGGTTAAAACAGTGCCTTATTTGTCATTAGACTAATTCAATATTCACCCCAACCTAGAATTTCTCCGCAAATATTATTAAAACAATAGTCGTTTTTACAACCTGACTAATAAATAAAAACTTACACAACATAAACAAAATTGTATTGCTTTTGTGTAAAATAATTTCGGCAAACGTCCGCGAAGCAGTCGTAATTCTAAAACGCAGGACGAAGCGGCACTCTCTATTTGAAAGTGACACGCGAAGTTATGTATCACTACGAGGGCACGAAGCCTACTAAATATTTATGCCAAATATAGAACAATTTATATAACGTTTATAAAACCTGAATCATCTTTATTTAATGTAAAAAGATTGAACAATAATGACAGCAATTAGGTTTACAACTCAATGTACATCAACTTCAACCAAATTGTACCGGTACTTTTATAAAAGCACTGACATTTTAAGGTAAGAGTATTCGCTACGGAATATTGACTTAGCAATTTTTGCGGTTATAAGGCTGGTAGCATTTGGCTTGAATTGTTTTTTTTTTATTGCATAGGCCGACAAACGAGCAAGTGGGTCACCTGATGGTAAGTGATCACCACCGCCCATGTACGCTCACAATACCAAAAGAATTTGCGCGTTGCCGACCTTAAAGGAAAGGGATAATTAATGGATTGGTTAGTGGAGGGGGACTTGGGCCTCCGGATATCTCACTCACCGTACGAAACGCAGCAGCAAGCTGCTACTTTACGACGGTTTTCTGTGAGACAGTGGTAACGACCCGGACGAGCCGGCCCATTCATGCTGTAGACAAAAGTGTCTACAGCGTGGCTTTACCACTCAAGAACTGTTTGGAACTCATCTACTAATTTGGTGTTGTATTCTATTCGGTTCTATTTATGTTATACCCAATTAAGAGGACCACCCCCGGATCTACGATTTTTTGGAACCGGGACAGAAACTTGATAGAGGCGCCTCTCTCTCCAGCGTTTGAGACAAATTACTTTAAAACAAAAGAATGATAAACAGAGGGCCTGTGTGTCGCCTTTTTCTTACAAGTCAACGGTTTGCCAACCAGGCTTCCGTATGCTTCCATTGTGGAGCAAGTATTTTATTTTGAGTCATACTATATACTGATTTTGGCGCCCCCTGAAACTGCCACCCGGGGCGAGTGCCCTGAGAGAGTAGATCCGGGCCTGAAGAGGAAACCGAATGTTGTAAATTATATCTGTTAAAAAAGCGCCCTGGTTGCAGCGAATCAAAAATCTGCGTACATTTATTTATTTCAAACCGTCTATAGCCCGGAGTCTGAAATTTGTGCCCGGTATGGCGATAAGCTCGCCCCCTATTACATCATGGGACGGAAATACGCTCGGCGAAATGTGGGTGTTACACCTTTACCTACCCCTTCGGGTATTATAGGCGTGAGTTCAATGTATGTACGTATGTCTATCCCAAAATTCCAGTGACTGTCGCCAGATAAAATGTTTCACGACAGTCGACGTAACATTTGGCCTGCACTGTACGGTTTCTAAGGTCTTACCATAAGGTACACTGTAGTCTTTTCGCCATGTTAGAATACAACCAAATAGAAGTGGCAAGACAGTCAGTTAATTAATTTAATACGGATGGAACTGTATTACCAGTAAAGGTTCTTTACCTAGAATGAGGATAGCCTCTTTTTCCGTGTTATCCAAAAGTTTCTGCCCAACATAGATGAGAAAAGCCTGAAGAGCGTGAGAATGCAACTCATATTTAAAAATGTTTTAAATTCGTTTTGATTGAGGCGAAGCAAAGACCCGCGCTACATTCTATTTACCCAAAAGTTAACATTTCAGGACTCCGACTGAACGGAAACCTAATTAACGAAGTTTTTTCATTCGCCCAACCATCTATAAAACAGCATTGAGAGTACCAAACGAATTGTAAAATACGCTTCGTTTTAAGAGTCTCCAAATGAAAATATACCTTTTTTGTCATACTTCTGTAAGTACCTGTTGTTGAGATTTAAAGGAGGTTAATATTGTTAGTCGTGGATTTTTTAAAGTGAATAAATGCGATACTGATGGCTATTCTAGGCCAGTAATTCCTAAACTTTCAAGGCCATTTTAAATCTATAATTGTGTAATTGTTTAATACTAAGTGCGTCTAAATTAATTATATTTGAATGTCGGCATTATATTTAGACTGCATTGTATATAACATCAGGTCCAGCGTACTCACTTTGTCGCGCCAGGATAAAACGAGAACCCTTGGGAAACCCATTTAAGAATCGTTCTAGGTTACAGTGATAGTTTCATTAAGTCCTAATAAAGTATATTTAAATGCTCTAGCTGCCGCACTCCGAGTGGCTTATTAATTATATTTATCATTATTTGTTGAAATTTGATTATTTCCATACTCAGAGACCATAATTGGTGTTGAGCTTTATGTTTCGTTACTGAGTACAGAAAATTTATAAAGTGAAAAAGCAGTGATTTCTTAGAATGCAATTATTTCTCCGAATCATCAATTAAAATTATTTCTGTACTTAGTGGCCGAACATAAACCCTTTTCTGTCCTCAGTACCGTTACTGGTGCTGTATAAAACTTACATACATTGTTTAATGCTCCGATGCATGAAAATATTAAGCAGTGACTTTGTACCAATTAAAATTAATTGACGAACTTGAGTGGGGCAGTAACTGATAATTAAAGTTAGTTAACGTCATTGACGTTCGGTTGTTAGTCCTTCTTCTGTATGTTATATCTACCATTTTTTTATTACCTACTTTATGCGCCACATCAGCTAGATGTGACATGAATCTGAGAGAGGGGCCTATTCTTTAACCTTGTAAATCATTATGTATGTAATACCTATTAATATTAGTCAAAGTTAGTAATGTTTCACTACAGTGGGGGTAGCAAAACTAAAATGTGACTGTTCTGCAGTTTCTCCCCATACACTTTCCTCGAAGTTTAATGTAGTTGGTTTGAATTTTCTCGGAGTTGACGTTGGAGGGGTGACTCGCGGTGATCGAATTTGCTTCTGTAGAATGTGAGTTTTGAGAAGGTTTATGTGTATATCAAATTGATTACATAATATAGCTTTTTTATAGCAGAGGTGGGCAAACGAGAAGGTGGGTCACCGGATCGTTAGTGATCTACACTGCCTCTGAAGATTCACAATACCGGATGATTTGTCTAAGAGCACGAATGGGCTGGCTCGACCGGATCGTTACCACTGTCTCACAAAAAACCGGCGGAAAATAACTGCTTGCTGCTGCGTTTTTTACTATGATTGAGTTATCCGAAAGCCTATAGCCCCTTCCTATCCCAATCTCTGAACTATACTTTTCATTTTAGGTTGGCAACTCGCCCATGATTCTTCTGGTATTATGGGCGTACATGAGCGGTGGACATAACTTTCCTCAGCTGAGACACTTCATTGTTTGCCAGCCTATAAAATTTACAAAAATTCTTTCTTATTTGACTAGTATATTATCATAAAGTCCAAAAATCATATTTAATTTGTTATTGGATTTGTGTATCTGATTATGACATAAAGTTGAATGTAAAATTTCTGTATTTTTTCCTACGAGCGAAACCTCAGTTCGCGCGGCTCTTTTAAGTTATTCGTACATGACACATTTTGTGTTTTTCCTTTAGCGCCAACCAGCTTTTTATGGAAGGTAATTTTTTATCCATCGTTTATTTTTATGATGTCATTACAAGAAGGGGAAGCAATGAAGTCTGTCGGGTTGAGCGCGATAAAAAACCCCCACTATTATTAACTTAATGTAAATAACGATTGAATATCTACTTTAATAAAAAGGCAATTTCAAGTGTTTTGTATTAAACGTTTTTATTATACCATTATAGCATTTATTTCATGATTTGATGAATAAAAATGTTACTCAAGGGTGCATTAAACTTTTGGATATTGAGGGCAGCATTGTCTGTTCGGTGGAAATGAATTTATGCTTGCTAAATAATATACGCAGGAAATTAAGTTTTTTATACCAAGCTATCTTCCTAATTAAGTATTGTAACATGAGTTCATGCCTATATTCCCGAAAGGGGAAACAGAGTTTCAACTAATGCACATACTAGTACAATTCACCGAGCTTATCTTCGTCGTATGTGATGTCATAACGTGATAGGGGCGAGCCTATCACTATACCGGGCACAAATTCCTATCCCAGGCATATCATGCGTGATTTTTCGAAACAACAACTCAAACACTGATTGCCTGACCTAGGAATTGAATCTAGGACCTCACGGTTCTTAGCTTCAGCACGCTGCCCTAAACCAATGAGGCGTAATATAATAATAGAAATGTTATATTGCTGGGACTCGCACATCCTTGTTTCTAATGTATCACGTCCTTTTCTTATCTACTCCGCTCTGGTCTCAAGCGCTTGCCACAAGCACTGAGCATTAAGAAACTTAACATCTTATGTTTTTGAGTGACGAGCACAGCGCAGCAGTACTTTGTAATTCAAAGTTCTGAATGGTACTTATTACTGTGCAGGCATGGCACTTATCATCAGGCGAGCAGATCGCTCATCTCATGTTCAACATAATAGAAAAAGACCTTAGAAACTTACACACATACAATTAGAAAACACTAGCAAATAGAAAATACTTCGTAGGTATATATAGTACAGTTAGGTCAGAAGAAGACTTATGGTCGTTCCTTATATTCTGTCTATCAATAGATTTGCCTTCTGTCAGTAACATTTTGACACCTTTTTATAAAAGATCTGTCGAAACACTATTGATAGTAAGCGAATCTATCTCTTTAAATAGAATATAGGGAACGAACTTTAGTACCACCATGACACGACGATTTGTGTGGATACTGGACACACAACGATGACTACTGAGAGCGGTCGCCTAGGCCCTAGGATGACATACAATCTTTACGGCTACTCTATGGCAAAAAAAGAATAAAATTTTGCATCATACATGACAGAATATTTTAATGAACGTAGAACGTGAGCAAATGAAACTTTGTGATAAGATTTGCCTGACATATCAAGTTATGTATTACAAAAATGCGAGCGATCTATTTATATTAGGGTTTTCGTCTAGCCTAACTGGATAAAAGAGAAATGTAGTTCATCTTCCATTGGCAATGTTCCATTTTCAGACAGAACGTAATAACAAACTTTGTTGACTGAAATGTACGAAAATATATAATTTATAAGTTTAATAAAATTTAAATCATTTCTGAATTATGTAAATATAGGTATATACCTAACTAGTATTATATTCATAAACATAGCTAACTCGATCCCTAATCTATGGTGTCTAAAGTTTGCTAATTAGGTTATTAGACTTAGTAAGAAAAGTGATATAAGTAAGGTAATTCGAAGCAGTTATTTTGAAAATCTTTCATCTTGTATTAAATAATTATAAAGTTATAAGGAATTTGAAGGCATTTTTGTGTTCTAAATTACGTATTTCGTGCGAATCGATTGAACGGTTCTTTGTAAACACGGCTTAACAGATCGTATGTGGAATTCGATTTTCCTACAAGTTCCAGTAAGTGCAATAGGAAATGTCGCGTGCTCGCTGCCGTCAAATAAAGCAAAGGGAATTGGGTCGTGGCTCGTGAAACCCCACATTTTGGAACAAAGCCAGCTCGGGCCTAGTGGCGATTTTATTTTGTAAAAATACTGTATGCCGATTACCCTCCGGTCAAAAACGGTCGGTCAATTTATGACGAACATGTTACAGCGATTATTTAGCACTGGCCACTGGAATGTTCGCTTAACATGCCGATTAGCAGCCGTCCGCGCTAAAGTTTATTTTATCGATAATTTATAGCCAGCCAGTGTTGTAACTTGTTTAACGTAACATATGTTTATACAAATACTGCCTCGGTGGCGCAATTTTAATGCGTACGCGGTACGACTGCTGTGCTGAGGTCTCGGGTTCGATTCCCGGCCAGTGATATTGAGTTTTTCTATAACGAAATGCTCAGTATGGCGATAGTCTTGCCCCGAAATAAGCTCGCCGAAGGGGTACTGGTTACATCTCTGCCTACCCTTTCGGAGATTACAGACGTGAGTGCGTATGCATGGATATATGTATGTTTATACAATCAAATGGAAACGTAGTACTGTGTGCGAAATGCCATTGAAAACTTAACGCGCAACAAGATTACACCAGCAAATGGTGCAATGTATATCTAATTCGGTACAAGCAGGCAATGTGGGAATTTCCCAAGAGTGAAATTATTTGAGCCGTGTGCTTGTTCGTCTTGACGAAACAGAACATGTGATTACACGCATAATACAACGGAAATTGAGAATTTAGCAATACTTGATTGTTCATTACTTTTTTAAAAACAGTTAAATACGTTATAAACAATAACAAAAGGGGTTTTAAGGGGAATAAGGAGACTAAGAACGAAGTAAATTTTTATGATATTTAGTTTCTAGGCTCCAAATTTTATGAAATGGACTTTTAAAATCAATTAGAATTGCTTATAAAAGTTGATAGCGATTTTCCTCCTTAATTTTTTTTTATTGGCACTTAGCTTATATTGCGAAATTTAAAAGATTTTATAGCGTTGCTTTTACGGACAAACTTTACTGTATATTTAAGGTTAAACCAATTCATTCTGCTATTAGTTAGTTAGGGAGATAAAAGGTACCGGGGTCAGGCTGGTACCACTGTCTCGCTGAAAGCGGATGTATGGTAGTTGGCTGCTGGATTTTATGCGGTCAGTGAGATTGCCAGGCGGATTGAAACCCCCCTCTTCTTCAATAAAAATCTATACACAATGCATACGAGTGGTAGATCCACGCTGTACACAAAATTGTCTGGTAAAATGGGCCGGGTCGTCCGGGTCGTTACCACTGTCTCACAGAAAACCGGCGTAAAGTAGCAGCTTGCTGCCGCGTTTCGTACGGTGAGTGAGATATCCGGAGGCCCAAATCCCCTCCCCTTCCCAATCCCTTATTATCCCTTTCCTTTAAGGTCGGCAACGCGCCCATAATTCGTTTGGTATTGTGGGCTTACATGGACGGTGGAGATCGCTTACCATCAGGTGACCCACGTGCTCGTTTGCCGGCCTATAGGTACTATAAAAATTATATAAAAAAATGCAGGACTGATATGATTCCTAATATAATAACATCAAAACTAAACTTCTGTTTATTTTTTATCCACCAAAAAGGAGGAGGTTCCGACAATTTAATTCAGTTTTGAGTGTTTATGGGCAGCCAAAAGACGAGCAACCTACTTACTGGTCTCGTCATTTAAGCGAATAAAATACACTACGATCGAATCGACTGCTTAATATATATATTAATACCTACGTGAAGAGAAAACTTCAAACCCCTTATTATTTTATTATTATTAAGCATATTGCGCGCTCCGAGATTTGGCATATTTAAAGTTTATATGGAAGAGGAGTGCAGAATGCTATTCATAAATAATACTAGCCTTTGCTCCGCGATTATTGTTACTAAAATGTACATCTAATGAAATAAAATAATACATTCATTGTTTACGCTCACATTGTGACAATGACTGAATGTCAAATCTTACAGCTGACGTAATAGAAAAAAAATCGAGAAACAGGTGAGATTCGGGCACCATACGACTGCTACTACTAGTAGGTAATCATTATTATTACGCAGTCATAGCGTAGGTACCAACCTATATCCAAAATAGTAAAGCCCATGACCCACACCGGTTGCGGTTTACGAAGGTTGTTAAAAAAGGGACAGGATATCGAACGTGTCCGAACAGGTAAGCCACTCAATAACAACATAAAATCCATTACCAATGTGTATTATAAAGCATCCTTTTTGTGTAGGATTCTTTCCATAAGTATAAAATGTTTTTGATATCGAGCACAGAATTTAAATGGAATTTCTTGTTTTTGTATGTCTATACTCGTATCAGGCGTATATCTATAAAACTGTCTTATTTATCAATGCAGAAAATAATCAGCTGAACCTAAAAAGCTAACATTTTGACAGCGTATTCCTATAACTACATGGCTAACCACTTAGATAGGTTTTTTGAAATTGCATACCTATAGAGGTTTGCGAAAGTTTGAGAAATCAATGAATAATGTGTTATAGCAAATATATTAAAATAATTTGACTGCCTAGCATATAAAAACTATATGTATGCAGCGTATCAAATACGTCAACAATATAATTCAGATTGTAAAGTGACCATATATTAAAAAAAACAGCGAAATCTTTTAATGTATTTAGCGCATAATATTATGCAATAAATTTTCATTAGTTCCGAAGACATCCGAAAATGTTTAATTAAAAGAAATTAAATCGTTCCAGTGGAGGTATTTCGAATGCCAAACGAATTTGCTTTTCTCGTTTATGAATATTTATGCTGTCAAAACAATAAGACCTCAACAGTCAAAGTCAATTTCCCAAAATATATTTGTTTCGTTGTTTATTTGGAGTTTTGGCGTTTATGGAAAAACCAGCTTTTGCTTATACGAAAGGCACCCTATGTCCTACCCCAGAATATATCCTATTTCTTTACCAAATTTCATTAAAATCTGTTTAGCCATTTAGCCGTGAAAACGTAACAGACAGTTACTTTCGCATTAATAATATTAATATGGATGTTTGCTTGCTGATACCAGTATATCAACTTTTAACCTTCAAATCAAAATGTCGACGAATAATTAATTGAAATTAATAGACGTATCTACTATCTACGTCTATTAATTTTATTTATCAATTAGCCGTATCTTATAACTCTCATAATTCTCGGCGACTTCAATTAAGATTATTTCTTTACTCAGAAATAGAGCTAAAGCATTAACTAGCTCGAAGTCGAAATCGAATTCTTACTAACTGATGATTAAAGTTAATTGACGTCTCCGAGTACGACAGTAATACATTTAATACATTCATCAAATTTCCTTTAATATTCCAAAACTAATACGATAGATCACGTTTTGCGTCCAGGGATAGCACAAAACCCAAATAAAGCTAAACACATTTTATACTATGGATATCAGGTATTTACCATGTACATGAACTTGTAATGAACTAACCTAACTGGCAACAGAAAACCTTTGGTAAAACTTTATTGGCCAATTCTGTACCCTTTCAGAACCCTATCAACTTCGCGTCGTCGATCAAAGCTGATTGTTAATTTGATTATATTTTCCTTGTCTCCAGGTATCATGGATACGGAAGAGGGACCTTCACATTCTTACTGTGGGAGTACATACGTATAGCAGTGATGCGCGTTTCGCGGCTCTGCATACAGATAGCTCTGATGAATGGACGCTGCGTGTAGCACCCGCACAACCCCGCGATTCTGGTGCCTATGAATGCCAAGTGTCCACCGAGCCTAAGATCAGCCTATCCTTCCGTCTTACAGTTGTTGGTGAGTCGAATAATGATTTATTCGCGTGTATTTTTAAGCATCATAAACTCCTTCTTGTATGCAAGGGATCTAGTAGGGTATATAGATTTTTTTGAAAGTCTCATTGAGGCTACATTCATTAAGTTTCAATTCCAGAAAGTATATAATTGTATGTTCTCTGTAATGTATGATGATACATTTTTTATTAGTTTAATTGATGAAGCGAGAAGGTCGCTCGCCTGATGGTTAGCGCCACGCCTGTCCATAAACAGAAGCAACACCACACAGAACTTTGAATTACAAAGCACTGCATGGCATTGAACTGTGCTCGTCACCCCGAGACATAAGATGATAAATGATCTCCAACACCTATAAACATCCATTATACTTGAAGATTCTTCGCGTGTTGCCAACTTTAAAAGAAAGGGATGATTAAGGGTTTGAGAAGGGGGATTGGAGCCACCGGATATACCATTCCACGTACGAAATGTAACAGCAAGCTACTACTTCATCAGTTTTCTGTGAGACAGTAGTATCAACCCAGTCAAGCCGGTACATTCATGCTGTAGACAGCTCTGTTTACAATTTAGCTCTACCACTTATATTTTCGCTTTAAGCAAAGTAATGTTCAGCACCATAATACAGGTTCGCCTAGTGCGGGGTCCGTTGTGTACTTAAATAACATTGTCTTTTTATTTTTGGATAATAAAAATTATTATTATTATTATTATAATATCTTCCCATCAAGTACAAAGGCCCCCGAATTAAGTATACTATTCAGGAAAGAAAATTATATCAACATTCGAAATACGAACCATCACAATATTAAGGTACCATATTATTATGAACTTACTGAGTGAAAGTCAAACAGTTTGCTAAAATAACACGACCTATAATATAGCTCGGTTTCAATTTTATAATACCATAGATGTCTGAACGTACTTTAGTTCTTAAGCTCTCTCGATAAATTGACAAAGAAAATTGGCGGTTTGCTTAGTAATTTCAGACTGCCAATTACGCTATTTCGTATAAGGAACTGTTTGAAATTCAGGAGACACTGTGCTCGACTTTATAAGATTAATTAAAATAAAAGTCAAGACAGAGAACATTTACTTACAGTTGTTTGCGTTCCCTTTTCATAATGCCCCAGTTTGGAAATTTCAAAGGATTTTAGTTTGTCACTCAAAGTTGAATATCGCAAGGTTATTTCAAAAGATATTTTGTTTGCTTAATTGTTTTGTAAAACTAGTTTTGCTTTTGTTTTAGTGTCAAAAGCAGAAATCTTATCTGGGCCGGAGTTGTTTGTACGTGCTGGCTCGGACATTAACCTCACTTGTATAGCAAGACATGCGCCCGACCCGCCAAGGTAAGCCTTTCATCCTACTACTATTATAAATGTGAAAGTTTGGATGTTTATGAGTTTGAGAATTTGGATGTTTGTTAGTCTATCATGCCTTAACGGCTGAATGGTTTTGGATGAAATTAGGCACACAAGTAGACTATAACCAACACAGGTAGACCTGGGCATAGGCTTCTTTTTATCCCGGAAAAGGCCGTTCACGCCGGCGGAGCCGGCAGAACGAGACAGTATTTCACGCTGGTTCATCGTCTTCAGCTCTATAAAGCACAGGTCCGGCCTCATATGGAATAAATACTATTCTCATCTCTGGGCAGGTGTACCCCAGTAACAGCTGCTTTCATTTCACCGTATCCAATCAAGAGCGGCTCAAATCTTTGATGACAGAGTTTTATCCGATTGGCTTGACTCACTGGCACTGTGAGGAGATGCTGCGCTTCTTTGAATCTTTTATCGTTTTTATCATGAGGAGAGTTCCGACGAACTGTTTGAATTATTACCAGCGGCCGAATTCCACCATTCACTCCCTATCATCTGGACGGCTGGCGTTGCTTAGCGGTTCGATTTACGTAAAGTTATCTTCCCCGTACGGCATCCTTATGGAATCAGCTATCACCCGCTGTATTTTCAGACCGATACAACTTAGGAACCTTAAAGAGCCAAAAGAAGAAAAGAGCCTACTCTTTCTATAAAGGCCGGCAACACATCGACAATTCCTCTGATATTGATGGTGTCCATGGTCGGCAGTGATCAATTACCAGCGGGTGATCCGCTTCTACTCTCATAAAAAAATGCAACTACTTCTTAATATAGATTTTGGAATATCCCAACTATACCTCGGGAGTAATCTTAACCTCGTCAAACCACGCTAAGTCTATCAAGAGTTGTTTGGCTGCTCAGAGCAATCCGAACTTTGTTCAAAGGACAAAATCTGTCGTACGATGCGACGCTTAACTTCGGCTTGTTGATCGTTTTTGCGGTAATCATTTGGCATTTAATTATTCAGAGTCGAAGTTTGTGTTATGCTTTGACCCACCCTGGGGTATTTTAGATGTGGGTGTACCTGTTGTGTCTGTAATAGCTTCAAATCTACTTATTAGATTAGTTTAGCTAAATATACAGAAATAACTCACTGACTGAAAGTAAGAGTAATCAAATTAGGAATTTCTTAATTTTTTAAATATTATATTCTCGATAAAGGCCAGTTCAGGAGCACCCTGAACCGACGTTCATGTATGAAAAATTTAATGAGAGTGAAGGAGGCCAAAGAGGTATGCAAGAATCGTAGCAAGTGGGTATCCGTTGTCTCTGCTTACCCCTATGGGAAATAGGCGTGAGTATATATGAACTATGTATATATGCTTTAGTTTTCTTACCTCATAACTTTACATCATATACCAGATACAATAACTCTTTAGTAAAAAGTACACACTTTTTCCAAGATATTGGTCAACTGATCTGAAAATTTGTATTTCAAGATTTTTTCCTATTGGATACTTACATGTTTCTTCTCCAAAAAACTCCTAGTCATTTTTTTTTCTCTTTTATAAGTAACAAATTTTGCATAAGTTCACCAGCAAATAACGCCCAAACACTCGCATTCGGATTGCAACCTCTATACGTTGGCTAATATAGTACCGACACACATCATCTTTTCCAACAGCTTCATCTACTGGTATCGAGGTTCAAACGTGGTAAACTACGCCCAGAGAGGCGGCATCAGCGTGGAGACGGAGCAACGAACCCGCACCAGCCGTCTGCTCATCGCAAGGGCTTCCCCTCGGGATTCTGGGAACTATACCTGTGCCCCAAGCAGTTCTGGTAAATATAAATATTGAAGTAGAATAAACGCTAAAGCGATTGCCCAAAATAAGAAAATATCTTCGTTTAAAGATTAAACTTATCTTAAAAAATATGTAACAGACATTGTATTGACAAAAATGAATATTAAATAAACGAGCAAGGACATCTGCTTCGCCTATAGAAGTTAATGCGGATACCGAATGATACATCTCAGATCTTAAGTCTGATATCAAACCACTTAAACCAAAGTAACTGATGTAATGTAAACACAATATACTCAGGATTAGAAAGACTGACTATAAAAATATAGCGGTCGCCTATCGATACCATAAAATACAGAAAAATCCGTTCTTCCATTCTTGCCATCTAAGCAATAGTTCTAACCAGTGTCCGAATGTCATAAAAGTTTCCTCTTTCAGCTAGGTCTAAAATGATATAATGATATACGCTTACATAATATGTACTTTTGGATATTATTGGAATTATAAAAACTACCAAGCTGATGACATAGGCTCATTAAAAATGTTTATATTCAGCTGTTCTATACTATATCCGAAAAAAAATTATTTATTCATTCAGCTGCGTATAGTGAAAAGATTATACACGTACCAAGGGTATGAATATTGAATACACATTGTTTTATAATGTAATTAATCTGTTTGTTATTTAATTGATTTGTTATTTACTAACTATTTTCCAATTATTTTAATCTGGACATTCAATATGAAGCACATTCAGATTCCAGTAAAATATTGAAAAAATAGCTTTAAAAAACACAGTCTAAAGAACTCGAGTTTGTAGTACAAGTGCGTATTCAAACAGGAAAGCCTATGATTGGATTTCCAGACCCTTTTGCATAGTGATAGCAACAAATCAATAAACTGTAACGTATGGGTTCATTTCCCATCCAGTGGCGTTGCATTTTTCATTTCCTCCGATACTTTTCAATTTGTTCCAAAAGCTGGTATAAAGTGTTTTTGTATGACGGACATATTTGTAAGCAAAAAAACTTGGCACGTTCTAATGCCAGAGACATTTGTAACACGATTTTGTTCTTAGAAAAAGTAATTACATTTCTTAGAATCCCATGTATTCCACAGCGTAAGCGCTTTAATCGCTGATTTATATCAAGCTTTTCACGTGGATCTAAAATAAATCACCGGCTAATCGACTTTAGTTCAGCTTAATATCCATACTAATGTTTTTCAGCTGAATCAGTTATATACGTTATAAACGACACTAGTATTTTTCTCGACCTCTACTGATCCCATTAATTATTTTAGCACTAATTATAATTTCAATAGAACTACACCAAAAAGGGTTGAAAAGATAATTTGGATTGCAGACTCAATGCCAATTAGTGTAATACATTCTCGCATACATAGTCTTTAGAATGAAATCAGTGATATTAAAGGTCTGTGCTTAGTAGAAAGTAAATTTATTACTACTGAAAAGTCATTTGGGATAAAATTATTGATAGAAACCATAACTCCTCATTCTGATAATAATTTTATATATTTCCCACTTATCACAGCGCGAAAGTCGAGTATCGATGATGGATTGTTATCAGGAATGGTTATTTTCTTTAATAGATTCAGCGTCTGTCGTGGTCCACGTGGTAAGCGGCGAGCGGCCAGCAGCGATGCAGAGCGACGCTATAAAAACAGCACCTTCGATGCCGCTTCTAATACTTTTATTCATCAACCTGAGTAAAACATTCTATACATTACTAGATATGTTATGGCAGGGTAGATTTTTACAAAATATAAGAATCAAATGTCGATGGAACAATTTTTATATTAGACGTTTCGTTACCAGATGACCGGTTGTGACGGATTGTTAATTAAATTTAAGCATATAATGCGATTCATTCAAATAAAACTTCTAGGAATTAGATTTAATCAGACGCATAAGGAAACGAATTATTGTTATAGACACCACACTGCAGTTTTGTTAATCGTCTTGAGTTACATTTTGTATTTGTCAACAGTCCAAATTGAACAGCTTACCCATTAAAATCACGTTTAGAGATATTGTTTTTAGAGTTCAAATATCAAGTAAACAATAAAAATATCAGTTTACAAATACAAATACTGCAATTATTAGTTACATCATTGCTCAACTCTTGTAATTCACAAACGACAGCCTCAATTTTATTATGATATGTAAATAAGAAGTTCTTTCGTTATAAATGATGTTCCACAAAAAACCTAGTGTAAAAACGTACTCTTCGAGGCAGTTATGAAAAATGGAATACTTATTCCGCTGCTTGTATTAAGATTTATTATTTCGTTTTTGCTTCTGAACAATATCACAGATGGCGCACATTTCACAGATTTTCTACTCTTTTGTCTGCTATTTTTCTCAAAGTAGCATCCGACATTGAAGCTATTTAAGGTCAGTGCAAATTACAGCAGACTGCATACTGTATTTGATATAAAAAATACCCAAATCAGTTTACAGCGTCGCAAACATAGACGTGTTCCCTAAGTTTTTTACCCGATGTTTTAGTGATAATGCAATAAGTTCATATTATTTGTATTCACTGGGCTTTAAATGGAAATATTAATAAACGGAAGCCTACAAATATTCAAGATTGTAAATAGAATATTAAATGTTATTTATTATTTCTTTTATAATTCACCTGCTTTTATTGACACATTAGTAAACACTTGCAAAAATAAATAGACAATTTGTAAATAGCATATATAATTTGAAATAATTTTCTTCCAAGATAGGTGTAATATAGAATTAAGAGTGTTTTTCTAATGGAGTGTAAATGTAATATACTCAAACATATTATCCAACGCCTACATTAATTATCTTTAATCAGGGATAGGATTTAGTGGATACTTGTAAAAATAAGACGAATAATTGTAAATAAAGTTTGTAAATAAATACAGTTTTATGTGATACAGTTTTTTGAGTTTAATTTATTACCTCATTATTTTTTTTACTTTATATTTAAACGTTTCGGGTCTGGGTGTTATGGGACCGCAAGTCCTTCGTAGTTCCAGATACCCAACATACAGGTTAACCTAGTGTGAGGTCAGGACTATGTGTGTGATTGTTGGATGTATCTGTATCTTTAAATGATTAGGTTATCATTCGTAAGGGTTATATATAGCTCAAAGTTGGCCTATTTCAATTTCACGAAGAAATCGACTCCATACTGCACAACAGACGAATTCCAAGCTCCAAAAAACCACCAAAGCTCCAAGCTTAAAAAATATTATTTTAGCTTTTTAGTCTATTATCTATTTCAATCGTCAATAGCCTATTCAACGCAATTGATTATGTTTAGTAACGTATCTTAAAATGTTACGTATCCCAACTATGTACGTCAAAAACTTACCAGCGTTTTCTCGCCGTATAGACTCGAGAGCTCTCAATATCAAGTTCGATGTCAACAATACAAAGGGTATCAGAAGCATATAGCAGTTCATTCAAGCACTTTTGCCATTTTATTTCACCCCTTTTATTTCAAGCGAGTTAGCAAACACGAAAGCCTAACTCAATAAATCGGTTGAGCTGTTTAGGACTTGACCCTTTTTGTCGATTAACCGGATAAACAAGGTAAGAAAAATACACTTCTACCTGCAAATGCTTTGTAAATGCTCTTGGGATCTCTCCAAGTCAACAGCCAAGGAAAATTAGAGGGTTACCTAAGTTAAAATGCTTTTTAATTGGTGTACTTTTTAAATTAGATTAAGATTTAGGCGTGAAGGTTTTCGTTTTGTTTGATTACTCTGGAGACCGTCAATAGAGTTTTTAACCGATGATTAAAACGTAGGATGTTCTCAATTCTATGCATAACCCCGCCAAATGTGGACCGATTTGGTTGATTCGTTTTTCATTCAGACGAGTGTAAGTTGGTCCCATTTTAATTTCATGATGATCCACCCCTAAAGGCGTGAAATTAAAGATGAAAGACTCAAACTTCATTATATATGAACCGATTTTGATGATTCTTTCACTAAAAATAGTGAAATAAAAACTTTTTTACTTAAATAGAACCGGCTTAGGTTAAATGAATGCTTTTAACTTTAAACTTTAATAACGTTCAATTTAATAATAGTAATATTAAAATACTATACAATGAATATCCAAGAGAATATTATTTGCTTGTAAGTATACACTCACACCTGTACTTCCCGAAGGGGTAGGCAGAGGTGTAATTAGTACACCCACATTTCGCCGAGCTAATTTCCGTCTCATGATGTGATAGGGGGCAAGCCTATGGCCATATCGGCCACAATTTCAGACGCGGAGTTAATACTAAGCATTTCATGATATAAAAACTCACTATCACTTTACCCGACCTTGGGATCGAACCCGATACCTCAGCGTACGCGGTACACAGCAGTCGTACCACGTAGGTATTACAACTGCGCACCGAGGCAGTCGGCAGGAGAGGCACTATTCGCTTGTATAATTCTAAAATCTATTCAAACAATATATAAATTATTTTATATACGAATTATTATGTCAATAAAGGAGAATTTATCTAACCAGTAAGGGTCTATTTCACAATGTCCAATTAAATACTAACCGCCAGTTATCGTAAAACACAACCAATTTACGAAGTTCGAGACATCGTTATAGTTTGTATTTTACTATTTTATATTTGATGTAGAACGTTTACTTAGATATTTCAAATTAATTGTATTAATGTAGTGCAAATATTGTAAATAAATTTTGAAAAGAGCAACATTAGAGTGTTTTGCACGTTCTTCTTTAACGAAACAGCATTCCGAACTGGTGGTAGAGTTAAAACTTGACTGAATCTAAACGATGTATAACATTTTATGGATTCAATAAATAATTTCATTTCATTGTGAAAGAGAGGCTAAAACATAGTTTTAAATACATTCTCGTATTTTAAGGAAGGGCTATTTATTTTTTATTGCATAGCCCGGCAATCGAGCCAGTGGGTCACCTGATGGTAAATGATCTCCACCGCCCATGTACGCCCATAATACCAAAATAATCATGGGTGCGTTGCCTTAAAAGAAAGGGATAATTAAGGGATTGGGAAGGGGAGGGGGTATGGGCCTCCGGATATCTCACTCACCGTACGAAACGCAGCAGCAAGCTGCTACTTTACGCCGGTTTTCTGTGAGACAGTGGTAATGACCCGGACGAGCCGACCCATACATGCTGTAGACAAAAGTATCTACAGCGTGGCTCTACCACTCATAATAGTTACCGAGAAACACTCAAAATGTACACGCGTTCAAATTGCTTCTGTGATTTTTACGCAGCACGCAGCAAGACGCCCACATACACGATCTTCGCTTTCACTACGATCGTGTATGTAGATAAATGTCAGTGTCAATCACGTGTGCGGCGGAGTTTATCCTCGTTATAGGTTAGACGGGTGATGATCCGCGCAAATCGGTTGGCAAAAATTCGATGCGAAGCGCGGAGAGCCGGAATCGAGTGATATGCTCTAGCCTAGTAAAATGCTGACGATTTTATATGCGCAAGGGTTTTATATGGTGCTTATAGATAGATCATATTAAATAAGGATTGTTTGGTCCTAATATGAAAAGGTGGTCGGTTTTATTATGAAAATTTCGTTGGTAGAAAAACATTAGACAGGGATAAACATGGATTTTTTCAGTAACAACTGTAGCTGTATTATTTAATTACGTGCCATGTGATAAAATTTTCCGAAATGTATGTTATCTCTTTACTATAATGCATCAAAGATTAATTACTATACATTAAATTCCTTGTAATGCATACATTAATTTTCTTTGATGCTGCTTCCGTGATTATATTAAAACATAATACTTTACCTAAATACCGTCCTCGAAAACACTGGGATTACTGATGACTATATTACAAAGATAAAAGAGAACCCTCAACGTTTGCACAAAAAACAATATCCTCATTAAAATTAATTGTGGGAAGTAGAGACAACAATTATCTTTATTATGAGGCGACGTACCATTTTGCACACGTAAACTGGGGATTTTGGTATCTGTGTAAAGGTAAGAATTTCACATACAAATGGCAATTTTCCAGTTTCCCAATGCCGCAAATTAGGCTTTAATTAAAATTATGCCAAAAATTACTCGTCATTATTCGTCGGCTCTTTGTGATTGCCACGACCTCTGGGTCCGTGCCGCCCCTCTTATCTCTAACGTAAAAGGGACCAAGAAAAAACATAATAAATATCCAACAATATTTTTATCCAGTAGCTTTTTGTGGCCGATTTTAACAAAATTCAACTTGAAATTTGATGGTAACTTTGTTCTATTCAACTGTGCTAATTCATTTTTTGTGTTACGCCTAACGTATTTCGAAACTTATTTTTTCGTGAATAAATATGAAGATTTGTTGAATAATTTTGCATACGAATAAACGTTTATTCGATTACGAAACTTTGTTTTGTGGCTGCCTTAGAATATATGCATATTTTGTTTAAGATTTTATTTTACTAATTATAATTGATTTATTACTTATATAGAAATAAATGATAATGAATAGCAATGAGTAAATAATTTAGTGAAATTTATTACGATCATCATAAAACGAAATCGTTCCTTTTATGTGTATAAAACGATAGCAATAAACATTATGCGCCGCTGGGCTACGGGCCTTGTCTTTTTGCCGCTCTAACTCTGTAAAATCCGGCTTTGAATAATGTACTTTGTTAATATGAGTTTATATCACTTAAAAATTTATTAAGAGACTAACAGCTATTGTTATATTTTCGTTACACATTACATTCCATCTACGACACGTTTATTTCTTCTATTCTAAATCGAATGTTTAGTGGCCAAGCTAGTGCCAAAGCTTTCAAGCCTCCTAAAGGCTCCGACTTGGATAACAACCGGGACCAACATTTTACATGCCCTCCGAAGCAAGGAGACGCTCAATAGAAATACCACTAAGCTTTCACCCATCCATGGACTGAACGCGCCAAAGGTTGCTTAGCTCGCTGATTGTTTACCGATTAGTGAATTTAATTCTTGAAACATTACGTTCATAAGATATGCATCATAATCAACTGGTAAAATATAACATAACGCTACTCGTTATTTCCATAACTTAGACGGCACAATCACCGAGTGTTTGCGAACTTGTTTGAATTTCATTTTTATGCACTTGCGTTCAGAATAATCATTAAAAAACTTAAGTAGACATCTTAAAGAACATAAAGACATTAAGGGCCTATTCCACAATGTTCGAGTTAAATTTAAATTAAATCTTTTAATAATCAATTAATATATAAGAGAGCTGTTTTTGAAAGTACCTAGTACACACTGGACACCTTACTGCCCGTCAGAATGTGACTATTTTATTTGAAAGTATCATATTTTATTTGGTAAGTAGCATTTACTCAGAGGTGGTGAAACAGGGGCTTAGCACTGAGCTGAACTTAAAATTATCACAAATTGAATTAACTGTAAAAATGTATGGACTTTTTAATCCCGAAAGAGAGTGATGTGGCTAATTAGAGCAGGTGAAATCTTATCGATTGATAAGATAAAGCTTCAAAGTATTACAAAGTATTAATGAAATACCACATTACATAGAAAATGAACTATGTTATTTTAACCGCTATTATAATATAAGTATCATCATCAAATTTACCTCATATAGTACTTTCTTTTGTACAAAAATGTCGCTGAACCTATTCCTGAATAGCTTATCGTGTGTTTTATTTTACATTTTTGAAATAGTGTATATGATATCCATTTATTATGTTTTAATACTGGTACGAGTATAAATATTCCTACAAAATATAATTCTCCTTAAAAAGGGTTGAAAAATCCACATAGTAATGAAGTTAAAATATCGCTGTACCTATCTATTTTGTTCTAATATTTTTTAAGTAACAAAGAAAAAAGAAAGAAAGAAACATTATTTGTACAGCTGACAATACGCATATAAGTATACCACCACAATTAAACAATTTCAATCGACATTAAAAAAACTACATTTACGCTCCGTGATTATGACGGATAAGTGACCACTCAGCGTACTGCTGTGCCACAGCTGATTTTCTGTGGTCACCTTATTTAAGATTATAAAAGTTAACACGAACCGTAGTTCTTTACTGCTTTAAGTGTCCCAAAAGGCCCACTATTCACTGAAAGTGTGGTTAGAAACAAGAAGACAGATGGCTAAGGCCATAAATATAGTGTGCCGAAAGAAGTTTCTTGTAATAAAGATAAGCCTAAATAAGATCATGCCAAGAAGTTTTTGATGCTTACAACTTGTTTTATTACTAACAGCGATAAGTGTATATGAATGTATGTTTTGCTTACTCATGCAACATTTATTAAAAGTATCGTTTGCTGCCAAAGAAGTGCTAAAGCAAAATTGAATGAATAAGTTTATGTGAAATAGATTACAAGTTCTAAGTAGATTACAACTTATTTTGCTTTTATTTGAGCTACTATTAATCAAACGAATTTGATTTCCATTTCGATTCCACAAGCAATGCTTTGTGCTATTTATTACTATAACAAATTAATTATTGTTATTCAACAATTAATAAGATTGTAGACTAATTTTAATAATTGCAATAATAAAAAGAAATCATTATTTTCAATAATAACAAAAGTAGTCTGTTAATAAAACGCGTGCCTCTGAACCTAAATTACGGCAAGTGTCCGTCAAAATGATGTATACGCGACCCCCGGGAACCACTTTACTAATGGAATAATAATAAAACAAATATTTGCTAATTTTAACGATACCGATAATATATTTCCGAGCACTCCAATACTCTTTGAAGAAATTTAAGACGGTGCTTTAGTCGCACAGATGACGAAGATAAATGAGGGGTGACACTGTCAACAAAGCCAGAGTGTATTTGAGTATAAGAAAGAATTACGAACTTTATAAGATTATTTTAGATTGTAAGAATCTTAATTTTGTCTTTTTACCATAAATTAGACGACAATTTTGCTACAATTGAGTTACGTGTTTGGTTAGATAGGTACATCGATCAGGACAGAAATAAGAAAAAAAGAACGAGAGAAAAATAAATATCTTAGTCACAACATACAATCATAAGTATGAGAAGACAAGTAAACCCAGTTCAAATTAGATGGCTATCTGGACCACAGCGCGAATGAGAAGGCAAATCTCTTGGAAGAGCTCTTCGCCTCGAACTCTTCATGGATGATGGAAGAGTCGCACTACCGAACATCCACGGTGCGAGAGTATCCTACCTAAGTTACGTATACATATAATACGCGGGCACTCAGGCTTATCGACACCCATAAGTCGAGTGAGCCTGATAGCACCCTTTAGGGGTTTTAAAGACTCGTCACCGAATTGACTCCTGCACTTACAAGTTTCTATTGTCTTTCCTACAGTTCCAAGAGGGTCTCATCTTCGTGGAACGTGGCTCATGCCCACCCAATCTCCAAAAGGATGATTGTTCAGATTCTTCGAACTACAGGCCTATTATGATCACGTCACAGCTAGTGTTCACCACACGCAATACGATTTTCGTCACGGTCAAAGGCTGTTCGTTCAGCTGGGGAAATCCTTGTGTACCTCATTCACTAGGCTCTAGCGGTGAACTTGTATATCGCAATGTCCTTCAATAGGGTCTGGCATAGAGTCTTTCCATCGAAGATTCCATCTTATAGAATTTTCCTCTATATTAAATATAAATAAATAAATACACTCAACAGTCACACACATAGTCCTGACCCCACACTAGGTAAACCTGTATCGTGGGTATCAAGAACTACGAGGGGGACTTGCGGTCCCACAACACCCAGACCCGAGACAAATATTTGTGGATCAGACAAACATTTGTCAAGGTGCGGGAATCGAACACACGAATATTTTTATTTAGTTGTATTTATTTTTTATTGAATTAAAAGATGCTAATTAATATTATTTAACAGCGTCTAATGATTATAATATGGACATAAAATGGACAGAATAGTTAATTATTATTACAGTTTGTCTTTCTTTATACCTTCTTTCGACAAACAAGATATAAAAATAAACTGTTCCAAACCACTAATTAGGAGCAACATAAGTGGATGGCCATTTGGAAGATGTGTGGTAATTAAAGGTATATAAACACTCATATAACATAAATTACCAAACTGTACAATTAACTTGAAGCCATTTACTTTGTAAAGCGTGCATTTACCTAGCGGGGAGTGGAACGTCCTGTGTAGAGATAAAGGTCAGGAGTTCAGGTTAGCCCTAAGAGCATGCTGCAATGACTTTTCGAAGTTACGAGGGTTTACATTGTGAAAAGTTTTGCTTTAACGATGAAGAAATATCTATTTAACATCGTATTTCACTACGAGGTTCTAATAGTGTATATAAAAAAATTGAGGCATGTCAAATGTATCGAGCTGCACTAGGCAAGCATGGTGGATGTAACTCCTTTAATCTAGAAATAAGTAAGGAGTGCCCAGCAGTGGGATAGTATATATAATCCAGGGCTTAAATGCATTTTATTTACATTTAGACAAAACCTTTCCTTCTGCCTGGCGATATCCCGGCTTAATGCCATATATTTTTACTCTTGCTTGCGTGCAAGAGCTGATGCTCTTAATGCAACCAATTTAGAGTTAATGCTTTCAATCTTATTTTTATAAGAGGGGGCAACGGCGCAAGCGGGCTATAGCATTAACCACTTCACGAAATCCCCAAAACATTTCACGCGTGGAGCGTTAACAAACTGCGAACGCGAGTGCCGAATGTATGTTACACGCTAACTGCCCATAATTTTTGAACATGAAACGGTTTTGCTGACCGAATTTCAAAATCTAACTGTGGAAATACAGATGTTACAATTGAGTTTTCGGTAATTTATTTGTTTTGAAGTGATTTTAATATGCAAATCGCTTTATGAATAGAGAAAAGTATCTATATCTATAAATCAATTAAATAATTAAAGAGGTTTATGTGACTATACACCATTAATACATACTTTTATGTAGTAAGAAGGATAATCAAGATCAACCTGTATGTAATTCAAGTCACTTAGAATGCCACCTGCCCTTATCCCACTCGCAGTGGGGTCGGCGCAACATGCTCTTTAACACATGTTACAGAAAGATTTGGCTTGTAATTTTTACGACCGGCCGCCTGCCTGACGTCAACTCCTCTAGGAAGAAAATATTTTACTCTGTGCGGGAATTGAACCCGCGGCATCTCGCTTCACAGCCGGCTACTCGCACACTGCGCCACAGAGGCTGTACCTTTGTGGCTGGCCCCATACTATGCTGTGTCATCCAATTATATTACCAGCCTGATCCACCAAGTAAGTTTTAAATGGTACAGCCACGCTGGTGACAGTTTCGTGAAGTGGAAGCCTGTTGAGTGTTTTGTACGGTGTGTGAAGTTTTCGGAGGCGTTAATCCTCCTCCCCTTTCCGATTACTATTCCATTCCTTTAAAGGTCGCAACTCATCCATGATATTGTGGGTGTTCATGGGCGATGGAGATAGCTTAACATCAGATGACCTACTTGATTGTTTGCCAGCCTCTGCTAAAACATTATTTTTATTCTGGTACGATAAAATGACTCCACTGGAACTGATTTTAAGTACAGCGTAGTCCAAATATAATGTTGACCGTCAAAAAACATTGTAACCCTCGACGGTGGACAGAATTATGCCGGCTTGAAGTTACTGGATATACACTGGCTGATCCTGGAACACGACTCGCCTGAATAAGTATTATGATGGGGTTTTTACCATATTTTGTACAGTGGTAATTATCAGTTACCCTCCCACCAGTTAAGTACCTCGTGAGAGCATTTGTAAAAGATAGCCGAAGCTTAATATTGCTCCAAGAGTATATCGATTGAGTTAATCATTAACGATATTGAGTCACTATGTTCTCCCAAGACAAAGTCTCTATGGCGGAGTAGTAATGCGTACGCGGTACGACTACTGTGAGAAGGTCTCGGGTTCGATACCCGAGTTGGGCAATAGTCATATTGGGTTTTTCTATTACGTATTGCTCAGTATCAGCCCGAAGTCGGTTACTGTGCCCGGTTTGGCAATAGGTACGGCCTCAACCACATCACGTGTGGTGCACCTCTGCGTACCCCTTCGGAGATTATAGGCGTGTGTACGTATGTATGTTGTCCAAAGTTTAATACTTATCTACTCAAGAAGCACAATTATAGACGCTAATGAAATGACAAATGATCTTATCCAAAGAGTTATTTATCTTTGTTAATATTCACTGCCGGAAAGTTACGCAGTATTGTTTCTATTCTTTGAAAGGGCGATCACCTCTTCTACTCAGTTCATTCGTAATTCTGGGTAACGAAATTAGTTTGCTAAAACTTGTCATGAATAATAATATGAAACGAAACTGAAAAAGGTCAATTAATATTTATTTTCTTGAAATGACGAGTCCAGCAGGTTGCTCACTTGATGATTAGCCACGCCTTTCTATAAACATTGTCAACACCCTTCAGAGCTCGTGAGGAAACTTGCATAGCTGTGAAGTTCTCCATGAGAATTTCGAAGGTATGTGAGGTCTGCCCACCCGCATTAGGCCGGCGCGGCGTGGTAGACTTATGCCTAATCCCTCTCATTCAGTAGAGCTCTGTGCCCAGCAGTGGGAAATGTATATTATAGGGCATTTTTTTTTTCAGTATATTATATTACAAAGTATTGCATGGGCCTACATTGCATCCCTCTTTTCACCTGACTTAAAGGAACAATGACTTTGACCTGGAGACCTAAAGGAACTCCTCAAACTAACAACTATGTACATGTTTATTATGGTACCATCCATCAGTTTAGGGAGGTACCACTTAAATTATTTCAGCCGCCCAGCCACTAGTATGTAAGTAGTGTTTAGTTCCGGTCTGAAGATCATTGAAGACAGTGAAATTACCTGGCATTGTGAGACTTAACATCTCATGTCTTATCAGTGCAGTGCAGTACCATGCAGTACTTTATTATTCGAAGTTCAGAGTGGTAGTGCCACTGTTTTTGGGTAGGCGTGACTTTTACCTTCAGGTCAACCATCTGCTTGTCTCTTTATTCAGTTTTATTAAAAAGCGAATTCACACTGTTGAAATTATTATAATGCTTTATGACTACTATACTGATTTACGTAATAGCAGGAGAGGATCAATGAAAATCGAGCCGTGTGAATAAGCTTCATATTATCCCTGATTAGTTAGAACATCTCTGAGTGGTAAACCCACGCCGCGCTATATAAGTTTTGTATACAGCACGACTGGGCTGGATCGACTGGGTCGTAACCACTGTTTCACAGAAAACCGACGTAAAGTAGCGGCATGCTGCAACGTTTCGTAATGTGAGTGAGATTTGCCAGCCTATGCCATCGAAATTATTTCGATGCTATAAAAAAGGACATAGCTGTCACGTATTATCTCACAACTCAATCCGCGTCTTCCTTTAGATAAACTGTTGTGAACGATATCCCACTTAATATGCGCCATGTTCTGTTTTATAAATCTGTCTACAGCAGAGACTCAGATATATGGGAGTTTTAAGCCATAAATCCAGTAACAGGCGCAATACGGGCTGATGGACGAATTTTTAAGCTATTGGCAAGAAATTTTAACCATCCAAGTTAACAATTTGGCACAACGCCTAATTTGATTTCCTGGGAATATTTACATGTGTTAAGCCAATTTGAATAGCTCATAGCTAACTTTAGGCTATTGTTACAAACTGTATATGTTTTGTTAATTGTTCACCCAAAATGTGTTTTAGAGACCGAGCTTAAATAAATAGGGGTCAAGAATTACATTCGGCAGGGTCCTTTACTAATGTCTAGGGACGACTTTCATTTACAAAAAGCCCTGTTTTATATGAAATATAACGTGAATTTATATTGGCTTCTATTCTGTAGGCCCCCATTCAGTTTTTGCAAAGTATCGTAATTTGGTTAAACGGCTGGAAATGTTTGCCAACGTTTCTTTAGAGGATTCTGTATTTAAAAGAATATTGTATATTTTTTCTATCTATATTACGTGTTTAGCAATTATATCGTAACAAGGTCTATTCTACATTGTGTGTCTACGTAGAACAACGTTACGAACATTTTTAAGAAAATTAATTGAAAATCATTGTCTTTGGGTCCAAAGGCAGTTTTAAAGAAATTTGTCTGGATCCATGTGGAAGTCTAGGACGCTGGCTTAATATCCTGCGGGTGATTTTTTTCATAAAATGAACTCGGGCGTTTCTAACCCTTAAAAAGCTTAAGGAACTCTTTAGATGTCATAAGATGCTCGGAACCAGGTAGTTTTTATTCTTGGAAATCCTTCTTTCAGCTTCTAAGACCCTTTACAGTATAAAATCCATTTTTTTTGTGGTAGAGCCACGCTGTAGAAGTTTTGTCTACAGCACGAATGGGCCGGCTCGACCGGGTCGTTACCTCTGTCTCAAAGAAAACCGACGTAACAGCGGTTTGCTGCTGCATTTCGTAAGGTGAGTGAGATATCCTTTCCTTTAAAGTCGACAACGCGCGCATGATTATTCTCAAATTGTGGGCGTACATGGAAATCACTTACCATCAGGTGACCCATTTGCTCGTCTGCCGACCTATGCTATAGAAAAATATTACATACTAAGGACTAAGGAAGGCACTTTGACTTCTGGAAATCATTACATCACTTTCTATTACACTGAGATGAAATAGAGTAAGTGATATCAGGACACTTTTATTCATAGCAATCCTTTCTAATTCACCATCTGTAACATATATACGTGGGTTACCATAATATACGTGATCGAGAATCACATTTTGTTTGCTACCATTTTGCTGTTGTTTGTAACGCGATATAGGTTTTCTTGAACTCGTTTTTGTTTGATGGGTGTGTCGTTTGTATTTCACCACTAGCGAGGGGTCGTTATCCGTAGTTTAGTTAGTCTATTTATATTTGCTTCTTTTTAGGAAATATATTCGCATCGCAAAATGTTGGAAAAAAATCTCGGAACTCTACTCCGTTATAGATTATGGTTTAATCCTTTGATAACCATTTTAGTGGTAGAAGCACGCTATAGACAGTTTTGTTTTCAGGTTCGACCGGGGTACCACTGTCTCACGACGTGAAATCGCAGCTTGCTGCTGTGTTTCATATGGTGTTATTCCCAGATACGCCCCCACCCCCCTCCCTGCTCCATCCACAATCCCTATTCCTTTCCTTTAATGTCTTGCCGTGTCATGTCGTAGGTGTTCAGGGATGGTGGATCAGTGACCATGAGGTGGCGTACTTGCTCGTCGACGTACTTGAGGTCAGCATTTGTGGCTAGAAAATATTGTAAATGATTTTGAACAAAATATTCTTGTAATGCTTTTTTTCGTTTATGTTAGGAACATTATTATGTTGTAGAAATTGATATATAAAAATACATCATATTATATCTAAAACGCAGCTCTATATTTAACACGATTCAGAGAGCACAAAACTTTCAACCGGAACATTTTAATCATACAATTTGCCGAAAATGAGTTACAAAACTCATATTTACTCATTATAATGAAGTTTACTAACTGCTTGAAGAGCCATATTCGATAAAAGCCAAAATCTGAGTTTGAACGAAGATGCAATTAGTGTCTTTCAGAGTTTCGTATAACTCGTGAACATTTTAAATTTTAAGCAAATGTTTCAAACGGAAGTCGTCAATATTTCGCATTGGAAATTGGCATAACTTTTGTAAAGGATATTTACTTTGAAATAATCATGAAGGATTGAAATAAACCAAGACATTTGTTTCTTGAAAATGTTGGACGCACTCGGCTAATATCTCCTTTGTTAAAGTAAGAAAATTAAAAGCATGCAATTACTACAAAGTGTTTAGCTTGAGGATTTATCTTTACGATATGCTATAATAACAATGGAGATAAAAAGAAACTAAACTTAATTGGGTCTTTACCATTAGAAAGTATATGTACCAAGAAACGGTATATCAGATAATTATATTGTTTTGTAGTTTTTTCCTACAAAATTATCAAATGTGGCCAATAATACAAGCAACTTAACAATAAACTCATATATTTATTCATTCAAAGAAGCCATACAATGAAGAAAGATATATTTAACCGGAGAACAAGAGTAGACGATTGCCTGGACTAATAGCACTGTACTTCAGCTGTGAAATCGGTTATCTGAGTTCCATACCCAGGTTGGGCTAAAAATTTGTCGTTAATTTACCGTTTTTCAATTTCCGAAAATTTATTTCGCATACCACAACATATACCTTAACATGTGCGTCACTGGGGCTTCATTTGAGCGTTGACGGATGAGGACGTCATAGACGTGGCTCATCTTAATGCGAAGATTGGAAACTCGATCATAAAACTAATAATATAACTAAAGCAAAAGTTAAAATATTAGCTTTATCATTATTGCAGAGACCGGAATACCTCCACCGGCCATAAACATCAACATTATCATAAGAATCATGAACGCATTGCCAACTTTAATAGAAATAGATAATTATCTGGATATCATTCACCGTACGTAACGGAACTGCAAGCTCTCCTCATTTCACGTCGGTTCTCTGAGACACAGTGGTAATAACCCGGTCGAGCCCCTCCATTCATCCTGTAAACAAAACTGTCTACCACGTGGCTCTACCATTATTATCTTTTGGAAAATCATACAATCACAATCAGCAACATAAAAGACAATTGCATAGAAGTTGCAATCAGAATGATTTGAATGGAATGCAAGTTAACTAATCGGGAACCTCGATAAACTAATAGTAATAATTGATCCGATTCGAAGCATTTAAAAAGAACGAACATTGAAAGCTTATAAATAGCTGCGCGCCGCTAAGAGACTGTAAATAAAAATAAAGTTAATTGAGATGAAACGGAACTCCGGTTTCAATGTAATAAAGAGTTATTAACCAAGTCAAAGTACAACAAAGATGCCTGTACGCGTCTAGTTAATGTGAAATAAAGCAATACATACGAAATGTTAATTTAAAATATTAAGTATCAAGTTTTCAGAAGCCGTGATTGCTCAGTGGAAGAGTGGTAATGTGGTCTCTACAGTGAGACAAATGTCGCAGCTTCGAAACCAACCCCAAGAGCATGCACGTCTCACTTTTCTAAGTTACGTGTGCATACATTGTTAAATATCACTTGCTTTAACGATGAAGTAAACATCGTGAGGAAACCTGCATACCTGAGAAGTTCTCCATAGGAATCGAAGGTATGTGAAGTCTGCCAAGCCACATAAGGCCAGCGTCGTGGACTAAGACCTACCCCCTCTTATTCAGTAGAGGAGGCCTGTGTCCAGCATTGGGTCGTATATAGCACTGTAGGCTAGTATTATTATTATTATTAAGTTTTTAATCAAACTGAATTTGCAACGACGTGTTATGCTTGTTATCTACATTGTAGCTCCACATAAATTTTTCTATTAGTTCCTCGAAGGTACTAGCTTTCTACTTTGGGGATGGGATATAAAAAACCTTATTTTGTCAGTCAATGCCAAAATGTCAGCCATATATGTCTAGCGAATTGGTCTGGGCGTTGATAAATCAATCAGTCACTTACTCAGTAACACCATAGACATCCTCTATGGTAATACTAAAATATTCATTCTGTTTTGAACGGTAAGGGACAGCCAGTGGTCGTGTACGTACGCTCTTCATTTATATAAAAATCAATTCCTGTTCGTTAGTCTCGCTAAAACTTAAAACCGATTGCACCGATTTTGATGAAACTTTTTGTGGGTGTTTGGGTAGGTCCCTGGATGGTTTAGATTCACAATTGGACCCGGTAGGTTGCGCTGCTGTAGGACAGCTAGTGTACACTATATTCAAGATGAAAAATTAATGAAGATGATTTTCAAAATGGTAGAACCACTTTGTTGACAGTTTTGTCTACAACACGAATGGGCCGATTTGACCGGGTTGTTACCACTGTCGCACAGAAAATCGACGTAAATTAGTGGTTTGCTGCTGCGTTTCGTATGGTGAGTGAGATAGGTGGTAGGCCCTTCGTATACGTGAGGCCGTTTGAGTTGGCAATACCGCTTTGTATATTTCTGCCGCCAAACAGCGGTGTGTAAGCACTGTTTTGTTGCGGTTTGACGGACATTGAAGCCAGTGAAATTACTGGGCATTATGAGACTTAACATATTATGCCCCGGGGTGACGAGCGCAGTCCAATGCCATGAACTGCTTTGTAATTCAAAGTTCTGTATGGTGTAATTTTTGTTTATGTGCAGACGTGGCGCTTACCATCAGGCGAGCGACCTGCTCATTTCATCACTAAACTAATAAAAAAATACACAGTCTAGCTAAAAATCATAAAACAATTAAAACCACTTTTTTCTGCCTGGATACGGCTACTTAAAAACAATGGTAATGTGACGTCAAACAATGCCACCCCATGTTAGCCTGCACAACGCAAACAATACAATGCGTCTTGTGTACCTCAATCATAGTACATATGCACATAGTCGACGTGCTATGTGCTTGCAAATTTGAATGCAGATTCGTGCCGCAATGCTGTCTTTAGTATTTCCCCCGAGCTATCGCTAAATTACATATCTTAGTTGTAAATGAATAATTTGTCATTCGGCACGGTGTGAATTGTTTCTGTTTGGTTGTCGTGCTCTCAGTTTTATATGTAAACTCTATAAGTACCATATTAGTGGTTAAGAAAAGGAGCAGTCTGTTTTTTCTAGTAAGTCGAACAAAGGATAAAAATGGGTGGCAATATTTATTATTTTAATTATGTTGAGTTAAAAATGTGGATATATTGTAAAAATTTATTTTTATTTATTGATCGAAGTTAAACTTTATGAAAAAGTGTTTTTTATAGCATAGACCTGCGAATGAGCAAGTGATCTCTACCGGAGGACCCGGTCGAGCTGGCCCATTTATGCTGTAGATAAGAATGTCTACAGCGTGGCTCTACCAATTTCGTCATAACTATATTCCATAAAATTATATTTTTTGAGTGGTAGATGGACAGTTTTGTCTACAGCATGAATAGGCCGGCTCATCCGTGTCGTTACCACTGTCTCACAGAAAACCGGCGTAAAGTAGCAGCTTGCTGCTGTGTTTCGTAAGGTGTGTGAGATATCCGGAGGCCCAAATCCCCCTCCTCTTCCCAATCCCTTAATTATCCCTTTCCGTTAAGGTCGGCAACGTCTCCATAATCCTTTTGCTATTGTGGCCGTACATGGGCGGTCGAGATCACTTACCATCAGGTGACCCACTTGCTCGTTTACCGGCCTATAATATAAAAAAAAACTACTGCATATAATTTTAATGTATACTTCCAAGTAAAATTACAAATATAACTGAAAGTTAAAAAGTTTAAAACCCAAATTGCGGGGCGTTTGCTCTTTTCAGTTGAAAAGGTTTCCATTATTTCTATTTATCTAATCTTATATGAATTGATATTATTATGGACCCACCATAGAAATAAAATATTTCAAACAGAAAATAATCATCCAAATCAGTGCATACTTGTCGAAGTTATGCGTGAACGTATATAAAAAAATACAGAATTGTGAACCTCCTTTTTCGAAGTTAGTTACAAATGTACAACAAACGACGGATCATTTTATAAATACCCCGGAAAATACAACGTACTATAACTTAAGTCTGCCTCGGTGGCGCAGTTGTAATGCGTACGCGTTATGACTAGGCTGACACTGAGGTCTCGGGTTCGGACCCCGGGTCAGGTAAAAGTCAGTATCAGCCTGGAGTCTAGAATTGTGCCCGGTATGGCGATAGGCTCGCCCTCTATCACATCATGTGTCGGAGATACGCTCGGCGAAATGTGGGTGTACGGGTTACACCTATGTATAACTTAAGTCATTTTAAATTCACCATTTTATATCCATACACGTAATACGTACGCGACGTCGTATTTCAACACTCGTAACCGCACGAAGATTAGGGTCGCAACGTAATGTTACATTTATCCCAAATACTGTACTAAACGTGCCGTGCTAATAACGAAATAATACCTAAATAACTCACGAGACATGTTGAAGCGCGTTTTCAACAGAAATCCAACAGCAAATGTTGGTCCCGAGGTCGCATAGCGGCAATAAGCTTTCTAGAACATGCATTGCTAGAGTTTGGTGTAATGCCCACTCAAAACTACGCTCGCGTTCGCTTCAATTTTCCCAAAAGTAGAATCGTGGACAAAATAGCCAACTTCCGAGAAAACACGGTAATTTTACTTCAAAATTTCCTCATTCTTTACCACTTATAAATCTTTTGGGAGTTAAATATAGAGCGTGAAGATTGGCCAGTTATTGTTATTGCTTCAGTTAGATGTGAGAAGAAAATTTATAACGACCATAGGTTGTTTGTAGCTAATCTTTAGCATGATCTTTGGTAGACTGTTGCCCAGTGGAAGACTTCATGATGATGAAAGTAAATGCTACTGATAGGGCAATTTTCATTTGATAATTCACACAGCCAAATTAATAGTTTTGATATTTTAATTGACAAACTAAATCGATTTATAGTTTAATTCCATCACTAATGAGACCCAGATTCGAAGCAAAGATGGGAATTTGTTATTTTCAGTAGCTAAATTCTCAATTATCACCAACCCTTGAATATCATTAATGCCGCGACAATCAGTTGGTCCGCCACCAAAAACCATTCTCAAATTAAGCTTGAATAACTGGCTCCAACGAGTAGAAATCACTCAAAAAATTCGTAAAAAAGAATTATGACCAAAAATAATTATTTCACAACATTCGCTCAATTTCCAAATAAACGAACGTAGCAAATATAATTTTTAAAGGGACAATACAAAATAAAAATTGCTAGCGTGAACAATACCTAACAATAGAATGTTGAGTAATGGACCTACGGTGGAGGGTTTTCACCGCCAGGGAACTCGTGTAGACCTATTCTCTACATTATTTTGAAAACACATTCGTCCTTTTTTGTGTATCGATATAACCAAACGATGAAGAGTGGTGACTCGGAAAAATCGTGTCGATTTTATCAGAATAAAGATGAATTGATTGTTCCAGTGTCTCACTGTTATGTTTTATTGGTTGTTTTTAATATTGAAGATATGAGTAAATATTGGGTGTCACAATGAATGATAACACGCAATGCTGAATTTTAATAGTTTACATAAAAACTAGCGGAGAGTTTGTTCGATGTAATTATAACGTTTCAGTTACTTATATCTCCCTCCTTGCTAGTTTGCTTTATCAAATCGGTAATTCATTCAATAAGAAAAAAAAAACACCACCTACTTTACCCAACAGACGTCTACTTAATTAATATTCGAAAAAAACCCAACTTCCGCAACATAGAAATATAAAAATTGTAAGAGACAATTTCATAATAATTACAGCTCGTAAAATTCGTAAATTACCGCACACCCCAGTGACTCCACCCCTACGTATAAAGAAAAACACATACCGAAGTCTCGAACCGTGAAATTCCAGCTCTAAAGTTGTGCATCTGAACCGTGACTTTACGACTAAGTTTCACGTAAGAAAAGTAACCCGCTTACTCGCGTTTAAAGAAATCGGTTTGTTCTGAAATAGTCAAACTTCCATCGATTCTCATGAAAGATAAAGTAGCATCTAGCTGGATAAGAGTCTTTGGAGTATCTTCGCGGAATCGTCTTAGCAACGATTTACTCAATGTCTCAAATGTCAAGATAGAAATGTACAGTAACTGTTTATTCATCTTTGATGTGATCTTGGTATTCCCTTTACTTAGAAATGTCAATTAAGTTTGATTATTCATTAGCCATAGCTTAGAATGCGATTATTATTCAGATTCTTGTTAATATTACTTCTATACTCAGTAACAGAGCATAAAGCAATAATTGGTTTTAGAGGAAAATAAATGACTAATGACAATTAAAGTTAATTTTATGTATTAAATTAAAATTATTATAATTACATTGAAAGTTATTATTTAAAGTAGGAGCTATTGTATTTTTTGGAACCATTCAGGTGTATTTTTGGAATATTTATATTTTTGTAATTCAAAACCTTAAGATTGGAAGAAGTGGAAGTGTCTTATACTAGGAAGGCGGACCCTGTCACTAAGCTGGAATAACTCCAGCAGAAAAAAAACCACATTTTACCTACCAAAAAGTTTCACAGTATTTCGAAGCCATTGTATTACATTGGAGTAATAAGATTTTAATTTCGGATGGTGAACGACCTTAATTAGTAGCTTTTTTCATATTTATTCAGGCATCCAAGCCAATTGATACTGTAGCTTCCAAACGACACTAATCTAGAAGCAAATTATAAATCTAGGACACAATTTAAAACAGAAAGCTATCAATGAAATTAGACGGAAAACTAGCATAAATATGTATTCTTTCTAAAATAACTTCTAAAAACTAAACATGAGAATGAAAAAAACACACAAAATCAGCTATAAATTCCGAAGAGTATACAACAAAAACACACCGTCCATTGTACAATTCCTTCCGGAACATTTGCAGTTTCTTCCTAATGTACCTATCACGCGTTGAAAAATGAAAGCGTTTGGCCGAAGTGGAACGCAACGTTTTTATTCCTTTTATCTCGTCAATTTGCGCTATCCATCATGTTCTGTATGGTCCTCTAAATTCACCTAATAATCTGTGCAAAATATGTGACCTAAAAATGTCAAGGCTGTTTATGAGTGGTAGAGCCACGCTGTAGATACTTTTGTCTACAGCATGTATGGGTCGGCTCGTCCGGGTCATTACCACTGTCTCACAGAAGACCGGCGTAAAGTAGCAGTTTGCTGCTGCGTTTCGTACGGTGAGTGAGATATCCGGAGGCCCAAACCCCCTTCCAACTTCCCAATCCCTTAATTATCCCTTTCTTTTAAGGTCTCAAACGCACCCATGATTCTTTTGGTATTATGAGCATACATGGGCGGTGTAGATCACTTACCATCAGGTGACCCACTGGTTCGTTTGCCGCCTATGCAATAAAAAAAATACGCATGAAATTAAAAGACCAACACGACAAAGTTAAATTTACAGATTCATGTTTTTTATATAAATGTCTGTGGCGCGTGTCAGTTAACAGAGAGAGTTTAACAGAGCTAAAAGGTGGGCGGCCTAGCATATTAAGCAGTTTATGCGAAAAATATATATAATATATTTTCAACTCTCCACGTGTGATAGATAAGAATACCTTTCCATCCCAGGGATGGAGGGATGGTAATGCCGGATTCAACGACCGACCTAGTTCACAGTCGAGTGACTCCTAGATCGGAACCATATCCAATTTCCCTACGCCATATATATAACAACCATATATTTTTTCTATTGAAATATCGATTTTATTTCGAAATGAAAAATCAACATCTTCCCAACGTTTATAATTGGTTCGGAAATTAATTCAGAAAATAATGCTCTTCGGTTTACATTTCCGTTTACGATTCCGTCCAATTACCTCACATATTTCAATTGAGAAAAGTTGTAATATTTGGGGAATGTTTTGGTTTTCCGTAAATTGAGAAGCTCGGCGCTCAAGCCCCGTAAACATTCATCCATTTAAGTTCATTATTTGCAGATGGCTCACTGGTCTAATTGACAAAATATTGCCCATTATTATCTTTGACAAAATTTGTAACAGTATTGCTTGTATATTTTGGCTCCTTTTTCTTATTACTTGTGAGTATAATATATTTTAATACATTTTCGCTCATTTTTTGGAATCCACAAAACTTGAAATAGAAATACCAACAATGGTATCGAGTCATAAAAAGACGGACGCGATTGATCGTGAACCCGGCATGTTCTCACTGCGGGACTAAACGTACGAATAAAGATTTTCCAACGCTTTTCTACTTAGAATAAGAGCTACAAAATAGCTTGCTAAATAATATTTTAACCAAATATGTCACTACTAAGAGAAAAATTACTTTATCGGTTCATTGAATTTGAAGCTCTTTCATATACTTCTTTTGTAAATTATAATACGATGCTTACTTTATTCGGACTTGCTGAGATTAAGTTCGTTCAACTATCGATGATGTAGTTAAAATCGATTACAACAGATTACAAGACCTGAAACTTTGTATTTTGTAGGTTTATTTGTCTTTGTTGGAGGTAGATTTTTTCCAGAAGGTACGTTGATAAAATGATACATAAGGCTCAATTTTTCAACAAAATTTACCCAAGATTTGTACGAGGTCAATCTCCAAGAATCAATCACTGAGCTGTAAAATTAATTACAATAAAAAAATATACATTATTATTTATTTTACACTTTTTATGCTACAGTGTTTAAAGGTGGACTTAATGACCAAGGCATTTCTCTCAAACAACCTTAGGGTGATATGCAGGGATGAACAAAGTAGGTGCAAAGGTTTAGGGGAGTACATTAAAATTCAAATATTTCAAAAATCAAAATATTTATTGAATCCATAAAATGTTATACATTATTTAGATTACGTCAAAATTCTACCGCTAGTTCGGAATGCTGTTTCGCTCGAGAAGAACGAGCAAGAAACTCCAGCGTTGCTCTTTTCAAAACTAGTTTACAATTATTACAGCATAAGGTTTTACAATATTTAATTGGAATTAGAGCAGCTCAATCAAGCAATAAAAAGCAGTGATAGCTCAGCGGGGAGTGGTATGGACTGTCGAGACGAAAGTCGCAGGTTCGAAACCAGCCTCAAGTGCATACACCTCTGACTTTTATAAGTTATGTGTGTATTAATTGTTAATTATTACTTGCTTTAACGGTGAAGGAAACATCGTGAGTAGACCTGCATACCTAAGAAGTTCTTCATAAGAATTTCGAAGGTATGTGAAGTCTGCCAACCCGCATTAGGCCAGCGTGGTGGACTAAGGCCTAACCCCTCTCATTCAGTAGAGGAGGCCCGTGCCCAGCAGTGGGACGAGTATAATACAGGGCTAGTATTAATCAAGCAATTACAGAAATGATATCTACGCATTGGATTAATTTGCATGACCTCCATAAGCATGACGAATAAATTAAGACCTTAAAATAGTGTTAACAAATAAAAGATAACAGTCCGAGCAGACCAGTCCACACAACCAGTTCACGAGTATGACGCATGTGCCAGCCATCGGCCTCCTCAACCATGTTAAAGGGAAGTGACCGACCCGGCACACAACGCCGCCGCAAGCACAGACATTAGAGCGAGCATGACATACTCAGACTGATCACAATTAGATGTAAGATAGGTACAGACATTATTTCCCAACGCCTGCCATGAAGGTCACTCAACTCAATAAACAAATTATCATTACATTATAAATTTCCCATTAATAAGTTACATTATGTAGACTAGGCAATAGAATAGCTTAAGACCAAGCCTTTTCAATTCAGAAATTTTATAATAGGCTTTAAGACATAGTTTTCGCTTAATAGTAGCTTTAAAGTTGTTAACACTTAATTCTTTAATATGATTGGGAACTTTATTGTAAAAATGTATACCAAGACCCTTAAAAGATTTGCTGATTTTGTGAAGCCTGGTTATATAATTAGCCAAGTTATTTTTATTCCTAGTATTGTAGTTATGGATATCTTTAAGTTTAGGAAAAGTCTCTATATTTGTGGAAACATACATTAAATTAGCAAATATGAATTATGATGCTACTGTCATTATATTTATTTCTTTGAATTTTTCTCTTAACGAATATCTGGAACTTAGCGAGTAAATAGATCTTATAGCTCGCTTTTGAAGAACAAATATAGTATTAATGTCAGCAGCACCACCCCACAGTAAAATTCCATAACACATTAAACTATGGAAGTAGACCAACCTGGCCGTGTTAATGTCAGTTAGTTGGCGCACTTTACTCACTGCGTACGATGCGGCGCTTAATTTCTTAGCTAACACTGAAATATGGGGACCCCACTGAAGTTTAGAGTCCAACGTGATACCTAAGAACTTAGTTGAGTCCACAAGGCCTAACTCGTTACCATTCACATAAATTTTAGCGTTAACCTTTTTGACATTAGGTGTTAAAAACCTAATACATTTAGTTTTTTCGCTGTTCAGTAACAAATTATTAACGCCAAACCACTGTACTATTTTTGAGAGAGTGTTGGATTAAATTAAATTAACTAGGTATAGATTTAAATATTAAAATTCGTTTATCTCAAAAAACGCGGCTCTGATCACAGTCATGCCCTCTACCAGATTTAAATAGCAACTGAACTATTTTTGAGGGGACTAAGAAAATTCTTTCTATTATTAATTGACAGCTCCGTGGCGCAGCGAGCGTGTAGTCGGCTGCGAAGCGAGAGGCCGTGGGTTCGATTCCCTCACCGAGACAAATGTTTGTGTGAACCACGACACAGGTTTAACTAGTATGGGGTTAGGCCTATGTGTGTGACTGTTGGGTGTATTATTAATTAGTGGTAATGTAAACTATTGATTAAAATCATAAAAAACACACGCATAATCATTAATATGGTAGTTGACTAGATTTTTTTTATTGTTTAAATAAATAAGTTACGTTCCTCAAAATCTATTGCAGAAAGAATTTTATAAATTGGACCAAAAATAAATAAATTAGAAGCCATTCAACTCCTGCAGAAGGGGTAATTTTCAAAAATGACAGATGACGCAAACTTTGACGTCACTGTGTAAAATGTTCATTATGGTGCACGCGTGCAAGCGAGATATCCCTACTACGCACCCACTTTTCCTCATACCAACATTTACAGTCATAACTGCGGACACATTTCTGAACCAATTTTGATCGTGTTTTAATAAAAGGGTTTCTTTTGCGTATAATTTTCTGTTGCTTATAAAATAATGTATAAAATTCAATATTTGGAAACTACCCTATTATGTTATCTTTTGTATAATCGTTAGTGTTTGTATGTTACCATATAACTTTTGAACAACCAGACCTATTGAGGTTAAATTACATAACAACGATTAGATTATATTATTAAAGGTTATAACTTTTTCAATAAGCATATTGTGTGTTATGTAAATACGAACTACTTGTCGATTGTTTTACCAATTTCTATACTAATATAAAAGGGATCAAATACCTAAACGACGCAAAAAGTAGGCTAGACTTCGAGAGCAAAACTTCGCAGACATCAATTTGTACGGATAACCGACGTAAATCAAGATTTGAAAAATATTCCGATTTATTAATAACCCACAACTCCGCTATTACAGTAAACCAGAACGTGTAAGTGCGAGCCAGATTTGTGCATATAGGGTCCCGTCTAGATTGCCTTAAGTTTTAATATTTATTATTTGTTAAAATATCCGCGATTATATCTCATATCTGCAAATAAAATCAGCTGGTTACCTACCTATTATGATATACGGACAGACGGACGGGCGGACGGGCGGACGGGCGGACGGGCGGACGGGCGGACGGGCGGACGGGCGGACGGGCGGACGGGCGGACGGGCGGACGGGCGGACGGGCGGACGGGCGGACGGGCGGACGGACGGACGGACGGACGGACGGACGGACGGACGGACGGACGGACGGACGGACGGACGGACGGACGGACGGACGGACGGACGGACGGACGGACGGACGGACGGACGGACGGACGGACGGACGGACGGACGGACAGACGGACAGACGGACGGACGGACAGACGGACAGACGGACAGACGGACAGACGGACAGACGGACAGACGGACAGACGGATTATAGAAACAATCCGTGTAATTCATCGAGACATCGTCGACGACTATTAAGTCGTACTTGGGGGCGAGCCCTACAATCTCAAAGAAAAATATTCAAATTGTAAACCAAGCTCAGCTTGTGACTACGGTATGTCAGTACCAGAGAATTACAAGGAATTTTCCTACAATAACCGAACACTTCGCCGCCGTTCCTTCCGCGAAAATGTAACCAATCTTTTTTTAATTAAATTAGCAACGAGCAAAAAAGCGGAGTGCAGGAATGTGTCGTCGTATTGAAAGGTAATGGAATTTACACTTCCACAACGAATTCCGAAAAGCTGTCTTGCAATGAAGAATACCTTCGAATTCTTAAGATATTTTTTATATATTTAAGTCTTGTGAAAGTTTTTGATTCTCTTTTCGTTATTGCTAGTTACTCGTACTAGACTCACAGTTATTACCTCTTTCTCTTCTTCAACCTGCTCTTATACCACTCCCAGTGGGGTCGGCGCAACATGCTTTTAACACATGTAACAGATAGATTTCCCTTTTTTTCTTAAATCTAGCCGCCTACCTGATACCCGATATCAACCACTCTGGGGAGATGACACCCAGACCCGAAACAAATATTTATGGATCACACAAACATTTGTCTCAATGCGGGAATCGAACCCGCGGCCTCTTGCTTCATAGCCGGCTATTCATCCACTGCGCCACGGAGGCTGTCAATTGCCTCATGGTTATCACCATTTGTTAGATTTCTTTAGCTTAATCCATATAATAGTTAGCATACTATGAAATATTTAAAACATAAACACTACAGCATGTTGCAGAAAGGTATTATCAATAATAACTGATATTTCTAGAAAGAATGATTAGTAATTTATGAGTAGAAATCAAAATTACATAAATCACATCCTTTCGTTTTGTCGTTTCATCGTTTCTGAATAATTAGAATTTGAATGTCATAATGAAATAATCATGATTCTTGAATCAGCTGCTGCAACGTGTTAACAAATTAACTATGCAGTAAATAAATATATTCGAATGTATACACGGTTGATTGACACTTAATTAGATATTTGTCAGGTCGCAATGATAAACGAGTTTCCTCCTTTCTATAACATGGCGTCCTTTAAACGGAGTGTGAAGAAGCAATAAAGCAGACCGGCATAATTCTGCCGATCTACGATAGATACAGTGTCTTTCGTTGGGCGACACTATTCTTGGATTGCGCTACACTTATCATCAAGTGTTGCGTAATCACTTTGCCGAGCCAGGAAAAAAAATATTAAAAAAAAACTAAGTTATTTTTTGTTGTTTCACCTACCGCTATGCTGCTATAAATCAATCATTTTTCTGTGTGTGGATTTATTATTGATACTATCTTGCTGCAACAAGCACCAGTTACGGTATATTTAAATGTAAAGAGTGTATATTGTGAAGTTTATAACACTACAATTTCTTTTACTACGATACTAGTAAAGACTGACCAACTTGTAACTAAATGAATCAATACAATTACTTTATTGTTTAAACTTGAAAATTAAAAAAGCGACAGCATCCTTCCGCATTTTAATCATTTGTTATATCGAGCCACAACAAAGTATAGTTAAATATTTCTTCATTATGGCGCCATAACATTTTACGAATCTGTTACTGCTGCCAAGATTTTATTTTTTCAAACTTACTTTGTTCTGAACAAAATAAGCGAATGAAAAATTACCACCACGCCGTATATTACACATTCATGGAATCTAATAATAAATTCTCGAAACAAAAACGTAACGAATGAATGGAGAGCGGCTAATAAAAAAAATACAAAGCGAATGTGGAAGAAAAGTCGGTTGGTGCCGGCAAGGATATTATTAATAAAAATAATTAATCATTAGAATGCCTCGGGGACGCAGTTGTAATTCGTACTCGTTACGAATCAGACTTACGCTGTCTCGGGTTTGATCCCCAAGTCAGATAAAAGTGATATTTGGCTTTTCTATTACGAAATGCTCAGTATCATCCTGGAGTCTGGAATTGTGTCCGGTATGGCGATAGGCTCCCCCTATCACATCATGGGACGGAGATACGCCCGGCGAAATGTGGGTGTACTGGTTACATCTTTGCCTACCCCTTCGGAGATTACAGGCGTGAGTGCATATGTATATAAATAATCATATTTCGGAAATGTATTTTGAAAAAACGAATAAATAATATATTTGTGTTATATTTTTAATAACTTAGTCAACTAAAAGCGTAGAGTAATGTTAACAATATTGTTCTGATTGTTTTAATAATACCTTATGAAAAAACATCGATACGGACTGCCGAGGCCAAAATCACTGATTCGAAACCAGCCCTAAGAGCATACACCTTTGAATTTTGTAATTTACATGAGTTTCAATGTTAATTATTATCGTTTGCTTTAACGGCGAAGGAATAAAACTCCCTGAGGAAACGGTATGCAACCTTAGAAATCGTCATAAGAATTTCGAAGATCTGTGAAGTCTGCCAAACAAATAGACCAGCGTGGTTGAGGAGGCCGTAATTGTTATTAGAATATTAAAAGTTGGTTTTACAATGTAACTTAATGAAAGTTGTCCCGCTAATAAATTAAAACACCATAATAAAAGATTAATTACTATTTAGGCAACATTTTAATAGCATAAATTACATAATTTTCCTGGTAAATACCATAATTCTAAAGATCTAATTTCGCCAAATTTGACCGAAACAACCTTAGGAAAAGACCGCTATTTACGATTAGAATTGAATTTATTAATTACACATTCTCTTTTTCGCTAAGACAGAATGCCTCGGACGATATCGTGAGTAATATTCATGACAAAGCTCAAGGATATTTCTCTATTAAGTACCGTCACAATACAATGTATTTATGTGTCAAAAATAAATATTTTATTTTTGACACATAATGGTTAAAGCACTACTTCATACATAAATCTATGTATGAAGAGATCTATCTACCCAATAAAAATGGAATATTCCTTTCTGTCCCCCGGGGAACAAACAGGAATAAAATAGTCGGAGCTGTCCCCAGGGGGACAAACAGGAATAAAGTAGTCCGAGCTGTCCCCAGGGGTCAGATCGAACTAAATAAGTTATACGTGAATAATGTAAATAAAATGGTCATTTTTGCTCTGACTTTTTTCAATCAAAAGGCATATAGTGTCCTATAAGTTTTGAAAAACCTTGGAATCAGATGATGCAGTTACACCGAAGTATTCGAAGTGGTAGAGTCACACTGTGGGCACTTTTGTCTACAGCATGGATTGAAATAAAGAAGCAATTTATTATCTTGGTTATTGGTATTGTTTGGCAGTAAACCGACGTGAAATGGTAGCTTGTTGTTGCGTTTTATAAGGCGAATGAAATTTCCGGAGGTCCAAATCCACTAACCCTTTCCCGATCTCCATTTCTTTCCTTCAACGTCGGCAACGCCTTTATGACTCTTTATACACCATGCAACTAAGATTTCCACTCTGATGTTCCTTATCAGGCAAAACTGAACTTGCAGAAAAAATATGTAAATGTATAGAGTTGCAATTAATCAGACCATAGACCGCTAAAGCAAAAAGAATTTCCGTAAAGCGACCGCAATCCGGAAGGTCGAATGTAGGACAACCTTACCCTAGGTGACCATGACCTTGTGAAGGTTTCAGAAAATATTATAAAAGGGGTATTATGGCCAATAAAACTTGGCGTACTCGTATGCTGACGTAAAGGACACAACGCATTTGAACAAACAGATATAAGAAATAATTTGTATTAGAATCTGTCACATCCTCGTACGTTCCGCCATAATGGTGCTATAGATAAGTGTCAATTGTATTACTACGAACATATATTCTTTTATAGCAGAGACCAGCGAACGAGCAAGTGAGTCACCTGATGATAAGTGGAGCCGTAATTTTTGGCAGATTCATATGAGAGTTTTCGTTCTAGTTATCTTTTTTCGATGATCGAAATATATAAATACATCTAACAGTCACACACATAGTTATAGTCCTGACTCCACACTAGGTAACGTGGTTATAAAAATCTGCCTGTCCTGCCTGTAAAGGGCTCTATCTTTTGAACTATAATATGATATAACCGGCTCAAGTCTTTACAGGATATTATCATATTGAGTAAATCCGATCATTTTATGGGAATAGATTTTTTTATTATTATATATGAAAATGTGAGTTTCAAAGATTCCAATGTTTTTATTGGTTGACATCTTGAGATGTAATTTACCATTTTGCGACCTTTACCTATTTTGAGAATTGGCCTTTCTGCGACTACTAAATCAACCTATTTTTGTAAAATATTGATCTTATAGTTCTACCTAGCCGAGTTGAGGTCGTCTTTTTTACTTACAGTTTTCATTATTAACGTAACAAGCAGGTCGCTCGCCTGATGGTAAGTGCAACGCCTGCCCACTAACAGAAGCAACACCACACAGAACTTTTAATTACAAAGCACTACATAACACTGGACTGCGCTCGTCACCCCTACATAGATTTTAAGTCTCATAATCCCCAGTAATTTCACCGGTTTCAATGTCTTTCAAACTGAAACACAACAGTGCTTACACACTGCTATTTGGCGGCAGAAATAGACAAAGCAGTGGGTTTACCAACCCAGACGGCCTCTCGCATACGACAGACCTACCACATTATAAAACATTTTTAACCGTCTCAAAGGTTCTCAATTCGTCTGTATATATTTTTTTGTATGATCACGCATATTGGAGATACATAAATGTGGACCGATTTGGATGATTCTTTTCGATAGGGTTTACTGTGGTTTAAAGAAATAATTCCGCCCCTAAAAATTCACCAATCGAGGATGAAAGACTAAAACACATTTAAGCACTAATTTGAATAATTCTTTCACAAAAATTAAGTATAATATTATTTGTAACTTATTTAATACGACTATGACATAAATCGCCATAGGGCGAAAATTTTAAATCTGCAAACACATTGCTAGATCGTGACCTAGTTAACAGATACTAACGTAATATTATCCTTTTATAGGGTCTTAAGATAAATCGTTTCAGTAAACCCATAAATAACTGCGTAGTTAATCTCTTGTATACAGGATCGGTGCGATTCGATGAATATAAATTGTTTTATGTATAATCAGATTACCCTAATCCGTATATGACTTTATTACAAATGTTTCCAGTATTGTTTGATATAGAAGTATTTTTAGCATTGTGTGTGCAAATTACATCATAATTTAGAATCGTTTGTGAGATAAATGTCTTGTTGGTCTCTTATTTTGTAAAGTGGTAGAGCCTCGCTGTGGACAGTTTTTCCTACAGCATGAATGGGCCGGCTCGACCGGGTTGTTATCATTGTCTCACAGAAAACCGACCTGAAGTAGCGGCTTGCTGTTGCGTTTCGTACGGTGAGTGGGATATCCCGACGCCCAAATCCCCCTCAATCCCTTAATTATCCTTTAAAGGTCGGCAATGCGTCCATGATTCTTCAGGTGCACTGTTGTGTTTCGGTTTCATTGAAGCCAGTGAAATTACTAGGCATTCTTTCTTTCTACCTGGCGTTAGTTTAACAGCTCGCGTGACATCCATCGCTTATGACATCCGTGGTGCTTTACATCAGGGCTTCTCCAGTTGGAAATGTAATTATGCCTGAGGTTAATGCCTCCTTAGTTCATTATTTTATGAACTTAAATATCCTTAGTTCATGCTATGGAGGGAAGTGGACAATTATTATTTCCAACTCCTCCCTAACTTTCTATTTGATTAATTTCGTTGCGGGACAAAGACGATTTATCACTCCCAGAGACTCGCCGAGCTTCACTGCTCGGTGTCAACAAAAATGCGTGCCACTGTCGATCCTGGTGTATAAGAGTTACAGTGGCGTGTGTGTGAGCGGTATAGTACCTGGCGTTATCCCGACTAGTGCCAGGGTCCGCCTACCTACTGAGTCGTCTCCACTTTGCCCGATCTTGAGCATCTTCCGTAGTGAGGCCATTGGCCCTCATGTCTCCCTCTAATACGTCAAGCCAGATTTTTTTTGGGTCGTCTGCGGTATTGTGCTCCTGGTACACCTGGCATTTGCGACCGACGTATTACTAGGGGCATTATGAGACTTTTTTTTGTCACAGGATGACGAACGCAGTCCAGTGTCATGCAGTGCTTTGTAATTCAAAGTTCTGTTTGCTGTTCAGTTTTGGGTATGCGTGGCGCTTACCATTATGCGAGCGACCGGCTCGTTACCACATTCAAGCACACAAATACATAAAATATACTTTCTCTACGATGAACGAATTATTTTCATCTATTATTCTTAACTTCGAAACAGTTGCTTTGGTATATAAACTAGTGAAGTTATATCCACTTAAGGGAAGATACGTTCTCACGAAATATTCGATTACAGGAAATGTGATCAAAGAGGGAGGCGGTCGGCCGAGAAATCAAACCGACAAATAGCCTGGTGACGAGAGGTCTCAGCCCACAGCGCCAAGTGGATAAAAAGACAACTTAAGATTGCTTCTGTCAACGTTGGTGATTGCGATCAGTTTCATCATATACTTGTTTATTAACCCCCGACAAAAAGAGGAATGTAATTAATTGATTGAGGAATGTAATTTTGTAATTATATGTTTGACCAGTTTTGTCTGCCCTACTGTGTGGCGCCGTAGCACCTAAACAAATGGACCGATTTGAATGCAGTTTTCTTGGTTAAAAGATAATTTAATCGAGATAGTTCTTAGCTATGTTGGAGGAAAATCTGTTAAAGCGTTTAAAGTTATAAATGTTTTTCTGACTGACGTCAGATCGTTTTAACAATTAGCTTATCAATATAAGATACATTTAAAAAATCCCGATTAATATCTAGCTATTATAATCGGCGACTAATATGTGCGTTAGCTGCGTCTCTGATCATTCCTTTGGATATACATGCATGAGCATACATACATAGTAGGTATGTAGTGAAGTTTCTTTAAAACTTCTTATTTAATATTGATCTCCGATAACTTTATCGTACTAAACGTCGAACCTACAAACTAATATCAAAAGAGAAGACAGGCATTAATAATTTCCTATTTCTTGTAATATCTTGTACCTATTATTATTAATAAAAATAATTACCTGCTCATTGCATCTTTTTAATAATACATGTCCTTATTTCCAGTTCTAAGAAACGGTGATGGAAATTTCTTCCTCACAATGTAATTAAGTCACTGGCTTATTTCTACGTAAAATGTAATTACATTATATTGTTTTTCTTTATAGCATAGATCGGCAAACGAGCAAATGGGTCACGCTTTGACTAGTGATCTCCATTTACCCAAAAAATCATAAGAATCATAGGAGTCTACAACATATGTATGTAATGTCCACACCGAATAAAGATTTCATTTTTGTGCATACACAACCAAGTTATTATTTGCCGAAATCTAGCGTGCCTGCTTAGGAAAAAGCTAAATCATAAAATACACCGACATCAATTTTATTAATAGAAGATATGTAATTACTAAATGGATTAACTGAATTTCTTCAACATAGCTAAGGATCATTTACTTAGATTAAATTAATCAATTTTTTTATTGAAATACCTGCATTCAAATCGGTCTATAAGCGCTATGATGCCACAGACATTAACAACCACCACCACCGTTTTGTCTATATCTGCCGCCAAGCAGCAGTGTGTAATTAGTGTTGTGTTCCGGTTTGAAGGACAAGGACAAGGTTTGAAGGAAATGAGATAAGAGATTTAACATCTTATGTCTCGGGGTGACGAATACAGTCCAATGCTATGCAGTACTTTGTAGTTTAAAGTTCTGTGTGGGGTTGTTTCGGTGTAGGGCAGGCGTAGCGCTTACCATTAGGTGAGGGCCCTGCTCGTTTCGACCCTCAAACTAATTTAAGAAAAAATAGACAATCAAAGGGTCAAGTTTTATAAAGGGTCCAAATTTCCCCATTTATCAGGGTTCAAAATAACATAAATACTGACCTCTGAATTGAAACTATTAATGCAATGCCGTCATAAATATTAGACCAAGAAATGAACCAACTCTCGCTCGAAATTACGAATCCTAACTAGTGGCTAAGTTTGAGGTGCATGCCTTTCAGATTCCCTAACTCCGTATAATATCTGAAGTTGAAGTACATGCACTTACGTTATCACTAGAGCTTAACTTGGTTTAACCGGGCCACGTTTAACCGTTCCCCGCAGTGCTACTTACGAATAATAAGGAAGTGCCATAATTCATTTTAAGACGGATATAATTTAGAATATCCGGTTTGCATGTTCTTGTAATAAATAATAATAATAAATCCTTCGCATGATTTTTTTTATAGCATAGGCCGGCAAACGAGCAAGTGGGTCACGTGATGGTAAGTGATCTCCACCGCCCATGTACGCCCACAATACTAAAAGAATTATGGGTGCGTTGCCAACCTTGAAGGAAAGGGATAGTTAAGGGATTGGGAAGGGGAGGGGGTTTGGGCCTCCGGATATCTCACTCACCGTACGAAACGCAGCAGCACGCTGCTACTTTACGCCGGTTTTCTGTGAAACAGTGGTAACGACCCGGACGAGCCGGCCCATTCGTGCTGTAGACACAAGTGGCTACAGCGTGGCTCTACCACTCTAAACAGAAAAGATAAAATGCTAAGTTTAATTTCATGTAGGCATGGAAGTTTTATATTTATTTATATATAATTCTTTATAGTATGGACGGAGATTTTAGATCCAAAGCCAACCTCATCTGCACATTGTACACTCTGCTGATTACGGACGAGGCAATGACGAAGCTTGGTGCCCGTTGCGGATTGTGAGGCTCGCACGGCAGGTCACAAAATATATATAATACAAAATCTATGTTATAGTAAATATAAAATTAAAGTAAAGAAATAAAACAAATTAAGAAATGAAGTAATTAACAATTATTAAAATAATTATTACTTAATTGATTATTTAATGACTCAAGTTATATTAAGTTAAAATTTAAGTTATAAAATGTATACTTATAATTATGAGCCACTTTGTTCATAATGGATTTACCACTGCAAGTTTCTTAGTATCATGACGTATTGACATGTTAATCAATGGATCAAATTAAACGTTTTTTCGATGGGTGAGGGAAATGAAAAAAGTGCAAATAGATTTCGTCTTGACGTTTATTTTTATTCTTATTTTATTTATTTATTTAAGACGCAAACTCTGTATTGCCAGAAAATATGTTACTATAATGTTGTTTTTTTGGTATTCGCTGCTCATTTTCCGTATCTTCTAGCAAGAATATTTCATACTTGTCTATAACAATTATTGCTTATACTTAGTTACATAGCTATCTTGTATTTCGTTCTAAATTAGGTATACTTATTATAATTTACTAGCAGCGAAAGCTCAGCCGGGAGTGGTACGAACTCTCAAGACGAAAGTTGCTGGTTCGAAACCAGCCCAAGAACATATTCCTCTGACTTATATAACTGAAGTTACGTGTGTAATAATTGTTAACTGTCGCTTACTTTAACGCTAAAAGAAACAACGTCAGGAAACCTGCATAACTGAGAAGTTCTCCATAAGTAACAGGCCTGCAATTATAATATTATTTATTATCATAAATATACATACGTAACTTTTAGGAGCCAAAGTAAAAAAGACGTAACATAAACCATCACAATAACTACTTATATATGACAATTGCTCCTGACATGCTTTCAGAATTTCCATCTCTTGATAAAAATGTAAAAATATAAGACTGCAGTAAGAACGCATTCAACATACAAAATGGATACTTTTTGCTGGGCAGTTAGCGCTGGTCTGTGGAAACTATCTTTCAGAACTAACGATTGTATAAAATGAGATGTTAGCATACAGTTGGCAGAATACCAACTGAATCTAAAGTAACATCCAGCGGAACACAAATTAAACGGGGAATATTTCAAGCAATGGTTAATAAGAACGTTTGTGAACATGTGAATAATTTGATGTAGATTGATATTATAGATTGGCAATATAGGTTCATGCAAAAGATGTCATGATACATATTACATACATACGCACTCACGCCTGTAGTCCCCGAAGGTGCCAGTACACCCACATTTAGCCGAGCGTATCTCCGTCCCACGCTGTGATAGGGGGCGAGCCTATCGCCATACCGGGCACAAATTGCAGACTCCGGGCTGCTACTGAGCGTTTCGTAATAGAAAAACCCAATACCACTTTACCCGACCCGGGGATCGAACCCGAGACCTCAGCGTTGGACTCAATCGTAACGCCTACGCATTACAACTGCGCCACCGACGTCATGATATTAATCTACATTATCCCTCATTTAATGAGGCTCATTATACATGTTACATTTCAGTACTAAGTTGCAATTATATGAGTATCGTTAACTAGAGATCTAAATATTTTATAACACATACAAGGTATTTGTTTTTTTTTATTAGCTTGAATAACGAGACCAGCAGGTCGCTCGCCTGATGGTAAGCGCTACACCCGCCCATAAACAGAAGCAACGCCACACAGACAGGCACTGGAAAGCGCTCATTCGACCGGAACACAACAGTCCTTACATACTGTGGCTTGGCGGCAGAAATAGACAAAGCCCAATGGCCCAACCCAGACGGCCTCTCGCAAACGAGAGACCTGCCACCTTTTAAATTAAATTAAATTCAATGATTATGACTGTACCTATCTTTAATTCCAGTACAATGTGATTAATATCAGTCTCATTACTGTGACATACGTTATTGGATTGTTTATTCACCGAATGCACCAGCTAGTAATGAAGTTTGTACAACATTATCAACTCGGTTGTTGATACCTGTGTAAATTTAATTTAACGTAACATTTGCATTCTAAAACATTTATTAATTTTATCACAGAAATAAATCGAAAATTTTCTTTTTCAACATACATCTAAGCTTTATATTCAAATTCAAAGCTAATCCATCAAAAGCACAAGACGTCAAGACGCATCAACCAATTTAAAATACAAAGAAAAGCTATTTAAAAATACATCCGTGATTCAGCGATTTTTCTGCATTATCATCGGTCTGATGAACACGTCGCGAAAACATCAAATTAAAATGTACACTAAAAAAGCGCATTGTAAACTTGCCCTTGTCATGCCATCTGGCTCAAGTTAAAAGATCAAACCGCAGAAGGTTTATTTTGAAATGAAACCACAACTGGAATTAATTATTCATACAGGATGCGGTGCGGGGCGTCACAATCAATAATTCAACCAACAGCTGATGATACGTATATGAAACTCGGCATATTTACGTCGAAAAAATGAGCGCAACGAGATTTCAAAGTCGCTACGCTGCTTACAGAAACATCATACGTACGTTGCCCGCTCAGGGATTCTGCATATTTCATGGCATCTCGTAATCCTGGATATATTACCTTCGCCACAACCGAGTATAAAATGTAGGAACTCTTTGTGAGTACTCCAGCAATAAAGATTATGTTCCTAAACCTGTGTGCACGAGCAAGTTCAGGTGGAGTTAAAGAGACGGCGCCGGCCGGGACCCGAATATTACGTATAATAAATTAGACGAGCAACGGCAGTAACATTCCCTCAGTCTCGTTCCTTCACATGGCAATTGTCCCGATATTACATGGCTATAAATTGGTGCTGTATGTGAACACTCGCACGCGCATTATATATGCTAATACATTGTGTAGCTTTCAACGTAGAACGAATTTTTTTATTATGATTATTACCCAGTGGGAAAGTTTCCAAAGCCAGTAAAAAGAAATTGCGCGGAACATGTGCCCCACGTTTCCACATCATAACAAAACGGAAATATCGGAAATTCATTAAAAAGGCCATACCTCCTACAACAATTGGTTGAGGAAAATAATGATTCCGATAATGTTTCTTTTTTTAATATACATTAAGACCTCAAATCAAAAAGGCACTGAAAACAACAAAAGCGTGTTGTACACGCGATACAAACTCTAAAAATGAAAACAAAAAACGCAACGTGAGGTTAACGACGATCGTAAATTGTACAGCAATTAGCAACATTTTGAACAATTTAACAAGTGTGCGTTCAATTTTTCAACCAAATCTCGTGTAGCGGGGTAAACAGGTGCATTTAAAGACATTTTCACATTCATAAACATTTCGAAGGGCCGGGAAAAGGGTCGGATGCTGACTTAATAAGGGAGGGTAGATCACTATAAAAGTGGTCTCGCCTGTGATATTGCAAAACCGTTCTTTTTACGATTCCTCCGTACTCAATAAAGTGTGGCATTGAACCTTCTTTTACATAACGCGTGCATAATCTTATTCTAAAACAAGATTCAAAATTGAGATATTATTTTTAATACTTCATATTTTCAGCTATTATTGTGGTTATTTTGTGAAAGTATTAGAAAACAATGATTAAATAATAATATTATGTTACGACGGCTTTGTTTTCTAAGGTTGTTTTAGATCCCCTCATTAGCATTGTAATTATGTAAATATCTGCGTAATATTTTGCAAGTAAACAGATACAATGTGACCTTCTCTACACACGTATAACTTGAATGTATGACCCTTCATAATTTACCTCGTCAGAGAGTGGATAAGGCTTTATTCTTTACGACTCACAGAGGTCCCAAACGTGAATAGCCTCTTTGCAGTCAGATTTATTGTACCTGGGTTTAAGACTATGCTTCTTAAACACGCTACCGTTTGAATACCTCGGAATCTCGATCTTCCTAACTCTCACAGAAAATCAAATTTAATGTTTTAAACTCTAGATTTCATGGTCTCACTACGGATGATGCTCGAGACCGGGAGTAGTGAAAGCGTCTATGTAGGAAAGCGAACCCTGACAAAAGGTGGGGATAGCGCTAGGGAAAACAAGAATATATAGTTAACTAGCTTTTGCTCGCGGCTCTGCCCGTGTGAACGGCCTATGTGTAATCCCGGGCATGTTCTACCTGTGTGCCAAATTTCATTCAAAACCATTCAGCTGTTAATGGTTGCTTGACTAACAAACATCCAAATTCACATTTATAATAGTAAGTAGTAGGTAGGATTAATTTTACGTAATTTGTTCATTGATCGTTACGTTAACAATGTTAACCGATATTTATGCAAACTATCCAATCATAAAGCTATACAGCGAATAGAAATGATGGCTATGAGCCCCGGCTTCGATACCCTTATCAACGTTTATTCCACCAATTAATTTTGTTAATGAAGAACCATTCCTTTCAGCTACAGTCCAAGCGACATAGAAGGCATGATGATGAGATTTGAGGTACTAAAAGTAAAATCTCCACTTCCTGCGCGCCCAACATAACGCCTCGAAAGGTTTTTTCCACTCAATTTTTTTGTGCTTTCTCTACATTTCTATCAAAGCCAACATGCCTAGAAATGATGCAACCAGAAAAGGTTGTCATCTCGTGGTGTCTCAATATCTCTATCGCTCTCGCGAAATATCTTCCAATAGTTCCAAATTTATTTCACAAGAGCACCACTCAGTCGGCATTTTACCAACGGGGATTAAAATTGCTGTAAATATGAATCCCATATTCACAGTAAGCAACTACGTAAAATGGTATTAAAATTGCTTTGTCCATTTTCACGTCAAAATTAAAAGAACTAGAATATTAAGTTTTCAACACCACAGTCAGCAATTAGGACTAAACACTGTTAAAACCCGAAATAAGTTCTTATACACCTGGGAAAGTGTGTAAATAATCCTCAAAGAACTCTCAGAGCCTCCGTTAATATAAATGTACTTTATTTTATAGCCCATGAAAGATCGTTCCACAAAGAATTTTAGCGGGTGGATAAACGTGAGCTCCCAATAAGAACCTAATGGTTTTGAGATGTAATTACAGCGTAATGGTGAAGTAATCTTATAATTTATTACGTACGCACTGAAGATTATTTATGATCTAGACTGGGCTGATTTAACTTTTGGTAGACAGTTTATTAGCGATTAACTATTTTCAATTAACTTAAAAAAGGCGGTGCTTTTCTATTCGCCTGTTATATTTTGATGTTACACTATCCAAAATCCAAGCGCACCTGCACGTGGTTCAGTCTGCTGATTAACGGACAAGGCAATGGCGAAACTTGGTTCCCGTTGCGGGTTGTGGAAAAGTTTAAGATGCCCTGGATTGAAATTCCTGCCACCACATTGGGACGGAAATAAGCTTAGCGAAACGTACACTTCTTGCACCTCTGCCAACCCCTTCGAGGATACAGGCGTGAGTTTATATATGTATGTTATAACTTTTGTATTTATTGAGTGGTAAAGCCTCGCAACTGTAGACAGTTTTGTCTACAATATGAATAGCACAGGCCGGCCCGTTCGGGTCGTTACCACTATCTCATAGAAAACCAGCGTAAAGAAGCGGCTTGCTGCTGCTTATCGTACGGTGAATAAGATATCCCTAGGCCCATACCCCCCTCCCCTTCCCAATTCCTTAATTATCCCTTAACTTTAAAGTCGGCAACGCGCCCATGATTTTTCTGGTATTGTGGGTTAGGTTGGTGTTGTCGGGTGACCCACTTCCTCGTTTACCGGCCTAAGCTATAAAATAGCTTGAATTATACATTCTATTCCCTAGAAAATCACATTATTTCCGTGGAATTTCGTACGTCCAGTAACAATACAATATATCACGTGTTTTTTTCCTTCAATAATTTTCTTTAAAGGCCAGACGGTTTCATTGACTAGCGCCTATCACTTACTTTAATTCTACTTGTCTGAGCACTGGGCCGATAGTAATACAATTTTACAATTGTACAGAGGAGCTAGCACGAATAACTTGCTAGAACGTATGCGTATCGAAATGTCAAAAAATTGTTTGAAACTTCATCCAAATACTACTAGCGTTCTCGATTCGAATACTTATTCGTAAGTTGTTCGTGCTCGCCCCTCTGATGTCATCGAGATAGATAATAATCTTTGATTATAAAATAATAATATTAAAGTGCGTCTATATTTGTTACTTTTCGTGACCGTGTCAGATCGTGTGTAAAAAATGTGGACGGTTTATAAATTAAACAACCCAATGTCATGAACTCACGAAGCGATCCGTTCTGACACCTCGTTGAAACTATCGAAATCTTTTTGTATGAGACTTAGATGACAGGACAAGGCGGTCGCTCGCCTGATGGTAAGCGTCATGCCTAGCTATAAACAGAAGCAACATTGATGATCTAACTGATTGATAAGTACTTTGAAATATGAAGTACTTCATATCACTGGACTGCGCACGTCACCCCGAAACATAAGGTCTAGGGTAAGGTAAGACTTAACAAAGTCTCATAATGCCCAGTAGTTTCACTGGCTTCAATGTCCTTCAAGTCAAAACACAACAGTACTTACACACTGCTGCTTGGTCGCAGAAATAGACAAAGCGGTGGTTTCAACCCAGACAGCCTCTTGCATATGAGAGACCTACCACGTAGTGAAAGTTTGCCACAGAATGTCATGCTAGTCCAGTAAACTTGCCTACAACGATATGGCAACATTAACTTGATATATTGTTAACGATTTCAAACCATGAATTAATACCAATAAATTCATATAACGACGGAGTAATGGGTGGTATATTTGTCATTCGAAATTATTGTCTATGCCACGATAGTCTATCCAAGGACAACTTGAAATTAATTGTAATAGACAAACTTGGAAATGTAAACTTGGTATAGTCTTATCAAATTAGGTTAAAAGGGTCTCTATAATGTTTCGTTGCTAAAATCGAACAAGACTTTAAACCGGTAAAGCCACGATGTAGATAGTTTGGTCTACACTCTACAGCATGAATGGGCCGGTTCGACCGGGTTGCTACCACTGTCTCACAGAATAAACTACGTGCAGTTTGCTGTTGCGTTTCGTATGGTGAGTGAGATATCCGGGGTACCCAAATCAGCTTCCCAATCATTCCTTTCCTTTTTTTATTTGCTTGAATGACGTTGGGTATGGGTGCCCCGTAAAGGGCCAAGGATCGCACCACACCCAAATACAACAGGCGGCTGCTTGCACCCGGCCCCCCGACGTTGGGAAGCAACCGCTTTAAAGCGGCCACCGCGCCAATCAACCGAGGAGTCATACGGCTAAAATTCCCGTGGAAATTCCAGCGGTTGTCGAGTACGAGCCCCAAGTACTTCATATGGGACCCGACCAGGACTCGAGCCTCTCCGATGAGTATGTGGGACCCCTGCGGTATCGCTCGCCGGGGCCATGAAAACAAATGGCCTTGGTTTTCTCGCAAATAGGCGGCCTATCATAAAAACTACAAGCTAAATCTTTCTTTAACATGTGTAAAAAAAGCACATTGTGCTGATTTCACTGTGAGTGAGATAACGGCAGGTACAAGAAGAAGAAGAAGCGATAGTCAATACCTATACCAGTATATAAGCGGCAGAATAAAATAACTCAAGATTACAATAAAAAGATCGCTGAATTTAAAAATTTCGCCTACAAATGTACAGCCAAAAGATATTTGTTTTGTATTGTTTGCTGAAGAGTTCGTTTCAGTAATCAGGTGTATTGGGGAGCGAGAGGAACACCGAACAGGCGGACTTGATTTACATTCCAATTTAGTTTTGCATCCCCAGCCAGTTTTTCCAACGTCCTCTCTTTTTACTTTTTTAGTTTAATCTGAGATCCTAAAATCTGGCGTTGTAAATCAGACCATTGATGTAACTGTTTTATTTATTGAACAGTGTAAGATATTCCGGAATAAGTTTTGGATGGTAACGACCATAAATCCCCAATGGAGAGATTTTATTACAGAGTATGATACAGACGCTAATGTAACAAAAAACTATTGCGACACTACGTCATACAGCCTGAATAACATATTTACACAAAAAAAATTGAGTCGGTGGGATCAATAATTGACGATTAAACGACATTAGGTACTGGTTTTATTTTGTTAGAAATTTAAATTACAATTTTTTTGTGAAGCATCATCAAAATCAGTATATAAATGTTGAAGTTTTAGTATTAATATACGATTTTACCTTACCCTTGGGTGTGGAATTATTTCTTTAATAGGACCACCACCGCAGTAAATGTTATCAAATACTAAAAGTATTAGATCGGTCCACATTGAGTTATGTGTGGACATACATAAAAAGAGAATATGTATAGATTAATTGAAAACCTCCTCGTTATTTGTGTCATTTAAAAAAGAATTGTAGGACGCGGTCTCGTAAATTACAGTTTTACTATGGGAACTGGCCCCGTGTCAATAGAGCTGGCTCGCGCTCTAGTATTGTATGCCGGCGAAATTCCAGTGGCACAAAAAATCTGCAATAATATTGAACAATATGTCAACACGGTTTGCGCTTATTATTATTGACAATATATTATACATTTTAATGTGGCGTAGTAGACGAGCCAGCTGCGAAGTGAGAGGCCCTGGGTTCGATTCCCGCACCGAGACAAACACCGTCTGAGTGTTGTGGAACCACAAGTCCTTCGTAGTTCCTGATACTCACGAAGCAGATTAAGTTAGTAAAAATGTTACACTTTCAGCGTCTATATCTGACACTAGGCTAAGATTCTCTTATCTTAAGCTCGTGTTTTCACTATGCAAATTGTTAAAAAGTCAAAATTGTGATGTGAAAAATTGTGACTGAAAATTATAAATTCAAGCTTAAAATAGCGAAAAGGTTATTCGCTATGACATCACCGTCGCACAGTCACAAGCAAAAACCGTTAGTGAAATGGCAGTACACTATTTCCGCTTCTAGTCACTCTTCGGAAACAGTTTTTCACATACATACATACACACTCACATCTATGTCCCTTGGGGGTAGGCAGAGACTATGAATGTCACAAGCTACGATTCTGCCACTCATCTTTCGCCTCTTCCACATTTATATATATTCTAATAAATTTTTGTCGGTTTGCTCTTTTCAGAGAAGACCATTTATTTGATCGGTATAATATGTTCTCTTCCGATCCTCCCATTCACATTTGCACGATAAATACCTTTCGTAAGTTGTTTTTCATCCACACAGTTTTGTCTACAGCATGAATTGTCAGCCGGATTGACCACCACCACAGTATCATAGAAAACCGATATGAGAGACGACAGATAGACGGAGGTCTAAATTCCCCCTCCTCTTCTCAACCCCTGAACTACCCCTTTCCTGTAACGTTGGTAACGCGTCTATGGTTCTTTTAGTATTGCAGGCGTTCATGGGCGGTGAAGCTCACTTTCCATCAGGTTACCAATTTCGTTGTAGCCGGCCTTTGTTATAAAAAACCCTTACAGCCGACACAAAGGTCTAATATTTGAAAATGGGATTTGTATGAAACCTTTTTTATATTGAATGACCTACATCTGAAAACAAAGAAGACTAGCCTAATTGTCTCGATGTGGCATATAGTACAACGTGAACACCTAGACAGCGTTACCAGATAAGAAGATTCCAGGATATCCGGAAATTCGTAAAAAAATCCAGTAATTTCCTAATCTAAAACCATTTTTGTTTAATTATTTTATTAGGGGATAGTTTCGTTTAATTTTCATTACAATTTTTTCTTTTTTTTTAAATTGTATATAAAATCAGATAATATTACAATTTCCCTTATTTTATACAAAAAGTAAATATTCCAAATTTATCTAGAAAACTATAAGGATGGCAACCACCTTCGAAGAAGCCAGTATTACGGCCTTTATGCAAGATCAAAGAGTGAACAGGCGAAAGACAAGTGGGTCTGAAAACCAGTCGTGACAGAAAGATAAAAGTTAAATATTTTATCTATCACATATATTGTGCGTCAAGGTACGAATACAATAAAAAGAATTGAAGATTGAAGTATTCAAATCAATCTATATATTATTCCTGTTACGAGTCGATATAACTCGAGAATGACTAAAATAAAATAATTTCTAATTTATTAGATTTGCATAGCAGCGACAGCTCAGCGGGGAGTGGTTCGGACTATCGACATGCAAGTCGCAGGTTCGAAACTAGCCCCAAGATCATGCACCTTAGACTTTTCCAAGTTACGAGTGAATTCATTGTTAATTATCGCTTGCTTTAACGGTGAAGGAAACATCGTGAGAAAACCTGCATAACTGAGAAGTTCTCCTTAAGCATTTCGAAGGTGTGTGAAGTCTACAAACCCGTATTAGACCAGCGTGGTAGACTAAGGCCTAGCTCCTCTCATTTATTACAAGGTGGCAGGTCCCTCGTACGCGAAAGGCCGCCTGGGTTGGTACCATCGCTTTGTCTTTGTCACCTAGCACCTACCACTTATTTCATAAACTAGTTTAAAGTTTTCGCCTGGGTGGTGCAGTTGTAATGCGTACTCGTTACGATTGAGGCTAACGCTGAGGTCTCGGGTTCGATCCCCGGGTCGGGTAAAGTGGAATTGGGTTTTTCTATTAAGAAACGCTCAGTATCAGCCCGGAGTTTGGAATTTGTGCCCGGTATGGCGATAGGCTCGGCCTCTAACACACCGTGGGACGGAAATACGCTCGGCGAAATGTGAGTGTACTGGTTACACCTATGCCCACCCCTTCGGAGATTACAGGCGTGAGTGCGTATGTATGTAGTTTAAAGATGTGTTTGTAGTTTTTTTTTTCTCCCATGTTTGTTCAGTGCAATAGTGCTGTCATGTCGTGTGAAACTACACTATAAGCGTAGTATAAAAGTGGTTTGAGTTTGTGCTATAGACATTAAAGAAGATGAGCAGTGCCTGGAATCATTAAAATAAGTGTATTTGGAGGCTTTTTGTCCGAACGGGTTGATCAAATTGGTTTATTTGATCCGGTTGAGGAAAATTGTGTATAAAGCATCGTACTGGAACGAGTTCGCACCAACACTCCAATAAGACCTTGAAATCAGCCACACCAGTGTTTCATCGTTCTTATGAAATATATAAAATACTTGTTTGTCTTTGGCGAAATGCATAATAGTGCGAAGCCATTGTAAAAAAAACACATACCCTATGAACATTTTGGCTGGCTGCATAGTAAGTACGATAGATAGAGCCCAACGGATAGACGGCATATGCTTAAAGATTGGGGCCACGATAGGGCACCCTTTGAGTACGGAAAGATTAAAAAATATATATAAACGATTGTTAATGTCGCTCTACACTTTTGTCGTCTTTTAGCGCCTTTGAACTACATTAACTAGTCAGTCAAATACAATTTTCACACGTTCTACGTAGTACAAACTGTTATCTTCTTCCAACTGCATTTATCTCACTCGTAGCGGGGTCGGCACAACATTCTTTTAAACACATGTTACGGAGAGATTTGGCTTGTAGTTTTTACGACCGGCCGCTTGCCTCACGTCAACCCCTCTGGGGAGAAAACAGCCAGACCCGAAACAAATATTTGTAGATCACTCAAACAAATATTTTGGTGCGGGAATCGAACCTGCGGCCTCTCGCTTCATAGCCGAGTACGAACCTACTGTGCCACAGAGGCTGTCGTACCAACTGTTATACTGGAACGTAAATCTACATCACGTCTAGTTGGCACAGATTAATTATTTAACCGTACAGTATCCGAATGTTTTGAAACTAGCCACAGATAGCTGAAATTGAAATCGCGGCAGTGCCGTCGTGCCGTTGAATTTCGTTCGTAGTTAGATTTGAATTTTGCGTTACATTAGCGAATCTCACCTATTTACATTTATCTACCTGCCTACACAGGTAGATAAGTCTTGCCTAAACCAGCATTCATTATTCGCGAACATATTTGCAAGCTTTAAAGTATTTGCAAATTCAGAACAATGGAGTTTGAACAATTCGGCTTTTAACTCGGGAACTATTAAAGAATTATAAATTACGCATAAATGATACATTATTTAAGAATGACCACAAACAATTTTAGTTGTCTTTAAAAAAAACTGAAATAAGATGATGTAAGTAGATCCTATTTTCCTGTAAGAAACCTTATGACATCGCATTTTTATAAGAGTATAAAATAAAATCCATTTGTTAAAAAGTTTTTTACAAATAGATTTATTTTATACTATACAATAAATATTTAAGGAAATAATCATCAGCATCGGTCTACATTTGACGGAGTTAACCAAATATAAAAAACCCACAGAAGAATTGAATTTCTTTGTTTTTTGTGTCGGTTAAAAAACTCAAGTAACTATAAATATATTATCTATAATTACCCAATGAAAGCAATAAAGACAAAGTGCCTTCATTTAGAAAGTCAAAGTACACCAATTATAACAAATAAGAGATGATAGTTTTTGTAGTTACGAAGAATGTTACTCGTTAAAAAGTTTTCTATATCTACGATGCGTCAACGTGGAGGGAACACAGACCATTGCTCAGCTACTACGTACGGTTAAACGACTTTTTTTATTTATGTTTTATTAGCTTGAGTGACGAAACGAACAGGTCGCCTTATGGTAAGCGCCACGCCTGCCCATAAACAGAAGTAACACCACACAGAACTTTGAATTAGAAAGCACTGTATGGCATTGGACTGCGTTAGTCACCCCGAGACATAAGATGTTAAGTCTCATAATACCTAGTAATTTCACTAACATCAATGTCCTTCAAACCAGAACAGAACAATGCTTACACACTGCTGGCAGAAATAGACAAAGCAGTGCTACCTACCAGACGATTGCTGGCGTAGCGACCTGCTACCTAGTAAGGCAGTAAGTACTAAAGATGCCACTCGTTATATTTTCATTTTCATCGTTGGTTGATTGACGGCTTTTCGTATAAGAAGGGCCTCCACCTTGTGTTACATACATCGAGATTTACACACATTTCACAAAGAATAACGATTCTGTCTTTCAGGAAAGCGCATACAGTACCTGATTCAAAGTATGCAAACAAAACTTAGCGGACTTTGCTTAAGGTGCCTTTGTAAAGGAGAACAGGAAAGAAAGCTTAGCATGTATTACCGAAAAGCGGAACGAAGATTTGTTCACAGCCAGCGGGAGCGTAAAGGAATATATTCCGTTACAAGCAACTCGTGATTTTGCAGACGAGCCACTGCACTTTAGCTGTATTGAATGTACAATACATTATTTTATATATGGATTTAAATTGAAATGATTTACTGCCTCGATGGCGCAGTTGTAATGCGTACGCGTTACAATTACGCTAAGGCTGACGTTTCGGGTTCGATCCCCGGGTCGGGTAAAGTGGTATTGGGTTTTCTATTTCGAAATGCTCAGTATCAGCCCGGAGTCGAGAATTTGTGCCCGGTATGGAGATAGCCTCGCCCCCTATCACATCGTGGGACGGAGATACGCGCGGCGAAATGTGGGTGTACTAGATACACCTCTGCCTACCCCTTCGGGGATTACAGGCGTGAGTGCGTATGTATGTTAAATTGAAATCAATGCTGTTTATGACTTTTGATTACTGTCTATTCACTATTGTTTACTGCTTAACTGTTTATTGATCATAGATTTTGAAACCTTGAATACTATGTATTATTAATTAATTATAAATTAGACTATGATAGTATTAATTAATAAGAAATTAGACTGTGATAGTATTAATTAATAATAAATTAGACTATGAGAGTATTAATTTATGTAAATTATACATCAATTCAACAATTCTCGACTTGGAAATTAGAATCAAAGTATTCATCCTTGCTAATCGTTATTAGATCGGTGCATAATGTTCGGGCACCATGTCCCTTTATGGATTTGCGAAAAAAAATTGGAAGTACTAACAAGTATTGCACCTTATTTAAAGTTATTGTTTATACTAAAACCTTTTTTCAGCTAATTAGCGACAAGCAGCATATTGAACTCTAGAAGGTGAGTAACCTATTCACATATTATCTACATCCAGTCGCATTGTCTCCTTAGTGCGTTAACCCGTTTCTTTTGTTCTGTGAATATAGTTGACACAAAAACAATGATAGTACGTATTCATTAATCCCACCGTACACTAGCACCAGATGTAAATATACGCTTACTTCTATACATATAGAGACAACCCATCTGAATTACATCGTTCGGTTCTAGTATTCAAGTTTTTTATCCTCAAATGTCACCTCTAGCTGTCAGGTAAAACGCAAATATTGCAACAATCTTATTTTGCATGTAATGACTCGTTGATGTGCTATAGGGGTTAACTTTATGCTCTCTTACAGCAGCAGTTTTTTATTGAACATCATCCGTGTTTCGAAATTTCTAGGACGTTTTTTATAATCCTTACTATTCTTTGATTATCGCACAACGATTACGATGAGTAGCTTTATTATTGTTATGGTAATACGCTCAACAAACCTTATGCCTATAAGCTGTAGGTATACTCAGTGATCGCAGGATTTAAAGGGTAGAATGCGATGTATGACAGCGTGTGGACAGCCTGTAGTCACATCGGCTATCAGTGGATCGTCGGCGGTTAACGGACGCCGGCATCGAGTATGTCATGTCGAAATGACGGGAGTAAATTTTGTCGAACTAGTTCGGTATTCGAAATACTGGTGTTACCTGTTATCGGCTTTATTTATTAACCTGCAGAAGATTTTGAAACAGTTATATTTTTTGCACAATTCATTCGTATAGTATTTGGTCTAAGGCTCAGAAGACAATATGGGTCGACTGTTTAGTTAATGATTTTGCATTGCAACTATTGTCTTACTAATTGTGCCAGATTGAGAACTTTATAGTACCTTTACGATTCTAGCAACTAGCATCCAAACGTAATCTTATTGCTTATGACCTAATATAAACTATATGTATCTTAAACACACCAATGATAACTACTATCTCAAAAAGATCTTTAAATTTTCTCAAACACTTTCGGTTATTTCAATAAATTACGAGCATGAAAATTCTTACCGTAACAAAACTCTCGACTGCCCCAAAATGGTTCTCTAGTTTTAAGTTTTCATTACTCTATTAAACTTTCCAAATAAACATCACACAAAACGAAACTAGTACAAAACAGACCGTCACCTATATCTAGAAGTGCTACGTGAACAAAATTTTAAAATAGACACATCCTTTCTCGTCGGAAAATTTCCAACGCGCGCAATAAATTTATGTAGATAAACAACACGCCAAAGTCCCCAAATATCTCTGTGTTGTAAATAATTTCTGTGGTACAAAGGCCGCACACCCACTCCGTGTTTGCTGTCATAGCCATAGCACGATGTTGATACAGAGTAATGAAACCAAATACGGCCCCGTACGCATGTTTTGTTTACGCGCTTACAATAATAAGAAACTTTGGCTTTACAATAAACGTTAAGATAATAATATACAACGCTTAAAATAGCAGTTGTGTTCTGTTATCTCGGAAACATGTTGGACAAGTTCGGTTGATCTCAAAATCCTGTTTCGTCACAAATCGATGGTTCAGATCGATTTCCATTTATCAGTTTAACGAGAGGATATTAAGTCTAAAATCGGATCAAACGACCATGACTGGTTACAAATTACAGACCTTTAATTATATAACTTTCTAAATTGTTAAAATATTTTTGTAGAAAGGGCAAGTTCGCGAACGATCAAACAATCGAAATTGATATTGTTTAGAAATAGCAATGGCTCTACGATTTATGATAATGTTTATACAATTAAAATATAAGATCATACTGTTTGGAACTTAGTTCAATGTCTATTTTTTTCATATAAAACTCAACTTCTAGTCAGAGACGTGTCGAAGGAGTAACTATTCTCTACCAAAACTTATACGCCAACTTCTGGTTACATTTCGATATGAAATGATTTAATAATACTTTTTAACCACAAACAATTCCCGTGTCAGCGCATTTTATAATAAGAATTTTCATTTCGTCTCTCGAGACAATGAAAAGCCGAAATTATATGTCGGAACGTAAATTGAAACTCTCAGCCGAAAAGCGGCGGTTTACAGAAAACCCCGGATAATTAAAGAAACACAAGTCACGGTCCGGGGATTTTATTAAATTATCAAGTAAGTACCGATTTTTTGTTTGATATAACTTTGTACAGGGAGGGTGGAATAATGTAGGGGTCGGAGCAAAGACAAAGATCTTAGTAGATGACAAAAGTGTACCTACGTAATCATGGAAAGAGTAAAAAAGCGTAAGCGTACTTGAAAATAAAGCTCCGTAAAGTATTGCAAATTGATTCAAAACTTTCCATCACTAAATTGGTGTTGTGACATCACAACAGGTACAAAAATGTAGTGATGAATGATACTTGCGTCGAATATTACGATCTCTGTCTGTGAGACGGAGGCAAATTCGATTCACGCTTAGCGTTTCAAACTACTTTAAAGTCAGTCCGTATAAGCCTTCTTAGCATCCGATGCATTTTCGATACGTTCCGTAGAAAAGTTTTTAACTAAAAGCGCATCAGACCTTATCATTGAAGCTCGTTTAGCTGAAGATATCGGAATATTGTTAGTGTTCGCACGACACTTCAAAGCTATCGTCTTCAAAGCTCCATGTGTTACATATACTCTCTCTAACTACTAGAAATTTGTTACACACTCTTTTGTCATTTATTATAGATACCCAGATAGTGTTTACCAATCTCGACAAAGCTAGGCAATCACTTGGTAAATTTTCTTCTACTACGATTATCAGTTTAAGCGCCTGCTTCACCAACGCTGAGTAAATGATATTTACCAGACACGTTCAAATACAAAAGTCACACTGTGACATATAAAAAGATGTTTACTAGATACTTTAAAAATACCCGTCTTCTACGTTAATTGTAACGAAAATTATGAAATATATATTGTGAAATAATGCGCGTAGCATGCGCGGCTGTCATGCGCGTAGTGTATTGTGCAAATAAATTGTTCTTTCTTTATTCTTCAAAACTATTATTCTAGTCTACTTATATTCCTAAGGAGTATATTGTGTACGAGATACATTATTTCTTACGAGACCCGTCTTAATAATCGGTTTAAAAGTTTCTGAATAAAAACAGACATCTAGAAGTTTTCTTGATCATAATTAAGAGTAACATTATCATTTTCACTGAAATGTTGAAAGAGAAGTTTCAAAAATAAATTTTAGTTAGCAAAAATTGCTCCAATAACTTTATTTTCTCTAAAAGAAAATAAGATTTTTAATCTGCTGTTATTATGTCATGTTTTATTATAAAGACAGGCTAACTTCCTTAAAAATTGTTAGCAGATAGAAGTTTTAATTTAAGTGCTAACTGTTTACAATTAATGTTTTTAAAGATAGATAAAGATAAAGATAAAGATAGTATTTTCTATGATATATCACCAAAAACATCTCCTCCGCCTGGCCTTATTCCACTTGCAGTAAGGTCGGCGCAACATGCTTTTTAACTCATGTTAAAGAAAGATTTGGCTTGTACTTTTTACAACCGGCCGCCTGCCTGACATCAATCCGTCTGGGGAGAATACCTGTAAAGAGAAAAACTTCTAAAAAATATACATAAAAACATACATAGACTCACGGCTGTTTCCCATAAGGGTAGACAGAGACAACGGATTTCCATTAATTACCATTATAATTAATTAATATCCAAAAAATATTTTCTATCTATACCACTTGTGCCTTTTTACCTGTTCTAACCCGTAGTTCTAACTATCCTATGTAATGATGTCCCAAGTTGTAACTGCAGTCTGCACTGTAATTGCGCAAACTTTAACCTCTAAGACAAAAAAAATCCTTACCTACAGGAGTCGGAACTTTGAACTATTGCTTTTTAACTTTAGTACACTCCTAGACTTTTAGAACACTCCTTCATATAAATTAAACATTATATCTTAAAAATTGTAGTGAGTTTTTTACAACTAGTACACGTATGATCACCGAGCTTATCTACATCCCATAATGTAATGAGGGGCGAGCCTCTGGCTATTTAAGACCCAAGTTCCAATTCCCAGCAACAAAGATTTGTTGTTTTCCAAATCGTAACACTTACATACATATTTTAATTTTCCCATTTAAGGATCGACTTCAAGATTTTAATGGTTTTACAGTCTAGATGCGTTGCCAAACGAATGACATAAAATGATATAACATCATATTATAAATAAGGTTGGAAGAAATCGCCATTTGCGATATCGCGCCCGTTGTATCACCCTTACTGTATGAGCTTATTCTAATACTACCTACTTTATTTGGTGTGCCATAAAGAACATTCTATATATATATATATATTTATAAATAAATATATTATATTCTAGCTTGCTGAAATATTATGTGTTTAAGTCTTAATTTCATTGGTTGCAACTACTTATGCCAGATCGTGCCTAAAACAGATCCCATGTAAAACCCTTACTTGTTTTTTAGAGGAAGGCCTGACAGCCCACCAGTCTCACTACAGAATATGTTTAAGATGGGGCAAAGTAGAAATTTGTAAGTAGGACCAGGGTCCTACTTACAAATTTTAGTGCCAGGGCACTAAGCCAGAATAGCGGCAACCAGAAAAAAAGGACTTTAAATGTTAATTAAGATGTAAATGTTCATAGTTTTAACTGAAATCAAGATTAAAATCTCTATTAAAACAACTATATACCTTGTCTGGTAAAACACTAATACATGATGGTATAATTTCTTATCACACACTGCATAGTTTCCTTGAGATAGAAAAATACCGAAGAAAATAATATTATATTAACATTATTTTGAACCAAATAATAAATAGATAAAAGTTATTTATACACAGAATAAAAATGAAAACGAAAAAAAAATTACGCAGTTGAATCACTTCAATTTGTAAATCAGTTAGCCAACGAGAGAGAAATTGAAAGAAAACATGACACGTCTACATCGAAATATGAATCCTTTGGAATAGGTAATTTCGTAAGAAAAATATATGTATTTTATTTAAGTTTGATTCTCCCAAGGCTAAAGGGTTTAAGAAAAAAACGGAATTTGGTAACTTCGGTCACAAAGGCGACGGGATCGATTACTATCGATTCCTTAATAGCCACATAGCTGCACTATTAAGTAACTATTACTACCATACCATATATACCATAACTATTAACTAATTAACTATTACTATAATGTGTGTTACATTGATTCGAAATTGACTAAACTGCTTCATTTAATGATTTCGAACCTCATTTGGACAGATCATTATATCTTCTCAAACTAACAACTACAACTAGTTTAAGCTGTTTATGCATTCATTCTTACGTTTGTAAAGACCGTCGTTGAACAACCACCATACGAGAAATATCTACTAATTTATCAAACTGCTATGAATTTGTCGTGTCTGCAAGTTATTTTGCTAAATATTTTTGAATGCTTATTGTATTAACTGACATAATAATATCAGCCCAATGATCTTCAATTTTTAGTATTGACTAAAATCATCAGAATCAATGACTTCCAGAGTTAATTCTTGTGATTAGAAAAATCTCAAACGCTCCTATAGCCAAGAAAACCAATACGACTTCCCTTGCGCTGTGGTGGACTATAACTGTACCATGGCCCAAACATTCCTGAAAAAAGTCTTATACAATATGTAACAAAAACCCTGTTGGACATTTTAACTGTGATATCAGAATCGATATTCAAACGTAATGAAAAAAACTCGCATACAACAATTGGACTATAAAAATAATCATATTTATTTTTTACGCTTTAATTAATTGTTTGTAAACCATATTTCGATTGATTACTGCAAGAGCGAAGACTGATGACGGCGGCCACGTACATCAAACGCGCCGCGCCGCGCCGCACAATACACACAGGAATTCAGATATAATATTTTTTTTTAATTATGTTCATTTTCTACCTGTGTTAAGTATAATATCCCGCTTCTGTTTTTTTATTTAATTATTTTTATTAAACTGTCTATATGTCTACGACCCAAAAAGGGCCTACAGGGTTTTTATTACATACTGTATAATATATTTAGGTACCAATAAGTATCGATTGCCTCGGTGACGCCGTTGTAATGCGTACGCGTTACTACTGAGGCTGACGCTGTGGTCTTGGATTCGATCCCCGGGCGGGTAAAATTGATATTGGGTTTCTATTACGGAATACTCAGTGTCAGTCCGGAGTCTCGAACTGTGCCGGGTTTGGCGATAGGCTCGCCTCCTATCATATCATGGGACGGATATACGCTCGGCCAAATGTGGGTGTACTGGTTAAACCTCTGCCTACCCCTTCGGGGATCACAGGCGTGAGTGCCTATGTATGTAAATATGTAGACTGTTCTTGGATTACTACAACAATATATCTTCACAAGTTATGGAAGACGATTATTAATTAAAACCGACGACTACGCCCTTCAAGTTTGACCCTGTTATAAACTTTAAGTTATGGGGATCGCTAGGGCTTTACCACAAATACTTAGTTAATTGCGACAATTTCCTCGGTTCATGTATTTAAGTAACTGTTTTGATCGGCTCAAAAAGTAGTACAAGCATATATCGCAGAATACAACACTAATCAACCGTATCATCTGCGTAAACCATGAAGTGCTTGGCCGATGCCCGCACTGCCGGTTACTTTCCGGGTAGAGAAGATAAAATATGACAATAATTTTATATCAACCAATAATCACGCATATAGTCCTAACCCCACCTTATAGGCCTGTTTTGAGATGCCCGATACAGAGACCGCAATGCGTGACGCGTGTCAGGCGATTCCGATACGTCCGTTTTGTATGAAATGCGTCACGCTCTCCCGTATCAGTCTCATGTTTTAAAACGTACCAAAACAATTACCTACAAAGCGAACGTGTCACTGTCGTCGCGGTCTATTTCGATCGCACACCTCAATACAGACATTAAGCTACGATTATCTGATGATATAGTCATAGATATCAGAAACTAGGAGAGACTTTCGGTCTCACAATAATGATGAACTGAGTGATTGATTAAATTATTTATTCGTTACAGTTTTTTAATGGTTGGTTTTTGTCATTAAACATGTAATGTTTACAATAATTTCATCAAGATATTTAGCTAGACATTTTTATTCTACTAATACTACTATAAACAATTATAAATGTGAAAGTATCGATGTTTTTGAGTTGGGATGTTTGTTAATAAATCACATTTAAATGGCTAAACGCATTTGAATGAAATTTAGCAGAAAATAGACTACGAGTATGACCTTGATGAGGACATAGGATACTTTTATCGCGGAAAATGATATTCAACGTGGGTAGAGCCGCAAACAAAAGCTAGTTTAATATAAAAAATAAATAACATTGCGGATGGATAGTATAAATTCAGAAAGAACAACACCAAAAACAATTTCACTGCCCGCACAATGACTTCTCTCGAACGTATTGAAAGTTGTTTATTACGATTTATTTACTATAGAGATACTAGAGTACGTATGTGGGTTCAAATTGAATGCAACTCAATATAATAAAGTTTAAATGAACCGACGGTTAATAGGAGTGCGGTAGCGTATTTAAAAAAATCAGTTATCCGGCACTTCAACGGAATGGATTTTAAAATCGCCGCAGAGAGTAATGGAAATTGGGACGAGACCATAATCATTGTGGCTTTTCTATTTTTAAATCATAAAGTTGTTAAAAAAAGCCTGATGAGTACATTTTTACTCTTATTTTTTTATTTTTTTTACTTTTTCGTCATTCTTAAAAGTTACTGTTTCTAAAGTTAAAAATATTGATGTTGTTACTAAGGTTCTTATTCCACCTGCCCTTATCCCACTTGTAGTGTGGTCGGTTGCAACCCAAGACTTTAATATATACTACTAGACCGGCTGTCCGGTTCATAGAAAGTGCACATTAAGTTACGGTCAATTGACCGCAACTCAGTTAGTCAACAGCGGGTTAGCGACAGGAACAGTTGTAGTTATTTGAGGCTATGCAATACGTTGAATTCGACAAAATACCATAAAACGTTGTCAATAATGACATGCATATATTTTAAGGTAATGAACTTATATCTTTATTATACTAACTATATCTTTATTATACCTATATTTTCTACAAAAATTGTATTTATTGTGAATGAAAACTAATAAAAAACCAAACGGCCGCGCCGTATGAATATTACCATCTCGCTTACTTATGACTAGAATTAGTTTAGAATGAGCAGAACTACCGCAACGTATCAGTAGCGTTAATGTAGATTAAGAAACACAACAAAAACAGATATGGCAAAGTGGAAATAGATACTTACCTATCTAAAGTGAATTTTAGTAGGTGAAAGGTAAGTGTGATGTTTGTGTTTCAGATATTGGATGGAAGATAGATGGAAGTGATCTCCAGAAGAATCATGGGCGCGTTGCCGATCTTAAAGGAAAGGGATAATAAGGGGTTTGGGCCTAGTCATATCTCACTCACCGTACGAAACGCAGCAGCAAGCTTCTTGTACTTTGGTCAAAAAATTAAGTTATCCTAATGAGAGCACACGTCACAGTCCCGTATGAAATTTTTAGAATGTTTTCTAATAAAAAAGCGGGTACGGAATGAAGTTTTACCCCTTGATATACGACATACATGCAAGGTGAATAGAAACGCGAACAAAGTAGACTCCACGGATACGCTCCGGCGCAAAACGAACTGAATAAACTGCTCACAGATTTATGTGATCCAATCTCGGGTTGGATAAAAATGTTTTTAAAAACTGTATAACGTGCCTCAACGAATATTAGCTTGCTTTATTAATATTTTTGGGAAATTTCATTTCAGTTTAGATAGCTTCTGGCCGATTTGAACTTATTCCCGAGAATTTTATGAGAATTAGATTAGATTTCGCAAAACTTTGGCGTTCGAACTTTCGAATTAAATCCATATAGAAAATAGGCCACAATGCAGCTTACAAAAATTTGGCGGAACTCTTAGAATAACTTCATATAGAAACTAAATACACGCACGAAGCAGTTCAATTGGAGCCATATATACTACAAACTACGATTACCATACTAATAACTACTCACCATATTATGTTTATGATCTTCACTTATAAATCAATGTATGAAATACATTTTGCCCATATACAAATTAGTGAAAATACATTTTAGCTGACATTTACTTTGGACATATACCTTCTGTAAATAGTTGTTCTAAGGCAGAATTCTAACCTGGTATTCTAGTTTAAGATTGGCAATGCACCCATGATTCTTCTGGTATGGTGGGTGCTCATGGGCGGCGGAGATTCATGGGCGGTGGATGTACGCCCACAATACCAAAATAATAATGGACGCGTTGCCGACCTTAAAGAAAAGGGATAATTAAGGGATTGGGAAGGGGAAGGGGATTTGGACCTCCGGATATCTCACTCACCGTACGAAACGCAGCATCAAGCTGCTAATACTACATCAACTTTCTTTGAGACAATGGTTACGACCCGGACATAGTTATTCAAGCTGTAGACAAAAGTGTCTAGTGTGGCTCTACCACTCATAAACCACGCCTTCTACTATCCCCGATGGGACAGCCAGAAATACAACTAGTACAATACCTTGTTTCTGGTCCCAAGACGTCAGGTTTAGAGAACAGCCGATTATTCAATCTCTAAAAATACCTCATATTTCTATACATAATATAATAATACGAAGGCTAAATTAATGTGTGCGGTAAACTCCCATTGGAGCATAACGAAGCTGTAACATGGATATATGTATACAGCGACGGTCTACATATGCACAAAAAGAGTAGCGGTGTGGAAAACCAGACCGTAATATGTTACTGGTACTGTACAAAATAAGGTATTATTAAACACATTCTTAATCCTTAAAATATTAAATTATGCTTTGACGGCGTTCGTGGCGCAGCAAGGCAGTAGTTGGTTGTGAATTAAAAGGCTGTAGATACGATCAGCATGCTGAGATCATGATCCACAAATATTTATCACATTCGTACTTTCGGTCTCTCGTAGTTCCTGATAACCACGATAAAACTCGTATCTTAATTACAAAGCAATGGATGACTGCGCTAGTCACACCGACTCGTAGGATGGTAAGTCTCATAATGCCTAGTAATTTCACTGGCTTCAATGTCCTTCAGACCAAAACATAACCATGCTTACACACTGTTTGCTTGGCGTCGGAAATAGACAAAACGGTGGTCCCAAGCCAGACAACCTTTCGTATGCCAGATAGGTACCTGCCCCCTTATTGCAACCCTATTAAAAACTAAACAACCCTATTATGCCTGAGATCAACAGCTATTAAAAACCAAAATATTTAAGTTATTGAATTGTAAAAGCTTTAAAGTTGACGTAGTTTCACAATAAATACTTTCATTCATCATTGATCAACCATACCAACGTTTATACACGTGTAAACAGCTTAAATTATAAGTTAAGTCACAATTTAAATCATCAAATAAAAAGACCGAAAAGCACAACAGTAAAACTAAATATATAATGAGACTAGACTAGAATAAAACTAGAGTCAGGATTTTGTGAAAATTCACAAACTAGAAAGATAGCGTATTCCAGTCCAGTCCTCAAAATACTGAATCCCTAGTGTTGCGGTTACAAAGTGCGGCGGACGTGAGGTAACAAGTGCTATTCTTACTCATAAAGGAGAGATTTTTTGTTACCCCTTCACTGTAAAGCTGACGTCGTTTACTTCTTACACGAACATTTTATACGGGAATTGATTGAGCCGTCTAAAAGGTTCCTCTAAACTACATTATTTAGACGTTATTGGGCTTTACCTACAAAGAGTTGTTAGGTGTCTAAAAATGGCAAGTAAACGAAAGTAATAAAATATACGGGGTATAAAAGGTAGGCGATCGAGACAGAACACCGTGACACGTCTGCTTCATGTGAAAGTAAGAAAACCGTCGCTCCAATCTTAGTCGCATATCTCAAAACGTACCTTAAGATTCTATGAGGTTATTCAGTTTGATTTTATGCCAATATGTATTAATACCCATGAGAAAATCATAAACATTAAATTCTCTAATCAGTCACAAAAAAAATAACACGTTAGCGCGTTAATTCATTTATCAACATAACACCTCCATATTTTTAATATATGCAAATACTTCTACGAAACAGGCCGAAGCACGCTAAGAAACGTGTCGCCGGAAATTAAACTGTACAAATGGTGTGGACTAAGGTACTAGAATGGTTCTTTCCATCGATAAATCGAGTTTTTCACGACCTCCACGCTGCATTGTATCAAACATACTTATTGTCAGGAAAGGGTAGAAAGAAATGCAATAGAAACTCTTTGTTGCTACAGCCTACAAAGGACAGCTTATCGGAATTTACGGTATGTGTTGGAAAAAGATTTCTGGAGATAAAAAGATAAGCAAATTGAAGTGACTTTTGTGTCTAAGTCACGATTCAAATATAAAATGCAGGTCTCCTCTCCTTCTTGACTTATCTGAAGTTAGCCTAAATAAGTTAATTACCTGTGATGCAGACTAGATCATACTACATTAACATCATCAGATTTATGTCAAGGAATACTGTTAACTTTTACTCTTTTATTTCACATAGAAGTATATTTATATTCTCGTATTTTAGATACAGTATCAGAATTCCAAAGTAAAAAGTGCCTCCGCTCGGGTAGTCGCCGTTTTATATCTTTTTTTGAAGCGGATGGCGCCACTGTAGCAACGGCACGCAGATAGTACTAGCGATGCCAATGTTGCCAACACGGCCATGCTGCACGGTGCCTGCCCCAGGCACCTCATGAGTCTGGATAGGACACTGAAATCAGAAACAAGTACATGTTAAAATACAGTTAACAGCATTCGTTTAGTACTTGCAGGTATATCGCACATTCATATATATGTATATATATTTAATGCACTGCAATTTCAAATCCCGCACCTAAAGGGACTTTGCCACACTTAGGAGACCAGGTTTGTCGCTGAATGATCACTTGCACTCGAAGAGCATTTCACTCACTCAAGCGTACCAGGTTGATCTCACCTCAAAACTGACAGTACATCTCAACACCTTGATATGTGCGATATTACTCTATGTTGATGGAGACAGTATCCTATCCCGGCTCGTTAACTACAAATGAAAGATTAGTTTTACCTTTAATATTTGCAGGGCCGCAATACTTAGGTACCTACTTAATTACCTAAGCATTGTGTATAGCCATAAATATAAATACAATCAAAATAATAAAGTTTCAAATAAAACACATAAATACCTTGCCAACACGGTTTAAGTTGATTTTGAGTTATATATTTATTCAATGCTCCAATCTTCAATATTTATCCATGGTTTCATATTTTCCACCACGGCTACCCCATTATACATCTTCGAACTTCTTTGACTACCTCTTAAATCAGATATCTCATATCTATCATTATCCAATATTTTCTTAATTTGAAATGGACCTTTGAACACCGGTAATAATTTTCGGCTTTGACCATCATTACTCTGACTTTGTATTTTTACCAACACCAAGTCTCCTTCCTTGTACCGTGTGGCTTTGATTCGTGTTTTGTCGAATCTTCGTTTTTGATCCTCCGCACTGGCTTTAACATTTTCGTTGACTTTTTCGCGCAATTTTGACACGTCTATCAATGCTTCGCTATCAATATCCGGGGCAAGACTATCGCTATCGGTACGTAATCTGTATCCGAACATTACCTCACTAGGGACCGCTTGAGTTGTTTTATGGATGGTGCTATTAAGTCCTTGCTGTAAGGATTTTATGCACTGATCCCACCTATCGTCGGAAGTATCGGCACCCATAGATTTCAAGGCTTCTAAGATTGTTTTATTAAACCGTTCCACCTGTCCGTTCGCACGAGGTACGCCTGTTGCTACGATATGTACCCTAATGTTTTTATTCGTGCAGTATTGAGTAAATTTACTTGAAGTGAAACAAGAACCTGCATCGCTAATAATTCTCCTAGGGTTACCAAATGTTTTTGCAACGCATTCCAACTCTTTTATCACGCTGGCCGTATTATTTTTACGTGCTGCAGATATAAATACAAATTTTGTGAATGAGTCTACTATTACCAATAAATATTTGTTTTTATTTTTAGTGGTTACGAATGGTCCTAAATAGTCAAGATGCAGAGTGTGGAATGGTTGTGCATATTTCGGGAGAGGGTATAGATGTCCTTCTTTTGGTCCCCCCTTATTCTTAAAATATATGCAATTTAAGCAATTTCTTATATATTTTTTTACAGTGTTACGCATTCGCGGAAACCAATATCGTGTACGTATACGCTCAATACACTTGTCTACTGAAAAATGACCCAAATCATCGTGGTTAACTTTTATGATTTGCCAAATACATTTTCTTGGTACAACCCATCTACGTCCTTGACTAGTTCTCCTATAAACCTTACCACCTAGAAGTTCATAATTATGAAAAATATCTTTGTTTTCATCGGCCTGTCCTGATTCCAAAGCATTTTTAATTTTAACTATCACAGAGTCTTGTACCTGTACTGCCAGTAACCAATCTGCCTCCGTGATGGACATAATAATCTCAGATTCTAATCTTTCTCCGGATGGCACCGGATTGCGACTTAACGCATCCACATGTTGCATCCGGGAGCCTTCCCTATGAATAATATCAAATGAAAATTCTTGGGTTGATAGAACCCAACGGGCTATTCGCGGAATGATATCTTTTTTTGTTAACGCATACCTAACCGCACTACAATCTGTAATTATTTTGAATTCTACACCTAACAAGTATAAACGAAATTTTTGAAGAGAGCATACAATGGCTAATAGTTCTAATTCAAAAGAATGGTATTTCTTCTCATCTTCCCTGGTTTGTCTACTGTAGTAATGTACGACCTTTTCACCCTCATCGTCTATCTGGGTGAGTATACCGGCAATACCTTCCCTACTTGCATCTGTATACAAGATCTTATCTTTGATCGGATCAAAAATAGCTAAAATATTTTTAGATGTTAATTTCTCCCTCAAAGTATGAAATGCATTCTTTTGTACATCATCCCATACCCAAGCGGCATCTTTCTTCAACAATTTTGTTAGGGGAGCCGACAAGGTTGCACAATTCTCTATGAATTTTCTGAAATAACTAATTAGACCTAAAAACTGTCGAAGTTGGTGAACCGTTTTGGGTGTTGGGAAACTTCTAACGGCTTCTACTTTTGAATTATTTGGCATAACGTAACCCGGTTTAATTTTATATCCCAAGAATTCGATTTCGTCTTTAAAAAAATGACATTTCTTTAGATTTAAAGTCAAACCATTTTTTCTAAATATCTGTAATACCTGTTCTAATAATTTTATATTTTCTTCTATATTTTTAGTTACTAAATATACATCATCTAAATAAACAATAACATTACCGAATCTCAAATTACCAAGTACTTTGTTCATCATCTGTTGGAAACAAGATGGAGCATTTGCCAAACCGAACGGCAATCTTAAAAACTCGTAATGCCCATCCTCTGTTATGAAAGCAGTTTTCTCTATAGAGTCTTTATGTACACAAATTTGGTAGTAACCACTTTTTAAATCTAAACTAGTAAAACATCTTTGCCCTTGAAGCCTATCTACCAAGTCTTCAATCCGTGGCATAGGGTATTTGTCTTTAATTGTTTTCTTATTCAATGCCCTGTAATCAATGCAGAGCCTCTTTTCGCCATTTTTTTTATTCACTAATAAGGCTGGACTGGCGTAGGGAGACTTACTATCACGCACAATGTTGTTTTCAAGTAATTCTTTTACCATTTCCCTAATTATCTGCCTGTCTAAATTAGAGGTTCTAAAAGGTCTAAATTGAACTGGCTGCGAACTTGATAAACTAATGGTCATTTCGTGGTTACTAACCTTACCGAGTTCTTTTATACTTAAAGCAACACAATCACTATAACGATTGAACAAAGCTAATAACTCGCATTGATGTGTAGTTGTGTCTAGGTCGACTGCGGTTATATTCCTACAAAATTCTTTAAACTCACTCGCGTACTGGAATGTAAGTTTGTTACCTACACGAGAGTACACTAGATCGGATCGTTCAGTCACATTTCTGCCTATCAGAATATCACATCCAACCATATCATCCACAATGTACATATCTATATTACTCAAAACAATAGAATCCAAAGAAAGGCTGATCGTAACTTTTCTAGATACGTATTTATAATTATCTTTACAAAATCCTTGTAAAATTATGGGTGAGGGTAGTGTGATATATGGCAATGATATTTTATTTGCTAAAGAATCCGATATTAATGAGCAACTACTACCAGTGTCAATGAATGCTTCATAACAACTATTAAGTATGTAAACCTCTTTAATAAATTTATTTTGTGGATTTGTAGAAATAAATTTAGTCTCTTGTTGTTCAGGTTTCACTAAGGATTTTAATGAATTTTTCTTATGGTAACAAACCGATTCTATGTGCCCTCTTTTCCCACAATATTCACATTTATTATTATCACATTGGCTCCTTTTATGGTTACCTCCGCAATTATAACATTTAATTATTTTACGACTAACATCTTGGGTAACATTGGACGGAGTCGGTGCATTTATATAGGCTGAATTTGTAACTACCGGAGTTCGATTTACTGATATTGACTGACTATGTGTACTTGATTTAACCTGTATATCACGCGAAGTATTTTCTTGTTTTCCGCTTTTCTTATAAACACGGCTGTGTAAATAACTTGCTAAATCATCACTTGATTTAAAATTACTAGCCTCTATAGATGCACCGATATTATTGTCACCAATGTTGCCTACTATGATTGAAATTATATCTTGTTGAGAAAAATTTAAACATAAACGATCAATCTTGCATTTTTGTTCAAAATAAAACTCATACAAAGATTGGTTATCCACTGGTTTCTTTTCAATGATTTCTTTTAAAAGGTCAAACATATTTCTACGAATCTGAAAACTACCCGACAATTTTAACCTCCAATCGTCCCATCTCCATGTAGGCCACTGCTTTTCTGTACGTAATAGCGAATCATACCACATTTTAGCGGATCCTTTTAATTTATTCAAAGCTTGATAGCGAATCATTTTATCTGACCATGCAAAAGTATTTGCGTAAGACCGAATAATGCTAAGCCATGTGTCAATATCATCTTTTAGAGGATCAAAGTCAGGTATAAAATTGTTTAGAGCAATGGAATTTGAACTACTCACAGTTTCGGTATATTTACGTGATACCTTATCCTTCCGTCTTAACGGCGGTGATGGTGTCCTTGCACTACTGGAGCTTGAAGAAGAGGTGGAGCGAGCACGCTTTCGCTTCGAAGAACTACCACCTCGCTTACCCATGGCGTGAAAGTTGCTTGTCACTTCTGATGTTAACTTTTACTCTTTTATTTCACATAGAAGTATATTTATATTCTCGTATTTTAGATACAGTATCAGAATTCCAAAGTAAAAAGTGCCTCCGCTCGGGTAGTCGCCGTTTTATATCTTTTTTTGAAGCGGATGGCGCCACTGTAGCAACGGCACGCAGATAGTACTAGCGATGCCAATGTTGCCAACAATACATAGTAAATTTTGGTGTTTTAAAAGTTTACATCGCAACCTTTTGTAACTTTTTATGGAATCGTAGCGTCTAAATGAATGGACCGATTTGAAAGCTGGTTTAATCGAAATGGTTCTTATCTAAGTTTGAAGAAAATCTGTTCAGCCATTTAAAAATTACCGATATTTATATTATATTGTCAATAATGGTGGGTATTTTTAAGTGATAGGTGAGGTTAGTTGAAAGACTCATGCTTCTCATAACCTACTTCTCTTTCCACCTGCCCTTATCCCACTTGCAGTGGGGTCGACGCAACATACTTTTAACATATGTTCCGGACAATTTGACTTGTAGTTTTTGCGATCGGCCACCTGCCTGACGTCATCCCCTCTGGGGAGAAAATACCCCGAAATAAATATTTGTGTATCACACAAACATTTCGATGCGGGAATCGAACTTGCAACCTCTCGCTTCACAGCCAGTTACTCGCTTACTGCGCCACGGAGGTTGTCATTTTCCGCACTCATGTTTCTTATAATGATATATCTAAAACTAATAATATGTATTCCCTTAACAGGTTCTATATCGAAGCCACGTATAACCAAGAATACCGTGAAATGCCATCCAGTAAAAATATCAAGACATTTAACGAGTACCGTTGAACATCTTATTTACGAACTGAGTTAATTAACACGCTTATGTATTGAGTGCTAACTACACATTAAATAGAATACTTATTGTGCCGAATTCTCATGAACTGACTAGTAAATTCTACATCAAACAAGGCAATTTTGTTCCACCCCAATAATCAGGCTACGTGTGTGTATGCGATTTGTTTTCTGTATTAAATATTATGAAGTCAGTAACTTTTATAAACCTTGCCTCAGTGATTCGAGGAGCCTTTGATTCGTGAAAAGTTTAAAACCGACTTCAAGATATTGGAGGAGTTATTATTTTCCATTGTAATACGTGAAGTTTAAGCTGAGATGGGACCAATTACGACCTCACACAACCGATTAATAGGCCCCTACCGTATATTACATGTAATCTAAAAACAATATTTGTTAAAATTAGACACAACCACAGATCACGTTTTTTTTCTTTTTATAGCACATGTCCGCAAACGAGGAAGTAGGTCACCTGAGGCTAAGTGACCTATACCGTCCATAAACGCGCACAATACCAAAAGAATTTTGGACGCGTTGCAGACCTTAAAGGAAACATATAATTATGACATTGGGGAAGAGGGGGCATTATAGTCTCCGGATATCTCACTCACCGTCCAAAACGCAACAGCAAGCTGCTACTTCACGTTGGTTTTCTAAAAGACAATAATAATAATAACAACCGGGTAACAATTCGGTCGAACCGTGGCTCTACCACTTTAGAATTACACAAACTTTTGTGATTGTGTAGTATCATAAATTGTATTATCTGTGAACTATATTTAATCAACAAAAGATGTTAAGAACGCGAATAAATGTTCCAGACTTTCCGTGTAATAACAATAATGCCAGCTTTGTTAGATGAAATGAGAGAGAAAAATTAATTAATTTGATGGATAGAAACTGTATTTACATTGAATCGCAGCTTTGGCACATTTCTTTTAAAGGTATTTCCGAGTGAAAACAACTGTAAATAGTATTCAGTGAAAGAACTAATGGTTCAATCTTTTAACGTCACTATATGGTGAAATGACAGATAATAAATCATTGATTTGATTTGTACAAACTGTACTTACTCTGAATCGTAGCCTTGGCCGACTTCTTTTTAATGGTATTTCCTAGTGAAAATAACAGTAAATAGTATTTAGTTAAAGAACAAAAAGTCCAACTACGGAACAATCGAAGTTGCAATTTTCTATCCAGCTTACCCGGTTATCGGTAGAGTGAGCTCCTACGTGGAAACTCCAAACAAGGGATCTGTGAAAATCGCGAAGAGAGCAATACGTAACTTTGTGAACAATTTGACGACGAACTCTTACTCATTTGATAAGTTATCGCGACAAATTGTGAAAGAATATAGAAGTGTCTGAGTCTTTTTGTAATACTTATTGCTAAAGTCTAAATGTTTGATGTAAAATATTAATTACTGCCGACTATGAGAAGCCAATTAACTAATTAAGTTTATTAAGATAGGTAATTACTTTTAGATATTTATAAGCTCTTACTTAGAATTTTTATATTTCTTATGACTTTAATTAAGATTATTTTTATACTCAGAGCATAGGTGAACCATTTATGACCGACTAAAAAAACGGGGAGGTTCTCAATTCGACGTGTTTATTTAATTTTATTTTACTCAGTAACCGAGTTTGGAATGTAGTGGGCCACCAACACTTAGGCACAAAGCTAGCCTCACCTGCACATGGTACATTCTGCTGATTAACGGAAGAGACATTCGCGCAAGTTAGTTCTCATTGTAGGTTGTGGTTATCAGACGGCGGTTCGCTCTATATTATATATATATATATATACCCAATACCGTCAAATCTATGAGAATTATGAGATTATAGTATGAGAAAGCGAACCCTGGCATTAAGCCAGACTGAAGAAAAAGTACTCAGTAACGAATCATAAAGTAGTAACTGGCTCCAAGTGTAGAAATAATTTCATTCTAAGAACAGTCTTAATCTTCTTCCTCTTGCCCCTATCCCACTCGCAGTGGGGTCGGCGCAAAATGTTTTTAACACATATTACAGAAAGATTTGGCTTGTAGTTTTTACGACCGGCCACCATCCTGACGTTAACCCCTCTGGGGATAACAATGGGCATAAACACAATGGTATTAAAGTACCTACTATAAGCGAAATGAGGGTTCACCTTTTGATCGTTTCTTTATTTTATTCACCAGAATGATGAAACGAACAGGTGGCTCGGCTGATATGGAAACCATACCTGTTCTTAAGTTTGAATTACAATACATGATACTACATGACTGCCTCGGTGGCGCAGTTGTAATGCGTATGCGTTACGACTGAGGCTGACGTTGAGATCTCGGGTTCGATCCCCGGGTCGGGTAAAAGTGATATTGGGTTTTTATATAACGAATTGCTCAGTATCAGCCCGGAGTCTGGAATTGTGCCCGGTATGGCGATAGGCTCGCCCCCTATCACATCATGGGACGAAGATACGCTTGGCGAAATTTGTGCCTACACGTTTGGATGTACCAACGTCACAGTGTTTATTTGATTAGCTTATTAGTACATAAACTTAATGAATAAGCTAAATAAACTAATTCTTTTAAGTGTAAAAGTTATTGAATACGCCCTGGAGCTAGCAAGAACTCTACTTTGCCTAGGTAGGTATTGGAGTTTTTAACCACTAAATATACAACTTTCATGATAATCCGTTGATAGGCTTGTTTATGTCTAATTTCGTATACAAACAGATTTGATCAAACTATTGAAATTATGCTAATGAAATGTACATAAATTTTCTAGTAAATTTCTAAGCCTAACTCACATTTTCTGAATATTTTACTTTTGTAAACACTATTACAAAATTGTACCGGACCCGTTTGCGTACACTAATAGTGTTTGTTTGACAGCCTCCGTGGCGCAGTGGGCGAGTAGCCGGCTGTGAAGTGAGAGGCCGCGGGTTCGATGTGATCCATAAATGTTTATTTCGCGTCTGGGTGTTTTCTCTCCAGAAGAATTTTTAAAGCATAGGCCAGCACACGAGCAAGTGAGTCATCTGATGGTAAGTGATCTCCACCGCCCATCTACGCCCAAAATATCAGAATTATGGGCGCGTTGCCGACCTTAAAGGAAAGGGATATTTAAGGGATTAAGCGAATCAAATGACCCACTTACTCCTTTGCCGGCCTATGCTATAAAAAAAACTTACTTTTGCCAGACAATGAAACTGCAGAACAGTTTTCCGACACATGTGTTCACTCTTTCCTACGATGTAGGGTACTTTAAATGAAGTGTAAAGAATTAGGTAGGCCGGCATAACTCCAGCGATAGATCGTCTGTCGTTAGTCGACACTCTTCTTGGATTTCACTCGCCTTAGCATCAGATATAGCGTATTCACTTTGCAGAGCCAGGATAAAAAACCTACTATTTTAATCTCAATTCCATGACAAAAAGGAGAAATAAAATAAATTACTAAGCTCGCTGACATTGATCAAATACTCATACTTATCAAATAAAGAATCTAATCTAGGTATTAAGGGGTCTTTTAAGTCCCTTTTAGTCTCAAAATTATGTAACCATTCCATATAATACTTTGCTACTTGCTCACGTTTCGCGGATTATACTCTTTGAAAGGGCGCATACTTCGAAACTTATAGGATATTTTTTGTCTCGAGATAGTGAAGTTAAAGCAACAGAATTTTGTCTACAGCATGAATGGGCCGGCTCGTCCGGGTCGTTACCACTGTCTCACAGAAAACCGGCGTAAAGTAGCAGCTTGCTGCTGCGTTTCGTACGGTGAGTGAGATATCCGGAGGCCCAAATACCCCTCCCCTTCCCAATCCCTTATTATCCCTTTCCTTTAAGGTCGGCAACGCGCCCATAATTCTTTTGTATTGTGGGCGTACATGGGCGGTGGAGATCGCTTACCATCAGGTGACCCACTTGCTCGTTTGCCAGCCTATACTATAAAAATAAAAATAAAAAGAATATTATATACTAGCATTTAGCCGCGGCTCCGCCCGCGTAAATGTCTTTTTCTAGGATAAAAGTTGCCTATGTTCTAATTCTTGTCTTGGTCTACCTGTATGTCAAATTATACTCAAATCCATTCAGCCGTTAGGGCATAATTGATCTACAAACAAATTAACCCCTTAAAATGTAAATTTCCAAAAACCCTTTCTTAGTGGGCCCCTTACATTACAGAAACTACCATCTGACCAAATTTCATGATTCTAGTTTAGTAGTTTTGAGATTTCGTGTTTAATCAATCAGTGAGTGGTATTTCGCTTTATGTATAGATTACTGCTCCGCGCCCATGGGTCGTAGCGTGATGATATATAGTTATAAACCATTTTCTCCACAAAACAAATGTACGGTGTGAATATGACCCCAATCGGCCAAGTTGTTTAAAAGTTAAAATAAATACTTTCATACTAAGTTCAACCCCCCTTGCCCCCTTTTGCAAGAGGAATTTTACAAAAATTTGAATCACATATTTCATTATTTTTGATAAACAATATTTGTGCATAGTTTCACAGTGGTATTCCGTTCAATAAAAAAGTTTTATACGATATTCAATCCCCCCTTTTAGCCCCTTAAAATGTGAATTTCCAAAAAACCGTTCTCAGTACGCCTCAACAGTACACAATGTATCCTCTAGCGAAATTTCATGACCCCAGCTTCAGTAGTTTTTGAGAAATCGTGATTAATCAGTGAGTGAGTGAGTAAGTTTAACCCCTCCTCCCCCCTTTTCCAAATAAAATTTCGCAAAAATGTGAATCACATATTTCATTAATTGTCATAAGCAAAGTTCGTGCTTAGTTTCACAGTCGTATTCCGTTCCATTAAAAAAGTTCCATACAAAGTTCAAGCCACCCCCCTCCCCCCTTTTGTAAGTAGAATTTTTCAAAAATATGAGGGTCATTTCATTATTTTTAATAAGCAATGTTTCCGCTCAATTTCACAGTCGTATCCCCTTCCATAAAAAAGTTGCATACAACGGACAAACCCCTCTTTTACCCCCTTAAAATGTAAATTTCCAAAAATCCGTTCTTAGCTGACGTCCACATTACACAAACCATTATCTGACCAAATTTCATGATCCCAGCTTCAGTAGTTTTTGAGAAATCATGATGAATCAGTGAGTCAATGGTATTTTGCTTTTATTTAAATATTTCTATTTCGAAGTATAAATTTTATATTCGTATAAACAATATAAATCTATATTATCTGAACTTTGAATTACAAATGCCACTCGACTAAGTTCGTCCCTCCGAGACATAAGTAGTTAAGTCTCATAATACACAGTAATTGCAATGGCTACCGAAACACTACAGTGCTTATATTGGTGTTTGGCGGCAGAAATAGACAGCAAAATGGTACCAACCCAGACGGTCTCTCGTATATGAGGGACCTACCACCTTGCATATCGAATAACTCGCAAGAACTTAAACTACGGTCACTGTAAACAACACCCGCGACATTTTTCGTGACTAACTTCAGGCCGGACAAGTTATTTAGTGCGTATTATTGAAAAAGACCATTTAGTTACTCTGTGCCTACACATATTCTTACAGCTATATAATAAAATTGCCGTTCTATACGAAAGAAGTTAAAATATTGTTTCCATCTTTCCCATTTTATCGATGCATCATTGTAGTGCAGTGGCAATTCATCGATGTCCTTCTTGAGGAAATCAGCTGAATGTGAGACTACAAACGCTTCTAAGGCTTTTTGTACTGTCTCTCGGTTATTGTTTTTTTTTTGCCAAAAAGTTGTCCATTGTTATTAAACGTGTTATTTTTGTTAGGATAGAGAAGGCCCGTGCCTAGCAGGGGAACATGTATAATACAAGGCTACAATACATGAACATCTGACTCAACCGGAAAGTTGCCACTATCTCATAGACCATAGACGTGAAGTGGCAGTTAGTAGCTGCATTTCAGCGAGTGAGGTCTTCTCTTGGAAATTCTCCATTCCATCACCAAATTAAAATTTTAAAAGGTACAAGAACCTAAAGTACTTGGCGACAAATTAATTTCAACTGTGTCCTAATTTGTACTTTCTGCAAAGATCGTGCGATATTTTTGTCAGTTCATTATCTTATTTCCTTTGGTCCCCCATCTTGTCTAAATATTTTTTTATGAGTACAAAATTAAAATTACCACAGAAAGCTCGTCCGTTCCGTTTGTACAAGCAGGAAATTTCAGATAAAAAAGGCTGGCTTAAGGGATCTTGGGTCAATCCAGCAGGTATTTAGTTTAAGCCGATGAAAAAGTGGTCTGTATTTCACCTAAGTACATGAAAGTGGAGTTTGTGTTCAGATGTCCGCCATAGTTATTATATGTTTTTCATGACATAAAATAATAGTAAATATTAATAGGATTTAATGGTTAAAGTGTAATCATTAAACCACCAGAAAAGTTTGTTTAAATCAGACTACGTATACTGAATTTCAAATCTGAAATACGCGGTCCTTAGTTGTTTCTTATATACGACGGCCTTGTACCAATGAGAAGTTCGCATTATGCAGGTAATATAAAACAATCCTACCGTATACCTTCACAGACTAATACATAATGAAGCCTAGATATTTGTCATATAAAAGTGACACCATTGTGTTTGTGTATTAACTGCGAATATGAAAAGATTTTTTTATTCGTCTGTATGACGTTTGTGTGAACCACAAATATTTGTTTCGGGTCTGGGTGTTTTCTCCCCAGAAGGGTTGATGTCAGGCAGGCGGCCGGTTGTAAAAACTACAAACCAAACCTTTATGAAACATGTTGCGCCGACCCCACTGAGAGTGGTATAAAGGCAAGTAGAAGAAGATGACGATAAAGCAGGTCTCCTGATGGTAAGCGTCACGCCTGCCCATGCAACATTTGTACTACCACTTTGAATTACATAATTCTGGAACTACACGGCACTAGTCACCCCGAGACATGAATTGTTAAGTCTCATAATGCCCAGTAATTATAGTGGCTTCAATGTCCTTAAAATCGAAATAAAATAGTTCGTATGCTTGACGGCTCCTGCCGCAAACTAGATAGAAAAAGCGATTTTACCAACACAGACGGCCTTTCGCACAGTTTTAAAGATTACACTATTAGGAAGCAAATCAAATTGTACAAAAATAAATATAAGCGCCTGTTTCACCACCACCAACCACCTCTTGAGTAAATCCTACTTACCAAATAAAATATGACACATTCAAATACAAAAGTCACACTCTATTATACTCGTATACCAGAAGAAAAACGTCTACTAGGCACTTTCAAAAATAGCAATCGTATACGTTAGTTAATTGGTGATTAAATCTCGGATATTGTGAAATAGGGCCTAAATATATTTTAGTAAAGAAGCTTTATATAGAAATGTTAATTTTAAAGTATATTTGGAATCCACTCAGAGTTTTCAAGGACGGATTCTGGCTATTTCCAGACATTTTATACAATATAACACTTTTAAATTTAATAAAAGGTTTTGTAATACTTCAGCAATCTTTTTCAGAATATTAATATTTCAGCCGGTGGTCCAATATTGAATTCGCGAATAATATCTATGTTTCTCACATTTCAGACAAAAATTGTGTGTGGCGAGATTTCTACCCCTTGAACTACTTTACTAGATGGTAGGTCCCTCGTAAGCAAGAGCTGTCTGAATTGGTACCACCACTTTGTCTATTTCTGCAGCCAAGAAAAAGTGTCTAAGCACTGTTGTGTTTCTGTTTGAAGGACTTTGAAGCCAGTGAAATTACTGGACATTATGACACTTACCAACTTATGCCTCGGGGTGACGAACACAGTCCAGTGCTTTTTAATTCAAAGATTTGTGTGGTGTTGCTTCTGTTTATGGGCAGGCATGGTGCTTACCTAATGGAGCGACCTGCTTGTTTCGACATTCAAGATAATAAAAAAAAGGAAACATTGTATACGCAATACAATACAAATCCGAGTTTTTTTATTACCCCACCTGATGGTAAGTGGTTACCGTCGCCAATGGACCTCAGCAATGCTAGAGAACAGCCAGGCCGCTGACTATACAGTTTCATTTGAATCCCAACTGATATATTCGAGAGTTCGGAAAATGGAATTCGGATATAGTGCGCGACCTTTCATACAGAGTATTTTCGTACAACATCTTAAGCCCAAAGACAACCTTACCTGCACATGGTACACTCTGCTGATTAAAAACTTATAATAATGTGGACCTATAATACCCAATACCAATATACCAAAACCGTCAAATCTATGGAACGAGAAGGCAGCCGGGATAACGCCAGGCAGAAAGAAAGAATAAGTGCTGGGGGTCTAGCACGAATAACTTGCGAGAACGTATTCGTATCGAAATGTCAAATAATTGTTTGAAACTTCATACAAACGCTAGCGTTCTCGATTCGAATACTTATGCGTAAGTTGTTCGTGCTCATCCGTCTTGCAAGAATATTTCTTTTCTAACATATTGTTAGCATTGTCAATATTTTAAACATTATTGTTAATTTCAATACAAATATTAGATAATTATTGCCAATGACCTGGCAACAAAAAGGGTATGGCAACCCTAACGGGACGGTGGAAGCACAAGAAAAGTGACAGCGAGGGACGGTTGTGGGAAAAACGATCGGGAATAAAATAGAAAGATTGTATCGAATGGAACTAAAAAAACGTGTTACATAAATCAATAAACTCTGCATTTTATTCTACGTGAGGTCATCGGCAACATTTCAGAAGTGAGATACGAGTCTGACACCCAGGTATGTTGTAAACTGTTTTTACCCATCGCTTTGTACGTATATTGTTTTTGTGCAATTGTTTGATTCATCATTGTTGGAAAACATGAAACGGCCGTTATTATTATCTAAACATTGTTATGAATATGACTAAAGCAATAAATAGGAAATTACTGATAACGCAAATTAATATTTAAAAAAAAATAACTACCTACAATGTAATTTTATTTCGTACGGCGAATGTTATGTTGTTAGCTAATTACACATTTACGTGTAAACTTTGAGGAATAGATTTGCCATATTATGATTATATTATTCTTACTTAATAACATGGCGAAATGTGGGTGTACTGGTTACAACCTCTGCCTACCCCTTCGGGGATAACAGGCGTGAGTGCGCATGTACTTAATAAAAATTGTCATTTAGTATGGCCAATAACTTATGTTAATTTACCACGGATCAAATAAGTACAAAAACTTACTTCTGTGGTCTATAACAGTCATTGTACGAGATAAAATTACAATTATGGAGATGCGAACATACGCAAAGTACTCATTGGTTTTATCCTTGGTTTTGAATTATTTCCGTGTCGTAACCTGCGATCGCGATTGCGATCGGCCGGCTGCGAGGCGGGTCTCGTGGTTATAATGTACGCTATGGCGGGGGTTGCGGGGTCGATTCCTGCGTCGAGACGGATTACTTCTACATGATTCATATTATGATCAAATATGTTATTAGCAGTATACTTGTTATAATTATGTTATAGCCGCATTTATTTGTGGTGTTTAAATTAATTTAAACAAACAATATAATTTTGTAACACACTAATGGCTAATTTCAATTGTCCTTTAACATTATTTGATAAAAATAGTAATGTCCGACTCAGAGCATAGTGCATACACTCCAGCACTCAATGATCAAGTACGAAAGAGGAAAAGTACCGGCAAAATAGTCTCACAATCAGGGAAATTCGGCGTATTGATGGATTCGGATCTCGCACAGGCAGTCAAGTCAGCGCCATGCGAAACGTAAGGAAAGAGTTAGATCGAGGAGCGATAGTTCAAGTAGGACCCGTTGTAGAAGTAACTCAAGTAGCACTGAGTCCTATACATAGTCATCTGACTCAACCACATCTTCTACCACTCGCCTTAGAAATAGATAGACGCTCGAGTACAAGAAGCCATGCTCGATCACGTAATAGGGGTAGTCAAAATACAAGAGATGATGATGTAATGTCCCGTTTCATTGACGCAATCAGTTGTCAAAGTAGAAACAATTTCATTGGTGCTCAGGATGTTAAACCTAGCTTCGATCCTAGCCTAAAAACTCAGTCCTCTAAATCGTGGTTGAAGAAAGTAAATGAGAGGGCAGCTATATACAATTGGAGTGACAAACAAACTATCTATCATGCATTGCCAAAGAAAACCGGTTTAGCGCGGCGATGGTACGGAGGTCTGTTTTCTGTCAATTTGACGTGGAAAGAGTGGCAAAGAAAATTGCTACATAACTTTCCGGATGATCGCAATTATGCAGACAGGTTAACTGAAATGCTGTCGCGAAAGAGTCGTAGAGAAGAATCTTTAGAAGAATACTTCTATTATAAGTCCAAATTAGTCAGTCACTGTAATATTAAAGGTAAAGATGCAGTTGATTGTATTATACATGGCATTTTTGATCACAATATAAAATTAAATGCTCAGGGAGCTAATTTTAAAACCCCAAGTAAACTTCTGAGATACTTACGTAGCATTACAGTAAAAGAGTTTCGATAAAGAAAGTAAGCGAGGTAACCTATATACAAAGATAAATCCAAATTCACAAATATTAAAATGTTATATTTATTATATCAGTAGGAAGTACGATATTAGGATACTTTTTGTCTCCGTAACGCGTTCCCGTGAGATAGTTTAATAACTATTACATAATACTAGCCCTATATTATATAACGTCCCACTGCTGGGCACGGGTCCCCTCTACTGAATGAGATGGGTTAGGCTTTAGTCCACCACGCTTGCCTCATGCGGGTTAGCAGACTTCACATACCTTCGACATTCTTATGAAGAACTTCTTAGGTATGCAGGTTTCCTCACGATGTTTCCTTCATCGTTAAAGCAAGTGATAATTAACAATTAAATACACACATAACTTAGAAAAGTCAGAGGTGTATGCACTTGGGGCTGCTTTCGAACCTGCGACTTTCGTCTCGACAGTCCATACCACTCCCCGCTGAGCTATCACTGCTTAATAACTATTGATTATTAATTAATTACAAACATATGCATATAAACAAGAAAAACGTTTAATCAGTACATTTACAATTAGTAAGCTGTCTAAATCGTTTTACTATAACATGTAACTTTTTTTATTAATTCAAATATAAACAAACAAATGTGTGATACGACTTAAATAATCTTTTATTTCATGGTTTTTTAAATTCAAGTTAATTGTTTACTTAGAAATGTTAAATTGGAAGTTTAATAACTAAAAACGACTTTAATCAAATTATAAAATTTTAATTTATTCTAACAGTCGATAATACCTTCATAAAATCGTTAATAGCAACTTAGCCGTTACTATTCGTCGGTAATAGAGACAATCGACTTATTAACTTCATTATTTTTTTATTATAATATATTCTTCTATTTAAAAGTATTTAAGGTAATAAACGTAAATTATATATACAAAATTTACATATAAAAATAAAAAAAAAAGTGTGTGTGAAAGCAACTGTTAGTACTAATAATTTAAATCAATTTCACTTGTCTCTTATGAGGGTCGCTAATACCTGCGTTTACCTAATAACTGGCTTTGCATCTGGCACAATAACACCTACAGGTAGAGTGACAATAGATATATCAGTAGACTTTGTGAAAGCAAATGTCGAAGCATTTGTTGTACCGGACGTATATTTGAATACTGATGTTTTGGTAGGGCAAAATGTTACCGAAATGCCTAACGTTATTGTTTTTAAAACAAATTCAAGCCTCATCCTTTATACGGATAAATCAGAGACAGTTACGACTGAATTATTTATTGTGGACGATACGAATGTAAGTACTATGCAATCCGTTAAAGTACGATGCGATAATGAATATACAGGATATATTTATTTGCCTGGTAGCACCTCCTTCAAAAATAGGGAATAAATTATGATTTTACCCATTATATCACATTAATGAGAGTCAAGGGCATATTCCTGTCATAAGACTTACTTCCTTAGATGTTACGCTAAAGGAAAACAGGTTATTAGCCCGAGCATTTTTATTAAGTATTATTATACACTGGTAACCGAATCTCAAGTACATAAAATTACTTTGACTAACGAAAATTCAGATAACACATTTAAAAATCCGAGGATAACAGCTGATATGTTAAATATAGACAGTGATCTGACAGAAAACAAGAACAAGACCTATTGACTGTATTAAACGAATATCGTGACTGTTTCGCTTTGGATTTAAGTGAATTAAGTACTACTAATGCAACAGAAATGCACATACAATTACACGACAATATTCCAGTAACTTATAAGCCGCATAGATTATCTTACAAGGAAAGGTTGGCTGTACGGGATATTGTAAATGAATTGTTAGATTGCAAAATAACCCAAGAGTCAAAAAGAAAAACGGAGAACATAGTTAATGCGTTGATTATCGCGCACTGAACAAAAAGACGGTAAAAAAAAAAACTCATATCCAATGCCGATTATAGACGATCAATTAGATCGACTTAGTGGTAAGGTTTATTTTACCAGTCTCGATCTAAAAATCTGGATATTATCAGATACCCATGGACGAGAAATCTAGACACCTAACTGCCTTCGTAACACATGACGGGCATTATGAATACACGCGAATGCCACTTGGTCTTATTAATGCCCCGGCAGTATTTCAACACATGATTAATAAAGTTCTAGGAAAGGATTGATATGACCTAGCGATTCCGTATGTGGATGATTTGCTGTCACCAGCATCGACCATTGATGAAGAAACAATTGGACTACTTTAACCAAACGTGACTTGGTACCAAGAATTGCTTGGTGGTGGTTACTTTTACAAGAATATAACTTAAGTATTGAGTATAGACCAGGCGAAAATATGCGTCATGTGGATGCTTTAAGTCGAAATCCTGTTCAAGATACAAGTTCAGATGACCTGGATGATACGTATGTTTTTGAAATATAGTCAATTTCGACGACAGAGTGGTTCCACACAGTACAGGTGACCGATCCTAAGTTAAAGCTAGTAAAATCTATTTTAGACAGTGATAGCAAAGATATAAAGGATATAATAGACAAATATACGTTAAAAGAAGGCAAAATCTACAGAAAAGTTAGTGATGAACTAAAATGGGTAGTCCCGAACAACGCAAGGTGGTGGGCGTGTCAACTAAACCATGATGAGGCGGGTCATTTTTCAGTTGGTAAAACTTTACAAAAAATAAAACAAGACTATGGGTTTCCTAAAATGAATAGGTTTGTACGTAAATACGTTACGGCGTGTCTTAACTGCCAATATAATAAAGCTTCAACGTCTAAAAGTAGTGGGTTCCTTCATCCAATACTCAAGGGAAACATTCCGGTCCATACACTTCATATGGATCACCTAGGACCATTTGTTAGAATTAAATTCGGAAACCCATACATATTAGGTGTCATCTATGGCTTTAAATTCATATTTATTCGGGCTGTTAAAAACATAAAGAGTAAGACGACTATAAAAATTCTAACAGACATCTTTGGCATAATAGGTAGTCCGATAGTAATTATTTCTGATAGGGGGACTAGTTTCACCTCGAAATTGTTTGAACAATACGTTAAATCCATTGGATCTTAATGCTGTCGCCACTCCTCTTGCTAATGGACAAATCGAAAGGTACAATCGAACTATTTTAGAATCACTAGCGGCCTCAAATCATGGTTTGGATGAACGAGATTGGAATACTCACATTAACAAAGTTCAATGGAGCCTTAACAATACTAAGAATAAAAGTACTGGTACTACCCCTTCGGAAATTGTATTTGGACGGAATACTACGAATCCAAAAGAAGGACCTATCTTAAATGAAGTCCGTAATTCGGATAATCAAGTCGACTGTATTTATATACTGATAAAACAAAATGTTGTGAAATATGCCACTGAACTGTGGTGCTCACTACACATTTATCTATATTTATTAATGTGCTAAATCTAGTGAAATATACCACTCTAACTGTGGTGATCACTACACATATATTTATATTATAATATAACCAGTGAAAGATGCCGCTGTAGTGCGGTGATCACTACCTGGAATGATCACAAGTGAAATATGCCACTGAAATTGTGGTGCTCACAATATTAATATTATATAGCAAGTGAAAAATTCCGCGACAATGCGGTGATCACTATTTTAAAAGAATGACAAGTGAAACATGCCACTGAAGTTGTGGTGCTCACTATATGATTATATACCTAGTTAAATATATATACTGTTTTCATCAGTGCTCATTGTTATTCTAAATTATATTGATGCGAAATGTGCTGTTTAATTCGCACAGTTCTGTCAAGTATTAAGCTTACCTTTTAATAAACTAAAATTGGATATAATTATTTTAATTTAATATTAATAGGCATCTACGCCTAAAGTGATTTAAAAGAAATAAGATAGCAGCAGATTTTATGAAACAACTTGCGACATTTATGTCACGAGGTAAGTAAAACCTCGTACTATATGAGATAATATTTATTCCAGAAGTCCCAAATAACCACAGCAAGCAAAACATCCAGTCAATCAGTAACCAGCAGTCTAAGCGATGTGATATAGGTATAAGCGCCAGGTCTCCCTTAGCCCCATAGTATAGATATGCACTGTAATAAAATTGTTTGGAATCGGGATTATTTAGATACTTATAAAATTGTACTCATACATTACAACACTAGCTATAATAATACTATATCATCAAATAATTTAAAAACTGAAAAATCTTTATTTTACTATGAAAGATACAATTGTATAAATATTATATTGCATAGATAAGTAACTAGAAACACTAAAAATGTCAAATAATTTAACTATTCAGTTTATGCTACTTCACATTTTCTTGTTTTGTTTTTTTAATGTACATAACTACTATCAGAAAATATTAACGAGAAGTATTGTCTTTATTAGAATCATTGTCATAAGTATCTAATATTTTTGTATAGAGACACACAAATTGATCGAATGGCCGAATCGGAATAGGGGCATTCCGTTAACAGGACGGCCGTCTGTTAGCATTGTCAATATTTTAAACATTATTGTTAATTTCAATACAAATATTAGATAATTATTGCCAATGACCTGGCAACAAAAAGGGTATGGCAACCCTAACGGGACGGTGGAAGCACAAGAAAAGTGACAGCGAGGGACGGTTGTGGGAAAAACGATCGGGAATAAAATAGAAAGATTGTATCGAATGGAACTAAAAAAACGTGTTACATAAATCAATAAACTCTGCATTTTATTCTACGTGAGGTCATCGGCAACAATATCTAAATTAAACTCTTGTCTTAGCCAATTAGTACCTACATACACCTGAAGCACAAGGGAGTATATTCGATAAATCTAATTAGCACAAAGGTGAAGCCTTTAGTGTGATATAATTAACAACGCGTTAAGTCTACCTACATTAATTTGTGCGAGTATTTTCGTAATTAAATTTTATTCTTATCATGCCGTCATTTTGTGGCAAAGTCTTGAAGGTTTTCTCAGATTACAGTATTTGTGAAACTTATATAATTAGGTATGGCTGACGTACTTACTTTTAAATAGAATAAAGATTTTAGGGGCAATTTCTTTCCTGTATACTATTATATAATGATCCTCCGTGACTTAATAAATAAGCACTTTTCTATTCATATAAACTAACATATCCTGACTGATTTATTAAATTATAATAGCGTATTCCTATGACATAATACCGGTACGGAGAAATTTTTAATAGCATCCCTAAATGGATAAAAGGGTTATAAAGTTTGTAAGGAAAATAATAATTATCTGTTCTGTTCAAAACTTGGAATTAATGCGTAACTTAACTACACACGTATGTCGATGTTTTTCAAAATTACATTCGTAAGGTCGCCCCTCAAAGGGGGTCGGAAAACTTGTATGGAAAAATTACTTTCACCCCAGAAAACCTTTCAGAAGCTAGTATGAAAAATAAGGAGACATATTAAAAAAATTAACAGACATATTTCTTTGAATTGTCAAATACTTCTTACCAACGAGATGAAAGTAAGAAAAATAATCTTTTGTTCGGAATTCATTTAGGCTCGTTTTCGGATTACAACAGGTTCTCGGAAGCCACTCGGCCGGATAAAAACTTTTTACACCGTCTAGCAGTAAACAAAGCACTTTACTGGACATAATATTGTTTTTATCTAAGTTTACCTACACGGATAATAAGGAAAAGGGATCAAATACTAAACATTTAAACTAATGTATTTCTCTAACCATTTCCACAGAGATGTTACAAGCGAATTGATTAGGAATGATGTTATCTAAACAAATATTTTTATTGGCAATACGTTGTTGATATTTCATTATTTGTTTTATTTTTGACTGCCTCGGAGGCGCAGTTTTAATGCGTACGCGTTACTACTGCTCTGCTAAGTCGGGTAAAAGTGATATAGGGTTTTTCTATCACGAAATGCTTAATATTAGTTACACCTCTGCCTACCCCTTCGGGACTTACATGCGTGAGTGCGTATGTATGTATGTTTCATTTTTTCACGTAATGTTCGTGGCGTGGTAGCGCCTAAACAAGTGGACTAATTCGATTTTTTTTTATTTAAAAGCTAGTGTAATAAATATTATTTAAGCTACGTTTGAAGACATTCTATTTAGCCGTTTAGAAACTACGTAGGTTTTCATTATCAGGTTATATAAAATTTTCTTTATTAAAAGTATGCACACTGGGGAGTGTAAGTGGACCACCAACAATTTAGGTTCAAAGCCAACCTCACCTGCACGTGGAACTCTCTGCTGATTAACGGACAAGGCAAAGGCGAAACTTGGCGTTAAGGGTTTCTACGGCTGGCCGCTTTCCTAACGTCAACCCCTCTGGGGAGAAACACCCAGACCCGATATAAGTATTTGTGGATCACACCAACCTCTCGCTTCACAGCCTACTCGCCCACTGCGCCACGGAGGTTGTCTCTTAATATTATCCTAATCTTAATCCTTTTTTAGAAGGCGTAATTTATAATATTGATAATACAAACAATCGATGACATTTATGAAGGAGACATAAATCGCCTATAAGAGGACGTTAAAATTCCCATTTGTTATATCTAGACCCGAAGTAGACCCCTTCGAGAAGTAATTCCTAAAAGATTTATATCTTACACACTTGAAAATTAAGATGTTCACATAATAATATTGAAGATCTAATATAAATTATTTAAAACCTGACGTATTTAATACGCAACACCACACAGAACTTTGAATAACAAAGTATTGCATGGCACTGGAATGCGTTCGTTACCCCGAGACATAAGTTGTTAAGTATCATAATGCCCAGTAATTTAATTGGCTCCAATATCCTTCAAACCGAAACACAACAATGTTTATACACTGCGCTAAATAAAGACGAAGCGGTGGTACTCACCCAGAAGGTCTCTCGCATTCGAGGGACCTACCACCTTTTGAAAGTTTTGAAAATATATTTTTTCCTAAGCTACGTCAAGGTCCACTTTTGTCCCAAATTTGTTATTCAAATTCATTCAGCCGTTAAGTGATTTATTAACAAACATTTAAATTAATAAACTTTCACATTTATAATACTATATAAGAAAGATATTATAATATTAATATTCCTCTTCAGATCAGATGGAACATTAATTTAAAACTATATAATTACTTAACATCGCGATGAATTTTTAATATCAACAGTCTTACGCAGTAAACTATGTTTAAAATTATAAATATTTACAAAGAGAAAATTTTTGTTACAAAATAATTAACAAAATGTTTACTCAAATTATTAGGATACAATATTTATTGAAGTTCGGGCAGTCCAGGAATTAACAATAGGTCCAATTTAAAAATATATGCACACGGTACACCATTGTTTCAGTTGCGACGAGTGCTACCAATTAGCGGGGGCGTGCAATCCGCATCGTTGATTGCTGTTGCCACTGCGACCCGTCAGGATGGTCGCCAGCCGACAGTTTGTGACCGAAATTCAATTTTTATCACTGGTATATAATATTTTCAGAAACAAAGTTTGTAGATAAAGTTTTTCGTTCTAGAACCGAAATTTATTTTTAACATCCAACCTAAAAAGGGTGGCTTGACTTTACCCTATTTGTCTGTAAAGGAATCAACTTATTTTAATCCGGATTTTTTAAAGCTGGTTTAATCGATATAGCTCTTAACTATTTTTAAAGAAAATCTGTTCAGTCATTCAAAAGTTACAGATGTTATTATATAAAATTGACGTATAGGTTTTTACAGGTTTGAATGTATATTTTTTTAAGCGTTTGGATTGGTAGTCTACAGTTAACACAATATAATAAATTCTGATGTACAAAACATATGAGTATATATGGGACAGCGAACAAATCCTTATGTGGAAAATTTAATAACTCTCTACAAGAACAATAAATTTGAGTCAGCAATAATTTCACAGAAAACCCACAATACTTTATGACCTCAGAACATGCGCTATGTTGGACAAATTAATGTTTCGCAATGAAAATTACTTCGAAATCTCTTTAAAGATTTAGGATCCTTTTCTGAAATAATGTAGCGTAGGAAACTATGCGGCCTACCACGTCTCTAGCTCAACTTGGTATCCATTTTGCCGCAAGTTCGGCCCACTGTCTGGCATCCAAATACCGAAGTGGGCAAGACATATAGCCATAATAAAATTCGTTCGCCAATAACAATTACAATTTGTCTTCGATAGCTTCGATTTCACGATACTCTCTTGTGCATTTTTGCACTTGGAATCTCGTTATAAAGAAATACAATATAATATTTTCAAAGCTATATCGGCCATCATTGTTTGTTTTTTAAACAAATCAAAATTATTGAAGACGTAAATAGTCACAAATACTCATAATGTCCAAGTAAATATTAAATAACAGATAACGATTATTATAAATTGATTAGGATTTAGCATGAAATAATGTATTTCATGCTAAAAGCAGCGATAGCTCAGCAGAGAGTGGTACGGACTGTTAAGATTAAAGTCGCAGATTCGAAACCAGCCTCAAGAGCATCATACACCTCTGAAATTTCTGTGTGTGTGTTATTTTGTTATATTATGTTTTATTATTATATCTGTATGTGTATATTAATTTTTGATTATCGCTTGCTTTAACCGTGAAAGAAACATCGCAGATACATACGCCCCTTCATGTATATTGACAGGGGTTTTTTTTGTAATTTGCTGTCTTAGGCCGACTTGCACGACGATCCTAAATTTTAATAATAACATTTTCATACGGTTTGACGTTTCTAAAACAGGTTTAGTAGGTTAAACTCGATTTAGAATCGTCGTGCAAATAGACCTTAGACCGTTAAACCTATTTGCTGTTTTATATTTAAATTGTTAAGTAACATTTAATTGGGCATTGTGAATAGGCGCTCATATAAACTCACAAACAATCTTTTACTCTTATATTTACACAAACCATTGAGTTGACAATTAAAATTATTTGTCGGGATTTATGTTATAAATGTTAGGGTATCCACACTCATAAAATGTTACATATGAGTATCCGAGCATGACATTTAGTTGCTTGCTGAAGTAAAAATACATGCCTCAAAAACTATAAAAACTTAAGCATCAAAACTATCCTCTTTATAGCAGGATCAAACTTTTCTTCCTAAATTGGTTACGCAACTTATGTGTTACAACCTTATATTGCTTAAAGTGCTGCACCTGTAACAAATAGGTTAGTTTACGTAACTTTGCACATCTCCGGAAAAGTACCCATCCTCTGGTGTAATAACCAGAGCGCCACCACTCTGCTTTATGTCACAGCAAACAAATGCATGAGATGTTACTCGGTTTCGGAATGTTATCTATTTAAAACCTTTTTATACGCTTTATCTTATATATAAAAATCAATTGCTGTTCGTTAGTCTCGCTAAAACTTAAAAACGACTTGACTGATTCCTATGATTTTTTTTGTGCGTATTTGAGTGGGTCCCTGGGTGGTTTATATTCACAATTGGGCCCGGTAGGTGGCGCTGCTGTAGTTGCGGGTGAAACCGCGCGGGACAGCTAGTTTGGAATAAAAACTAAGACGTTGAAATAACACGTAAAATGTTTATCAAGCTATTCATTATACTACGTATGTGATCCAAATAATGTGAATAATTTTACTGTCATAAAGAGCTACGCTGTAGACAGTTTTGCCTACAGCTTGAATGGGCTGACTCGACCGGCTTATTACCTCTGCATCACAGAAGTCATGTAAAGAGGAAATATTTGTTTGTTCCTATGTAAGAGGTACTCTTTGGAATTACTGAGCTGATTTAAAAAAATATTTCACTAACAGGAAGATACACTAGCCCTGAGCAACTTAGGCTATATTTCAATGCAATTTGTGACCACGAAGAATTATTCATAAACGTTTTTGCTTAATCGGATGTCCCGTACATATTTCCACTACGACCTAATCGTCTTCAGACCAGATATCCTGTTATACAACTCTCCTCCTTCTTCCGTCTGTCCTTATCCCACTTGCAGTGGGGTCGGCACAAGATGCTATTTAACATTGCTACAGAATGATTTGGCTTATAGTTTTTACGACCGGTCGCCTGCCTGATGTCAACCCCTCTGGGGAGAAAACAACCAGACTCGAGATAAATATTTTTTCTTGGTGCGGGAATCGAACCTGCACACAGCTGGCTACTCGCCCACTGCGCCGCGGACGCTATCAGTTCTGTTAAACAGCCCTATTTGAACTTAAACGTTTAAAATTTTTGAAGAACGCATAGTACATAACATAAAGATTTCCATTGAAATTAAACTTAAGTTTATACGGATTTTATCGCGAATTAATTTTAATTTTAGTCCCGACGTTTCGGTAGCTTTTCAGCCTTCGTGGTCACGGGAGAGACTGAGTAATATTGGCGTAAACATAAGATATCACTATAAAGATTTCCGTTTAACCATTAATGCTACTCGGGTGGAGTCGCAGGCAAAAGCTACCTAGTTCTAAATAAAATAAATATGCTGGAAAGGAACATAACTTCATGTATGTAGCCTAGAAGACAGAAATAGAGGTATGCGGCGGAACAGTCTCAAGAATATACAAGTTTAATCGAACCGTATTCTGAATAACAAAAAAAAATAACAAAATCTAGCGTTTCAAGAATAATATCTTGAAACTTCTTCCGTAATAACAAACGTCTTATGTATTCTAGCACGTCTCGTTTGAAGGTGACTTTTCAGAGTTTTCATAACAAATATTTATTCCGTGAATGCGGTGTAGTACGAAATACGTATTCGTATATTAAAGATTCCTGACTGCAAGCTGGCCACTTTATTCTGCCGGTTTGTTTTACACAAGATGGGAATTTAAACAGTGTCAGGGTTGCTACTATTAAAAATAAATAAAGACTTATCATGTACATGGACCACACTGAAATACATCCACATTCAAAAGTGTATTTGAACAATAAGCACTAATTGTTTGTGAACTGCTTGGCGCACGTGAGAGTAATATATTTTTCTATTTACATATAATTCATACAATATTAGTATTACCCGGTCGAAATATTTTAGTAAATTTGTATATACTTAAGTTAAATGTACTTAGCTTATATGTATTAATAGCTAATTACGTTTTTCTATGTGTCTATGCTAATAGTTAACTGGATCACAATATTACACTTTTATAAACTGTCCCTTCTCATCATAAAATTATCATTTTCTCGATGATTTTCTCCAATAGAATATATTGACAGCCTCCGCGACGCAATGGGCGTAAAGCCGGTTGTGAAGCGAGAGACCGCGAGGGCGCTCCGAGACAAAATGTTTAAAAATCCACAAATATTTGTTTCGGGTTTAGGTGCTTTCTCCCAGACGGGTTGACGTCAGGCAGGCGGCCAGTCGTAAAAACTACAAGCCAAATATTTTTGTAACATGTGTTAAAAAGCATGTTGCGCCGACCCCACTGCGATTGGGATAAGGGCAGGTGGAAGAAGAAGGAGGCGAGTATATTGCCGAATATACTAAATAATACGCTATTCTACCTATTGTATTAGTAAAAGCTTTTAAACTGGCAACCCTACGTAAACTACAAGCAACTCGCACCACCGACCTTCTAACAGACGTATTTATTGTGCATACATCTTTTTGTAACATGTGTACAATTCGTAAATAAATAGCGGCCGCTTTCAACTGTTGTCCTGAGTGCCAATTCGTTTCTCACTCGGCAAATAAAAGGTCGGCCATCAACGATCCCGGGTCCGTATATCCATTTGCCACGGCGTCCAAGGATAATCGTGTCGTTTTTTCATTCAAAATCGATAGCACTCGGAACTGAGAATTTCCAAGGAGTATTCTAAATTAAAATCGGATCCATCCCATAAAAGTCGATTGTGTTCAAACTGAGTCAGCTGACCAAGTAATTTATCTCGAAATTGATTTATCGATTTGATTGCACGCCTAGATGGCAGCGTATTGTTCTTTTTTGTTTTTCACGCTCTGATTTTGTATCTACTTAAAAAAACTGTCTAGAAATCGAAGTCGGAGAGCTGGGTTTCAAAGACGCTTTGATACCGTAGAGCCTAAAGGCAAGTTATTCAGAGGACTGGGGTGGATAATGAGTATTTATGCCTAGCGTATATGAACATTTTTTTATGGCATAGGCCGGCAAACGAGCAAGTGGGTCACCTGATGGAAAGTGATCTCCACCCCCCATTTACGCCCACAATACCAAAAGGATCATGGGCGCGTTGCCGACCTTAACGGAAGGGGATAAATAAGAGATTGGGAAGGGGAAGGAGATTTGGGCCTCTGGATATCTCACTCACCGAACGAAACGCAGCAGCAAGCTGCTACTTTACGCCGGTTTTCTGTGAGACAGTGGTAACGACCCGGATGAGCCGGCCCATTCATGCTGTATACAAAACTGTGTACAGCGTGGCTCTACCACTCAAGAAAAAGTTAATGGTATGTCTATTTAAAGTCGCGTCGATAACTATCCAGGTACACGAACGAAGCACGAAGCTAATCCAACAGCATCGTGGGGGTAATAAGACTGGGAGACATAATATCTCCGGAACTGTTTAGGTACCAACGGGTAGAACGTTTTTAAGACGCTTGATTGGAAAGGACAGGACTTTAATGGTCAATACATCTCCCACCTACGATTTGTAAATGACATTATCATCATGGCAGAATCTCTGGAAGAAATACTGAACGGACTTAATCGCCCTTCAAGACGAATGGGTCTGGAGGTAAATACTGACAGAATGAATTCCAACAAATAATAAAATAAACAAAAAGTCGCGAGTCCAACTCGCGTTTGATCGATTCTTCTAACCGAATTAACTAATACGCAAATATAGATAAGCAAATAGGGCAAGAGGAGCGCGGTTTTTAGAAGGGGGCGTGACTCTAATAACTTTCGGAATCCCTGAGCTAATTGTATGACTTACAACAACACTATAAAAATCAACGTCCGCAATGTCTATAACAACGAAATTAAATAGCACTAAGCAACATTAAAAAGGTAGACAAAATAAAAACAAACAAACAAAGTTTTCCACATGATAACTCGATTGCAATTCGGTACTTTGGCTTTAGTCCAAAATACGTACTTAAAACACCTAAACAAAGTTCTGCCGTGTCGTTACTAGCCTCACGCGTCATTATTTTGAGGCTTTAAGGCTTACAAGTGGCTGTTCTCTGCAATCGCACTGTATTTCAGGACTATAATCCGGTCGGAGTTAAAACTTAAGGGCTGGTATTTATTTGTTCCGCATCAGTTTCTTTGTTTATTTTGCATCGGGCTTTAATGTTAATAAAGGGTAATATTAAACCCATCTAAACATACGCACTCACGCCTGTAATCCCCGAAGGGGTAGGCAGAGATGTAACCAGTACACCTTCATTTCGCCGAGCGTATCTCCGTCCCACGATGTGATAGGGGGCGAGCCTATCGCCATACCGGGCACAAATTCCAGACTCCGGGCTGATACTAAGCATTTCGTAATAGAAAAACCCAATACCACTTTACCCGACCCGGGGATCGAATCCGAGACCTCAGCGTTGGCCTCAATCGTAACGCGTACGCATTACAACTGCGCTATCGAGACAGTCTGATGGTGTAAAATGATGTTCCTATTTATTACTTTTCATTATCCTCGGACTTGTACGTTCAAACTCCGCGTACAACAATAACCTTTTGAACTCGGTGAGTACAAACTACTACTTTACCTACTTCATACTTGAGAAGAACAAGTTATTCTGTATCATGTTAAAACTTTACATGTCTATTTTCCAACGTTACAATTATGTCATATCTAAAGTCTCTTCTATACTTAGAGTATAAAACATGGTCGCTTTCCGCATCTGTCTGTTTATCCGCTAACTCCGTCTAAATCACGCAACGGATTTTGATGCGGTTTTCATTTCATTTTTACAATTTCTTCCGGAAGATTTATATGTATGTAAACAGAACACAGACAACACAGAACTTTGAATTACAAAGCACTGCATGGCACTGGACTGCGCTCTTCATAGATATAAGTTGTTAAATCTCATAATAGCCAGTATTTCAGTGGCTTCAATGTCTTTCAAACCGGAACACAACAATGCTTACACACTTGCTTGGCAGCAGAAATAGACAAAGCGGTCGTACCAACCCAGACGGCCTCTCGCATACAAGAGACCTACCACCATGTAACCACCTCTGCCTATCCCTTCGGGGATTGCAGACGTATGTATGTCATATCATGTCCGTAATCATCAGCACTACCATCTATCTTCGTTTTCAAAAGCGTTTCCCTCACATGTATACAAAGGGATATAAAGTAATGTATAATAAAGGTTGTCTGGAAGAGATTGCTTCTAGCAATAAGACCGCCTATTGTCTTCCATAGGTTTAGCACTAGATTTTTGTTTTATTTTAAATTACTTGCACTGTAAATGGTTTGCAATAAAGAGTTTTGTATTGTATACATCGAGAAAACGCTGAAATAATTAATTATTCAGCACTTGAGTACATTCCGCTGTGGTATTGATTATTAAGAGTAACGTCCACGTTAAGTAAGGTTACGGGTACTTTTCCTAACCGACGGTCCACCCTCTTCGACTTTTTAACCCATTTTATTCAATCGTTAGGGGGATTTTTGGTGGTGAAAAGGACCTTTAGAAATATGACATGATTAGAAATGTGATGTCTGTAATAAATTTTGGTTTGTTGACAAATTATATGGCGTCTCTGATTGATGGTTTACAAAGACTCATGGTGTAATTAAAATGAAATATAATCTCACGCCCGTATCGTCGAAAGGGTAGGCAAAGCTGCAATCAGCAGTTTTTACAAGTAGACAGACTGTAGACAGTTTTGTTTACCTATACTTGGATTAGTACATAGCCAATTTTGTATCCTGGAAAAATTAAATTCACGCGGCGGATCCATTCATCCATCAAGCAAAAGTTAGTTATAAAATAAAATTATAAATTGTCATTTCTCGAAAATTCATATTACTGTTCTTTAGACTGAACATACCATGAGAAAAATTATAACTATTCTTTATCAATGGACAATATATTATGTCTAAAAACTTATAAATCTGATTAACAAAGCCATAACTCCAGAAGTTAGACAAAAACAGTAAATATGTGCTACGAAGCAATCAAGCGGATAGTAAAATATGAGCTCGACTATAATCAATAGGAGAAAAAGATGTGACTTCATCGCATAAAATTAATATCAAATACAAATTTAGAGAGAAACCATAAGGCTCACCGGAATTAAATTTTGAATCTTACTGTCCACTTAATTGAGTGGTATATCGCTTGATAGAACACTTAATTCCACTTAAGCTACATAAACTTCAGAAAAGTTGCTTAAGGTGGTTAGGTCACGTTTTGAGGAAACCACAGGAGTACGTCGGTCGCAAAAGCCTGTGCCAGATCGTACTAGGAGTACGATCCTGCGGTCGGTTCAAAAAACCCTGGCTTGTCGTATTAGAGGGAGACATGAGAGCCAATGGCCTTACTACAGAGGATGCTCAAGATCGGGCAAAGTGAAGAAGTCTTAGTAAAAAGGCGGACCCTGGATCTAGCCGGGATAACGCCAAGTAGAAAGAAAGAAAGACAAGCAATTAAGTTTGGCTAAAACTTATTATGAGGGTCATCGAAATATTTAAATGGAAATAATTAAGTCTCGAAACTCTCTAAACTAGACTAAAAATCACTAAAACTAAGTTTATTTTAGTTTAACATTTGTAATTTATTTCTTTATTTTTGAATAATTCCCCTACTGGTACCAATGTATCAATTCAATTTAATAATTTTAGAATCAAATTTTGTGCTTTCGTATTGTAGTCATAATATAATCCGATACAACAATAGAATAGCATAGTCCAAAATCTCTAAACTATTATATCTGTGTATCTCCTAAGAGTAAGGAACATTGGAGCGGTATTTCCATATCGTAATGTCGTCACATGGGCGAGCCTATCGCCATGTTAGACTCAATCCAATCTCGGGCTAATCATATTGTGCTTTGAACCGAAAAACTCGTGCGAACCTTTTCCCGCCTCCGCGTCGTGGGAATCCATTGATTTCCGAAAAAGGTATACTTGATGCAATTTTACACCATAGTAAGAAACGGATCCCCGAAATCTATCTAAGTCTCTTTAAATATCTCTATGTGTTGTATATCACTCTATACTCGAAATGTACTCAGTAACGAAATCTTTACCAAAAAACAGGATTGTAAATCCTGAAAAAATCTTGACGTCAATTAGAAAAACATCTAACTTTTAAATGGATGAACAGATTTTCTTCAATCATAGTTAAGACTGCTTTAAAACAAACAAAAAGAACACATTCAAATCTATCCATTAGTTTTTACGCTACGGCACATACATATCATCGAGGAATATTATTCGTAAGTATTTAAGACGAGCATTATAAAACTTGTAACTCGTGGTGTAAGTTAATACCCCTCTTTTAAGGGGTTAAAAAACTACAATATAAACTATTCACAGAAAAATAAACTCTATAAACAATAGCATAGAGCGACAACGCATAACAGGACCGATACATACGAAAGTAGCTACTTCCTAGATTCTTTATAAAATATGCCGTTGAGTTATGAAGGAACGTCTCTCGAAACATGGAGCTATTCTGTTAAAAGAATACTTAAACGCGAAGGATTCATTTCTTATTCCATAATAGAAACGTGTGAAGTATACAAATAGCATTTTAGCTAGTCGATATTAGAATACGGGTTAGTTCCTTAAAAGCTCGTTTTAGTGTAAGGGAATGAAATTTCACCCACTCCAACAATACTTTTAGTATTTCACATGTTATTAATAGTATGCCTTTAGTTACTGTGTAAATTTTTGTTAAAAATATTTTTTGTTTTATTTTTCTGTTGTCAGGATTGGCAATACCTATTTATCATACGTAATCTCAAATACTAATCCCGAATTAGGATGCTTTAGAGTTATCCGTTGAGAAACTTTCCAATTTTCACTCGTACTTTATCTTTAGAATTTAGGCAAATTTATATGGAACCATTCTCGAAATAAATCTAACTGGGTACGAAAAGAATCTACAAATTGGTACCTTTTATATATTTAAAAATATAGACAAATTGAGAATCTCTTCTTTTTTGAATTCAGTTTATAAATTCAAAGGTCCATTATTAAACAATGTTTCAAAATCGGTGAAAACTAATTTGAAGATAAAAAATTATATTCTTTCAGACATATTTAGGGAATAACAAAACGATACAAAATCAATAAACTCTTTACCCGTTATGGAAATTAGACTCGTTTCAAGCACTCCATCTCTAAAAATGTAAAGCAACTTATAAATTCTTCCGAAGTCAAACAAAAATGTTATGGTTTATTTAATCCTAACTCTGCATGGAAGTATAAGTATGATTGAGTATTAATATTATGAGTATGGGTATGTAATGCTTGCAAAAGTATATATGTGCTTGCGGCGGCGGCCGGCGTCGTGTGCCGGGTCGGTCACTACTTTGTAACATAGCCGATGGCAGGCACACGTATCATACTCGTGAACGGGTGCTGCTTCTGTGGACTGGTCTGCTCAGACTGTTTTTGCTTGTTTAAAACTTTAATCTTATTTCATAGTCATCTTCATAGTATTAATTAATTTATCGTACTCATGAGGATCATACGCAAAAATCATTATAATTTCGTTATTTTACTTTATAATGTTCCTCATTGGCATACATTGACCTGTTTTAACTCTAATTCAAAATAAATTGTATTAAAGTAGTGCAAATATTGTAAATCAATGTTGAAAAAAGCAACGTTGTTTTCAGCAAGGTTCTTGTCCTTTCCTCTTTAACTAAACAGCATTCCAAACTTGCGGTAGAGTTAAAATTTGACTGAATCTAAATTAATGATTAATAAATACACCCAACAGTCAAACACATAGTCTGGACCCCACACTAGGTAAACCTGTATCGTGGGTATCGGGAACTACGAGGGACTTGCATTCCCACAACAACCAGACCCGAGACAAATATTTGTGGACCAGACAAACATTTGTCTAGGTTCGGGAATCGATTCACGGCTTCACGCTTCGCAAACTGCTACTCGTCCACTGCGCCACGGAGGCTATCGTGTAAATAATGTTATAACATTTTATAGATTCAATAAATATTTAGATTTGATTTGGATTGATATCTGATTTCGTAGTTATCAGATACTTCTAATCGCTACACGATAAGATCGTAGGTATTTGTAACGAGTACATCCGCGGCAACCTTGGTATCCACGACGTGGCTGTCAAACTCCACGAATTTTTCCTTAAGGTGGTATGGTCGCGTACTGAGGAATCCACAGCAGTACCATGCAAATTCCATGTGTAAGTTTCCGCTAATGGCCTAAAAACCTATTGTAATGGCTTATTAGAGGGAGACATGAGAGTCAATAGTCTCACCACTGAGGATACTCAAGAGCGGCGAAGTTGAAGTGTCAAAGCCGCAAGGCGGATCGGCAACACAAACACAAATCAAAAATTTATAGACCACACTAGCATTTGCTTGCGGCTCCGCCCGCGTGAACGGCCTTTTCCAGGATAAAAAATTGCCTATGTTCTTATCCAGGTCATAGTCTAACTGCGTGCCAAATTTCATCTAAAACCGTTTAGCCGTCGAAGGGTGATTGACTAACAAACATCCAAAGCCATAATAAACTCCCTAAAATCCAAACTTTCACATTTATATATAGTACTCGTAGTATAGTATAGTAGGAGTAGGATTAAATTTATATGAATGGAGAACTTCTCAGGATGAGATGTTTCCTTCACCATTCAAACGAGCGATAATTAACAATGAATATACACGTAACTTAGAAAAGTCGGAAGAGTATGCTCTTGGGACTGGTTTCGAACCTGGACTTTCGTCTCAAGAGTCCGTACCTACCAATCCCAGCTGAGCTATCGCTGCTTTTGCTCTTTAATAAATGAAAAACACTTCGCAGCCGGCTTCTCGCCCCCGCACCACGAACGTTGTCTAGTAAGTAGATATATTTTGTCATTGATCCCAATAGAAGGGATACTTCAAAAGTTTCAAATGTCAATACCCAACTACCTATCTATTGAAGAGTAATGCAAACTTTGTGAAGACGTCTGTGAGCGATCGTTCTAACACCTCTTTATACATAGTTGTGAAGTTAACGTAACTTTCCTAACTTATAAGTTATATCTATTTATACTTGTCATACACGCATTGATTTTTAGGGACCCGTTTACAGTTACAGTTTACATAACTCCAATAGATGATCACATGTTCATATTTCAATAAAAGATGTAAATTGCTGACTTTGTTATTAGTATTGTACGGTATATACACGTACGACGTACATCGAAAACTTAACTTTTTTTATATAGCATAGGCCGGCAAACGAGCAAGTGGGTCACCTGATGGTAAGTGATCCCCACCGCCCATGTAAGCCCACAATATCAGAAGAATCATGGACGCGTTGCCGACCTTAAAGGAAAGGGATAATTAAGGCATTTGGGCCTCGGGATATCTCACTTACCGTACGAAACGCAGCAGCAGGCCGCTACTTAACGTCGTTTTTCTGTGAGGCCGTGGTAACGACCCGGTCGAACCAACCCATTCGGGCTGTTGGGAAAACTATTTTGTGTATATTTTCATTTGATATTACTGAGTTTGTTATTTAAATAACAGAGAGATGATCTTACTTAAGTGCCACTTCCACGTCCCTTTACACCAAACATTCAGAACCGCAAGTTTTGTCATAACATAACCCATATTTCTACATGATACATGAGCGTCAATGCCACGCGACGACATTTTTTATCCAAGAAAACAGCAGTTCCGCAATCTGTTATGCTTTCAAAAGTACACGCGGGAATAAAAGGATCCGGAAATATTTTTGCACCTTTTGTGCCGATGAAGCTTCCCACCGCGCAACATAGGTGGCGCTATAAACCTCCATAGTTTTCCTCTAGAGAGAACCCGGCGATTGTTTCACTCCCCGCTCGATGAAAAGTTATTTTCTATTTCCTCAGAAAGCGTGTTATCTACGTTCTCGCCTACGCCCGATAACGTGTATAAGTGTAAGTTATGTAATAAGGACTATTTTATATACTGTAAAGTTTATTGCTTTGTATTGATCTTGTTAGTGGAAGTAGGTATATGGTGTGAGAGTTTATGATTTGTAAAGCATTTAACGGAGAACTATGTTTTGATAACATAGCCTGATAAAGAAAGAAATATTTTATAAAGCCAACTCACCTGCACGTGGTACTCTGCTGATTCACGAACGAGGCAATGGCGAAACTTAGTTTTCGTTGTGGGTTATAGGGGCTAACGGCGGGTCGGCCCGCATAATATCAAATCCACCGTCAAATCATGAGGAGAAGGGGGACCCTGGCATTAAACTGAGATAACACCAGCGAGTAATAATGAAAAAAAATACCAAAAAGCTTATGAAACGTTGCACGTCAAACTAGTGTTACCCTCATATTAGTAATAGCACCATTATTGGTGTTAGTGAAGGTAGTCGGGGGAATAACTACGTAAAGCGGGTAGATAATAAGATTGAGATGTGGTGGAGGTGATTGCTAAGGTATATAAGAGGGCGCGTTATTATTTGAGGGAACTTAGTCGTGCTTAGAACTCTTTCGTGGTAACACTGCTCGAGTGTAGTTAGAATTGTGAACAATCATAGCAAGTGTAATAAATTGTGAAAAGTAATATAATATTGCATTTAAGTTATTTATCTTTATTGAATGAAAAGTGATTGTGAGTTTACACTAGAAATACGCAGCAAGCTCATGTGCTATGATTTGGCGCAGAACACAGCGGTATTTTTCAGTGAGCGTGTAAAGTACAATAGTGACAATACCGAACGAAATAAATAACCAATAAATGAGCATTTATATCACTTCTTTTGAACATATTTACTAACAACTTCAGTAGTATTGAAAGGCGAATTGTTGAGATTTATTAAATCATCTCAAGCAAAGAGCACGCATGTCTTTCTATGAGGAATGTTTCGTAAATCTTTTCTACCTTGTTATAAACCCTAGGGTTTGAATGTTTATTCCATGATACTTCCCAAACCTTAATTTCTGAATTATGAGCTTTTTGTGTTTTGAAGTGATTACTGTCGTTTGGTATAAAATAATACTCGTCTCACGTTACTTCTAACATATGCCTACAGTTACTGTTAAAATAACTCGAAATATAATGTAATGTATTTTATTTACTTACTAGCTTTTACTTGTTCCCTGCTTTATAAACTTTATTGAACATTCTTAGGAAATCTTTGATTATTCAATATAAATACAGTTGTCTTTCTCAATTTTCGAGTTAACTCTCTGCGAAATTTCAATTTAATTGATTCTTTATATTACTATTACTTTAAAGTCTGCCACAATATTCATGATATTACCTACAGGTACGGCATCTTAAAGTCGTTTTGAAAGTTTACTTTAGAAATTACTTGCGCGTACTTGCACTGCAGTCAGATTTTAATGTAGGTATTATACATGCGCATAAATCAGCTTAAATCAGGCAATACGCATCAGTACTATCCAATTTTACAGTGCAAATCTCGCATCGGGTGATACGGTTACATTTACATAAAACGTTTGTAAATTAATTACGACCAGATTAATGCAAACAATTACTAAGTTGCGACATCCGTTTGCGAGGTTTATGTATGTTTTGCAACCAGAAAATAGATGCGAGATTTAAAAAAATACAACCAACTAAAAAGCTGTAAATAAAAATAACCAAATTTGATAAATATTAGGGGCTTTGGCCATGTTTTTCCACAAAACATAAAAAAAAAACTTAAAGTCCGACGAATATGAGACATATCTTACTTTCTCCCCACATTATTCTGCATCGATTGGTATCGGTCTCGACCCCATACCCCCAGCAGTTTCGGAGGAGATAGCGTGACAAGCTTTTGGCAGCGGCGGCGGCGGCACCAGTTACTTTTTTTTAGAATAGAGAGATTGGTAAAAAGCACCAATTCAAAATTGGTTATTTTATTTTGAGCGTTATATTTTATATAGCTTTGAAATATTTTTAAACAATATCAGTCACAAGTAGAATAGTGATTTCAGTGTAAGTTAATTATATATTCGAAATATTTAATATAAACTCTAACAGAGAATGCACTCTCATATTGCCTCGCCTCTTATATTGTCAATATAAGAGGCGTTTCCCTTCGGACATAAATTCAATTCCTAAGTTCCTAACCATGTAAATAAATAAATAAATAAATACACCCAACAGTCACACACATAATCCTGACCCCACACTAGGTAAACCTGTATCGTGGGTATCAAGAACTACGAGGGACTTGCGGTCCCACAACACCCAGACCCGATACAAATATTTGTGAATCAGACAAACATTTGTCTCTGTGCGGGAATCGAACCCACGTCCTCACGCTTCGCAACCGGCTACTGGCCCGCTGCACCACGGAGGCATGTATTTAAAACCAGAAATTAAAAACAATTGCTCAATATGAAAAGCGAAGTATGTTCTCACAGTTGAAACTCTGTTTACGTAAGCACTAGACCGCCAAGGCGAATACTTGAAGACGTGTAAATTACGTGAATTCCTTCGATGAATTCCAACTGTACAGTACACAAATTTCGCATAAAGCATCTCAAATTACCTATTAATTTAATTCAACGTGTAGGTATACCTAACAAACGACTCCAAGCTGTCAGGCTATATATCACCCATCCTCTTAATAAGCCCATTAACGTGCTACGTAGGCGAAGAGCAAACAGTGGAGTATAGATAACATGCCTATGGTATACTTTATTACATATTTGAGCACCCAAATTCTACGTTGGTGGTTTAAAAAATGAACTGAGTTAAAGATCAGATTATGCATAAGCCACTCCTTATGTATGGTGGAAGGTATCTGGTATATTTATTGACGACATATGTGCAGCATATTCCGATCTGCACATATTCGTCGTTCCAGAAATTAAGAACTTGAAATAAATCTGCAATTGGGAATCCATTATTTGAGACCGAGGTCCTGCAACATTCCTGCGAATGCCGTTCAGTTTCGGGGCCTTAGAACGTAGTTTACCGCCCAAATACTGAAACGCCTCCCCCTCCCCTTCCCAATCCCTTCATTATTTGATTGGTAGTGCCATGCTGTAAACACTTGTGTCTACGGCACTAATGGGCCGGCTTGACCGAGTAATTACCACTGTCTCACAGAAAACCGGCGTAAAGTAATAATCTCAATTATCCTTTTCCGTTAAGGTCGGCAACGCATCCATAATTCTTTTGGTATTGTGGGCGTACATGGGCGGTGGAGATCACTTACCATCAGGTGACCCACTTGTTCGTTTGCCGGCCTATGCTATTAAAAAAAACGTAACTCAACGGCCGACTGTCTAACAGCTACTTATTTTCATACAATTTCGACAAATAGTAGGCACTTAACATGTTTAACACGATCTTAAAAGCCGGAGTTGCGTTTCAGTATTCGGGCGTTAATCACATATTCAGAGATTAAAGAATACAACAGAAAAATATAATACATGTTATATATTTTTGGTGCTTGTGAGAATTGGATTGAAATCTCCAGGATATAGGTACTCACTCAGTGGCAAGTCAATCTATCAACACTTTCAAAGACCTTCACCGACTTCAGTAATTCTAATTTCTACTGAAAAATGGCAACTTAATTCTTATGTTCTCACGATCTGAATCCAATGAGTGTGTCGAAAATTGCGACAACGTACCGATCAAACCATCAAAGCTTGAAATGTGGAAAGATGGAATGGAAATGGGTTCAGCGAAACACGAAGGCTTCGATTTCCATTAAGTACCGATAACCTTTAAATCATTGCTTTGATTTAGGAAAGACGATATGAAATACTCGTGCCTAGAAAATATTAAAGGGAATAGAACAGAATCCTTGATTACGTTCTAATATAAATATTTATTGCATAATATGAAGCAAAAAGTCGTATAACTTAAGAGTTTTCCGTAGAGACTATCCTTCGCACACATATCACTGCAACTCTGCAACTCTTAGTAACCCATCGTTGAGATGACCCGTGGCACGCATTCGGAATATCATGAGGGCTGAGGCTCAATAGGGTTTTGGAAAACTACATGTTTAACCTTTAACGAAACTAATTACAAAGTGAAATAAATGAAAGGATTTTGGTGGGCTCTGGCCCCTACGTGCTTTTGGATCTTTCAAGGTACATTTCGCTAATCTAATCCCCTTTGATGAATTTAGGGAATGTTTTTAATATAAAACAGCTAGATCATTTCAATAACTTTTAATTACCAAACATGCTCCGTATCCACCCAGGTTTCAATTTTACGTTACACAAATAAACTGAAACTTCAAGCTCTCCACCAACCAAGCCTATGAAAATAAATAAAAAAGAAAACGCAAAAAATAATATCCAACAAAAATATTTAACAATACAAATGTAAGTAGATTCAACGGAGCGTATCAAGTCTATAAACGTACGTAATTGAGTACAAAGGTAAAAGTAAATCATTGCAAAGGGAACCGGCGCGGTGCGGGCGTACAAAAAACATCACTCCGCACTTTTGTTTGGATGAGATGACATTTTTCCGGTTTCTTACCCTCATTTGTGGGAGTTATCTGGTTACGTTACTTATGTATACCGAACAATACGAGGATCTCTTTATCTTTGACGATACAAAAACAGAACAGTTTCATATTATCGTCTGGCGAATATCGTACAAGTCGACGAAGGGATGCGATACACCCAGAATCTTATAAAGGCCTTTAGAGCATGAAGAAGCAGTTAGACAGACGGGCATAATTCTGGCGGCCTAAGTTAGATGCAACGTCTATCGTTGGTAGACACTATTCTTGGATTGCACTGCACTTCAAGTTTAGTGCGGTCATTTTGTCGAGTGGACAGGAGGATGGTTCTTAATTCGTCTGTATATACACAATATATTTATGTTCATGCATAACCCCACTAAATGTGGACCAATTTGGATGTTTTTTTGTATTTGATGAGTCTTATTACGGTGGTGGTCCATTTTCATTTTAATAAATAAAAAGATAAAAACTTCGACAGTTATGCATCTGTTTTGATGATTCTTCCCCTAAAAATACTAAAATAAAAAGCTATAAAGAAACAATTTGAGTCTGTGGTCGCGACGTGGCAGATAAACTTCAGGAAAGTCGGTTAAGATGGTTCGGTAACGTTTTAAGAAAACCACAGGAGTACGTCGGTCACAAATGCCTGTGCCAGATCGTACCATGAGTACGGTCCCGCGGACGGTCCATAAAACGCTGGCTTGACGTATTAGAGGGAGACATGAGGGCCAATGGTTGACTACTTTTCACTATTGTGGATGCTCAAGATCGGGCGAAGTGGAGGCATCTTAATAGGAAGACGGACCCTAGCTCTAGCCGACATAACGCCAGATAGAAAGAAAGGTATCAATCATTAACTGCAAAAGCTCCATCTAAGAACTACTCAAGTTTATTACCAAACATCGTCAAATCTATAGTATAAGAAGCGGACCCTGGGATAACGCCAGACAGAAAGAAAGGTAAAGACATTGTTATCTACAGCGTGAATGGCCTGAATCGACCGGATTAGTGCTACTGTCTCACAGAAAACTGACGTGATTTGGCAGGTTGCTATTGCGTACCATACAGTGAGTGAGATTTCCGGGATCTTCATTTCTATTAAAGGTCGGCAACGCAACCAAACTTCTTCTGGCATTGTGGATTTCTTTATGGACAGAGATCAATTTCTGTCAGGTAACCCACTTGCTCGTTTGCCGACGCCTGTTACAAAAAAATATTTAAACGTAGCATGTTTAGCTATAGGTAAATCTCTATTCTATCTTAAATTCCCGAATACTCAGTAAGCTATTTTTAATCACGTCATTACGCATTCAGAACAGGGCCTACGGTTGATCATTAAAGCGATGGAGTACAAAACGTGTTTACGCAAGTCCTTTTTTCCGAACGTGGGCGTGGAAGGTGAGTGCTGAATATATTCTACAATGTTTCAAGGCACTTAACATTCCTAATCGTTCTGGTAATTGTATCCCTGTATCTTATTTAACCTTTTTTATGAACCTTTGTTGTAAATCCCTGATGGTTTCTTTATTTTAACCAGTGGTGGTTTCCAAGATTCTGATAAGAAATACCTACAATTTACATTACGCGATGGCTGCCAACCAACTGCAAAATGGAAGGATCTATTCTCGTTTAGGGTCAAATATTTCTGATACCCATGATTACATGATTATGAGATTATTACTTAATCATTCCAAGTAACTGCAGCGACAGCGATAGCGAGTGGTACGGACTGCCAAGGCGAATGTTCGAAACCAGGCCCAAGAGCATGCACCTCTGACTTTTCTAAGTTACGAGTGTATTAATCGTTAATTGTCGCTTGCTTTAACGGTGAAGGAAACATCGTAAGGATACCGGCATACCGGAGAAGTTCACCATAGGAATTTCGAAGGTTTGTAAATTTTGCTAACCCGCATGAGACTAAGGCCTAACCCCACTCGTTCAGTAGAGGAGGCCCGTGCCCAACAGTGGGACGTGTACATTACAGGGCTAGTGTTGTTGTTGTTGTAACCATACCAAGGTCAAGGGCGCACCTTATTGTGAGGTCGGGGTTATGTAATCTAAGTAAATAGATTCATGTGTCGCGAAGAAACATGAATTCTAAACTCAATATTTGAGGTAAACTCTGTTCAAAAACGCTTTAAAGGACATTCCTGAGTAGGTTCAACGTGACGCCACCGATGCCTGGAAATTCGCCTATTTTGGAATTATTTAATGTTTTGTACTGAACTGGTATTCATTTTTTTGATTTGATTTACATTACTCTTTGGACAAAGATATCAGGTCTATGGGATATAATAACATAATTTTGCCAAGTTAGAACAAAGACTATAGTATACTTTTAGATGTTGCGTGTGACGAGTATTATTTTAAAAATACAAAACGACGGTTATCAAACCTACAAATGGTTTATCAAGTCACTTTTATAATGTTACTGCTTTACAGGCCACAACCCCACGTCAGGATTCTCTAGAGACCGCTCTCTATTTAATTATAACTAAGGCCGAACTAGAACCGAATAGTAAACCGGCAGAGCTACCGCGTAATAAACTCTTGGACTATTGACTGAGCACTGATCACTAAGAACTAGACTACGACTGAGCCCTAGGCACTGACAACTGGCAAATGGCCTCCAGTTATGGCGGCAACCTCTTTTATACGATTTGTCCACCCTTCTGTAACGCACAGTTAATATTCCAATGTACCCAACGTTATTTTCTTAGACACCCTCAATTCACCGATAAAAAGGGAATACCCTAACAATACATTAAAGTCTTTGCGTTGGAACTAAAACTTTGAGCTCACAGTATCCTACGTTTGAATTAACGCTAACAAAACTACGTCGGTTGTTGTCAACTAAAACGTTGTATATAGAGTTATTTCTGTAAATTTTTGTCCACAAACCAGTTTGTAATCGCTCTGCAACTATATAAGCTGAGACTCAAAATTCACTGAAAACTTAATGTAGTTTTCATTTGCTTGATATGATGTTTAGATAGGGAAATAAATATAGAAGAATATCCTAGAAATGTTTTATGGATACGAAATAATGTTAATTGCAATTAAAAACCTTCAACATCCAGCTAGTAAAACTAAGATTTTAGAGCTCGCCGATAAAACTCTTTCGTATGTCACCTCAAGCGTATGGAAGACGATCGGTGTGTGGAAGGAACATACTTGAGTCGACCAACTGGTCGTCGGCGCTAGGTTGATCTAAATATAGCTTGAGTGATATGGTAGAAAGTGACCATGCAACGTGTAACCTCTTTGTGTATTAGAGTTCAGCCAGTGGGAAGATAATCAAACTTCTACAATGTAAATAATGCGAAATACCTATAATTAATCATTGGTAAAAATATTACATACAATTTATTTCCAGAAATATTAATTCCGAAAATCAAAAGTTATAAAACCAGTGTATGAAAATTGTATCAGCATTCATAAGAGCCCATCACAAAACAATCCTTGAAAAATGGATCTCGGGATCGGAATTTACGATGGCGATATTAGCATCAGATGAGAATGTAAAATCACAGCTACTAGAACCTTAGGCTTACGAGCAACCGATGTGCACAAGATAATATCACGCTATAACCTGGCGAGAGGTTGCGCAGGACAGGGACATATGGAGAACTGGATGGATGGAGAATTTCGAAGGCCAAGACTCACTTTGGATCTCTGAGCCAGCGGAGATAGTAAGAATAGCTCTGGAAAACCGCGGTTTTAACACAGGAAAAATGTATATCCGGTTGCATGAAAGTTCTGCATTCTAAGATAGTTTTATACAGTTTCTTATAAGGAAATAATAGATTAAAACAATATACGAGGTCCTAGTAAATTCTTGGCTTCCTGCCCACGCAAGCTAAACAAACATAAGTTGATAGAACAAAGCGTGTTTGTTACCCAGGGAGACTATTAAGTTCTTAGTATTTCTAAAAGTAAATCTTATGTACCGGATGGAAGACGGGGCAAGATATATTCATTACTTAAATTAGCTTTATAAGCCAAACTAAAAAAGGAGTTTTTCAATTCGTTTGTATATATCATGTATATATTTTTTTATGTATGTTCATGCGTAACTTCATACAAATATATACCGATTTGACAGATTATTTTGTTGCGTGAAAGACGTTGTTACCATAGTGATCGCATACAGATTTAGTTAATATTCGATGAGGATTCCGTCATGAGAGGTATAAGTAATAGGTACGAGTATTAGGGAAAATGATAAACATCTTAACAGAAACACCAACCACCAATCACCTTTTTCGGGTTAAAAAGTAACATATGTCCTATTCCAGGTCTAATTTGTGCCAAGTTTCATACAAAACCGTTCGGCTTTAAACTTTAAGCTTTCAATCCAAACCATTTATTGCGTATAATTTACAATATAAATATTAAATAATAGCCTTTGCTCGCAGCTCCGCTCGCGTGTACGGCCTTTTCCTGGATAAAAAGTTGCCTATGTTACTCAGTGATAATGTAGCTTTCTAACTCCAAAATAATTTTTGAAATCGGTCTAGTAGTTTTTAAGTTTATTCGTTACATAAAAAAATATAAATCTTTCCTCTTCATAATATTAGTGTAGACAATAAGAAAATAACGGCTGCTACTGGTTGTCACAAGCTATTGTGCTATGTTGTTTTTGTACTCTACCACTTATAAACTATTCTGTCATCCTGGTTAGGGACTCTAACCCACTATTTACCATTAACTACTATCGTCCAGCACTATAATTTTGATGCATGGACCTGTCAAACTAATATCTTACGGAAGCATTGCCTTCAAGGCAAACATTCGCCCGTATTATCTGTTGTTTAGTACCGAAACACGCCGTGTCATCGTCCCGGACAATTGCGGCACGCCGCCGGCTCTCTAAAGAGCTGTAACGTCGCGAATGTTTTAAGTGATCTCTCATGGTGACCCGGACACGATTCTCATTACTCACGCTGCGAATATTATGCCCCGGATTACGGAGAAGTGGCTTAGCTATACTGTTCGGTTTATAATAGCTACATTTTTTGTGTTGTGACTTAGTTACAGTATATTGTGGTCTCGGGTTCGGTCCCCGGGTCGGATAAAAGTGATATTGGGTTTTTCTGTTATGAAATGCTCAGTATCAGCCCGGAGTCTGGAATTGTGTCCGGTATGGCGATAGGCTCGCCCCCTATCACATGATGGGACGGTCATACGCTCGACGAAATGGAGGTGTACTGGTTGCACCTCTGCCTACTCCTTCGGGGGTTACAGGCGTGAATGCGTATGTATATGTATATATGTATGTAAAATCAGTATAAACTAGACGGAGCAGGCCTATCGTACCAAAAAAAAACAGCTTGAGCGAGCAGCTCGCTCGCCTGATTTAGACAGAATTAACACCACCCATAGTTTTTTTAATTCCAAGGCACTTTATAGCACTGCTCTAAGATCGTCACTCCAAGACATCAGTTATTAAGTCTCATAATTCTCCGTAATATTACTGGCATCAATGTCAATGTTGTTTACACACTGTTGTTTTACGGCAAAAAAACAATGAAAAATTTAAAAAATATCCCTGAGTAATAATATTAGGGAACTCTACCACAATTTTTTTTTATAGCATAAGTCGGCAAACGAGCAAGTGGGTCCTGATGATAAGTGATCCCCGCCGCCCATGTACGCCCACAATACCAAAAGAATTATGGGCGCGTTACCGACCTTAAAGGAAAGTGATAATTAAGGGATTGGGAAGGTTTGGGGCCTCCGGATATCTCACTCATCGTACGAAACGCAGCAGCAAGCTGCTAATTTACGTCGGTTTTCTCTGAGACAGTGGTAACGACCCAGACGAGCCGGCCCGGCCCATTCATGCTGTATACAAAAGTGTCTACAGCGTGGCTGTACCGCTCTGAAAATAATAGTAATGTTTTTGAATCTCATTAGATTTTCACTCTTCCAATGTTTCATCCATTAAACGTCCTTGCTTTCCAAAATTCACATTCCTGATTAACCTGTACACATAAGTCAAACATAGCCAATAGTCAGGTTGATTTTAACGTATGAAACCAATTCTATAAACGATTCCGCTTGTAATTACAGTGCCCGTATTGAACCAATCAAGTTTCCAATACAAGCACCGATACAAACAAATGACAACTCTAGACGTAACCTTGTAAACGGAATCTAAAGAAAGTTGCGACGTAATTTTGTTTTTGTTGCGCAATTTCTTCAATTGTACTGTGATAATATTTGCTCGTTTTGTTTTACATAAAAGTAATTCCAAAATATATTTTAATTTATTACGCAATAAATGGTTTACGAACGCGTAGTATTGTTAATTATAAAAATAAATACAATCAAGGTAAATATAAAACTTATAACTGCTATTTAAAAAAATATGACAGTTTGTGTGACGAAATGATGATTTATTTTTGTTAAATACACTCAACAGTCACATAAATAGTTCAGACTCCACACTGGGTTAACCTGTATCATTAGTATCATGTCATGGGGTACTACGAGCGACGTGTGGTCCGACAACACCCAGACCCGAATCAATTATTTTTATACAACAATATTATAAAACAATAATGGGAGTGTAAGTGGTCCATCAACATCTTAGCCCGAAAGCCAACCTCATCTGTACGTGGTTCACTCTGCTGATTTACGGATGAGGCATTAAACTTGTTTCACGTTGCGGGTCAAACGACAGGTCACCCCATATAATCATGATGGGAAGGAGGGAATAAAGCCAGGCAGAAAGTATATAAAAATAATAATTGGATAGAAATAATAAGAAATGATGATTGGTTTGTTTTATTAGTATTTGTTAATGTACTGTTTGTTTCCTTTACTCTCTTTACAAACATACATACGCACTCACGTCTCTAATCCCTGAAGGGGAAGGCAGAGGTGTAACCAGTACACCGATATTTCGCCGAGCTTATTTCCGTCCCATGATGTGATAGGGATGAGCCTATCGCCATACCAGACAATTGCAGAATTCAGAATATGACATACGGCACAATTCTAGAGTTCGTGGTTGATACTAATAATTTCGTGATAGATAAACCCCAATCACTTTTACTCTACCTAGGTATCGAACCGGAGACCTCAGTACAGCAGTCGTAACGCGTACGCATTACAACAGCGCCACCGAGCGCCACTCTCTTTATAAAATAAATTACAACCATTATGAATATTCTATGATACGCGTGCTCAAAAATTTACACATTACAATTCCCCTAACCTTAGCTGTTTGCAAAATACATTTAATTTTTTCGCGAGGTCTGTTCCTCATATAAAATAAATTTTATTATGTTAATAAACAGGGACATTGTTATTATATCTATTAACCCTTATCAAAACTTTCTTTCATCTAGCACCCGCTGTATCGCGCAATTTTGTGCCTTCCATGAATGTAAATTATGCATTTACCCTGTTATATTTATCCACATCACGCTTAGTAGCACCTGTGTTTGTTACACGAAATTGATTAAATTTCACAACGTCTCGTCATATTGTTACAACGTTGAATTATAGTAAGTAATAAAGAATTGCCCTTATGGCTTACATGTTGGTGAGAATTATGAGTGTAAGTAGGACACCAACATCTTAGGCCAAAAGCCAACCTCACCTCCACATGGAAACTTGGTTCCCGTTGCGAGTTGTGAAGCTCAGGCGGCGTGTCGCCCACACTATACCAAATCCACCGTCAAGTCATACCACCAGGCACAAAGAAAAAAACAAAATAAAATCATTATCTTAATTAGAAATAGCGGTTGCAAACGTTTTTGCATAAAATGAAATACTGAATGCGCTGTGCATAAATAAAATCCGGTCTGTCAAGTATGTGTTGGACTTGACTACAGAGGGTTCCGTAGGATGAGGTGGTGCCTACAATATTTACTTTCCAACCGACTTGAAAAGTGAGGATGGTTTTAATCATGATACGCGATCTCCCCAGAGGGAGTTGACATCAAGCAGGCGGCTGGTTGGTCGTAAATATTAGAAGCTCAATCTTTCTGTAATTAATCTTTGTTTTAAAAAAAATGCTGCGCCGACCCCACTGCGAGTCGGATAAGAGCCGGTGGAAGAATAGTATGTTACGCGATATGTGGGCCGATAAGCTGCAGTGTGTAAACAGTGTTGTGTCTGGGTTTTAAGGACATTGAAGCCAGTGAAATTACTGGGAATGAGACTTAACATCATATGTCTCGGGATGACGAGCGCAATCCAGTGTCAAGTAGTGCTTTGAACTTCAAAGATCTGTCTGTTATTGTTTTTTCTTTATGGGCTGGCGTGACGCTTACCATCAGGCGAGCTACCTGCCCATCTTGTATTTCAGCTTAATAAAACAAAAACTTCCTTCTACGACACCGCATCTTGGAATCAAATTAAGATCTATGATGTAGAAACTGTAAATTACACTAGAAATATTTACAATTACGGTGAAAAGGAGACTTAGCATCGTATTTTATTGTTGAAATTGATACTGCTTTGTAATATTTTACGCTCTCTTAGTCCCTTAGAAATTATTATGTTTGAAAGGACTATAATTTTAACTGTCTTATATTATAAGACAAATTTTCTTCATAGCAGAGGTCAGCTAACGGGCAAATGGGTCACCTTCTACTATGTGATCACTACCGTTCATGAACGCCCATGAAGAATCATGGCCGCTTAGCTAACCTTAAATGAAAGGGATAATACTGTCATTGGGAAATGGGCAGGGAGAAAGGATTTGGGCCTCCGAATGTCTTACCGTAGTCCGTACGAAATACAACAGCAAGCGGCTACTTCACGTCTATTTTCTGTAAGACAGTAGAAACAGCCTGGTCGAGCCGGCCTATTCATACTGGCAAAACAGTCTACAGCACGCTGTCACTCTACCACTTGAAGATCAACTTACATAATTAAATTATTACCAACTAACTCTTGCTCGCAGCTCCGCCCGCATCATCGGCCTTTTCCGTGATAATAAGTAGCCTTCCAGATCATGGTCTACCTGTGTGCCAACTTTTATCCAATTTCGTTCAGCAGTTAATGCATGATTGATTAACATACACCCTAATTCATAAACTTGCAAACATCCAACACTTTCACATTTATAATAGTAGTAGGAAGTAGGACTATGTGACCATTTTTTTTTTGGCAACTATGTTACGATGCAGAATTTTCGAAAATACTCATCGAATAGTTTTCAACATCGTATTTCAGCAACTTACCAACCTATCAAATTGAAAACGATAACAAATACTCAGCGTTTCGCAATTTTCTCTCGCGATGCGCCGGTATACAGGCAGTTTACATTTTCACTAAATTACCTTCTACGATACGATCCCAATTTCTATTCAAGATAAAACAGTCCAAAGTGCAGCGTCATACTAGTACATTTATACGAGAAATAAAAAGTACAATCGTCGTTCGAAACTCGCAAAATATTTTCCAGCTTCTCTCTTTGGTTATTTGGCAACTATATTAGGTATGCAATATTGAAATACGTATGTAATAAACATAATAAACAAAAAATGTTGTGCGTATTTTCTATAAAAGTAAACGTAATTACATAGTGTAGAGATTAGAGTTTATGAGGTTTTTTAGTTTGGTTTTAGACTTTTAGTTTATTTGTACGCTTAAATATTCTGTGACATATTAGCGATATCTTAATGTCCTGATATTATTAAACTACAAGTTAATTTATTGAAGAAATCGTTTAATCGTCACTTAACCGGCGAAAAAATTAAGATTTTCAATTAATTATAAAAAGTCGTACAATATTTCTTTTGCAATTCAATATTACAGGTAGAAAGAACTGTCTCTAAATTGGTTATTTTAACTTTTAGTTTTTTGAGTCGGTTTTATTTCTGTTATTTCAAATGTGAAAAAACCAGATCTCTGTACCTTACTTTAAAGGTACCTAACAATTGATTGACATCGTTACTTTTAAGGTCATTTCCGCCTTGTCTCGCTCGAGGATATTTCAAGATGTTTACATCAAAGAATTTCTTTTTTTCTCCTTATTTCTCTTCATAGTTACGAATTCATATTTGAGCTCTTTGACTTACATTTTGAGGTTCACTTTGAAGTTTTATTTTATATTACTTCCACAAAAGACTTCTGAGAGGGCATTAGTAAAATAATATGAAGAGACGCTAATAAAGTAGAATAACAAGCTTCTAAATTATTACGCCTCATCGCCAATCCATCATGCGGCTCAAATATTTCCCGCAGATAATACTTGGACGATATAATGATCCGTACATTATTGAGGTAGAAGGTTCTGGACGGCCGAGCAATGGGGACCATTTAACATGTCGCCTCCGTAGGGCCCGATGATTGGATTCATTGCCAGCCCTAAGAAATATGGCTGTCATTTATTGCTCCAAAACGTATTGACGACAAGCTCCTTAGATAATACTATCGTATTAATAATATTACAATATGATATCTTGCTCTTGTGATGCTTTACTTAATGATTATTATGGCTGAGAGGATATGCCTATTTATTATGTGCACAAATTAGATTCACGATCTTGCCGCGCGTATGTTTATAGTAATATATGCCTTGAGGCACTAACTATAAATAAGTAAGCGCATGAAAAGCGTTTTACCCTTTGTTATTTCAATTTTGCTAGTCATGTATTAAGAGATGAGGCGAGATTGCTTGAAAAAGTATTCCAGCAAAGTGGGTTGTTTTTTCAACAAACGTTTAATACAACTTCTGAACAAATTGCATAATGAAATTAATGTAGGTATAACTCGAAACTTTGTGTTTCATAAGTCGTTGAACAAGCAATTTCGCAGGTAGGAAACATGACAAGAAAATCTCATTTCAATTTGGAAATTTTCGGTTTCGGCGTTAATTTTCTTTGCGAAGTTTTTCAAGGGTGCAAAATGGGTAAAGAGAAGTATCTGTGAAGTTTGTTTGATACTTCTTAAAGTGCTCTCTCATTTAAAAATCACACTTCTGCAGGCAAGTAGTTATATTTACATCCTATCATTAACGTCACCATCCAACTTGGGGAACGGAAAGTAGTTCATGATTTTTTTATTTTTTTTCTACTCAAGCAGAAATCGTAGGAATAATATTCGCTATCTCAGCATAGTGCCAGGGTCCAGCTTTCTACTTAAACACTTTCACTTCGCCTGGCCTTAAGTATCCTTGTTATGAGACATGGCTCTTATGTCGTCTACCTCTAATAAGTCTACCCTGCAACGCTATTGGGCTGTCCGCGGAATCGTACTCCTGTCCTGGTTCAATCATCCACTTCGATTGGCGACAGTAGTACTCCTGCAGTCGCCTCAGAACGTGGCCAAACATGCAATCTTCTAATATATAAAATTCTCGCGTCACAATGTTTGTTCCCATACTCCTCCGAAACGGCTCGACCGATTTTTATGAAATTTTATATGCATATTCAGTAGATCTGAGAATCGGCAAACATCTATTTTTCATCCCCCTAAATGTTAAGGGTGGTCCAAACCTAAATTTTTATTTCGTATTTTTTAGACTGTCTCGGTGGCGCAGTTGTAATGCGTACGCGTTACGACTGAGGCTGACGCTGAGGTCTCGGGTTCGATCCCCGGGTCGGGTAAAAGTGATATTGGGTTTTTCTTTTACGAAAAGCTCAGTATCAGCCCGGAGTCTGGAATTTGTGCCCGGTATGGCGATAGGTTGGCCCCCTATCACATCATGGGACGGAGATACGCTCGGCGAAATGTGGGTGTACTGGTTACACCTCTGCCTACCCCTTCGGGGATTACAGGCGTGAGTGCGTATGTATGTATGTATTTTTTAGTCAAAATTATTTGTTTTTATTTTTTTATGATACAGCATAAAAAATACATACAGCCCTAAATTTTCAACCCTCTACGATCAACCCCTATTTTTTAATAGCGACATTAGTATTTTTGTCAAGCGCGTTTCTCACCGAGACTCGCTTGATGCGCCCACTAGGCTACTTTAATCCTGGAAATAGGCATTCACGCGGGCGGAGCCGCGGGCAACAGCTAGTATAGTAATAAAATAATACAAGCCCTATATTATATACACGTCCCACTGCTGGACACGGCCCTCCTCTACTGAATGAGGGGTTATGCCTTAGTCCACCACGCTGGCCTAATACGAGTTGGCAGTCTTCACATACCCTTAAAATTCTTATGGAGAACTTCTCAGGTTTGTAGGTTAGGTGAAATATAATCCTACAACAGACAATAAAAGCAAAGGACAAATACTTAAATTACCCTAAAATGCTATTCAAAAAGATCCACACTTCCGTGACATTTTTCCGCACTAATATGCGTTGCTGTCACAGGTACTCGTTACGCTATATTGTGGACGGGTGTTGTAACATGCAGTGTCATTTTGCCGTGACTTAAAAAATTACAAAGTCATAAATGACGCATCACGGCGAAATGTAGCGGGGTATCAGAGCGGATCGCTCTGTGACATTAGATCACGCGTGTTTGTGACATTCACACCTCTCAGTGCGACAAAATGTCACAAGTGAAATACACAACAATCATATAACGATTGATTGACCATTGACATTACCAAGTCACTGTAAATAATCCTAATCAAACACGAGAAGTTACGAGTATTGTCATAGACATAACTACAATTACGTGATTTTGATCCCTCAGAAAAGGATTAAATATTTACACATCACACAAATCATTATGAATCAAGTCTCTTATGAAAGTTATACGACAAATAGATCAATTTATCTACACTAATCATAAAACTGCCTCTTTGAGCTGGTGACAGCGCATTTTGATTTGATTAACTTAAATGACGTAAAAGGCAGAGCGCCCGCACCTGTCCTTATACAGAAGCAACACCACAAAGAACTGTTAATTACCAAGCACTTCGTGGCACTGGACTGCGTTCATCACACCAAGGCATAAGTCTCATAATGTCTAGTAACTTCATTGGCTTCAATGTTCTTGAACAAAACAACGCTGATTGGTGGCAGAAATAGACAAAGCAGTGGTACCAACCCAGATGGCCTCTCGCTTACGAACCACTGAGAACCTTGATTCAATACCCAAGTCAAGCAATAAAGTTACACGCGAGTTGCCCGAAATTCGAATATACCCTTTAAGTCATGAGTTACGACTTATGAGAGGTAGAGCCACGCAGAGTGTGTAGACACTTGTCTACAGCATGAATAGGCTGGCTCGTTCGAGTCGTTACCACTGTCTCACAGAAAACCGGCGTAAACTAGTTGCTTGCTGCTGCGTTTTGTACGTGAGATATACGGAGGCCCAAACCCCCTCCCCTTCCCAATCCCTTAATTATCCCTTTCCTTTAAGGTCGGCAAAATTAGTTTTAGCGTTTTAGCGACTGCTTTGGTACTGCAACGCGTTTTGGCGACTGGAGGCGTTTTGATAAATGGTCGTGTGTTTTAGCGACTCTAATCTCAGCTGGCGGAAAGATGAAGTGAGGGGAAGAGCGGGAGTAGTAGCAGCACGCGCCCGCGCTGACTGTCACATAGATCTTTTGTTAGAACACTGAGCCGTGTTCCACACTAAATTCCTGCGACTGGCATCCGAATGTCTGCGGAGTGAAGCGTTCAGTCGCAGCATCGCGCTTCCAAAACTCCACTTAATCGCAGCGACTTGCGGTTGGTATGCGGCTTGGAGCGTTTCGACACGACATCGAGCTTCAAAGCAACTAAATCGCCATGTCGTGTGTTCTGTGGCCCTAAGAAATTTATAAAAAAAAGAAGCACACGTCTTAATAACTATAAAATGTGATTTCATAGACTGCATAGTATTAAAAGACATTATATTACAGAAAAATCTTCCACAGACTGGAACGCCGCGCCGCACTGGTTTCATGGTGATAACGTGACTTATTGAAAAGCTATCATATAAAAATGAGGTGTCGCTTGCAGTTTTATGTTTCAATCTCAAAGAATTTGTGAAACTTCTAACATTAATATGAGATTACTGTTCTCGAAACGTTTTCTAGATAAGAATACCCACATAAGAAAGATAACTTAATCTATATATGTAAGTGCAACGCCTGACCATAAACACACACAACATCATAAACAACTTTGAATAACAAAGCACTGCGTGGCACTGGACTGCGCTTATCAGGCCGAGACATGAGATGTTAATTCTCATAATGCCCAGTTATTTCACTTCAATGTCCTTCAAACCGAAACACAGCAGTGCTTACATTGCTGCTTGGCGGCAGAAAAAGACAAATATATGGTACCAACCCAGACAGCCTCTGCATACGAGGGACCTACCACCTAGTGTACAGTGTTTCCAAAGGTATTTACCACGAAATGCATATAAGTTCGCCACAACAAAATTCCGGAATATTTTAAGCCGAGGGATTTACTAAGCAAAATATTTTGGGTCCCCATACCCTGTGGTCAGGATAAATGGGTTAAATCTCGAATATTACGCAACTGGCCTCGTTTATTTACCTTTTGACCCTCCGACGTCCATTACCCGTTAGGGAATGGACATAGGTAAACCTCTATTGAAATCGCCTACTGTACCACGTGATTTTAACCTAAACGTCACAGAACTAAACTATTATGTACAACATCAGATAGCAAAAATTACATCTTTCATTTAGTAATATTTCCTAGTAATTAATACATAAACATAGTTTACGTTTTATTATCGACTCTTCGTATTCTTCTTCCACCTGCCCTTATCCCACTTGCAGTGGGGTCGGCGCAACATGCTTTTTAAACACATGTTACAGAAAGATTTGGCTTGTAGTTTTTACGACCGGCCGCCAGCCTGATGACAACCCCTCTGGGGAGAACATCGTACGTTTTATTATCGACTATTTTATTTGAAATGTTCCAATGCTGGGCAAGGAACTCCTCTACTAATGAGTAGGGTTAGCCCTTAGTCCACCATGCTGGCCTAATGCGAATTCGTAGAATTCAATAAACAGTTAGTAAAATTCAATAGTGGTTAATTCCCATCCTGAATAGCAAATAAATATTTCAAAGTATATAAAATTACAGTGCTAAAATCTTGTTCTAAACTCCTAAGCTTAGTTACATCTAGGGATGGTAACACAATTTAAAAAGAATAAGTGTGGTGCAGTGACGCGAATTTTATTGGACACGACGGACACCGCAATAGCATTAAAAAGTTCCTGTGTTGTCTCAACAAACTTCAAATAATGTTTTTCAACGTCGAAAATTTCTTACCAAGGAAATATGTAAAGTCCCTAATGCAATATTTTTTCAAATACACTCTTCAAAAGAAATTGAGTTAAAAACTGACCTACAAAGCCTTAATCTCGGTTGGGACCAGACATTGAACCCGAAGAATAATCTTGTTTATTCGCTCCCAGTTTAATGAGATTGCCTTGCTCTGCCAGCCTCAATTCACGGCGTCAACTGACTGGCTCAGGCATCGCACATTTGAAATAAGTTCTTATATAAAATAACGCCACGATTGGACCCTTTTAACATTTCATGAATAATGAAAATACTGTTTTTTCCCCTCAACTTTTTGGAATGTTCGATGAGTTAAGGATAATTTTGTGTCCTTTTTTCGTAAATGTCTATAGGTTTTCATTTGGATTACCAATATACTTTTATGACCGATATGTTTCGATGCTTTTTAAATATTTATAACGCTGAATAAAGAAAAACCAACTAGCAAATTCTACCATTGTAATCACGAAATGTTAATTAATTTCTGATTTATTAAATAATTTATTAAATGAATTATAAAAAGCCTATAAAACGAACACCGTAGGTACCACGGGATACTTAATAATAACACTGTACGTGAATATGATATTTTTAAGAGAATCAAATCAGAAATTAAAGAAACGAATTAGAAATTATAGACTGCTGTCATGCTGTTCTGTTGCATACAATTTTTTTAAAGCGTAGGCGGACATTGACTGCCTCTGTGGCGCAATGGGCGAGTAGCCCGCTATGAAACGACAGGTCGCGTGTTCAATTCCCTCACCGAGACAAACGTTTTTGTGATCCACAAATATTTGTTTCGGGTCTGGGTGTTTTTAGAGGCGTTGACGACGGCTGGTCGTAAAACCTATAAAGCCAAATCTTTCTGCAACGTGTGTTAAAAAACATGTTACGCAACCCCACTGCGAGTGGGATTAGGGCAGGTGGAAGAAGAACAGCATGGTCTAGCAAACGAGCAAGCGGGTCACCTTTTTCGGTCACAGCCGAGCACACTCTTCCCTCATAGACGGCAGCTTGCAATTGATGCTCCGCTAATATTCCACGGGGATGCGCCAGTTGATGCGTGAAGTCGGTGAAGACGATTACGCGGAGATTCATAGGGCGTAATGGATACAGTAACGACGACATGGGTCGGTGCGTAATGTGAATAAAGAATGTAGGAGTAAATAAGTAGGTAGGTATTAATGCAAGGGCGAGAAAACGTGTCAAGGATGTGGAAATATTACAATGGATCATTAATACAAAATAATAAAATGAGAATGAAACTGAAGCTGCCCGTAGTATATTAGCCCGGTAGATAAAGAGATGATACTCCCTAGCTCGCACCCCACGCTCCGATCACTCATCCGGAAGGGACACCAAGCAGCTCAACGTTGTTCAAAGTTGGTCGCGAAATGAATATGGCATCACACCCACTTGGAAATTTAACATTTTAACATTCTTTTTTACCGCATAGACCGGCATACGAGCAAGTGGGTCACCTGATGTTAAGTGATCTACGCAAAGCAAGCTGCGTAAAGTAGCAATTTTACGCCGGTTTTCTGTGAGACAGTGGTAACGAGACGAGCCGGCCTATTCATACTGTAAACAAAACTGTCTACAGCGTGGCTCTACAACTCAAAAATAATATCAATTTTCTATTATTATATAGGTAAGTAAGAGTACTACACAAGTAGAGACTAGTGAGAGGGACTAGCGCATCACCACACTGGCCTAATGTGCGTTGGTAGACTTCACATAGGTTGGTACGTTTAAAAATTTCGAGTGAGAATTGACAGATAAGTATGTAGGTTTCCTCACAAGGTTTTCCAGCGTCTAAGGAAGATGCTAGCGATAAATCCTAACCTAAAAAACTCGAAGGTGTGTGCCCGGTGGCTGGAACCGAACTCGCGTCCTCGGTAATCTATTCCATTCCCCACTAGGCTATCACCGCCTTTATAAACTGTTACCACTCTTATACATTTATACATCATCTTAGTAAATAGGCACCTACATTAAACAGCATGGAAACGTCGAAAAACAAAGCTACAATGAAAACATTACCAAAAAGTAATTTCCAAATTCATTAGTGCGTGAAATCGCATTCTACTAATTTAGTAGGTACGTAATAAATAAGCCAGCAACATTAACCAGCACACGTCACGCGCAAACTGTGAAACATGTACCGTGTTTGTTATCCACACAGACATAACTAATTACCAACCCGAAGTTATTAAGTTAGATACTTATTGGTTAGATTCCCAGGAGACGACGCGTGAATATTCATAACTGTTGGAATATTTACTGAGATCTTGGCGTCTCAGGCCAACTCGGCGGTCCTTCCGACCAAGTTTCACTTAATTGTATTCAACTTGAAACTCAAACGGATCGTAAATGTTACACTACTGATAAGATTTTAATAAACAACAGTATTATATAACAAAATGGTAAAAGGGATTCGCAATCCATTTTAGTAATTAAATGATGACAATTGCTTCTAAAGTTTGCGTCGAATATTCGCGGGTTTACGGAAGTGGTAGTAATTTGAATTGAGAATGGCAAGTCATAGTACTAATGATCGTTTTTATGTTAACACATAGCTGATGTGGCGAAGTGTAGGGAAACCGCACAAAAAAATAATTTTAAGACTTTTGCAGTTCCAGGTCAACCAAATTAACTGCTTAAACATAAGTGTATAATAATATTATTTAATAAAGGTGCCCTTAAACAGAGGAGCAATTTAACATTTTACTTCTATTTTATTTATATCCTTGCACATCACCATGTATGTAAAAAATGTACCAACGTCGTTTATGCAAAATTACATAATACATATCTACACTAATATTATAAAGAGGACAGATTTGTATTTTTGTATGTAACGAATAAACTTAAAAACTAATAGACCGATTTCAAAAATTCTAGAATCCGTTAGATAGTTACATTATCACTGAGTAACATAGGCTACTTTTTATCCCGGAATAGGCCGTTCACGCGGGCGGAACCGCGAGAAAAGGCTAGTTATAAATATACTATCTGTATCGATTTCCCTCCGGCCGCTAGAAGACAGAAAAAAGATATTATATTCATAACGGAAAAAGCAATAGTCAAACACAATTTACAGCCATAATATAAAAAAAAACTGTAGATATTAGTTGCGAGCTGTGAGACGTCGATGTAAGTTCCGTATAAAGTTTTATACCTACGAAAACAAAAGTTACTATTGCCATTGTAACTACGTTAAAGTCTAAAGTCAATTTACATCCTCAGTCTGCGGGATTCTGTACTACGTTATTAATTTTCGCGGTAACTTGTGGGATACTGCCTACTTGATAATCCAACTCTACTTCTCTACAATGAGAGGTTCCCAACTTTCATGCATCAAACTCGAAACTAAAACTGTAAATTTTTGGAGTACCTCGTTAGTATTTGCCTGTGCAATTTGCAGTCAGTGACTACGATGAGTTTTAGCATTTACAGCTTTATATGAAAAAAAAGTTCGAATATCCAAATTCATTTTGTAAGGCGTGTATCAAAAACCATTTATTGTGGACGACGCGATTGGAAATGTAAAATAATTTATTTATTATATGCTGCGTGCTATATATGCACCCACTGTATACTTGGTCTACTAGATGGAAATCCCTACCGAATATAATAAATATTTCCTCATAATCGGTCCACACTAAGGAAGACACTAGGCAAAGAAATCGATATACTAATATAAAAAAATTAAAAGGATGGATAGATACTTTGAATTGAGAACTTCCTTTTTTGAATTCGGTTACAAACAAAAAAACACTCAATTACCATCCAACCTCCCAACCCCACACAATAGCTTGTAAATAAACAAACATGTACTTATGTTTCATAGTATGTACATTACAAACATAATTACATTTGCATCGTATTCATTTTGAACGAATACGCGCGGTCTCGCTTTGTTCAACATTATTCCTGGAACGCCGTATCGAAATATCCGCCGTTAACTGAAAGAGCTTTACAAGCCTTTAATATAGGTGGGGAGGTCACATTAAAATCGCTCGTTCGGAAAATCAAATTTCAGTGACAACATGCGTCCTTCCATAAAAAGAGAAATCTTTTTACGACGGTCATAACAATTTGAACAACTGTGTAGAGCAGGGTTTCCCAACTTGAGGTCCGCGAACATATCCCAAGGGATCCGCGGACAAAATAAAAATTATGGAAGCATTATGGCGCGCTCAAGCGTTTGGCGGGGGACGTGCAGTGAAAACAAATCCGCGTGGCGCGGCGTACTTTGCTGTTGCAAATAGATCGGTCGCTTGTGGGTTAATTAGTAAAATCACAACTGAGACTTTCAAAATAACTTTTAAATAACGTACATTTTTTTAAAGCAAAGGCATGTGGGGCATCTGTTGTTAAGTGATCTCCACCACCCATGTATGTCTACAACACCAGAAGAATCATAGGCGCGTTACCGACCTTACAAGAAAGGGATAATTAAGGGATTTGGATTTGGGCCTCGGTTGACACGGCCCACTCATGCTGTAGACAAAACTGTCTACTGCGTGGCTATATATAAAATAACCATAAACACCAAGCAGTAACAACCACACATAAAACACTGAAAATCTCTTTTCGTGCCTGTTATTTGTTACTATACGAGGCTGATTCGTATCGTTGTGGAAAAGAAGATCATCAGTTATGTAATAAGTAATACTCATTCATGAGTACATAAGTTCAGGAAAAAAATGTGTGTGTGTGCAATTCACACTGTTTCACACACGGTAGAAGTGAAACTTCAGAAAAGTAACCTACGAGAAAATGAGATGAATATAGAGTATCCAGGAGTACTAGCATAATTGTATGGTTTTTTTTTATAATATTTATTACCAAGTTTAAAAGTTTATTTTAAATATTAGGTAGGTATTTCTTGTTTCAATTTTTTTCCGCCTATAGGTACACACGACTCCTTTCAACATCAACTTTCGGCATACTTAGAAAATTTATATATTAGGGAGATAAAAATATTCACACAAATAATACACCGCGCTGGCTTTTTGTTAGAGCTTTGTAAATTTTGTAATACGCAGGCGCTAATGTAGCATACACACCGACGCGACGACGCGACGATTCCTCTCTCGCTTAAGCTCGGCAATTATATACAGACGTACACATAATATGTACAATGCTTAGTAGATTATTGTGGCGAAATAAGATAATAATAACAATAAACTATCATTAAAAGTTAAGGCAACACTGTAAATTTTCACAAGAAACAATGAAATAAAACATAAAATTACTGCGCGATACGAATAATTAAATTTTACCGATAAACAGTTTACAGGTAAACGAACCCGGCCGAAGAGGTACTGTGTAGTGTGTACCTAATGTATTCTATCTCATTCTCTCGCTAACATAATCCTAAATTATTCTCGGTACGGCTTTTCGTTTCATCGAGTTTCTAATCACAATAGACCTGTGTCGATCACGATCGATGGAGTCATTTTAATTCGATCACAACCCATACAAGTATGATCGGGTTATCGATTTGTAAAAGGTTCTATCTATTCGAAATATTGATGCTGTCCGTAATCAATGTATGATGGATCTCGCTACCGCTTCACACCGGCCCGCCGCGCCGCTTCACTTCGATCGATCGATGGAATAGTAAATCAATCATTTGAATTTTAGTTGCGCAGTGACAGGCTTTCGAAACGCGCCTGAGATTCATAGTTTAGCTATCTACGATAGGATGAAAATATTAAAATATGTATTGCATCCATACAAAGATAAATTATCCATATAATGTAGGTGGCGCTTTAATATGGTTCTAGGATTCTTTTATTTTTTCAATAAATCGATATGGGTATCACTATCAAGTTTTCTTAGGGTGCTGTTACGAAAACGACAATAATTTTCAATTTGTTTTTTTTTTGTGAAAACGCCGGGATGCATGGAAATTCCTCCTAGTCTCTCAATTTGCACTAATAAACAAACAGATAACGTAAGAGAATAACATAAGTCACAACTCAAACAAATGACCCGTAATCGAAATGATCGAATCTTTTGACTCGATCATCTTGCCAAAGGGTGGTGATCGACTCGGGTTACAAGAAATGATCGATCGACACAGCTCTAAATCACAACGATTTTATAGAAGTCTCACATAGAAAATAAAAAATAATTTTTAATTAAAGTTTTTTTGATTAGGGATCCGCGGGTCGTCGTAATAATCTGCCTATATGGGTTTGCTTTTAAAAGTTGGTAAAAAAAAAGTGTAGAGGTACCTATCCCGATTTGTTTCAATTGATTGCTGTATTATAACAACGTTGGTTGTTTTGTCCCTTTGTCCGTCTGAAGTGCTGCATGGCACTGAACTGCACTCGTCATCCCAAGACATAGAAAAAGACTCCGAGTCCATACTTCATTCATACTATTTTTATCGATTTTATGAATACAATAAACAACAACAAAAACTACGTTTGACGGATTATAAAAAACTATGTACGATGAATGAACGACACCTTGTTTCATTCAGTTTGACTCTTATTTAGTGTTATCAGCACGTTCCTTTTGTAACATTTTCTGCTATTTCTTGGCGTCAGGTGTTTGCAACGACCAATCATTATATGTACCACACCTTTCTTGTATCACCTTGTATATTGGAAACATTAAAACAATGTATAATGCAATAATAGAAAGTAAAGTCTTAAAATAAATTGACTAATATCCAGTTACAGTGTTTTAGTAATTTTCGTCTATTTCATAAATGCGAAAGTGTGGTGATGATCTAATCCAGATCTGTTATTTACACAGTACAATATTAAATTACATACTTAATATTCTCTTGAGTGATGCACTCATAGACCATAGCCAGTTGCACTCATAGTAAGCGATTAGCGAGTTAAGAATAAAAGTATATACATGGATGCCGGTTTAATGGTGTTTTAATGGAACGGTTCCATACTTTGGAGAACAAGTACGGCTACTCCGTGGTAGCTCCCTCTTAAGAGAGAGGCCGTCTGGGTTGGTTCCACTGTACAGACTATTTTTGCTGCTAAGCAGCAGTGTCTAAATACTGTTGTGTTTCGGTTTGAAGGACATGAAGGACATTGACGCCAGTGAAATTTTATTTGGGCTTTATGAGACTTAATATCTTATGTTTCAAAGTAACAAGCGCAGTCCAGTGCCATGCAGTGCTTTGTAATACTATGTGGTGATGCTCCTATTTATGAGCAGGCGCTGCACTTTCCATCAGGTGAGCGCGCTACATTTTTGTCATAAGACCTAATAAAAAAAATCGGTCCCGACTGTTATCAACTGATAGCAGTCGTTAAGACAAGTCGGAGGCCTTCGGACGCCTTGAAAGGACTGACACTAGGTTAACCATTTGTTATAGAAGAAAAAAATTCTTGAGTGACTGATTGCCGAAGTGCATAATTTAAATTGTATATATTTAAACGTATTTCATAAGATATCATTTAACACATATTTTATGATAAACGTGAAATAAAACTGCATAATCCTATAAAATCAAATAACACTTTTGACTAGTCTTCTGTCTTGTGTAACTTTTAACTATCAGCCACTAGCAATACTGCTCATAATATCATTCCCTGCATTCGTTCGTCACACAGAGATTGGTCGTGACACAGAGTATTTTGTTTTCGTCATGAGTCGAAGATTGGAGTCGAAATTCGGCCTAACAAGGACAACATTTTGTAGTTTTTAAAAAGGGTTTAAGCTATTTAACTTTGTGTTTATACATACAATATTATAATTATGTAACAAACATCTCAAACAGTACATTTTAAGACTATTTTTGATTTGTAAAGTTTACAACGTCAAAGAAGATGGAGGGCAAAAAAATATCCTTTGGTTTTATGAAAACCAAGAAAGTTGACAGGCCTGTGGTGGAAGAAAAAAGAGAATTCATCGAGTGTGTAGAGGAGAAATCTATAAAAGTTGTGGGGTAAGTATTTACATAAAACTTAACCTAAAAGCAGAACTAGATTACAGGCATAAGTAACATGTATGTTTTGTTTAAATTTTAATAATGTGAAATGTGTAAATTGTTCACGAACGATACAATACAATTCACGAATGTTCTTACCTTCAGATGAGTGATCAAATCTACATTTTCATTTTAATTTATGATTGGTTGTAGTATGCCCTGCATTTACACATAACATTGATGTATAAATATATTATGTGTAACAATTCATTTATACTCTGGTTAGTGGTATTCAGAATAAAATATTGCTTAAAGATTGCTTTAGATACATACTTAACATTAACATAAGCTCACGCCTTTATCTTTCTGAAGGGGAAAGCAGAGGTTACTGGTGCACACACATTATGCCAAGCTTATTTCCGTCTCATTATGTGATAGGTACTTTGACGTCAGGCAGGCGGCCGGTCTTTATATGCACAATTCAACTCTTTCTGTAACATGTGTTTAAAAAGAATGTTGCGCCGACCCCACTGCGAGTGGGATAAGGGCAAGTGGAAGAAGAAGAAGAAGATCTGGTAGGTACTTCACACCTGCAAAATTTATATCTACATTTGACAATACATAATTATTCTTACAAAATATCTGTTTTTAGCACAAAATATACCAACTCATCAATACAGTCAATAAAATCTTTGTTTCTAATGCTAGCGTTATGCTGGGATAGAGACAGGTAGAAGGTTCGCCGTCTTACCTTTTCTTCCTTCCTTATCTTCCTATCCTATCTAGATCTAGTATCATGTGGGGTGACCCATCATCTGACCCCCATAATCTACAAATCATACAAAAATATCTGGTACACTCCCACTAGCAAACCTACTTTTAATTAAAAACTTGCCAATTTCAGTGGCGAAGTAGCAAAAGATGACACACCATTAGTAATTCCAATGAAGCCTAACACACTCATCACAGCGGAAAGATTGAAGCAAATAGCTGAGAAAGTTGAAAGTGGGTTAGAGGAGCCAGAACAAACCAAACCAAACACTTCAACAGATGAAAAGCCTCCTGAAAATGAATCTTTAGAGCAAATGGCTGTGAGAGAATTGATGCAAGATGCAAAGAAAGAAGTCAAGGTGGAAATGGAGGCTTTGACTGTGCCTTTACCAGCTAAACCTATTATGGAAGGAGAGAAAGAGGTATTTTTTTTTACAGACTACACATAATTGACTAGTTGGTAGGTCCCTTATATGAGAGAAGCTGTCTGGATAGGTACCACCGCATTGTCTATTTCTGCCGTCAAGCAGCAGTGTGTAAACACTCTTGCATTCCGGTTTGATGGACATTGAAGCCAGTGAAATTACTGGGTATTATGAGACTTAACACCTTACGTCTCAGACCTTACATTATGAGGAAACCGGCATACCTGAGAATAAGCTCAGAGAAATTTCGGTGTACTGGTTGTAACCAGTACATAATACCTTTGGGAATTACAGGTGTGAGTGCATATGTATGAAGTTGCGGCTTTTCCATTGGTATGGTGAGAGATTACTGGCAGCCCAAATTTCCACCACACTTCCCAATACCCATTCCTTTCCTTTAGGTTGGGTTATGTGTTATACATGATTCTTCTGATATTGTTATAATTTCCTTTTTTGATATCTAAATAGTATAGAAAGATTTTATATAAATTAATGTTATTATATTTCAGTCATCTATAGACGACTATGAATCTATGCCAATACAACAGTTTGGAATGGCCATGCTACGAGGAATGGGTTGGAAACCTAATAAAGATCAGTAAGTACCTCTTAACTGTTGCTAATAGGGTAGTTTCCTATATTGAATTTTATACATTATTTTATAAGCAACAGAAAATGACACGCAAAAGAAACCCTGTTATTAAAACACAATCAAAATTGGTTCAGAAATGTGCCCGCAGTTATGACTTTAAATGTTGGTATGAAGAAAAGTGGGTGCGTAGTAGGGATATCTCACTATCTCGCTTGCACGCGTGCACCATAATGAACATTTTACACAGTGACGTCAATGGTTGCATCGTCTGTCATTTGACAATTACCCCTTCCACAGGATTTGAAAGGCTTCTAACTTATTTATTTTTGGTCCGATTTATAAAATTCTTTCTGCAATATATTTTGAGTAAAGTAAATTATTGATTTAAATAATTTAAAAAAACTAGTCAACTACCCTATTGTTAGGTATAGGATCAATTTTTCTAATTACTGTAGCTTAAAACCTCATATTTGGTGACTTTTAGTTTATGCTATAAAAAAGGAAAATAATATAATATTACAAGTAATATTTAAATATACTCGGTACAACCTGGAATATTTACATGTTTTCAAAGAGCATAGCTTTTCTGCAGTACAAAATACTATTCACAGCATTAATATACAACCTGTGACACAAAATTGCAACACTTTTTACGTACTAGGATGTTATATAAAAAGGCCCTGGGCGCTTTATAACTTTGACCCCTGTGTGTGTCTATGGGTTTGTGTACATGTATGTGGCCCCTAAAGGGATGGACTGATTAGAATGTGTTATTTTATTTGAAAGCTGGTTAATAATTCTTGCATTGGAATTGTTTTCTTTTAGGTTATTATTATTGAACAATTAATACATATTATAAACTAGCAAATGCTCGCGGTTCCACCCGTTTGATTGGCCTTTTCCGGGATAAAAACAAGCCTATATCTTAGTCCAGTTCACTGTCTACCTTTGTGCCAAATTTCATCCAAAACCATTCAGCAGTTATGGTGTGATGGACTAACAAACATCCAAATTCACAAACTCACAAACATCCAATCTTTTAACATTAGTATAATAGTAGTAGGATGTTTAATTAAACTTATAAGCAGTACTTAAAAATGCTGTTTGTAACTAACAAAATCTATATTTCAGATCTAAGTACAAGCAGCCTCAGGTACGACCTAAGGGCCTAGGTTTAGGAGCTGACAAAGTGGTCACAGAAAATCAGAAAAAGAAAATGTCTAAAGATAATAAAAATGATGAAGAATGGAGTATAGTCAAAAATTCTTTTGTGAAAATTACCACTGGCAAATGGAGTGGATGTTATGGGAAGGTAAATTTATTTTAAAATCATTATGTGATGTTTTTTGTAGTAATTCAGTTATGGACTGTGAGATTCTAGGACAGACATTTTTCTTATAACATAATTTAAATAGACTATGTAATTACTGGAATCTGTATGGAAACCAAGTGTGACAATTTTTCCTACCTAAACTGCCTTGTCATTGGGTTAGGCTGTCACTTTTTACAAGGTGGTAGGTCCCTCATATGCGAGAGGCCGGCTGGGTTGGTACCACTGCTTTGTCTATTTCTGCCGCCAAGCAACAATGTGTAAGCACTGTTGTGTTCCGGTGTGAAGGACATTGAAGCCAGTGTAATTACTGGGCATTATGAGACTTAACACCTTATGTCTCAGGGTGACGAGCGCAGTCCAGTGTCATGCAGTGCTTTGTTATTTAAAGTTCTGTGTGGCGTTGCTTCTGTTTATGAGCAGGCGTGGCGCTTATCATCAGGCGAGCGACCTGCTCGTATCGTCATACAAGCTAATAAAAAAAAAAAACAAATACAACAGCATGCTGTTACTTCACACAGGTTTTCTGTGAGACAGTGGTAACAACCTGTTCGAGCAGACGCATTCATGCTGTAGATAAAACTCTACAGTGTGGCTCTACCACTAATCTTTATGTATGTTTATAGTTTTATTCATTTTAGGTTGTTAGTCTGGATGAAGACAATGGTCGTGTAATGGTAGATATTCCCGTGAAGAAAGAAACTGTCAGTTTGAGTGAATTCATGATGCATCCAGTTACCAAGACTGAATATGACAAGGAATCTAAAGTAATTAGTAAGTTGCCAATTTAATAATTAATTTACACACTGTCACCGTGTTTTTTCCTACTTTAATATTGGAAAAATCATGGACCACTAACAGTGCCATCAATTAAAATTAGTTGGGAATAATAAACAAATATGTTAACTAGTTTTTGGTCGCAGCTCCGCCCCAGTAAAAGATTTCGGTAAAAAGAGATCTTATATAGCTAATAATAAACATGTTACATACATAACCTGCATCGAAAACCGTTCAGAGGTTTTTAAGTAATGCGCAAACAAATTGACAAACAGGCAGCAGAGAAGACTGTTTTATTTATGTATTATACAAGGTTAGTCGGAAAAGGTGTACTAAGCCGAAATTAAATAAAAGTACCCGTAATTCTGATAAATTTTTGTTAGAATTGGTTTTTTTAATCGGCCAGTTTCAGATATCGGGCCTTACTTATAAACGTTACTTAATCATTGATTAGTTCAACACTCTTTTGTCTTTCTCTATCAGCTATAAAGTGACTAGTAACAGACGAAAACAGTGTTTAACTAAGCTGTGCTTAAGAAAGTTTATAAGTAAGACCTATATTGTTTAAAGATTTTATAACAAATATGCACACATAACCCTATGATCAGCTGTATTTTGCTTTGGGGTCATATTTAGGGTCACAAAACTCATGAATAACAAAGCTAGCGGGAATCACAAAATTGTGCGACAAGTGTATGTTTTTAAAATTATAAATAATATTAGTTTTTAGTGTGTAAACAAAAATAGTGTTTATAAGATGAGATATTCATGATATAAATCCTTACGACCAAGACTTAATACACCCTTTTTAACTAACCTTGTATAGATTCATTTTATCTTAAGGCTTTAGAATATAAGAAATATTTAGTAATTGTAATTTTAAAATGAATTTTCATTGCTTAAATTGAATTCATGGCATCTTTTTATAACAGTTTTGAAACATATTGATAAAAGCCAATTACATTAAATATTCCTTAATTTTTATATTTATTGTACTTGTGAACAGTGTCCAAGTAATGCACCCATACATGCATGAATTAAACATAATAATTTTAATTTTTATTCACAGATTCACTGCAAGAGTTAAGTTTGAACGACAACTCATATTTGTGCGTGTTTACTGCATGCAGGGGTTTGTGAGGTACAATACCTGGACACTCATTTGTAAAAATGGCATAATGTGAATTCCTAATAAAAATTAAATTCTAGATGCAGACACATTTGAAGAATACAGAAAAAGTGAAAAGAGCTCACAAAACTCGTCTAGAAATGATGAGAAAGAAGGCTCGTCACAGACAAACAGAAATAGAGAAGACAAAAGAAAGGAAAATGAAAGAAAACAAAAAGACTACGATAAATCGTCCAATGGAAAAAGTAGAAATAGAGATCGACATAGAGACTCTTCGAGTAGTGAAGAAAGATACGTCCAAAAGAAAAGAAAAGATAAGAAAGAAAAGAAAAAATATAGTAGTAATGAATCACTATCTTCGCTTTCGGAAGATGATCGGAGCCGTAATAAAAAGAAGGAAAGGAAACAACGAAGTAGTAGTCTAGATTCTTCAGATTCGTATAAGAAAAGTAAGAGACACAGAACTCCAGATGGTAAACGTGATATTGATAAGAAAAGGAAAGGAAAGAAAAAGAAGAGAGACAGAGATCGTTCGCCAAATTATAAGAAACATAGGAAATAAGTTAAAAATAATAAAAATACCCTTTTATAATATTTTGTTGTTATTTGATAATTCCAACTAGTTTTCGAGATTGTTTTTATCGCATAGGCCGGCAAACGAGAAAGTCGGTTGTCTGATGATATATTAATGTCCACCGGTCACGAATACCCACGTTACCATGTATACCAAAAAATATGCATGTGTTACTGACCTTAAAGGAAGTAGTCCTTCTTCAATTTAGAAAGGAAGAGGAGAGGAATTCAGGTTTTGGGAAACCTCACTCACTGTATGAAATCCAAAAACAGGTCGTTCGCCTGGTAGTAAGCGCCCATAAACAGAAGCAACACCATACAGAACTTTGAATTACAAAGCAATTGATAGCGCTCGTCATACCGAAACATGATGAAGTCCCATAATGCCCAGTAATTTCACTGGCTTCAGTGTGCTTCAAACCGAAATACATCAGCGTTGACACGGCAGAACTAGATAAAGCGGTGGTGCCTAGCCAGACGGCCTCTCGCATATGAGGGACCTACCACATAGTAGAAATTCATAGGTATAGGTCATCGAAATAAGATGACAAGAAACGTAACTCGAGCAAAAAAATGACCCCACCAAAACTCTGTGCAAGGCGAATCTCGTTAATTCGTAAAAAAATATTCATGATCTCTATTTGACACTTAAACGTATAATTTTAGTCTCATTATGAGACTTAACATGTTATGTCTCAGGGTGACAAGCACAGTGGTATGCAGTACTTCATAATTCGAAGTTCTGATTGATGTTGCTTTTCTTTATGTACAGGTTTAGACGCTTGTGTATCAGCCCGGAGTCTGGAATGGTGCACGGTATGGCAATGGGCTCACCCGCTATCACATCATGTGACCCAAATGTGGGTGTACTGTTTAAGCCTCTGCCTTTGCCTGATTGTTTGTATGTATAATACAAGCGCCAATAACAATGTCTGTTCAGTAAAATTAAATTAACTTCAGCGACATCTATGTTAATTTTCACAAACCAAGGTAAGCTAACATAATATAAGAAGATATTCAAGGGTTCATACAACGGTTCATACGTACACTACTTTAATGCTCGCCGGACATAGAAGTGACAGTAAGAAATGTTTTAGATGGCGCTATTATCTATTTTTTTAACGAGTATTAACTTAAACGTGCATAGTGTGTCGTTTAAACTGCATAATTACGGTTTTTTATAGCCTAAGCCGGCAAACAAGCAAGTGGGTCACCTAATGGTAAGTGGTCTCCATACTATAATAAGTACTAGAAGTATCATGGATCTTAAAGAAAAAGGATAATTAGGGGTTTGGGAAGGTGAGGAAGATTTGTGCCTCCGGATATCGCACTCATAATACGTAGGTAACGCAGCAGCAAGCCGCAACTTTACGTCGGTTTTCTATGAGACGGTGTTAACGATCCGGTGGGGCCGGGCCAAATGGTTTCGAACGAAATTTGGCACACAGGTAGACCATGACCTGGATTAAGTTATAGGCTACTTTTTACCCCGGAACAAACAGTCCAGGCGGGCGGAGCCGCGAGAAAAAGCTAGTATCATCATAAAACTGAGGATTTTCATGCTTAAAGACAATTTTTTAATTATCTATGATCAATTTGCTTTTATTTTAATTAAATTTTAAAATGAGCATGTCGACACCGACGCAACTGCGGTTGACAGTTCAATTAGCGCGGATATGCAAACAGGTCAGTTCTACCGCTTTGCTACAGGTTTACTAGTCCCACTGCACTATGGGTATAAACAGAATTATCCATTTATACTAGTGTTTTTCAACATATTTTTGATTACAATTAATTAAATATGTTTTAAATAAAAAAAACCCACATTTAAATTTGTACGTTCAGGCGCTACGATGCCACAGACAGATAGAATAAAGACAAAACGTACAACACCCCTTTTTTGGCGGAGGTTAATAAAAAGATGTGGGCTGTAGGTGGGCTACCAACATCTTAGGCCCAAAGCTAACCTCACCTGCACGTGGTACACTCTGCTGATTAACGGATGAGGCAATGGCGAAACTTGGCTCCCGTTGCGGAGGGTCAGACGGTGGGTCGCCATTCAAATACCGAAACTAACGTCAAAAAATTCAAAGGCGAACCCTTGCATTAAGCCGGGATAACGCCAGGCAGAAAGAAAAAAAGGTTATATAAAAGAAATTAGTACGATGGGACCTGTTTGACTTGATTTCCACCGCCCATGAACCCACAATACGAATCACGACTATAGAATGGGAGAGGGGATTTGGGCTTCCGGAAATGTAACTCATCGTACGCAACGGAACACTAGTTGCCTTTTTTTTAGTTTTCAATGACAAGAGGATGATACGGTTAAGCTGGCCCATCCATGCTGTAGACATAATTTATGCTATAGAACCACGCTGTGGACAGTTTTGTCTATAGTAGGAATGGATCGGGTCGGTACCACAGTCTCACAGAAAACAGACGTAAAGTAGCGACTTGCTGCTTCGTTTTGTACGGTGCGTGACCCCTTTCTGGAGGCCCCTGCCCTTCCCAATCCCTTTTCTTTAAAGTCACCAACTCGCCCATGACTCTTCTGGTATTGTGGGCGTACATAGGCGGTGGAGATCACTTACCATCAGGTGACCCACTTGCCCGTTTGTATGCTATAAAATAGGTAAAACTGACTACTCGCAAAGTTTTGCTCAGTTTGCATCTATTGATATACTGAATCTCAATGTTGACTGAATGTAGCAAACCCAGCTGCATTATTTACCTGTCCACTTAGTAAAATTACCCAGGTAAGCGCACTTGTAGTTCTCTTCAATTATGTATAGAGCTTTCAAAAATAAAACTGTAGTTAAATCCGATGGGTATTTTTATATGTTACATTGTAGATAGTACTATGTTACTAGTATCGGGATTGGAATTTGTGACCGGTATAGCGATAGGCTCGTCCCTATATCATGAAAATGAAATAAGCTCTGCGAAATGTGAGTGTACTGGTTACACCTCTTCCTACCTCTTACTAAATAAATACACACATAGTCCTGGCCGCACACTATTTTTTTTTTTTTTTTTTGTTGTCGCGGGGAAAAGCGACTTATTGCTACCGCCCGCCTCGGGGGGAAGCGGAACGGTTATGTTGGGTTCACCGGCCTTACGACCCAACGTTAAGCCGCCCGGGAGAGATGGTAAACATCCAGGCGACCGCTGGGCCGAGTCCCTGACACTATATACACCCTATACCGGCATACCAACTAAAAACCCCGCGGTGGCCATCTTCGGCGCATTAGGAACGGCCCCGGGTTCCCGAGGCGAGAAGCGCCCCGGCTTCAGCCGGTACCGTCCCTGCGCGGTGCCGCCTTGCGGCCCGTCTTCAAATATGGGGGGCTCAGAAGCCCCCGCCACCGAAGGACGCTCTCGGCGTCAACGGCAGCAACGAGGCCAACCACCCGTGCTGCCGTCCATCCCGGGGTCGCACATACAAGAATGTTAAATATAAAGGGCGCTACAACAGCCCCCCGCTGCGCGCCCGCGACCCCCGATGGCCCCTATTAGTCGCCTCTTACCACAGGCAGGGGATACCGTGGCGGAATTCTCCAAACGCCCCCAAACCACAGGGCGGGAGACGCCGGTCAGTCGTCACCCCGGCGTCTCCTACGTCTCCTCTGGCGGCGGGAGGGATCGGCTCGTTCCCGATCCCTCTCGGCACTCTCCTTCTGCAAGATTACGGCCTCGCAGAAGTGGGCCACCGCACGCCAGGACCTCCGACTGTCGACCATGGCGGACACCACTGCCGGCAGTGAGAGGTCTCCTCCGACGACTGCAACGAGAGCGCTGCGTTCCTCGTCCCAGGCTGGGCATTCCTCCAATGTATGTTGGGCCGTATCCTGCGGACAGTTGTCACAGTGGTGACACACGGCCGACTCCTCTGTGCCGACTATTTGACACAGGTACCGGCCGAAACTGCCATGGCCAGTCAGGACCTGTGTCAGTCGGAACGTCGCCGCGCCGTGGCGCCTGTCTAGCCACTGGTGAAAGACAGGGCGCACTGCCGCGACGGCCCGATGACCCGCTGACGGGTTCTCCAGCCTGAGACGCCACTCCTCCACGGCGGCTCTGCGTAGGGAGCCGCGTACGGCGTCCACCTCTCTTGGTGCCGGTCTCTGCCCGCGTCTGAACGCCTCCTCCCGCCAGTGAAAGGTGGCGGAGAGGGCCTTAGCGTCCAGATCCCACGGGACGAAACCGGCCAATACGCATGCCGCCTCGAATGAGACCGTGCGGTAGCCCCTGATCGCCCGCTGCGCTACTATACGCTGTGGCTTGCGCAGCAGAGCGACGCATCGGCCGCCCAGGGACTCGGCCCAAACGGGACTTCCGTACAGGGCCATAGACCGCACGACTCCGGCGTACAGCCTTCGGCAAGGGATGCCAGGACCTTCCAAGTTGGGCAGCAGGCTTGAGAGCGCACCCGCTGCCCGGGACAATTTTGTCCCCAAACTTTTGAAGTGGGCACGGAAATCCCACCGGCTATCCAAAATCAAACCCAAATATTTCATAGTGGAGCCGATGGGAATCCGCACCCCGTTCACAACAATGTGGGCACCGGCCGGTGGCCCCTTCCGAGGCCCATGGAAACAAATGGCCTGGGTTTTCTCAAGGGCCACCTTCAAACCCAGCTGATGGATGCGGCTCACGACGTGGCCGGTGCCGACCGCCGCCAAAATCGCGGCATCTCGGAAAGTCCTGCCATTTGCTGTAACTAGCGTGTCATCGGCGTAGCAAGTGACGTCGACGCCCCAGAGGTTGGCACCACGGAGAACCCAATCATAACCGATGTTCCACAGGAGTGGGCCCAAGACTGAGCCCTGTGGAACACCGCAAGTCATTTCTCTACGATGCCACCCATCAGCGCCCGGATACACTACGTCCCTATTAGAGAGGTACGAGTGCACCAGACGCCGAAGATAGGGCGGCACCTCGTGGTACCGCAGTGCCTCATGAATGCAGGCCCAGGGCAGGGAATTGAATGCGTTGGAGATGTCCAACGACACCGCAATAACTACTTTGCCCTGAGCCACTGCTTCCTCCGCTTGTCCCTTCACCCGCAGAATCGCGTGGATGGTGGATCGGCGCTTCCGGAAACCGAACTGGCAATCGGCCAAGTCCGGGCCGACCCCCTCGAGGTGCTCGACGAGGCGAGCGTGAATGATACGCTCGAAGAGCTTGCAGACCTCGTCGAGCAACACGATGGGCCGGTAGGCTGACGGCGACTCTGCGGGTCGTCCTTCCTTCCTGAGCAGGACGAGCTTCCCGGTTTTCCAGCGTGACGGGAAGACGCCCTGCTCCAGACATGCGGAGAATAGGCCACGGAGCCTCGGACCCAGGTGCTCGACTACTAGCACCCAAACTTTGCCGGGGATGCCGTCGAGCCCCGGGGCGGTGTTCTTGCCCCGCAGCCGAAGCACTGCCGCCCGCAATTCAGCGGGCGAAACCTCTGAGATATCCCTTGCCGAATTCGACGATGGCGCTGACTCGCGGGTCGCCATCGGTGGAGGAGTGGTCTCCACGGTGGCCGGGAACAAGGCCGCGACGACTTCAGCCAGAAATTCTGGCTGAAGACCCTGCGACAGCGGAGGCGCCACTGGGCGAAGCTTATTCATCGCCAAGCGATATGGGCGCCCCCACGGGTCACTGTCGAGAGTCTGCAAAAATTCCTTTCTCGCCGTGACCTTTGCCCTCTTGATGGCCACCTGCAGCGCTCTCTTAGCCTCTTTGTAGAGGCCGTAGAGCTGCCGCTCCTGGTGCTCATGTTCCTCCGTCCTTAGACGGCGGCGACGGTGCCTGGCATACTGGCGGCGTGCTGCAACACAAGCGACACGCAACTGTGCCAGCTCCTCCGACCACCAGTACACCTGGCGTCTGGGCGGGAGGCGTCGGACCCGGGGCATTGCGACGTCGCATATATCCGACATTGCCACTCCGAACCACTCCGCCTCCTGTTCAACCCGTACCGGTCCGTCCGGCACAGGGAGCCACGACATCACCAGAGCAGCAAGATCTAAGGCCTCCTTATCGAGGCGCTTCAATGCCCACCGCGGGCCGTCCCGATGCGGGGCACTCGGTCCACCACCGGGCTGGGCGATGGCGGACGCGGAGATGTCGAATCTAATATAACGATGGTCCGATAACGTCTCCACGCCCGCGAGGACCCTCCAGCCCTGGACACGGCGTGCGACGGCTGGACTCGCAAATGTAAGATCGACAATAGAGCCGCCATTATGCCGCACGCACGTGTCCACCGACCCCCTATTCAGGACGGCCAGACCGGCCGAGATCGCCCATTCCTCCAGGACCTCACCACGTGCATTAGTCGCCGACGAACCCCAGGCCACGGACTTGGCATTGAAGTCGCCGGCCACGATTGCCGGGTGAGGTTGACCTTGCACTACCAGGGCCCCCAGCTGAACGAGAAAAGTTTCAAATTCAGCAAGGGGTCTGTTGGGAGAAAAATATACTCCGACAACCCAAATATTTCCCAACAGAGCCGCGACACATCCCCGGCCCTTCGCTATTCGCGCGAAAGGGGGAGAGTTAGCGGCACCCTGGGTAATAATGGCCACCAACCCGTCGAGATCCCCCGCCCAGTTATCGCGGGGAGGGATAAAATAGGGCTCGGCGACCACGGCCACTTGCAACGACCACTGCGCCAGACTCTGAGCTAAAAGATCCTGAGCACGGGCGCAGTGGTTGATGTTCGCCTGGAGGAACTTTAAAGCCATTATTGGGCGATCTCCTCCACTTCCATCTCGGCCTGCGGTGGGCTCTGCGGCTGCAACTGGGCCGCAGCCTCAATGGCAGTTGGTCTATTAGAATTACGGGGCGGACGTCGGTACTTCCGAGAGGAGGCAGGACACGTCTTCCCTCCGACCAAGTGCCCAGCGGGCTTGCCCGCCGCTACACATATTGGGCAGTTTGGCTCCGCTTCACACTGCCGGGCTTTGTGACCCGGTTGACCGCAGCGGTAACAGAGGCCACTGCGGTCCACTGCACAATCACACTGCACCCGCACGTGCCCTGACTCAAGGCATCGGAAGCAACGCAGTGGGCGTGTCTCGAGTACGGTGACTTTAGCTGAGACCCAACCGATTAAAATTCGGTCGGCTCCCTTGACTCTTTGGGCTGCCTTTATAGGCATTTTTGCCCACACTGTACCCAGGCCCGAACGGTCAGTATTAATCACGCCGACTTTGATCACTTCAGTGCCACATTGTCCGGCCTTGGAGAGAGCCGCTACAACCGTTTCGGGGGTGGCTGTGCAATCCAAACCCGACAGCCGCAGTTCCACCATCTTAGTGGGCCGAGAAATGCGAACATCTTCTGAGTCCTTAAAACATTCACTCAACCGTGCAGCGAGTGAGTCAGCCCTCTCCTCACTATTGGCCCCGGGCACCTCGTACATCTGGGCACCAGTCACTGCACGCTTAGGTTTAAGCCTAGTTATGTTGAGGCCACTGAGTTGTACGTTGCGTTGGGCCTCCGTCAGCACCTGGGCATATGAAAGCCCTTTCGCTACCGCCGCTGGCGTCAAGGTTATTATGACCGCCGCAGAGCGCGGCGGGCGGAGTTTAGGCTCGGCCCTGCGTGGCTGTTGCTGCGAACCTGCAGCCGGCGCTGCGCTCTTCTTGGCTTTCTTCTTGCCGACCACTACGGTCCACTGCGTGTCCATAGACTCAGGGGCCGTTGGCAGCTGGCGGGGCTCTAGAGGCGGGGCCTGCGTAATATTTTTCTTCATCCCCTTTGCTGATTTTGTTGAGGGATGCATTGATTTTGCGGATACTGCGATAGTTTGAGTTACGAGACCGGAAGTAGCTCCTTTGTTTTTAGCTTTTTTCTGTAGACCCGAGGGCCCCGCCACCGCTGGTGTGACCGTATGTGATGGCCCAGCGATGGCAGGTGGTTTTTCATTGGAAGGTCCTGTTACGGGCACAGTAGCAGCGGGAGTAGGTGGAACAGACTTCTTTCCCTTTCCCTTCCCCTTGCCTTTACCCTCTGTAGAAGGCTCTTTGACTGCTGGCAGGCTGACTTCCTGTGGTATCTTCTCGTGATTGGCCTGCGACTCATGGGCCAACGGTGGTCTTTGCGCGGGCCCCATGATAGCCGACTGAACCCTCGCTATTATTCGAGCCTCGAACAACTGTAACGCATTTTCATCAGTTGGCAGAGTGCTCGGGGCCGCCTCTAGATTTTCGAGGCGACGGCGCAGGGAGGCACTTTCTTCAGCCTGTTTGGCCATTGCTGCCTCGAGGCGAGCGCTATGTTCCTTCCAGCGCTTTGCTTCCGCTTCAAGGTGAAGCACCCTCTCGAATTCTGGTTGGTCGAGGAATTTCATAATCAGTTCATGGACTCGATTGAGAGACTTTTGCATTGTCCCCTTAAGATTCCCTGACTTTTGGGAGACCATCTTTAAAATTCCCCCAGCCTCCCGCAGATCTTCAGGGAGGATCACTCGGGATTCGTCTTCCACGCCGTCCCTTGGTGAGGCCCTTGGAGATGGCGACTTGAGGAAGGAGTGTACCCGCTCCTCCAGATCCTCCTCGGTTCCTAAACGGGCAGCCTCCCGCTTCTCTCTGTCGAGAGCCTTTTGGGCCGCAGATAGCCTAACATTTAAGCCCGTTTTTGGTGGGCGACCACGTCCTCGGGAAGACGGCCTTTTCTTGGCCGCTGGTTCTGCTTCGGAGTCACTGGCACCCGGCGACCGCGATCGATCAGACGGACATGGTGAGGCACTCCAGAGACGACCTCCTAACAAACTATTACGCCGCGACGGAGCACGACTACGTTCTGGCTCAGAGTTGAGCTCCACATCCTTAACTGGATGCTCAGCGGACGCCGCTTCTGTGGGTGTTACACCAGCACACACACCATTTTCACACATGACAACATCGTCAGGCTTACGCCCTCCAACCTCCGCCTGCACGGACCCGGAGTTGGGTACCGAACCAGGCAACCTCGTCGAAGTAGTGTAGGGTTTTTTGAAATTTGTGTTATCCATAAAATTCCCACGAGTATGGGGGAAATAAGAGGTCCACCCAGGCAGAGCCCCCTGTACCTGGGTAAGCCTAGGCGTAACCCGCTCGGAGTTTCGGCTGATTATCCGGCGGGGGTCGCACTAGAAACCGAACTACCCATCGGCCATGCATCCCCTCGCGGTGCGCCGCCGCTTGGGATTTGGGGTAACTTTTTATAGAGGTTTTCTCCCTCGCAGTCCGGGCGGCTAAGCCAAGACCCTCGGTCCGATCAAGAGCGCGAGACATAACCACAGACCTCCGTGACCGGATTACGATTTACGACGGTAACAATGGGAGAGGACATCCCCCCACTGTCCATTCGGTGGCAGGATGAGCGCGCACCGAGCTCGTCGACACCCAAGAGACAAAACCCGAGGGTAGCCCGAAAACGAGCCCTACAAACTAGACGACGGCTGCCACAACACGCGACAACCGCCAACCAGCTGATGTCAGGATTTCAGCCGTCGGTCAACTTGACCGCCGTTGCCCAGGGTGCACCGCGTGGAGGTTTCCTGACTTCGCACCCCGTCCTGGCCGCACACTAGGTTAACCTGTATCGTGGGTATCAGGAACTACAAGGGACTTGCGGTCCCACAACACCCAGATCCGAAACAAATAATTGTAGATCACACAAACATATGCCTCGGTGCGAGAATCGAACCCACGGCCTCATGCTTCGCATTCGCTACTCCCGCTGCGCCACGGAGGCTGTCTTCAGGATTACAGGCGTGAGTGTGTACTGTGTATGTATTTCTATTTTTATAGAGCCCCATAATAAAGAAATCCAAATAAATCGCGTAAATGTATGCTGCTTATTGATTTGCCTAGAAAAACCTTTGGAGGCGACCTAATTCCGTATTTCGTTGTAGACTTGACCTAAGGAATTTAGAATGAAGTTATATTTATTTCATTTCACCACGACGATGCCCGTGGAAATGTAATTTACTTTCCGACGTCCTGCAGGCTAACCATGAGTTCGTATCGGTAAAATACAAATATTTTACGTTGATCGCTAGCGATTTTACCGAGACAAACTCATGGTTGAGGCACTGTACCTTGGTCATCATTTTAAAATGCGAGGCGCAAGGGAGAAATATGGAACATTTCATCACTGCCTTGTTAAAATTGCGACATTTTATAAATTTAGACAGCTTGTTTGTGGCTTCGAAAATTACCGTTTTGGGCTACAAATAATCAAAAAAATGATTTTTTTAATAAGAGAGATATTCGGAGCAATAAAATCCCTTAAATATCCCTTTCCTTTAAGGTTGGCTATGATTCACGATCCTCAGATATTGTGAATATTCATGGTCGGTGGAGATCACTGATTATAAACCATCAAGTGACCCACTTGCGCGTTTGCAAGGCTACGCTTGCTAAGGCTATAAAAGCTACTCACATGGTCGTAAGTACAGTGCAGTCCAAATATAACCCCGAGACATAATATGTTAAGTCTCATAATGCCCAGTAATTTAACTAGCTTCAATGTCCTTCAAACCGGAATACAACAGTGCTTACACACTGCTGCTTGGTGGCAGAAATATACAAAGCGTTGATACCAACCCAGGTGACCTCTGGCATACGAAGGACCTAACACCTTGTGAGTAATGGTAATGAATATTTCATGATAGAAAATCCCGATATTACTATTACCGGGGATCGAACCCGAGACATCAGCACAGCAGTCGTACCGCGTACGCTTTACAACTGCGCCTCCAAAGCAGTTTTATGATCAAGAACATCTTTAATATTGTCGTTTTTTAATATTATGATCAAGAAATAAAAAAAAATACAGTTTATAAAACCATTTTAATATTTAGAAGAAGTATTCAGTAGATTCACACCGGAAGTAAAGGTTACAGGCAGGATATCACATTGAACATTTATTTTTAAACATTTTATATTTTTAAATACCATATCCATTGAACACCTACAGAATTCACAATTAAAAATATTTTTTCTTTTGATAGGTACATATATACCACATCTGTGTCTTTACCATTTCTTTCCTTTTTCCTTTCTTTAGATGACATATATAAATACTCTCTCTCAATCTTTTCCATTACTAATAAACATAAGACTTATGATATATTAGGGTACTTATTTACTTAACATTATTACAATTCCATGTTTTGTACCCAATAACTATTAGGATTTTATATAAATAAATAAGTACCCTATTTTATTTTAATACTACAGGATATTTATATTATTACCTCTTCCATAATAAATATTTATAAAGATAAAAAATATTCACCAAAATAACATTAAAAAATTAGTAACTAATTGCGAAAAAGTTTGAGCTTAACTTTAATCATTGTGCTATGAGACAAATCAGGATCACCCAAACCATAAACTCTGTATTCTATGGATTATAAAAAAAAGTAATATACACAATTACTATCGAAAAGTATGAGAATAATATTTATAAAAGCAGCTGTATATTGGACATACATTGTTTCATATTGCATTAATATATCGTTTAAAAAGAGAAATAAATTACTAGTCATAAGTTGGCAGACGGCAGAATATAGAACTAGGTATGTTATTGAAAATAAACGTTTATAGAAAATGTGTATGAAAAATGTGAAGACCAATATGTCAAACTTGAAAATCGATACAGATGTTCGTCAAAACCACCACCCAAAGTTGTGGCGCGACTCTACCAACTTATGGACTATTTACTCGCGGACAATCCATGAAACCAGGTAATTGATCCAGTCATCTATTTATACATGTATATTTATAATCCATTGATCTGGATTGTCTGTATTCACAATGTTGCAATAACGAATTGTCATAATGGATTATGGCCGCGTGTAAATGTTGACCATGCTTTGATTATGCTTTGCGTTGGAGTTACAAATCCATTATTTATAATATAAAATATATCACTAAATACACACTTATTACTATAAGCGTAATCAACACCGATCACATAACACCATGTTAAACCGTTTTAGGGACACTAATTAGGAATTACTTATAAATTACGTCACACTACGTTCATTATACATCAGTTTAGAAACCACTCTTGCCGTACCTCGTTGTGAACTTATGAACTTTATTCTTCACAGTGTACAAATTGATTAAAGTATTTCTACGTGGTGTTTTAAAATAGGTGGCACGATACTTTTGATGCTGAATTGTTGTTGTAACAGTTTCTAAACCACCGCTCTTCTTCTAAGTGTGACGTAATTAATACATAGCTCCTTGGGAAGACTAACATTCTGACGGAGGAAAGGACTAAGACATTTCATATAGTTTGCACAGATCTTTGGTTTCGAGACAATCCGTCTTAAGTCTTTACTTACAGATATGTCTTAACATTACACCCTTGTATATGGCTAATAGATTTGCCTACAAATAAGAAGTAAACAAAGTCTAAGAGTCTCAGGGGAAACATTTACTTCGAAGTCAAGTAGTTCTATAATAACATTCATATTACGTCAAAGCTCGACCTTTAACAAAATAAAGACGCAAGAACTCCATGAGATGCTCTTTTAAAGGACATAAAATACATTACTACGTGCTCTCGAAATAAGTAAGATGTGATCGGGTTAACGCTTCGTGAAAGGGTTGTTTCGGGCGGTGCTGCGAGCGGCGGCGGCTGCAGCCGTCTGCGTGCAGTTGCAAAGTGCGTCGAACATGCGCAGAACAAAACCGCGGGCGCGCCCCAATCGCCGTTTCAAATTGCCTGTAACAAATGGTAGGGTCGATTATTAATATGCTAGCGTTACAGCCAAATCCGCAGGCGTAACGTTCCAATTTAATTCGAAATACTTTTTCTGTTTTATTGCTTTGCCGAGCAAACAATTGAGTTATGGTAAAAAATAAATGTATTTTGTGACGTTTATTGCGTCATTGAATATAGGTACTGTTAGGTTCTGTTACTTAGCCCTTATACTTGGGAATTCTGCGTTACAATAAATAAATTGATAATAACGAAATATTTTATCTCAATTTATAGTTCTTGCTTGTAGTTGGCTGTGTAACCTTTTGTAGGCAATTGTTAAGTGAAGTGAAGATTAAAGCGTGAAAATATCGTCTTGAAAATATCTTTAAACATGCTGTCTGACTCACTTCCATAACATTACATTACTAGTCAGTATATCCGCACATACTATGTGTAATATTACACACACATACAAACCCATAATGGCATGTACACATAGCATTTATGTGATGTTTTGTGATTTATATCCAATGGCTTTCGTGTAGCAAAGGTCGTGCGGAACATAGACCGCGAATAGTTACTATTAGGGGGAGCAGTCTTTGTCTAATGGCTATGGTTATCATTTATTTTGTACAGGTTTTTTTTAAATATAGGCTGTTAGTAATGCAATATGAAAATAAATACCTGCAAAAATTGTGTTTTAAGTGTGTGATTGTGTTTTAAGTTTTTCTCATTTTGTATCTTGTCATGTGCAGTAGGTATTGTAGCTAAGCAATGTATTAGTCTTAGGTATTAGTGTGAGATACCGTAATAAATACATTTCTTTCTTTCTTTCAAAAAAATATAACATGAATGATGAGACTCATCTGGTTCTTGTCCTAGTCACAAGAAAATAAAAATCTTTTATTGGCTTTATTTGAGTAGAATCGGTTGCTTGTAAGCACAAGTATATAAATTTCATCCGAAACCATTCATACATTACGGCGTCATGGACTAACAAACTTCCAAATTCACAAACTCACAAACATCCAAACTTTTACATTTATAATAGTAGAAAGTAGGATTAAAATACGCTCAGAAAAATAAGTAAAGTAGCTGAAGATTAAAAAATTTAACCAAAACATCATTCACCGAATGTTGTGTACTTAACTGTCTCTGTTTCTCTTTAGCTATAATAAAGGACTGAAACATCTAAAAATGTAAGGAATCCCTATAAAGTAATTGCACCTAAATTTCCATCCGTATCTATGCTTGTCCGTAGTAACACAAAGGATACATTTTGTAACTATAATAAGAAAAGATTTCTACAAGTAGATAACACAGAAAGATCGCGGACTACAATAGCTGTTTTCTATTTCTTACATCCCTCTCTTTATAGAAATAATACAAAAGACCCCATTCCGAAATACATGTAGGTGTATGAAAGCAAAAGTAAATGTGATAGAAACGACATTTATTGTACTCTGTGTTGGTACTTTGTTAACCGATAAAAAATTGAGTAGGTTCTCAATTCAACGCGTAATATTACTTGTAACCACCGAAGAAAGGAGGGAGGAGTTTGACCCCTTTGTCTGTCTGTGTGTGTATCTGTTTGTGGCATGGTAGCACCTAAATGAATGGATCGATTTGAATGCGACTTTTTGTTAAAAAGTTGGTTTAACCGAGATGGTTCTTAGCTATGTTTAAACCGAATATATTTAGCTGTATAAAAGTTACAAATGTTTTTCTAATTCAAGTCGGAGAGTTCTAACAGTTAGGCAGGTTATTAATGTTATAGTTTTAAGACCTATGTATGCCCTTAATTCAGAATTGACCTCTGGCCAAATGTTTTCAAAATTAAATAAAACATGCCGTGTCTGCCGCCAATTCATTGTTCTATACGACACGTATCAAGCAAGATACTCTTTTATCACGGCATACTGATTCTTTGACGAAGGGTGCGCCAACCGTAGAGTAATATTGATTTTAGCGCCAAACAGACGGTCGTTGACGTTTTAGCTTTATTTTAATTATAGATACTTGGATAGTACTTCGTTTTATTAAAACGTTATATTAATTTTATCTGTGTATCTCATATTTTGATAGCACGTAAACATGTCGGCTCCAATTTCTACGATTCGAAAACTTTCATGACTTAGGTACCCATATTATACACGGTAAATAATAAATGATGATAAATCTATATATACTTTGTCATATACATACGTACATACGCACTCACGCCTGTAATCCCCGAAGGAATAGGCAGAGGTGTAACCAGTACACCCACATTTCCCCGAGCGTATCTCCGTCCCTTATGTGATAGGGGGCGAGCCTATAAATTCTAGACTCCGGGCTGATACTGAGCATTTCGTAATAGAAAAAGCCAATACCTGGAGATCGAATCCAAGACCTCAGCGTTGGCCTCAATTATAACGCGTAAGCATTACAACTGCGCCACCGAGGCATTCATAAATCTAAATGATTGCCTTCTTTAACAAAAAAGTACTTCTTCTTCCACCTGCCCTTATTCCACTCGCAGTGTGGTCGACGCAACAAGCTTTTTAAGTCATTTTACGGAAAGATTTGGCTTGTAGTTATTAGGACGGGCGGCCTACCTGAAGACAATCCCACTGGGAAGAAAACACCTACACCCGAAACATATATTTGTGGATCATATACAACATTTGTCTCGGTGCGCGAATCGAACCGCGGCCTCTCGCGTCACAGCCGGCTACTCGCCCACTGCGCCACGGAGGCTATCACACATATCGTAGCTCTACCATTAATTAATGCAATAGTGTAAATAGTAAATAGAAGTAACTCTATCGTTTTGTCCACATCTTCGATTTATAAAGGCCTTCCTTAGCTTGGTAGAGTTTCACCTCCGTCATAAATTTTTGTATCGAATACGAGTATGTCCAGGAAAACAACCGTGACGTACACAACAACAATACAACAATACAGTGCCAAGGGGCTATTGAAATCGAAGGATGTCGTTTAATAAAAAAGTACTAATAGTATAAATTTATGGAATCATAAATTCTACATTTTCTAAAAAGTAATATGTACCAAACCTCAGAATGAAAACAAATAAGACAAAATTAACCTTCCCTTAATATAACTTCATTATAAATAATAGGTAATTTCGTGAGAAAATATCAAGACATTTTCCACATTTCCTTGAAGTTTATTATTAAATTCACAGACAGTCTCCGATGTTACAAGCCATAAACAAAGAGTGTTATCTTCAGTAGCGAAGCTCACAAACAACGAGAGATAAAGAGACTAAATGATGGACAAAACATTTTAAATGAAAATAATGAAGGTAACAATTAACTTTACGTTACACGCATTGTTACAAGCTTGGTAACATTCACAGATATTATTTAGTACATTCATATTGCGTCTACATATGTTTTTATGTTAGAGTCTGAATTGTATCAGCAATGATGGCATAATCTTCTGTCTAGTGTTACTAATTTAAAATGCCTCATTGGTTTAATGTCAGTGTTGGTACCTACTATAGGTATGTACTATGTAGGTCGACCGTAAAATATGAGATTCAGTTTTGTCGCACACATTTGGCAATTCTTGAGAATTATTCGGGACAGTTGACAAGGGGAGGCAGCGCGTGATAAATAAATGAGATACATGACACCGAGCTCACGGACTGAGATGAGATCAGAACGGTTAAGTATAAGGTATTTGTAGTTCGATTTACCATTAAAACTTAAAGTTGTTAACTTTAGGCAAGAAATCCGCAATTTCCATACGCACTCTCGCCTGTACTCCCTGAAGGGGTAGACAGAGGGGTAACTAGTACACCCACATTTCGCCGAGCTTATTTTCGTCCCATGAGGTGATAGGGGGCGAGCCTATCGCCATACCGAGCACAATTCCAGACTCCGGGTTGATACTAAGCATCTCACGATAGAAAAACACAATATCACTTTACCCGACCCGGGGATCGAATCCGAGACCTCAGCATAGCAGTCGTACCGCGTACGCATTACAATTACGCCACCGAGGCAGTCCGAACCGAAAGAAAACCTCAATTTGTAAAAAAATATTTGGCATACAAGCTCACTCATGTAAACATTAAACCGAGTTTATGTTATCTCCAGAAGTATAGCTTTGACGTTAACTTACGCATGTAGATTCCATGAAATAAAAGATCTATAGACCAGAAAACATTCACAATATGTGAGGTCCTATTTATGTAAACAGCTGTACATTAAAACTACAGACTATTTACAAACCTCATGATAGTAGGTATATAGAACTGCATTCGCTATGAGTTGAGTAAGTGAATATTAATTGGTAACTTCAAACGTAGTTATTTCTAGTACTGTGAGGCAATTCTCACTTCTCTCGAAATAATCTCGGTTTCGACTCAGCGAATCTCTACTGTAAAATTTCGAATGTCAAAGTAATTTTCTCGAATCTTGTATTCTCAGCTACAATCGAAATAAAATACGAAAAAATCTCTTTTCGAAGGAGCAAAATGTTGCCAATATAAAACATAAACAGTGCGTGAGGCGTTCCGTTCAACGTAAGTAATGCGATTTTTAATCGCATGCGATAATTTCCCATGATCAATATACTAATAACTATATTTAGATGTATAACGTATTACAACAAGTGTAGTATACGTTTTTCTTAATATTATAACATAAATAATGAGATAATCATTATGAGAAGATTTTAAAATAAGTTTTAAATCGCCATTGGGGCACTCGTGACATCATACCTACCAGTAAATGCAATTATCTACGTGAATAACAACCTCACTAATGATTTCCGGCGCGGGAAACACAGAGTAGTCTATCAACTGGTGATACTTGTAATAATTACTAAAACTACTATTAGGTTATTGATATAAAGGATGATGATTGCAGTGCAATTCCATATAGCTCGCAATACTTTGTAATTTAAAGTTCTTAGTAGTGCTGTTGCTGGTACTGTTTATAGGTGGTAACGTTTATCATCTGGCGAACAGTGGTAATCATTTTTTAATTTATTTCGTAAGTGATGAATATCGAAATGTAATTCAAAACAATTTTATGATAAGAAGACGCCCAATGGTAATTATCCAAATAATTTCTACACTGGGTGTAAGGAAAACGCTTCCGAAAACAAAGACAGGTGGTAGTCCTGGTGATTACACATACTGTACTACTAAAAATCGCAAAATACTTAAGTCGATATATTTTAATTGGACTAATTACAATGACGTTTCAAATAATAATCAAAATCGTACGTAACGTAATGTAAAGCTAATAAAAAAAATGATACTCGGAATCAGCTGTGCAGCACGGCGCACACCGCACTGTGCTTCCTGAGTACTGAAGCGCGGTAATGCGCGCGGGTCATTGACCCAGACTTTAGTATTAGTACGCTTTACATTGCGAGCTTACGTTTCCAAAATGGCATGGAAACAGCAAAGGAATACTGTTTTTTGTTTTTGGCTTCGGAAGCGGTCTCCTTACACCCGGTAGACACGTTTTTTGCTGAAACCCTATTTCGTAATAAAATTGGAAAAAGAGGTCAAAGAAATCGTCAAACTATTCAAAGAAAGACTCAAAAACACCTACGCGATGAAACAATTCGATTATCCTTCGTGATTCTGTTACAGAGATGATTCTCAACTGATTTTCGATGGATCCGGATTTCCTTTCCGGAATTTTGCAATGGAGATTAGATTACTGGAGTACCAACTCTATATTTAACTATAGTAGATAAGTATATATCCATGGGTTTGTAATGGTCTAATTTTTAGGCTCTTAAAAAATCAAGATTATTTCAATTCTTTATTATCATCCAGAACGGTACATGATAAGCAAGATAACCAGAAAAAGACAAGTTGGGCGTAGGGAAGAATCCTGATTGCACAACATAAGAGAGTGAACGGGCATCGCGAGCGCTTCAGTTTTCCAACCTCGCGAGAGACAAAATAAAATATTCCAAGCTGACAGCCAATTTTCAGTAATTAGAGAAGCATACAAAGAAGATCTAATTCGGGCACGCACAAGTTACTGGGCAATCAGTATGTGATACTAAGTTTTGTACAAACGATTAATTAACATATTTTCCATCATAAAATTAAAGAACACTAGCATTTGCTCGCAACACCACCTGCATGAATGGCCATTTTTGGGATAAGAATAGCCCAAGTCCTAATCCAGGTTATAATCTACCTGTGTGCCAAATTTCATCCAAAACCATTCAGCCGTTACGGCGTGATGGACTAACAAACATCCAAATTCACAAACTCACAAACATCCAAACTCTCACATTTATATCTAATAGTAGTATAATACAAATCTACTACACTGAAAATGTAACACAGGCATCGTAAAGAAGTTTTACGTGCCGTTTTATAGCAAACATTGATTTATCGTCTGCAAACCTGTAAACGTAACCAATCTCCTTTTTATTTTCTTTAAAATAAATTTACGGTGCTTCGAGATTGGTATCGATAAATACACACATGGTGTATACTGAAATAAACATAGTAGGTAGCTGCCTACAATTGAGACAAAGTAAGACCTCTAGATAATTATTTGATAAGAAGAAGCATGCCAAGGTTGCACAGTCATATCTTTGTATTATGTCATTGTCTTAAGTACTTCGTGCAGTTCATAATATGTAGACATATATTACCTACTTACGTGAAGGATGAATTAAGTAAGTGATGATTCAAAAATTTTGTGAATCTTAATTTTGAGGACCTACGATTTTGTCAGTATATAATTTCGTGACCATGGAATTTTACAGAGGTATCAAAAGCATTATATCAGACTGCTGCTGGTCAGTCTAATACAGGAATTCACTGAAAACCAACCAGGAGAAACTATGGATACTCCTCTTCATTTTTAATTTGATAAATCACACATGAGTTATCCAAGATTGAAATTTGTGCCGGCATGGCTCGCCTCCTATCACATCATGGGTGTACTATTTGTATCAGTGCCTACCCCTTTAAGGATACCTACGGGTGTGAGATTATGTATTAGCTTCGTAATACACCAATTTATTCCCCAAAACAAAAGGATTCATTTGCAATATGATTAATCCCAAAGTATTTAACTTTGGCGCAATTAGGTTCCTAACAATGGTAGTTCATTAAAGTTTCTTGAATGTCATTTACATTATTCAAATGTGTTCCACTTTTACAAAGCCTAGATTCCTGAATTTAAATTAAGTTATAAAATTATTTAAACAGCGCTTTTCGAACATAGTTTTTCCCCATTGTTACTTACTTTTGTAGATATTAATATACTAACGTCCGAATACTGAAACACTACTCAACTGTTTAAACGGCTACTTATTTTGACAGATAAGAGAGTTTTAACATGTTGATCATCAACTTAAATTCTTGAGTTGCGTTTCAGTATTCGGGCGTAAGTCTCCGCACACACCTACCAATCGCTACGTGGATATTTTGCATTACATATTATAATAAATATGCAATAATTGGTACACACAATGTAATTTTAGCATGGTTTATGCAGACAATAATGACAAAATGGGAATCTTGTTCTCTAGTGTCTAAAACTAGAATATTTTTTAAGATCTTATGTGTTACAAAACTTATTAAATGGAGAATGAGACGAGATAGATCTTAGTCTACCACGCTGGCCTGATGCGGGTTGACAGACTTCACATAACTTCGAAATTATTATGGAGAACTTCTCAAGTATGCAGGTTTCCTTACGATGTTTTCTTCACCGTTTAAGCAAGTGTTATTTGACAATGAATACACACGTAGTTTAGAAAGGTCTGAAGTGCATGCTTTTAGAGCTGCTTGCTGTTTCTACACGCCTATGATTCTTCCCATATTGTGGACGTACATTGGTGGTGATTGATCACTTACCATCAGGTGACCCACTTGATTGTTTGCCGGCCTATGCTATAAATAAAAAAACTAAAGATTTTCCTCAACTGGTACAACAATGTTCCTCGTCAACATTGTGCATACAATGAAACATAAATGGTTGATGAATGTTATTAGTCGAAATAACGCACTATTAGGTAACCTTGACTATGAATTTGAACATTTCTGTGCTCTCGTTTGCTGAGCTATGCTATAAAAAATCCAAAGCGGACTCATCGCCATCGTCTGACTGGCGAGTGGCGATATCCTACACGGCGTGTGCTAACTTTCTTTCCAATTTAGCTGATATCTACTAAGTTAAAACAACCAGAAACCAATACGCTGGTAAAAAAACTTATAACTTATCCGAACATCTGATTTACGCGACGACGCGACGGTCTCGCCTGGGGTGGTGGGAGTACACACGTCAACATTGCCATGAAAGAAAAATCATTAGAGTGATTCTCATATTTAAAGCATTATACTCTAAACTCTTTATATCAGATTTTTAAGAAAAATTAAATAAAAGATCTGTTTACAATAATAAATTACTTTCTGCAGTTTTCATTCTACAAATACATTGTATTAATAACCTTTTTTATTCTTTATTGATTTAAACTGCCTGATATAATATAAAAAGCTTTAACAAGATAAACACACATAGTTTTGAAACTGTTTGCCATATTGAACCCGAAAGCAACGTTCATAGACTACTGGATTATTATAATTGAATACACGTGTAATTTGTCTTTCATGTTCCCACAGTCGTAACACCAAAGACAGTTAAAAGGATCCTAATAAAGAAGCTAATGAGATTTTAATTTTAATAACTTTTTCATCAAGTACCTCAAAGTTTACTGTTTGTTGTAAATTGAACATTAATATAAATATTTCAATGAGTCAATTAGATATGATGATTAATAACCGTATTGCATTGCAACCCAACCTTACTAAACTTCTACAGACTATCTACACTCGATCCTTTTACAGAATCGAATTTAATAACAAACAATCGGATTTCTGGTCTTTCAAGCTAAGTTTATTCTATTCTATTTTTTTATAGCATAGGCAAACTAGCAAGTGGATAACCTGATGGTAACTGATCTACACCGCACATGTACGCTCATAATACCAAAAGAATCATGGGTTCTATTCTATGTCGAAAAGTTAGTGATAAAACTAAGGTCAAAGGTTTTCAAGCCACTAGAATGCCTCCAACTTGGCTTTACGACTGCTGTCAGTTGATAACAGCCGGGACCGACATTTTACGTGTCTTCCGAAGTATGGAGGCGCTCATCCATCTCAAGCTAATAATATATACATATACTATATTATTATTTGAGAAAATCTTCTAAATGGATGTTGGAATGGTTTCGAATGCCTCGATATACCTACATAGACCCGAGGACCCGAGAAATTCAATTGACTGTGCTCATATAATTATGTAGCCATTTCCTGCAGAGTGTCGGACTTGAGGCGGGGTAAACTGAGTAATCAAGACCTACGGGTCAAGTGGCGCCCGGACGTCGTCAAAATCAAGAGAGCTGTGTAGCAATCCTCAAAATAAGAGAGAAAACAGAATTAAAAATATTACATTTCTAGATATATTTTTTATTTTTTATATCATAGGCCGGTAAACGAGCAAGTGGGTCACCTGACAGTAAGTGATCTCCACCGCCCATTTACGCCCACAAGACCAAAAAGAATCATAGGCGCGTTACCGACCTTAAAGGAAAGGGATAACTAAGGGATTGGGAAAGGGGGGTTTTGGGGATTTGGGTCTCCGGATATCTCACTCATCATACGAAACGCAGCAGCAAGCTGCTATAGTTTACGCCGGTTTTCTGTAAGACAGTGGTAACGAGCCGGACGAGCCGGCTCATTTATGTTGTAGACAAAACTGCCTACAGCGTGGCTCTACCACTCAATATCAGCATGAAAATATATGTATTTTTACGACATCAGTAACAAATCTCCGCCATCACTAATTTTAGTTGAAATTACCACTTCATACCACCTTTTTGGTGTTTATGAATAACTACAGATCGGGCCCTGCAGACCACAACAATAGCTTGAATATTGCGGTTTACTTTGAAATCATGAGATCTTTTGAGGATGTAATGACCCGGTAACCCGGGAGGCTCCTCGACTTATCGGAATTCTAAATATTTGGCTTACTAAACAATGCTGAAGTTGATTAACCTTTGAACTCAAAATAACCTGCGGCTTGTAAATTTTAATTGGGATTAAGTACTTTAAACACTTTGGGATAACAATTTGATCTGCTAATGACAGCTTCTTGTGAGTAGCTTTGCTCAATAATTGTAATTAATTCAGGCCCGTATTACAGAACGATACTCAAGTTAGCTCTTTGCGAAGTGTCGATTTCTGTACACGTGATTGGTCCGTTTTTGTTTGGCGCAAAAATAGACCAATCACGTAAAGTGGTAGAGCCGCGCTGTAGGGAGTTTTATCTACAGCACGAATGGTCCGGGTTATAAGCACCGTCTCAAAGCAGCAGCTTGCTGGTGCGTTTCATACGGTGAGTGAGATATCGAGAGGCTCAAATTCCCTTTTCCTTCCGAATCCCTTAATCATCCCTTTCTTTTAAAGTCAGCAACGCGTCTATGATTCTTCAGGTATTGTAGATGTTCATGGGCGGTTGAAATCACTTACTATCAGAAGACCCACTTTCTCGTTTGTCGGCCTCTACTATAAAAGATATAATTGAAAAGGCAAGTTCAATCAAGTAGGTACTTTAATATGCTATATTAAAGAACTGATGAAATAAAAATAGTCCAAACAAACATTATATGAAGCAGATAAAATGCCTAGGTAATAAACATAGTACATTCTGGAGTAAACTATAAACATTAGACTTTATAAGAACTACGTAATACGTAATAAAGCATATGAAGAAGAAAACAGGTGCTATTACGAGGCAATGCCCTATAATTTCTAGTTCTGAAGACACCGTAAACATGAGGCGGGTTTGTCATAAAAAGCCTTTTATAACATAATAGTCTATTCCTATCATCAATCCCGTTATAGAGATATGGGGACGTAAAACTGATAGCAATTTTATTTTGTTGTAAAGACATCGCCTACAAGAAAATATGACCGAATAATATTGCATTCTTTCCCACTGTATTTAAATGTTGGAGATAAACCTTTCTCATGATCAAGTTGTTATGTTGAAGTAAACATTTTAAAGCATTTGTGTTGCTGACATGTGTTGCATACACAGAAATTGTTAATTTTTTCAGTGTAGGTACGCCTAGTTGCGTCTCCACTCTCCATCAGGCAATAGTTGATAAAAATTGTGTTGCTAAATAAGTTATATACATTGAAGTTACAACATTTTGAGTAGAAATGCATGTTTAGTAACACTGATATAAAAAAATATTTGTTACTTCTATCTCTGCTCCACTGTTGAAATGTTGTTTGAAGTCTACGCCCTAGGAAATGAATATCTTGTTAGGATAAGTATTATCTCATATATTTTTTACTAAATCATCACAAACACTAAAAGCATGCTTGGCTGAGATTTATCTTTGACATTTCAATTTCATTTTTATATAAAAATATTATCGAAAAATAACTTCATCTAAAGCAAGGTCACGTAATATATACTCGTATTTGTTAGCGAAAGTATAGTCAATATGCTACATCTCCGTAGTTTACGTAAATTTCAATTGAACGGTACTATGTACAACAAAAAGGAACGTTGAACGTAGACAACCACACAATTAAATTGTATCTCCATTTGGTAAAGAAGTAAACGACCTTTTTTTTATAGTATAGGCCAGCAAACGAGCAAGTGGGTCACCTGATGGTAAGTGATCTCCACCGCCCATGTACGCCCACAATACTAAAATAATCATGGGCGCGTTGCCGACCTTAAAGGAAAGGGATAAGTTAGGGATTGGGAAGGGGAGGGGAATTTGGGCCTCCGGATATCTCACTCACCGTACGAAACGCAGCAGCAAGCTGCTACTTTACGCCGGTTTTCTGTGAGACAGTGGTAACGACCCGGACGAGCCGGCCGAGCCGGCCCATTCATGCTGTAGACAGAACTGTCTACAGCGTGGCTCTACCACTCAAAAAAGAAGGACCTTTGTGAAGAACTTTCTAAGTAATCTAACATTCACTACTGTACTCGGGTAAGTATCAAAAGCCGTCTTCCGAAAAACTTCAAAGCTTTAATTTTTACGATTTTATTACTGTTTAGTTAGCTTTTAAATTATGCATATTTACATTTTCGTAAAAGACAAAGTTAAAATACGTGTGCAGTGATTTTATGTTTCTTTCTTTGAAGAATACATTACCTATATCAATATACAAGAGCGTTACTCTTGTATTATATTTTTGTTACGCCCTTGTCTGGCTATCATTCCTCCATGTCTATATTTTAACTAATAAGTGTACAGTACTCTTTATTGTACAAGATTTTTTCTTTTTTTAAATACTACATTTATTAAAAATAAAACATTATCTAACAATAGACCAGGTCAATTATGATGTTATTTTGTGCATGAGAATTCATTTGTATGGTAATGGCATAATTTTAGCAGTTTTTAGTATTCTGCAATTCAAATAAATTACTTGCTGGGTAAATCCTTGGGTAAGCATCATGAGAATATATACTTCTTTGTTGTTCGAAGTATACTATTTAAAATTTACAGTCTATTTTACTAGTTAAAATTTATCAGTGGTACATTATCATCAATACTCCCCTTTAAAGTTTTAAAACATTCTACAATTTAAAGACATATTTTAATTTCTTATTTAAATTTGAGACTAAGTATAAAGTACAACTATTCATGAAAGTATCTAAGTAAAGCATTTTAGGATTTTATATACCAAAAAAGAGACACTTTTTCATAAATCCTACCGATAACGATACCATTAGATCTTATTCATGTCTTATGTTGTATTGATTTTTCCATACTGTCCTACGAAGTACCTTAAACATTTATCATTATTTCTGCCTAGTGTTACCCTGGATTAGTGCCAATGTCCATATTCATACTAAGAAATAATTTTTCATTATAAGTGTAACATTAATATCAACATTTATTTAAACACCAACATCATCTCATGCGTGATAAATTCATAATCTGCTTTCCTGCAGAGTCGCCCCTGATATTATACAATTTGCATAAAATACGCCGGGAGAGCGAAACATTCTTAAAAGCGTTACCTATCTCTTACGCCTTTACAGTATGGTACGAGTACATTTTTCATCTTTATTTTTACCGTCTGAAAACAAACATACGTAGACTCGTCTGTATCCGATGTAAGATAGATTTGTAAAAAGTTCTCTCACATTTCAAGAAGCTATTTCTATCCGATATGATGGTGGATGACCTTATCGCTTTATGATGACATATATCCAATATATCTCATGCAAGATATAAAATGAAATAAATTCCCCCGGGTCCACCCAAGTTGGAAATCGAATCGAATTGAGATTTCGGCAACGAGTGTAAATTCGATAACTTAGCCACTGATAAGTAACGTTCGAACAAAATAATAATAATAAATATTGACAGACCGTACAGTACACTTCAATAGACCAGATATCACACTTATTGACAAAATACAAAAAACAGCTCATTTAATTGACATTGCAGTACCAAATACCCATAACATTCAAGCAACACTTACAGAAAAGCTCACCAAATATACTGAATTATCAAATGAAATAGCCCGGATGTGGAAACTCAATAAAGTTAAAATAGTACCTATAATTATTTCTGCAACGGGAGTAATTCCAAAACAACTACACGAGTCAATTAAAACACTTGACCTTCCATCATCTATATACATTCAACTCCAGAAGTCAGTAATTTTAAATACATGTAGGATCACCAGAAAGTTTCTCAACGCAGACCCACTCAGCATAACACATTCGTATAGCCATGCACACACTACATAAAATGTAAACAATACACATTTTAATATCTCCAGCTTCAATGGAACTTACTTGGCTTAGGCCCGTAAGTTCCATAAAAACCCGGCATAATTATTTTCGCCGAGAAGAGAATTAATCTAAAAATAACAATAATAATAATACACCCAACAGTCACACACATAGCTCTGACCCCACACTAGGTAAACCTGTGTCGTGGGTATCAGGAACTAGGAGGGACTTGCGGTCCCACAACACCCAGACCCGAGACCAATATTTGTGGTTCACACAAACATTTGTCTCGGTGTGGGAATCGAACCCACGGCCTCTCGTTTCGCAGCCGACTACTCGCCCGCTGCGCCACTGAGCTGTCAATACCATGTTGTTTGTAGACAACAATGACACAATTCGTGCAGTAGCACGAATAGGCCGGTTCGACCGAGTTAGTACCACTGACTTATAAAAACCGACGTGAAATGACAGTTTCCTGTTGCATTTCTTTGACATATTTAAAAAACATAAGAATCTTAGGCGGAATAAATGAAGCGTCAACTAATTCTTTCTGCCTGGCATTATCCCGGCTTAATGCCAAGGTCTGCCTTCTCAAAATATAGTTTTGACTACTGATCATGAGAAATAATCATTAAAAATACTCTCAATCTAAATAGCTCTTTAAAAAACAAATAATCCGTTTTACATTTCTTTGTTATTGAAATTTCTAATGGCAGTATTCAGGTTTGAAGAAAGTATCTGTATGTATATATTTGTATCTGCTGAATAAAATCAATTGAAATTTGTTATCCAGTTAGATACTGAATGAGTACCTAATGTTATTTACTGAACACGTGGATATTGAATACTAGACTCGAACGTATTTTTAGATTAGCATACAAATAATGGACATATATTGTTTGTATTTAAATAAATTGTTTTAAGCGGTCCTTTGCACCCAAGTAAGAATTTATTTGATGATCTCAATTAATTTCCGCATCCGCGTTGTGGGAGAAAACATACCTACTATAACAAAATATTATGCTGCTTACAGTAAACCAAATTATTAATTCACTAGTATTTAGTAGAAAATAAAATCAACTTCATATTTTATTAATCATATGAAACGAAAAGATGAAAAACAGTAAAAGATATCAGATTGCACCATCATTTTATACATTCATTGGAAATGTAACATTTTTAACATAGTGTTTCTTTTGAGGCCACATATGGAGGAAATTATTGCCATAACGGAGCTGAGATGAGATGTTTCAGCCGAGAAAGTCTATTTTATAGAATAGTGTCCTGTTTTAACTTTGACGTGGGTGGGATTGTAATAATGATCAGTGTTCAATCACTCCATTAAAAGATGAATTTATTTTACATGTTACATTTCTCAGCTATGTATCCCCGGAATCGTAGAACTAATGGCAGAAACAGGATTGGCATAAAATATATCAGAAGGTCTAATACAAATCTTACAAATACGTTTATAGTGTTCGATTTCTTTTTTATAACATAGGTCGGCAAACGAGCAAGTAGGTCCCCTGATAGTAAGAGATCTCCACCACCCAGGTACGTCCACAATACTAGAAGCCGTGGCGTGACGCTTGACGCTTACCATCAGGCGAGTAACCTGCTCGCCTCGTCATCTAAAGCTAACAAAACTAAGAATAATGGTCGGGTGTTTACAGACTTTAAAGAAAAGGGATAATTAAGGGATTGCGAAAGGAAGGGGGTTTCGAGCCTCCGGATATAATACTCACATTACGGAACGCAACAGCTGCCGCTACTTTACGTCGATTTCCTATGAGACAGTGATAACGACCCGGTCGTGCCGGCGCGGTCATACTGTAGACAAAGTTGTTTACAGCGTGGCTCTACCACTTGACGAACTAATCGTCGTTGCAAACAAATTTCGTATACGACTGATATGATATAAAATTACTTACACTACCAATTTCGTTCGTCATAGTTTCCACTAGTGGCTACTGCTAGTCGATATATGGAGAGAAAAAGAAAACTGACATCATTTTCAAAAACTGTCAAAACTTGTATTAACTATCAAAATTTGTTACAACAAACCTACAGGCGGACTGGAGTTTGGCGGGAATTCTGAAAGTTGTGTTTGTTGTATAAATGTGGTGCGAATTTGTGCAATAAACCTTGACGGTGATGAACAGTGTATGGAAATATTGAAATAAGTGAATTTAGATGATTTTTGACCAATGTATTAATCGGCCTTCGTCGTTCGATCCGTTTTGTTAATCGTCTATAAGGCATCGTACTGGAAGGTATTGACACCAAAACTCCAACAAGTCTGCTATGGGCCACATCGGTGATTCATCGTTCTTGTGAATACTTGAATAAATATAATAAATACTTATCATTGGCTATACACACAAATAATGCGAAGCCATAATGAAATAAAATACAGGCGAACTCTATGTGATTAGTTTTTCAGATAAAACTGTTTTATAAAATAGTCTAATTAACTTTACTAACGCAAATGAATTTATAATGCAGATATTACGAAGCAATTCATAAATGTACATTCATACATACATACGCACTCACACCTGTAATCCCAGAAGGGTTACGCCGAAGTACCAGTACATCCACATTTCGCCGAGATTATTTCCGTCCCATAATGTGATAGGGTGTGAGCCTATACCGGGCATAATTCCAAACTCCGGGCTAATACTAAGCATTTCATGATAGAAAAACTCAATATAATTTTTACCCGACCCGGAGACTCTTGCACACATCAGAACTGCGCCACCGTAGCAGTAATGTACATTCATCAGACTTATAAAGAGTTTAAAGGTTATTTATGGAGATACACATGGTCCGCATTCAATCTCCCTTAAAGTTAACTATAGGACTTTGTATTTACCAAAATATAAATTATTGAAAATCCGGACCTAAAACAAGCCCCCTTAGTTCGAGTAGCTCGATCGTCTCAGAGTTTGGGTCGTGCCGCGTTGAATCCAGTGGTAAATTAAGCCCACTGAGTCTGTTTCGCCGGGTCTTCTCAAGCTGGGTCGTTTTGGATCCGGTGGTAGTTTTAAAACATATGCCGTTTCGGTAAATGCAGTGGTCCATATCGACTCAAAATATTTAATAATTAATAATGCACGTTTCCATATTACAAATATTGCTACTAATGTATAATGACAAGACAACAAATAAATAATTAAGTGTAATTGCCTAGTGTATTTTGACGATGTATGTTACTTATGTATAAATTAGTTGATATGATTTCTATACATAAGTTTCTTTATTTTGTACTGATTTGGCATAAGCGCTATTTTAATTTCCTACATGATTAATAAACTATTTCATTTCATATCATTTCATGGTTTGTATTAAATAATTCTAAGAAGTCGACAACGATGCGACTAGACTGTTTTTAAAGAACATTATCATAACTTATCCAGACGATGAACCTTCATGCCTATTGTACCAGGCGCCAAACTAAAAGCAATAGAACGAAATGACCTTTAGGCGTCAGAATGTTATGCCAATATTCATGAGGATATGTGTGGCATAACGTACTTTTAGAAGAAAATAATGCAAGAAATGAACGACTGTGAATGCGTATATTTTGTCAGGCAATATGTTCAGCCTTTATAATTCATGACATAACATACGCTCACGATTGTATTTCCGAAATGGCTGGCACATTTTTTTTTTATATTGCCTTGAACGACGAGTAGGTCGCTCGCCTGATGATAGCAACGCCACACAAAACTTTGAAAGCACTGCGTGGCACTGGACTGAACTCGTCACCCCGAGAGATTTTTTTTATTAGCTTTCCAAGACAAACGAGCTGACGGCCCCCCTGATGGTAAGTGGTCACCGTCGACCATAGACATTAGCAATGCCAGGGGCACAACCAAGCCTCTGCCTACCGTGGAAATACTTTTTTAAGCCGTGTTCGAAAAAGGACATGTCATGACGCTGAGGAAAATTCAAATTTTATGAGTGGTAGAGCCACGCTGTAGACACTTTTGTCTACAGCATGTATGGGCCGGCTCGTCCGCAAACACCCTTACCCTTCCCAATTCCATAATTAATTATAATTCCTAACGTGCTTATGATTCTTTTGATATTATAGGCGTACATCGTATTACAGGCGGTGGAGATCACTTACCATCAGGAGATCCACATGCTCGTTTGCCAGCCTTTTGTATAAAAATACTTATTCTAAATATTTTTAAAAAAGCCTTTGACTGCCTCGGTGGCGCAGTTGTAATGCGTATGCGTTACGATTGAGGCTAGCGCTGAGGTCTCGGGTTCGATCCCCGGGTCGGGTAAAATGGTATTGGGTTTTTCTATTACGAAATGTTCAGTATCAGCCCGGAGTCTGGAATTTGTGCCCGGTATGGCGATAGGCTCGCCCCCTATCACATTGTGGGACGGAGATACGCTCGGCGAAATGTGGGTGTATTGGTTACACCTCTGCCTACCCCTTCGGGGATTACAGGCGTGAGTGCGTATGATTTCAGAAAGAAAACGTATTACCTACCTACTTACAGGCACCTACTTATAAGTCCATTATTACGAAGATACTTTGAATTAACACTAAGGCGTCTGCAATATTAATTTTAAACAGACTCATTCTCTCGAGTGACTTTATTATGTACCTTTCATAAAACGGCTTTATTGATTTCAATAGCCTCTAGCCACTGTATTAAGTATGTTTTCTTTAAATAGTACTCTTACATCGCGATTGTTTTCCTGGACATATACGATACAAAAATTTATGACTGACGTAAAACTCTACCAAGCTAAGGAAGGCCTTTGTAAGTCGCAGTTAGGGTTACTTCTATGTACTATTTGTAAATAGTATAAATGTAAAAGTTTCGATGTTTGTGAGTTTGTGAATTTGGATGTTTGTTAGGTTCTGGATGAAAATTGACACGCAGATAGACCATGACTTGGATTAGGACATAGGGCTACTTGCTATCCCGGAAAAGGCCTTTCACGCGGGCAAAAGCTAGTTAATGATAAATGGTAGAGCTACGCTATGTGTAACAGCCTCCGTGGCGCAGTGGACGAGTAGCCGTCTGTGAAGCGCGAGGCCGCGGGTTCGATTCCCGCACCGAGACAAATCTTTGTGTGAACTGCAAATATTTTTTTCTATTCTAGAGTATTTTCTCCTCATAGGCGGCTGGACATAAAAAATACAAAACAAATCTTTCTGTAACATGTGTTCAAAAACTTGTTGCGCGGACCTGACTGCGATAAGGGGATAAGGGTAAATGGAAGTGAAGAACAGATATATCTACGCACTTGTCACTTTTGTGTACAGCATGAATAGACCTGCTCGGTTGGGGTAGTACCACAGTCTCAAAGGAAACTAACGTTAAATACTCGTAGCAGCATTTCATATGGTGCATCCTTTTCTAAATCCTAACCCTCTTCTAGGGTCGCGATACATCTATAATTCATTTAGTATTATGAGTATGCATCATATCATCATCATCATCATCATCATCATCTTATCATCTCAAGATACACTATAAAAAAGCACAGGGAAACAACCGAAGGCTTTTTTTATACTTATTAATTTTATTATAATACTTAATTGTCTAATTAAATTGTTAGATGAAGCTGCAAAAACAAAATGATAAAAAGCGCGGTTGAATACTTACCAGCAGCTGGGTCTTGTAATTCCTGAAACAAAAAATAGAAGCACTTAGCGTATTAAATATATTTTGATATAATATCAATTTAATAATACAGCAAGCTGGCAATTTATAATCATAAAACTAAATAATTATGCAATGTTTATGTACTTTAGTTTCTTTAGTTCATTTTACATTATTTTACTTTGTAAATTGTCTAGTTTTTAGTGTTGTTATTAGTTCCAGCTATCAAATCACAGGTACAATAAAAAAACCAGCAACAAAAACTTATAAATTGCTTTGCAAGAATTTGTGCTAATGCAAAACTAATTAAGAACTGTTGTGTAGGAAATCATAGTGGGTAGTCACGCTATCAGCAAAGGCAGTAGAAAATAACTAAAAAGAATTACTAATAATAATATTCCATCAGAAAACAAAGTGAGCATGGAGCCATAATTTATAAGAAACTAGACGTGACGGAAACTATCAAAACATTCATATTTAACTCTATAATCTTGGAATTTAAATATATCGAACTAAGTGCAAATAGTTTAAATATTTTAAACAAAAAGAATGTTCGCTCACTTGTTGCAAACTCAGGTAAAAGGTCAATTATTCAGATCAACGAGACGGGTACTCTGTTCTTTCTTTGGTGGCTTGCCAAAGCTCGTTCAAATGTTGAACAAACAATCGATCAAACACTCATTGCACACACGTATCTCACATCATTTTTATCTGATAAACATAAGCTGATTGCTCACTATAATCTCATGAACAGCAATATAGTTTTTATGAAAACATCATCATTTCGATTGGCGTTTGATAAGAATTCACAAGAAGTGATGTTGACTGCCACTATAATAATAAAAGTTAATAGAAATGTATAGAAATTACCGCTAAACTCACGCAAATAAATTGTGCATTGCCGTTAGGTATGGATGTTTTGAGAGGCTTGCAATATTTCATAACGAAACGATATGATGCGACCGTATTGATTAAATAAACGTTACACCTACTGTAAATGTTTACGCATGAATGAAAAGTTGCGCTCTGATAGTGTAATGAAGTACATGCAATATTCTGAACTCAAAATATTGATATCTATTGAAATATATTTGAGTCATGTTGGATAGCGCTCTATTAGAAGAAGCCGATTGTTGCAATCTAAGGCATCACTACGGCACTTTTAACACTTACCGCCCTATCAATTCCGTTTATTCTTTCCTTATGGAGATAAATATACATTAATACTTACGAATTTACTTCTGTCTTTCTCTTTTTGTTTAAGTTCCGCCTCTTTCTTAGCTTGTTGAATGAGTTGATCAACAAATTCTGTCGCTTGGCGGAGTTTCTCGGGATCGCTCTTGAAAGCGGCAACTCTCTCGGAGAGAGCTGATGCGTCGCTGTCTTGTCTCATTTTGTTTATTTTTTTCACCAGGTGCAATTTGCAAATAAGTTCAACCCTATAAACGTCCGTTAGAAAAGAACACTATAAATCTTTGAGTGATAAATAGTTTTTATTAAACTGCACATCGCTTGTAGAGTTCACTTATTTTTAAGATTGTCTCGCGCGCTCCCTGGGGTGAGTCCAGTCATTATTTAGCCCTCCTTGGCGGTTCTATTTATGAGCGGCGATACGTCTAGCTGCGATAGAAGCGACCGAGGTACTGCCTGCCGCCTGCCGGGCTGTCGGATGCCGATCATGCGCTGAGGAACTGTGCCGTGCACGTCCTACCATTCGTACATTAGCTCTAATTACAATGCATGAGCGGTCTCTAGAACTGTCCTGCAGTAACTTGCACTTTCATTTTCATTAAAAGATCCGATAACAACTTTGTTTAATTAAATATCGTATGGTATTTTCGAATGGATTGTAATGGTTTGTTGTTTTTTTTTGTATAAACTTTAATTAAAAATAAATACTGTCATAAATAAATAAATAATACTACTACGTATCAGGAACTACGAAGGAATTGCGGTCCCACAACACCCAGACCAGAAACAATTTTTTGTAGATCACACAAACATTTGTCTCGGTGCGGGAATCGAACCCACGGCTTCTCGCTTCGCAGTCGGCTACTCTTCACTGCGCCACGAAAGCTGTCATTCCTCTGATATTGAGTGTTTATGAGCGGCGGTGATCACCGTCAAGAGACCCACTTGCTCGTTGGCTCCTTCTTCAATTCAATAGAAGGAAGTATTTAACACAACTATAGAATATACTTAGATATTTAGGCAATATTGAATTATATATGCTTAACGAAATGTCATACTCATATATTTAACCCCCACATAACAATTGCAAAGCTACAATTACCATTGCGATGAATCTGGAAACATCGCCTGTAGCAATGAAATATTTACAAAACATTGCAAAGTCTCGAAAACATCAGCTTACTCGGAAATTGGTGTTGGATATTTTTAAATGAACTATGAAATGGAAATAATGTGTTTGTTTATTCAGAAACACGCGTTCATCTTGTTTTATTTATTGTGCATGACAATGCACTACATGATATATATCTCAGACTAGTTTATACGTGCGTTCAGTACGAGGACATAAATAATGCACTTCGACAATGAATGTCTGGCCGTCGGGTTCCAGCCAGTTACTAAAAAAAATAAGCACTTTATCTAATGCTGTAATTCAACAAGTTTGTTTAGGTCATCATCACAATCATGCCCATATTTTCAAACCTATCGAAAGATAGTCAAAGCCCATGATTTTAATTTAGAGCTGTACCTACATAGGTACACCTCTGTCTCCCCCACGAAGGGTAGTTGGAGGTCCAACTAGTGCTGCATTCCAAGTTCGTCGAGCTTATTTCCGATCCATAATATGAAAGCAGGCGAGACTATCACCATACCAAAAATTCCAATCCCAAGAATCCCTGGCAACTCCTGTGTGAATTTTTGAATCGAAAACTGCAATATTTTCAACAAATTGTGATTACCCTACCTGAGATTTTACCCTAGGACCTCACGGTTTCACAGCCTAGGAAGGTTGTGTGTGCTTGTGGCAAGAAGCAAGAACAGTGTGACTCTACCACTAATAAATTAAAATCTAAAAGGCACCTTTCAAGAGTTTTAAACCTAAAAAATGCATACTGCCATACGACGTAGGCACACCGTTTTCTATGTACCGTTTCTATATAGTGCTACTCGTACTCTACCACTTCCAAGATAAATCCGAAAAGGATATTTGAAACTTAACAATTCATCCAAAGAGCCCAATTGCCCTCTACCTCGGTAGAGTTCAGACCAATGCTGCAGTTGATTGAAACATTACACCAAGGTAGCAAGTGTCCATGCAAAATAAACTTTTTTCTCTCCTTACCGTCGATACCTATCTGACGAGAGGTTGGCGCTATATACATATACTAGCTTTAGCTCGCAACTTCACCCACGCAATAGTTTTTTCGAAAATTATATTTTTACTACAATGAAAATTCGTCAGTATTCAAGGATAGTGTAGCTTCCTATTGGTAAAACTATTTTTAGAATCGCATTGGTAGTTCCCGAGTAAAACTCGCACAAAGGATGCTTTGCCATACCAAAGAACAAAACACGGGACCTCCCGTTTCGCAGCGCACACTGTCAGTAGACCATAGAGGCCATTCTAAAAATTTCATATACGCCATTGGAACCTCCATGGACGTGTTCGGACGAACAAAGATATAAGTAATATAATATAGATATAAGTTAAACTCTCAGAATATCTAAATAGTTTTCGTCTGAAATACCGTATCCTGCATATCCTGTGCATTTGTAATTTTTTTAATCAACCAACAAACAAATACTTAAAGTCGGAAGTAAAATTCGAACCGTACCTACTGTAGGAGCCGCTTAGACATTTTATGCTTTTTGCGTTGAGTGTAACTTAGCTACTTACTCAAAACTTTGTTCGGCCGAACATGCCCACTGTCTATAAACTTGCTTAACAAGCCCCACTAACGGCCGATTTCTATATTCAATCCCAATCCATAATTTGCCATCCGAGATTGGTATTTTAATCCATATTCTACTTTTAGCATTTCAATAACCGATCGATGGATCCATATGCCGATCTGTTTTTCTAATCCATCGTTGGGAGGACAGATCGGTATTTTAGATTGGTATTTGTATGAAAGTGACAGTTATGCGTTTTCTATATGCGATCTCTGATTTTGACAGATCGTTTTTTGAGCTTAATCGATCTTAATTTACAATCCACAAATTTTGACCGATTGTAGTGTGAGATAGCGTGAAAATGGAAATATTTTCAAGTGATAGCGACAGTGATTTTGAAGTTTTAACTATGCTATCAGATTGGGATAGTAGTGACAGCGAACAAGAAAGAGCTGTGTCCTCAAGAACGTTTCAGCGAATAAACTTCACTGCAAATTTAAACCGACGCAGAGTATACATTCAGATTCAGGATGAACAAAGCATCAGTTGAATGTGTTTTAAATGAAGTAATCTGAATCTGATGATCTGATCTGAATGCAATATATCAAAGTGAAATCAAGACGGTACTTATTAAGGAATTTGTTACCTATCTAATGTTTGTTATAATTACTACATTTAACCTAAAATACTGGATATCTAACCCGTATTAAACCATTTTCAGAAATAACGGTGTACCGCCATTGCATCAACTTTTATTGACACTTAGATTTTATGCATTGGGGACAATGCTAAATTCAGTGGCCGACTTTGCTGGAGTCTCCTTATCATCAGCATGTAGGATAGTGGCAGACATATCTGCTGCGATCGCAAGACTGTATAACAAATACATTTTTCTGCAGTCTGCAACTACAGATAAATTTTATAACATAGCTCAATTTCCTAGAGTATGTGGTGCCATTGACTGTACACATGTACGCATTCAGTCTCCATGTAAGTATACAGTTCTTGTTTTGTTCTCAATTAAAAATGTAGTATTTTTTCACTTGTTTGATACCAAGTTGTTTCCATACATATCAACAACAAATAAATTTTGTATTTTAGGTTCAACCATAGGTGAGGAATTTAGAAATAGGAAAGGATACTTTTCAATCAATGTCCAAGCAGTTTGTGATGCAGACCTTAAATTATTGAATGTTGTTGCTCGGTGGCCTGGTTCTGCTCATGATGCTACTGTTATTAATAATTCTGTATTAAGAGGTAATATTTTGTTTATTTTACTTTCTATTAACATTGAAAATAATATGAATTTCTAATGTACTTAACAATAATTACAGCCCAGTGTGAAGAGAACATTCTTGGAAATCGCTGGTTACTTGGGGACAGTGCCTATCCAAACCGACCTTACTTGCTCACACCTTTGATAAACCCATCAACTAGGCAAGAAATAAGTTACAATGAGGCACACATAAAAACCAGAAACACAATAGAAAGGTAAAATCACCATCCACTATACTCGATATTACCATTCTGCCTTTGGCCAGCGTGGTAGACTAAGAACTAACCCTCTCATTCAGTCAAGGAGCCCCTGCCCAGCAGTGGGGCATGTATATAAATGTAAATACAGGGCTAGTTTTATTATCACTAACAATATTTTGTTTGTATAGGACATTTGGAGTCTGGAAACGTCGCTTCCCAGTTATATCATTGACCATGCGCTTGTCAATAGATAACATACAAGCAGTTATAATTGCTACAGCTGTTCTTCACAACATCTGCAGAAATTGTAATATAGAAGAAGTACCTCCCGAAGTAGAAATGCCAGAAGAAAGTGAGATCACTGTCACATCAGATAGTTTCAAAATGATATCAGACATCGACAAGGATTAATTTTAAATTATTTTTAGTTCTCTTTCTCTCATGTTATTTTCATAATTCCTACTATGACCTTATGAAACTAATAATTATAGAAAATAAAATACTTATATTTCTAATAATTAGTTTAATTAAAAACAAAATAATACTAAGATACAATAATAACATTTGAATACAATAATAGTGGATTTATGAACTAAACCCAGGACTAGTTTACGAGTTGGATTAACATTTAATAGTTTCCCGGGAATTATAAAGTCGGCAAGGCTTCGAGGGTTGGTCTTATCATGAATATGCATTATTTTGAATGTTCTGTATTATATAAATAAGTTACTAAGTACCTACGTAAAGTACTCCGTCCTTTCGTACAGACTTCGATATCGGATTTACGACCCGCGCACTAAAAGCCTGAATTATCTAAATGTGTTAGAAGGGATTTTTCCAGAATTTCAGAGCAGGATAAAAAAGAAAGAGGGTTGAGTGCCTAATGTCCTAGGTTACTGACATAAACTATTGTTTGTTTCAAGACTACGTAAAAGCGAAATAATTTATTAAAGCTCATGCAATAATGAATGGCCCTATGCTGACACAAGAAATATAACGCCAAATAATTTTATAATTTAGCCTGTAGGTATATTAGATTGAAAATATTGCCTACAAAAGTACAATATTTCCAACTTCTAGTTATTCTAGATGATTTCTGTCGAGTATTTACAATTACGCTGAATGAATAAACCTCTTTCTGATAAGTAATTAACACCAATCATAATATGCTTTTCTATTTAAACTCATTGTTTAACTGAACAAAATTACAAATGGACCTTTTGTCTACGTTTTCGAAACTTAATGGCATTTCTACAATTACGCAAATATATTTTACCGCCTAAAATGTCAAGAAACGTTGTCAAACGACATCTAAAATCGTTGACTGAGAATCTAACTCCTACCTAAGGTGTCGCAGAAAGAGACAAGGATACAATTTCGAGGGTTACCGCGTCAAAAACAAATTACCCCACAATTTGTTTTGTTACGTGACGTCATGTACTACAATTGCTTGAGAAATAATAGGTTCTTGCTTTTGTGAGTAAATAATACAACATGGTTATTTTCAATTACCTTTTATTATTTAAATATTATTTTTATTAGCTTTAGATGAGACGCGCAAGTCACTCACCTGGTGATAAGCGTCACACCTGCCCATAAACAGAAGCAACACCAATCAGAACCTCGAAGTATGAAGTACTACATGGCACTGAACTACGCTCGTCACCCAGATACATAAGGTGTTGTGTCATAATGCCAAGTAAATTCACTGGCGTCAATGTCCTTCAACAATAACATAACAGTATTAACACACTGCTGCTTCGCGGCAGAAATAGACAAACTGGTGGTACCCACCCAGACGGCCTCTCGCATACGGTGGTCTGTATGTAGTTTGTGAGAAATCTTCCTTAGTAATTTATTTGTCTATAAAATATACATCATAACAGTTTGAAGCAGGTCAATGTACATAATAGTTTTAAAAATGTCAAACTCAAAACATATGGACCAAACATGAATTATAACTTATTAATATCAAAAGTTTATATTATTGATCTGTAATGTAAATTAGAATTTTTTACTTTAATTTTCGACTACCTCGGTGGCGCAGTTGTAATGCGTACGCGGTACGAATGCTGTGCTGAGGTCTCGGGCTCAATCCCCAGGTCGGGCAAAGTCTCCGGGTTAGGATTTTCTATCATGCTATGCTTAGTATCAGCCTGGAGTCTGGAATTGTGCCTGGTATGGCGATAAAGTTTGCCTCCTATCACATCATGGGACGAATATAAACTAGGCGAAATGTGGGCATACTAGTTAGGTACACCTCTGCCTACCCGTTTGGGGAAAACAGGCGTGAGTGCGTATTTAATTTAACTGTATTTTCTGACTGCCTCGGTGGCGCAGTTGTAATGCGTACGCGTTACGATTACGCTAACGCTGAGGTATCGGGTTCGATCCCCGGGTCGGGTAAAGTGGTAATGGGTTTTTCTATTACGAAATGCTCAGTATCAGCCCGGAATCTGGAATTTGTGCCCGGTATGGCGATAGGCTCGCCCCCTATCAGATCATGGGACGGAGATACGCTCGGCGAAATGTGGGTGTTCTAGTTACACCTCTGCCTACCCCTTCGGGGATTACAGGCGTGAGTGCGTTTGTATTTTCTGAATATTTGAATTCTGTGGTTACTTATTATTGTGACAAGAATTACCATTGTTATATTAAAAAGCCTTTACTCTAATATAAATACCATTATATATCGGTTTGTGATCCTAATAAATAAAATAATATTGAAAATATAATTAATTTATTTTTCTATTGATTATTGCTATACATGCTTAAACCAAATATTTACCAGAATAAGTACAGCATTACAAAGCAGTACAGTCAGTTTCTTCTTTTTGAATAATACATTTTTCTCTAAATGTTGCTAAAAATTATTGATGATGGTTTTTGTGTCCAATATCAATGTCTTGTTTATACAATCCAATTCTACAGTAAAACATTATCTTCAGGAAAACTGAAACGAGTCATTTTATTATACATAATTAATACATTTCTTCTAAATTGTATTATTAATGCATACTGCAAAATTAATATTTCCAATAATATGGGGTAATAATTTATTGAAATTTCGGCAACACCAAACGGAGTAATTTTGTTTGGTTATAAATTTAAATAAATGATATTTACTTTGATCAGTGCTTTACTACGAAGAATTGTACGATAAGAACACTTTAAACACAATATATCATATTTTTAAAAGCCTTATTACTGATAAAGCGTGGTATACTTACGAATGAAAAGGTAAGTCGGCATTTTCTTTCCACTATCACTTTTTCACCCTATAATGCTTCACCGCACCATAGTTTCATAGAAAATGATATAAATAATTATACGAAGTTCTTATCAACTGCAAAATATAGCACGCATTTGTACTTTTACATAATTTTTTACCAGGAAGACGATAGACAAATATACGTCAACTGTCAAACTTTGTTTATGAAAGTTATTTGATATACTTCAAATACTAAACATTCGTCATGAACCAAAAAATATAATCGTTCTGTTTCATTCTTTTATACGATATCACCATACTCCATACACCATACTCTTTTTCTTGTGCGAATGCGACAAAAGCTATGAATTACTCTAGGTATTCTCTACGTCTACGTCTAAAATTATGTACCTAAGTGACGTTTTATTATGTAGGTATGCTTGTTTAAGTATATGAGTAGGTACATTCGAAAGCCACTAGTGTTTCATCGGCAGTAAAAACTTGTTTGTTTTAAATCAAACATTAGATACTTATATCAATATTATTTGTGTAGGTACTTGTTGACTTCCACTGTGATACCTGTAAATGGAGTTGAAAAAATAAATTATCCCTAGGTCCCTCGTATGCAAGAGGCCTTCTGGGTACCAGCGCTTTATCTATTTCTGCCGCCAAGCAATTTGTAAGCACTGTTGTGCTTCGATATGAAGAACATTGAAGGCAGTGAAATTACTGAGCATTATAAGACTTAATATTTTATGTATCGGTACGAGGAGGGCAGTAGGTACAGTGTTATTGAGTGCTTTGAATTTCAAAGTTCTGTGTGGGGTTGTTTCTGTTTATGGCTAAGCGTGACCCTCACCATAAGGCGAGCAACTTGCTCGTCTCGAGAAATAAAAAAAGACGATAGCGCCACTCATCTTTACAAATTAGGGCCAGGCGACAGAACTGTGATACGACGACGTCGTGGACCCACATTTGTAGGCGGCAGCCAATTCATGGCTCAGCTTGGGCAGTCGTCAGCATCACATTTAACTAGGCCAACATGGAGTCTGCCAATATTTTCGCTTATATCGTACGAGGATTTCTCTCTGTGTGAATAGGGCTTAGCCGTAATCAACCCTAATGTAGCTAGAAAACTTACTAAAGTACATAAAACAAGCACCATGAACGACCTTAAAAATATATTTAGCAAATTACCTACCTTCTGTGTAGGGTCATTGTGACCAACTTGCCATCAAATTTAATTAGCGTATACTGGCTAACTTACCAAACCTAACTAATAGCGTACACGCGAAACTGAGTTTGTTTGTTTGTTACGCTTTCACGGCTAAATCGCTGAACCGATTTCCATGAATTAATTTGATACAGAGATAGATGGGATCCTGGAGATGGTAATAGGCTACTTCTTATCCCAGTTATACTTTTTATCCTGGAAAAGGCTGTTTACGCGAGCGGAGCCGCGCGCAAATTCTAGTTAACTATAAATACAATTAAGTGCCACTGGGATTGGCTAGGACGTGGAAGCAGTATCCAATGGTGTCAATTACATAAAATAATTAATTCGGTCACACATTATGTACCTACCTTGAATATCGATGTATTTTAGCAACAGTTTGCCATTAAGTAATGAGCTTGCATGCAATGTAGTGTTGAGTAAATAGGACACGATTTTTAAATAAGTTTGTAAGAGTAGCCTCTTTTTTGTACTGAGCCAGTATAAGGTCCCACTTCAACGAGGCGAGGCGACTCATTCTTTCAGGCACGCAGCCCGCGGCATGGGAATAGTAAAAAAGATTCGCGACATAATATTTCAATACAACATGTAAAAAAAATGAGCCGCTCTTACATTATTTCGTTATGTACGGGACAAATGTAATGCCTCAAATGGCACTTGCTAAAGAGCGCTAATGGAATAACTATGAGGCTCTAGTACCTAATCTAGAAGAAGTGTATAATGTGTATTTATATTTACTTAGTTATATTAGTTCTGGTATTTAGTACCTATTTGTTTTTACTTATGTTACGTAGAGTCAGAACCGCCGTCAGAAATCAAAAGCAACCTTTATTTTAACAAGTGTCATGCTTTTATTACAAAAACAATCAAATGAAGTAATAAAATAATTAGAAGAAACAACATACGAAATACTGTATTAATAATGACTTCGTGCACATTACAATGTCATAATCATTTCTTTTCCCTAGGGTCTGGTGTACATTTAGAAGAACAAGGAGGAGCGCATTGACTACTCGCCGAAGGGGGTTTTGTATCGGACAGGGTTTCATAATAATAATGTCCATCCCACCACCAAGTCGGCCCTGGAGTTGGGGCGCAGTTGAAACAAACCTGTATCAGAAATATTTGATTATATTGCCATTTTTAAGGGTTTTAGACCATGCAAGGGCTCTTGGATAGCAGCAGCTCGGGGACCTTTCAGAAAGCAATTTCCAGAACAGCTTCACTTCTTTCTTGTTCACTGATTATATTGAATGGTTATTGGGTTTACGGCGCTTTCAGTCGAGAGACTCAATAGAGACTTTTAAGTGGGAGAACCACGCTATAGACAGTATACAGCATAAATGGCCCGAAAAGGTTGTTACCACTGTCCTACTGAAAACCAACCTGAAGTAGGAAAACCTTGCTGTTAAGTACATTTCGTACCGTGAGTGAGATATCCGGAGCCAAAAATCCCCCTCCCCTTCCCAATTCCTTAATTATCCTTTTTCTTGAATATCGACAACACATCCATGATTAATAAGGCATTGTATGATTAATTGGATGTTCATGTGCGGTGGAGATCACTTATCATCAGGTACAATCGTGGAAAGTTGAACGTCGATGATATGCTGAATGCTCCAGCGTGTCTAATGTAGCCAAATCTGGCAGTAAATGTGCGCTCAATTTACTGAGGCGCAGGAATAGTCACCGTAGCCGAAACCGGCATGGATGACATCAATAAATGAGGATGAAATAATGTTTTATGTTAAACGCCTTTAAGATAATCAATAGCAATAATACTTCTATCGGTTACTATCTTTTTTTATCTCACCGAATCTGGTCGTATGCCACCTGGTTTAGCCTTGATAAATGGATCACGTTTCATCGGTGGCCCCTCAGCCACCGGTGCTATAACAGGCGGTAGCACGGAGTCTTTTGCATGCCGAGTAAAATAATATTTATTTGAATAATTTTCATCGGGACCACGAGGAATATCTGGAGGCGGAATTGTTCTTGGAGAAATCCACGCTGGAAAACGTCCATGTAAAGTATTTTTTCGTCCTAACAAGAAATTACGGAGTTTTTGTAGTCCCAATGATACATCACGATAATCCCATTTACCACCTTTCGGCATCCTATTTTAATTATTTTTGAGATTATGGCTCGAATTCCTAATGAAGTTGGATTGAAAATGTACAGTATGTCAGTTTGTTTTTTAATTCTTAAATGTTTTTTATATTAACTCCCATCTGCAATTTTTTTAATGTAAGTAATGTTTCATATTTAAAAAAAATATTTATAGAAATTTAATAATTATTTTGTAGTATTTTTTTAGAATTGAACTTCGATTTTTTGATACCAGCATTTCTACGTAAAATGTAAAAAGAGTGTCCGATGCATTCAAAAGCATAGTTAAAATTAGTGCGGAGGATAACAATATAAATAATTTGTACAAATTTCCTAAACTATTTTAATTATTTCGTTATATTACAATAATGCACTTTTTTGTTTTATTAAAAATAGTATAATACCATTAAACCCGAAATAACTTCTAAACAAGTTTCTTGAACCAAACCCAGCACATCATTGTTGCTGTTAGTTTATTCTCCAAACTAATGTTTCGGAACGCGACTGAAACTCCCGCGTTTTCTTACACCTGTCAAGTCAAAATAAAAGTTCATCGTGTTGTTAAAAAGTGTGATTTATTTATTTTTATTACTGTAAGAGTTTATAGAATATATATTTTATCAGTATATAAAGTGTTTAATGTGTCATTAACCATGAAGAATAATAAGTCGTCGGACGAAACCGAAGTTACGCCTTCGAAAAAGAAGATGAAGCAAGCCCGTCTTCCTTTTAAAACGATTAGCGAAAGTTCACCGACTTCAGTGCCTGTGCAAACCAGAAAGAGAAAATTGTCAGAATCTGAATCTGAAATTACGCCAAAATTAGGGAAAATCTGCAAAGAGAACGACCACGTCGAGGAATTGGTGATAATTAGTGATGATGATAGTAAAGATGGACAGAAATCTCAAAAACCAGAGAAACCTATGAACCCATTCGTGAAATTGGTCGATACTGCTTGGAAGAAGAAATTGCAGAAAACTAAAACAGGCAAGAGAAAGAAGAGTGGCAAAAACAAGACTTTAACAAATGGCTCCGTTGAAAATGAATCAGGTAATGACACAGCGGAAGAAAAAATCCCTGACGATAGTGAAATGATGGATGTTGATGAAACTAATCTAGCAGATGATATTAAAAACAATGACAAAGAAAAGCAGACTGACTTGAGTAATATTAATAACAAATCAAATTCTGTAGATAATGTAGTAATTATAGATGATTCAAGTACACCTTCTGATACATTTGATAAAGACCAGAATGAAATAAAAAATGAAAATGAACCAGAAATGATTGTAGAAACAAATTTGGATATTAAAGAACCTGAAAATGAAGAGAAAGAGAATATTAAATATTCTAAGGATGCTAAAAAAGATGAACTGAGTAATGATAAATCTTCAAATGAAGAGGTTACTATTAATGAACAAAGAAACCCAATTACTGAATCAGATAATTCAAATAAATCGTCTAGTGAATCTGAGATGGAAACAAGTTCATGCGAAGACAAAAATGATAAAACAAGTCCAAAAAATGATATAAATTCAAAAACAGATACTCCGGACAAATCAGACAAAAAATCTAAAGAAAAGGTTATTGTTACTCCGAAAAGGAGTGCTAGAAACAAGGCAAAACAAGAGCTGAATGATTCCATAGCATCACCTACAAACTCGAAGTTAAATGAATCTGTTACTTCAAACCCTATAACTCCTAAGAAGAGTAGAAGTTCATCTGTTACTAGTGCTCCAGGAAATGAGTCTTTGAATGATTCATCTACTGTTACGAAAAATTTAACACCTAAACAGGTAGGTTCAGTATCATTCTCTGTATAGGGTTTCATAAGGTGAAACTAACATGAGCCGATCACCAGTCTGTGCAACTCGCAGACATCCCCCTATAAATACAATAGGGTTTCATACCTAAAGGATAACAATGAAACTCAATTATAAATCCTACACATTTGTCTGTCCTATCTGTGGTTGTATCTTTGGAACCATAATAGGCAACTGATATTTTCACAGAATACTTATAGAAGATTACTTAACAATTTTTTCTTCCTTAACCATAATTAGATGTGGTCTCAGTGGAGTATGTAACAAATAATAATAAGAAAAAGTAAACAAGTAAGGGTGTAAGTACAGAAACCTTTGAGTGTGAGTTGGACTTGCACTTGACTGTTTTTTTTTACACACAAGTAAGTCATTTGACGGTGAGTGATCTCCACTGTCCAAAATTTAATTATCTGTAATGAAATGAAATGAAATAGTTTTATTAATCATGTAGGCAATTAAAATAGCGCTTATGACAAGTCAGTACAAAATGAAGAAACTTATGTATAGAAATCATATCAACTAATGTATACATAACATACATAGCATCATTAAAATACACTGGGCATGGACATAAATTTTACAATGATTATTATTGTGGAATAGTCCAGAATCGTTAAGTGTTATCATTATTTCTTCTTTTTTATGGGTCTGTTTTATATGGTGTAGACAAAACTCTTTTGTAAAATACAGTAATTCATTCAGTATTAAGAGAGACATTATGTACTATAAGATTATCCAAAGTAAAAAAACACATTTGCTTATTTGGACAGGCTCAAAAGTTATATATCTAAAACTGTGGAGAGATTTGTGATTCAAAAAACTATTCTTGATCAAGTACCATTTATTACTACTTGATTAAATACAAATGAATTATATTTCATAGTAGATCATTTTATATATATAGGCTTAATATTACATACACACCTACACACCTAACAACAAAGCTTCACCCACATTAGATCATAACTTTATTATATTTTGTTATTTGAAATTAAATATTAATATGTACTTAGTTGTATGTAGGTTTTTAAAAATGCATTATTCTTATAAAGTTGCAGAAAAAAGTAGAATCGGCTAAGAAGCGTGAAGAAAGAGAAAAAGAAAAGGAGGAAAGGGAGAAGAAGAGACAACAAGAAAAGGAAGATAGAGCGAAACAAAGGCAGGAAAAAGAGGATCAGAAACGGAAGGAGAGAGAAGAAAAAGAAGAACAAAAGAAGAAGGAGAAGGAAGAAAAAGAAAAACAGAGAGAAATGGAAAAAAGTAAGATATAACCAGAAACTAGGTAACCTTAGACTAGATGGGTTGAATAAATGACCTTAATCTAAATTAAAATAATAATTTCAATAAGTATAGACAATTTATGCAATTTGGCCTGACAGAAGTTATTTTAGTCTACCACTCTGTGCCTCCAGTCAGCCTATACTATAGGCCCTGTAATTTATGAAAAAAATTGCTGCGACGCCACTCGTAATTAACTTCAGGCTGGTTAAATTAATTTGCGCGTATATCAATATTACATACATACATACTTACTCACGCCTGTAATCTCCGAAGGGGTAGGCAGAGGTGTAACCAGTACACCCGCATTTCGCCGAGCGTATCTCCGTCCCACAATGTGATAGGGGGCGAGCCTATCGCCATACCAGGCACAAATTCCAGACTCCGAGGTGATACTGAGCATTTCGTAATAGAAAAACCTAATACCACTTTACCCGACCCGGGATCAAACCTGAGACCTCAGCGTTAGCCGGGTCTTCTCAGACAGGGTCGCGTTTGGATCCGGTGGCAGTTTTAAAACAACAATTTAGAGGTACACTTGGACCTTATCAATCCCCTTAAAATTTTAGGACTTTATTTCCCTAATTTATTTTGGTATGATAAACCGGACCAAAAACATGCCCACTGAGTTTGACTAGCTGGATCTTCTCAGGACTGGGTCGCGCCGCGTAAAATCCATTGGTAAAGTAAGCCCACTGAGTTTGTTTCGCCGGGTCTTCTCAGGTTGGGTCGTTTTGGATCCGGTGGTAGTTTGAAAACACGTGCCGCTTCGGTAATGCTTATGGTCCATATCGACCTTTAAAACAGAGAAAAAAATAACAATAATAATAATACTTAACAATTCTGGACTAATATATATTGTAAAATTTATAGTTGCCCAGTGTATTTTTTCGATGCTATGTATGTTATGTATATATTAGCTGATATGATTTCTATACTTACTTATGTTTCTTTATTTTGTACTGACTTGTCATAAGCGCTATTTTAATTGCCTACATGATGGATAAAACTATTTCATTTCATTTCATTTCATTTCATTAGCCTCAATCGTACGCCTACGCATTACAACTGCGCCATCAATATTATCTATTGTATTTTTATGCACTAATTACTTCATCCAATGGTTATTTAATGTCAAATTAATATACTTATTATGTTAATTTTAGAAATGAGAGAAGAAAAAGAAGAACAAAAAAGGAAAGAAAAAGAAGAGAAGGAAGAACAAAGACGTAAAGAGAAGGAAGCGAAAGAGGAGGAGAAACGTAAAAAACAAGAGGCCATTGAACTGGAGAAACAAGAGCAAGAGCTAAAAAAGAAAAAAGCAGCAGAAGCATTTGTGAATTTCTTTGTGCCTAAACAAAAATCTGAAAAGGACCAAGCAACTGTTGGTCCCATTAGCAAGAATAGTATGCTATCAAGCTTTACTATTAAAACTGATATGAGATTGGCACCTACAAAAAGAGTGGAATTAGATGAAGAACAGATAAATATATTGGATAACTTTCTACAAGAACAAAATAAGAATAGCCATTTGTATTTGAAATGTTTAAAGAATGGGACCAGCAAGCCACTTTCCAGTGGCAAAACATGGCCTAAGAGTGACAAGGATGATGATGATGTTATGATTATTGGTATGTAATTATATCCTATACTATTAAATAAATATTGTTTAGTTTAATAATATGACTGTCAATATTTTTAAATTGTCTTTATCAATATTTAGACATCGCAATTCTTTTTAAGAAATAGCCCAGAAAGGTTGACACCAGCAGGCGGCCGGTTGTAAAAACTACAAGCTAAATCTATTATTAAGAATTATTTGACAAAAATAAAGTATTTAGATCCAAACATGGTTCAAATAAGAGTATTTAAACAAACAATCAACAAATTTTTTCTGAAATACCTATTAGCTTATTATCATTCCATGATGATGTTAGGTGCCTGATAATTTTAGAATGTATTTATCTTTATAGAGGATGAGCTACCACCAATGGATGCAGCTGGAGAGATCCTTACTTGCGATCCAGTTCCAAGAGAGAATCTTCGTCCAAAACTGTTAAGTTTCCATGAAAATCGACGGCCACCATACTGGGGTACTTGGAGAAAGAAGAGTGCTTCTATTAAGCCACGAAAACCATTTGGGCAAGATCAGGTATGTTCCCAGTGAAAGAATTAGATAGTCCTGATTTTCAATAAAAATATAACAAAAGAAAAGATATCCACAAAACATAACCAGAGGTATAAATACCCCCAAAATACCTTAATTATTCCTTCGCTTCAAGGTCGCTAAGGCGTCCATGATTCTTCTGGTATTGTGATGATTCATGGGCAGTGGAGATCACTTATGGCCTATGCTCTAAAAAAACAAGTTACTACTGTAATTGAAGTGCAATAAATACAATAGCTTGATGGTTTAATTGCATGTTTCAACTAACTCAGTTGATAGTTTTCAACCTATCTGTATTGTAAATAAGCAATTAATCAAAATTTTAATAGATTTTCTAAATAAATAAAAATATTTTTAAATTTCCATTTCTTATTTCACTGTATGTTATTAGTGTAAATTCTATTGCAAACAACTAAATAAACCAAATCAATACAAAATTATGTAATTTATAAACTAGACTTATTTAATTTTGTACCACTTATTTAATAATTTATTTTTATAGGTTTTCCAGCAGACTTAACAGTAATATTACAATAACTCTTAAAATATATAATATGTTATAATGAAAATCCATATTTTTTTAAGGAGTAAATTATATTATATTTTAGCTACACAGAAATGACTACCTGTCTGGCTTGTCCACGGGTTAAGGCCTCTACATTTTAACTTTTATAGTTTATAGGAGGTCATTTGGACTCTGATGATATTGGCTGTACATCTTTACACCCATATTACAGATCAGTAAATGCTATATGACAAGGATTGCAGCCAATAGTGTCCAATATATAGAGTTGGATGCCAAAAAAAAACTGAAGAGATGCAACATTTTGTAAATCAATTAAACATAACTATAAAAAAATATGGATTTACAGGCGATGTTTACAGGCTATTATTATCATTAAATGGTTCTGTATATTTCAGAAACAACTTGACTATGAAGTGGATAGTGATGAAGAATGGGAGGAGGAGCAGGAAGGTGAAAGTATTGATGGCAGTGCTGCGGGCAGCGATGATGAACAAGAGGCTGATGAGTATGAAGTGGATAATGAGGTGTTTGTACCTCATGGATATCTCAGTGATGAAGTATGTCATATTTCTGTTTACAATCTAGATGTTTGTCCTCTACTGTGTTTCTATATATAGCACTATGATATTTCATTCCTCAAATGAAGCCTGAAAAAATCATGGTGTTAGTATGACTGTGCCTCTGGTATAATTATTGCTGAAGCCCAAGGACAGTGAATACAAGATTCAGGCAAATTATATATTCTTTCAAATTTTAGTTACGTGAACACCTTGTGCACCGTGAATGCACACCATGTCCATGTACAAGTAAAATTCTGCAATGTGTTCTTACTCCAAGCTACCTGCTGGAATCAATATATTTGATTCCATTTGCAAACTCTGATGTTATTGATTGAACAAATTCTTTCTACAAATATTGCATACAAATAGATTAATTTGAGTATTTAATTTTTTCAGGAGGCGACCATGGATGACGACGATGTCTTGTCACTTTCACCAGAAACACAAAAAGCTAGGCTTAAACACTTAGAAGACGAATTCGAATCGGAAATGAAGAAACCGACTGAAAAACTGAAACCGCGTATGTATGGTCTCCTTTGGGAGACCACAGATGGTGGGAAGCCTGAGAAATGTGTTGACTCCCTCTGGAATTACTTTGGAAAGCTATCAATGATTATGAGTGATCCTAAGCCTCTGTTGCAACCATCCAATGAGCCAGAAGAAACAGAAAAAAAGAAGGTTAAAAAGAAGAAAGCTGTTGCTGAAAATGTTGACCAAAAAAGTCCTAAACCTGATAAAAAGAAGAAAAAAGCGGAAGACAAAGAAGGTAGTAAACTACCTAAAGCAGATGCTAAAAAGAATGTGCCGGAGAAAAAGAATCAGCCTGGTATTAACATATTTTTAACAAAATTCAAATCTTCATGAATGATGATTGTCACTGAAGTTATAACAGTGCAAAAGTGCAAAAAAATATCTAGAGTGCAATAACTATAATATGTTGGTGGTCGCAGATGTTAACTAATAATTAAAAATATATACAATAATTTGTTAAAATTGTAAATCAACCAATGAGCTTTTAACGACAGCGCCACTCATTGCACAAACTTATAGTTGTCGTGTTCGTCATTACAGAGAGAAAACAAAACGGGGCAAGTGTGTGTGTGTTGGACCACGCACAGTGAAGGGTTCCGTAGTCAGAAAATATCCCATATCTCAAAAAAAATAACATATCATGTCCTAGCTTCTTGAAACCATTTTTCGTCTTAAGTACCTTCTAAGTTATACTCCCGTGTATTTTTAGAATTTACCGTGTATTTTTCATGACTTGGATACGCGTATCTCACAAACTCTATATAGTTTTTAAGGACTTATCCAGTGATACCACACATGCTTATGTGCAATGGACAACATCATCCCTCAGTTACATGTTATGTAGAGCAAGTCAACAAAATATTTTTATTTCGCTACACCTTTCATAGAATACATCTACCATCCAAATTTCATCCATATAGTGCTAATAGTCTCCAAGAGAAATGGCAGTGACATACGAACGGACACGCGGATATGACGAAATTAAAAGGTTTCCGTTTTTGCCATCTGCACAACCCTAAAAACTGCCTAAATGTAGCCAACCCAAAAAAATAGAATTATATAAAATAATAAAATCTGCTGATTAAAAAAATCAACACATAGCAGGCTATATATTAAATACGGTTTTGTTTTGTCCTGTTAGGTAGGATTTTTGATTTTCACACTGTTAGAACTTCATCAACAATTATATTTTAATGTTGGATCTTATTATTTCAATAATTTATAGACTGGACTCTAGATTTATTGCAATCACTGGAGGATTCTCTAGCCTTCTAAGTAAAGAAAATAATTTATAATAGAATATTACATAGCATTTATCAGTGCTACACATATATAATGTCGTAATTTTATAAGCAAATTATTAGGTGCGTGTAAATATTTCTTTATCTTATAATATCTGTAGTATGTAATTTTATAATAAATACAAAATATGAATAAATTTTATTTATTTTATTTCTGGTTTACAAATAAAATTTAATTGCTCATTTATATTATAATATTATTGCCTTCTTTTGCTCAATGTAGGCCCTGGTAATTAAGGCGATCCAGCCCATGGAGGAATCTTCTAGAGTTCATAGGAAGATGTTCCATCATTGTCGTAAAATTTTACTGACTTCATGTTGCGCGTATAATAATAAAACGTTAAACGATATTTAAAGGTATTCCTCTTACTACAACATTATGATTTACACTTACGCCTGCTTGACGTTGTCCCCAGTTTCCCCAGAGAGGTTAACATGTATACTCTTTGGGTTGACGTCAGGCAGCCGGCTGGTCGTAACAACTACAAGCAAAATCTTTCTGTAACATGTGTTATAAAGCATGTTGCGCCGACCTCACTATGAGTAGGATAAGAGCAAGTAGAAGGAAGGAAGGTAGGACTATGGACATCACTAATATCCGATACCTAAGAGTTGCCAGATGTCCTGTTTTTCAGTAAATTACTGATTTTTATAAAAATCTAACAAAATAAACTTCTGGTTTTCTAAAGAAATCTATTGAATTTTGACGAGTTTCTAGGTGTGTTTTGCTAGTACGGCTAAACCCGTATCAAAAACATATATATTTCTGAATGTGAGTTATTTGAATGCATAACGTCTTTTTTAAAGGGGGCTGGTTTTAATTACACGAGAGGCCTATCACCTTGTGCCATCTTGGTAGCACTAACGTCAGCTTTTAGCCCCGACAGCAACAGTTATAAGCCGTTTGACCCCTTGAACTCTTGAATCTGTCTCTCTGTGGCATCTTAGCACCCAAAAGAATAGATTGATTTGGATACTGATTTTTTTAATTACAAAGCTAATGATTGAGTATGTGGCGTCACGACCACACTTACATTCATATTATACTTACACATTATACTTACTTACATACAGTTACACCATTTACCATTACCATATACCACATACCACATACAATACCCATTACCGACCAACACCATACCATAGTACAAGCAATACACAGTTAAAAAGCAGTTAGTAAATAACATACATGCAATATACATAACACATTTATTAGTACACACAACACCCCACACCGCACACTTTTGACGTCTGCCGTTAATAAACAAGAAGTCGTGAAGCTAAGAAACAAGAATCAACGAGTGCGGCGTGAAAACGCCATCACAAGTTGCGTGCAGTACATGCAGCGGAGTCCGAAGCAGTCGACGGTACCACGTCGCTGAAGCACGCACACGGCGACAACACTCTGGCTGGGGATATGTGAACTGCAGATCGGACCGCGCCAAAATGGACGAGCTCTCCCGGCTCGGTATATTTATACCTGCGCCGCTGCCGGAATGCGCAGAAAACATAGAGAGCAACTCTGATTGGTCGGTTGGGAAAGATGTAAATAGCTTAACTGGTAATATTTCATGTGTATAAAATGTAAATAAAATTAGTGCATTTTGTCAAATAAATATATACGTGATTCCAGTCTTGAAGAGTTTTAATTACAAGTAGGAAATAGTCCATCCCTACAAGTATATTCAGTGCGCAGCTATGTGCAGCTTCTAACACTTCGACAATTATAGCAGAAACATCGTGTTTCGCCGGGTCTTCTCAGGTTGGGTCGTTTTGGATCCGGTGGTAGTTTTAAACCACGTGCCGTTTCGGTAATGCCTATGGTCCATATCGACCTTTAAAACAGAGAAAAAATAACAATAATAATAATACTTAACAATCCTGGACTAATATAAAAATATTGTAAACTTTATAGTTGCCCAGTGTATTTTGACGATGCTATGTATGTTATGTATATATTAGCTGATATGATTTCTGTACTTACATAAGTTTCTTTATTTTGTACTGACTTGTCATAAGCGCTATTTTAATTGCCTACATGATGAATAAAACTATTTCATTTCATTTCATTTCACATCGTGTTTAGACTCATTGTATTGGTCTCGGCGAAAAGTAATATACAAGTTCTCTGTTGTAACATACGCGAGTTAATAAAGAATAAATAAAGCGCAAACTTTGACGTCACTGTGTAAAATGTCCATTATGGTGCACGCGTGCAAGCGAGATAGTGAGATATCCCTACTACGCACCCACTTTTCCTCATACCAACATTTAAAGTAATTTCTGGACCAATTTTGATTGCGTTTTAATAACAGAGTTTCTTTTGCGTATCATTTTCTGTTGCTTATAAAAGAATGTATAAAATTCAATATAGGAAACTACCCTATTCTGTGTACTTCTAAAAGTCAAACAAATAAAACCGTGATTTTATTTTTCTAGTTTTGCATCGGGAATTACTATTATCATATAAATAAAAATAGTAGATAAAAATAACGAGCATGAAATAAATGAATTATCGGTGTAGGTTGTGCAATTACAAATTGTCTGATTAATATAGGTACTTGTATAATAAGTTTTATTACACAATTGTTTATTATTATTGATAAATAAGAATAAGGTTATCATAATCAGTAACTTATGTTTCGACGCGACGCGACGCGACGCCTAAGAACCGAGTAATTTTCTACACGTACATTTCTGTCTCGTGATAAATTCTCGTGATATTTTAGATTACATCTGGCAACTGTCCGTAGATGTCAATAAACTCGAAACTGACAACTGTGACACTTTTGTTCAATTCGCGTTTTCCGCAACTTATTTCTCATTTTCTGTCGGTAACTGGGCGTATGTTTTTTTTGTTTCACATCAATACTTGTGAAAATAATATTGAAGTCAAAGTTCAGAAGACTTCCGAGGAGACGGTGGTATTTGAAGACGAGTAATGCCGTGACAAAGGAGTCGAGGATTCGCTATGTGAGTGTTTCGAGTTATCCCATTTTTGTCTCTGCATAGGAACTATTTTTCAATTATCGAGTTATTTTGTTCACGTATACTGGTTCAAAATATGAACAAAAAAACTATTATAAATTACTAGTTTAAATTTCGAATACCATTATGAATTATAAACGGAGGCCGTTTTATCAGCCAGTACGCTTAATTCAATTTATGTTGATTCTGTGCGTTAATTTTATTTTCCAATGAGAGTAAATACATCTCGAGCGCGGCAAATTGGGTCTGAATCATGGTTAACTTTTTTGTTTGGTATTCGAAAATGCTCTATCATGATTCATATCAGGTATTATTACTAACACTGAGTTTTAAACCGTGTAGGTACGAGTTTTATGTACTCGGGTCGTTTAAGTGTTATGGCTTCTCTTTTTGTAAATTAATGAGACATAAATTGTGTGGCACAAAATAATTTGCAGTCAAAAACTTGTCTAGGTAGATTTTCCTTTGGTTTGCTTGTTTATTTAGCTACCTAAGCTGGATGGTATTGACTAATTGGATTAATTAAGATTATTTCTAGTGACCTCCCTATCCAATGACAGAATTGAATAATAAACCTAGATTGAGCTAATCTTGGTACATACCCAGACGGACTCTCGCATACAAGGGACCTACCTGTACAACCAAATTATTCTTGCAATGTAATTTTTTTTTATTGCCCTGATAGACAGATGAGCAGGAGGCCCACCTGATGGTGGGTAGTTACCACCACCCATGGACCTTAGTAATGCCAGAGCACAGCCAAGCCACTACCTACTGTTACATTGGGTCTTAACGCATATAAAAGACTAAAGATGGGGTGAAGACATGTGGGGTCCCCTTGAAAGTTTTTACTATTTTCATTCAAAATATGGTAGTAAGGTTGCAAATCACAGGGTCCTCTTCTCTGTAGATGGCTTTGCGATTTGTGTCCTCACTGTATTGAATTTTGTATGAAAATATTTTAAGGTGTGCCACATTCTCCCCCTTAAAAAATACCTTAAAAATGTATCATGCTTAATTTTCATACAGATTGGTGTACTTACATCATCTATGTGGTTGTCTACTTGTGTTTGTGGCCACTAATCATATTGTATACAATTGTCTAAACATGATTTAAAACTAAATTACCTGTATTATTATTTTGTATTTCTTTGTTCATAGTTTAATCCTCAACAGAACATCAATGAAACTTAATGGGTTAAAGGGCACATGAGCCACATTCAAAATGAGTAAGATGTCAAAGAATAAACTAAACTTGACCTTGCCACCAGGGTCAATAGACACAGCACCGGCCATAACACCATCTAATATGACTCCACAGCTAAAGTCAGCAACTGCTATGGAGTAAGTTACATTAATTGTTATATTTGCTAGAGACCCAATGACCTTCAGATGATGCCATCACAATAAGTTTTGTGTGTTGGTCCCTGAAAATAAAACACACTTAACCTATTGGATGCAATGCAGTGGTAGCTCAGGTGGGAGTGGTATGGACTGTCGAGACACAAGCTGCAGGTTCGAAACCAGCCCCAAGAGCATACACCTCTGACTTTTCTAAGTTACATGTATATTAATTGTTAATTATCACTTGCTTTAATGGTGAAGGACACATCGTGGGGAAACCTACATACCTAAGAAGTTCTCCATAAGAATTTCGAAGGTATGTGAAGTCTACCAATCCGCATTAGGCCAGCGTGGTGGACTACAGCCTAACCCCTCTCATTCAGTAGAGGAGGCCCGTGCCCAGCAGTGGGACATGAATAATACAGGGCTAATATTATTATTATTATAACCTATTGGAAAATTAAAAAACAAATATGCACAGGAAATGACTGAAACTTTGTAAATTTTCTAGGCTATACCTACCTGCTTAAAACAAGAATATTGCAAATATTTTCCATGTTTGCATTGATTCAAAAGGACTCTGAGCTGTGAGTGCACAACGCACCTGAATGGCCTTAAATAACCCTGCCTGACTTACTGCAGCTTGACTGGAGTTAGGGCTTTGAGGACACTGCACATAGTAGTGTCCTCAAAGCCCTAACAACAGCCCTCTTGTTGGACCTTCTTCTAGACGTCAGACAAAAGGCTCAAACGACTACAATTAACAATACTTAAAGTAACTAGAAAGAGTAAAGCCCGTTCCAGAAATTAAATTGTTTGTTATCGTCCATAAGTTTTGAGAGATATTCTTTGCTCCTGATGATGTCCATGACCAATGGTAGCTGCTTATCATCTGTCCACTTTGGTAATACTGAGTTCTATAAAGGCCATTCCAAAAATTGCATTTTGTTACACTGACATAATTCTGTAATATCAATGTCTGGACGAGAATTTCTGAAACAAGTCAATAATACATGCGATTTTTCTCATTGATAGTAACGAAATGTCGACGTAATCTAGCTTAAACTATAACATGACATTTAAACCTGATATTAAATGATGCAATTTAGAGAATAAATATTATAATTGTGAATAGAATAAGTGTTATATTATAATTTTGAATCTTAAAATTGTTGCTCTATTGTACTTTTTCGTATGTTCATGTCTAGGCGTCAGGGCTTAGCAGGTAAATCAAAAACCAGCATCGAAGCCCTGACCGAACGGCTGGAGCAAATCGAAATGGATGACACACAGAGACGAAGAATAGAAGTGTTTCTATGTCAGAAAGAAAAGATTGGCGAGTTAAGTGATGATGATTTTGAGAAGCTTGGAGAGCTAGGTATGTTTGCAATAGGGTTGTTGACTCAAATATTAATTACTTAAATTTTAAATCAATGAATAACGTCAATCAAAACCTATTACTGAAACAATTTTACAAATTCATTCAAAAAGTTACAATTTATTCAAATATACTGGAAGAGGTGATTGTCAATTGATAGACGGCGTGATACTTGACGTCACCGTTCACTAATGCGATTACTATACACGGCAAAACCTTTCCTCATAGAAATATGTATTATAATTACAATTGCGGCTTAATTTTTTAACCAATTTTAATTCTACTTTCGCAGGTTTCGTTTTATATTTTTTCTGTGGTTTAGATAATACTTTAAAAGATTAATGTATGAAACTACCCTATTTCAGGCCAAGGCAATGGTGGCGTGGTAATGAAAGTCCGTCACAAATCAACCGGTCTGATCATGGCTCGAAAGTTGATCCATCTGGAAGTAAAGCCAGCTATAAAGAAACAAATCATCAGAGAGTTGAAAGTCCTTCATGAGTGTAACTTTGCGCATATCGTGGGTTTCTACGGAGCGTTTTATAGCGACGGCGAGATATCGATATGTATGGAGTATATGGATGGTGGTTCACTTGACCTAATCTTGAAGAAGGCTGGAAAGATTCCTGAATCTATTCTAGGTGAGTACTAGTTTATATGATATGTGGTATTTATAATCATTCAAGCCACAGTGAGGCCATTGGTCATACCCGTAGTGGCTGAACTGGCTGACTTACTAAACTGGGTTTAAACAGACCCTTTCGTTTGCAAAAGCTACATAAATAAATCCAAAACCTTTGAAAATGTAAGTCTAAACGTTTCCCAATCAATCCCACCAACAAAATTAGGACTTGGATGGCTATCCTTCGTTGTGGTAATTTAATTGAGACTTAAGGTTTCTACTACCGCGACTGACTGACTGCCTCGGTGGCGCAGTTATAATGCGTACACGTTACGATTGAGGCTAACGCTGAGGTCTCGGGTTCGATCCCCGGGTCGGGTAAAGTGGTATTGGGTTTTTCCATAACGGAATGCTCAGTATCAGCCCTGAGTCTAGAATTTGTGCCCGGTATGGCCATAGGCTCGCCCCCTATCACATCGTGAGACGGTGATACGCTTGGCGGAATGTGGGTGTACTCGTTACACCTTTGCCTACCCCTTCGGGGATTACAGGCGTGAGTACGTATTTATGTTAAGTTTTCTATACCTAAAGTTGTAATGATTTTTGGTATATTTACCTGATTAACCTACCATTGAGTTTGATAGTCATCTTGTTGAATTTCATTGTAATTTGATTCGCAAGTGTTTCTTTTTGTTATCTTGGTATTTCCTGTGTCTTTGAATTTGCATTGTGTTAGCCGGATAATTAGTCGTGCGGTACTCTTTTACATTTGAAATTAAATGTAAATGTCTTTTACTTATCATTTATGCTTAAGGAGGGTTGACGTCAGGCGTACATGTAATTTTTTATTAACGAAGGCACAAAAAGTATGAAGAATACTGTATACAATTATATAATATTTAAGATTTATCCATGCTTATTGTATGTGAAGTATTTCCAAAACAAATGGATCTTTGCACATAAATAAATAACTTAACAGTCACACACATAGTCCTATAGTCCACACTAGGTTAACCTGTATTGTGGGTATTAGGAACAAGAGAACTTAAGGTCACACAACACCCAGACCCGAAACAAATATTGGCGAATCACACAAACAAATCACACAAAAGATGGCGGGTAGCGGGTGGATGCGGGCTGCTCAAGACCGGGATGGTTGGCGCTCACTTGGGGAGGCTTACGTCCAACAGTGGACGACAACAGGCTGAGATATATATATATACACAAACATTTGTCTTGTATGGCATCGAACAGGCGGCCTCTCGCTTCACGGCTGGTTACTCGTCAACTGCGCCACGGAGGCTGTCATAGACCATATACGACAGATTCTTCTGTTCCTTTAGATTTGGTTCATAGTTCTGTAGGAAATATCAGAGACCTAAAAAGTGTCTATCCTTCCTCACACTGGTTTATATAACCAGAGGCGAACCTATGATGTGACGAATGGAACGAATGAATGGAATAATCCAGGACCTTGCATGTGCCTTTTTTAATTTCATTTCATTTCTTTTCATTGCCTTTACATATTGGTATATGCCATAACCACGGGCGCCATATTTTGATCTCGTTCCATCCTAAAAACACTCAGGCAGGTGCTGGTTATAGCTTTTTATTTAAGTAGTTCGAAGTTATATATGGATAGTTACAATGTGAATTTATATATATATCTGTAACCGCATGGTACGACCCGAACGCGCTGCAGTCTTGCATTTTTTATATTAGTTGTATGACATTATATACAACCTTGCACACCAGTCATCCCATCAAATACGATATCGGCACGTGTGGCTTGTGCGGCGCGAATAGGTACTTTTATGAACCTCGTCATTCACGAGGTGAGCAGGTCACTCGTCTGATGGTAAGAACCACGCCTGCCCATAAACAGTAGCAACACCATACAAACCTTTGAATTACAAACATGGAACTGGACTACGTCGTTCTGAGACATAAGATGTTAATTCTCATAATTACCAGTAGTTTCACTGGCATCGATGCCATTCAAACTGGAACACAATAATGCTCGTATCACGCTGCTGGTTGGCGGTAGGAATAGACAGCGTGGTGGTATCTACCCAGACAGCCTCTCGCATACGGGAACCTACCACATAGTAAATGCAGTGTTTACTGCCGCCAAGCAGCAGTGTTTAAGCACTGTTGAAGGACTTTAAAGTCAGTGAAATTCCTGGGCTTTATGAGATTTAAGATCTTGTGTCTCGGTGACCGGTGATCAGGCGAGCGACCTGCTCTTCTCGTCATTCAAGCTAATAGAAAAAAAGTCCACTATCAAGTGGATGCAGGATAATTTTGTATAGTCATATGTAATCTTAAAACAAGTAAGTTAAGTATGTTTATTTTCAGGAACAATAACATCTGCCGTGCTGAAAGGTTTGAGTTATCTTCGGGACAAGCATGCCATCATGCATCGAGATGTGAAGCCATCCAACATTCTGGTTAACAGCAATGGTGAGATCAAGATATGCGATTTTGGAGTGTCTGGTCAGCTGATTGATTCGATGGCCAACTCTTTCGTCGGCACCAGGAGTTACATGTCTGTAAGTAATTAATCTGAGATTGAGGGTGAAACGGTTCAACTTAAGGGAGCTGATCACCCATCTGAGCTACTCGCAGACGTCCCCACCATAAATATAAAATACATAAGTATTAAATGGACATAGCAATCTGGAAAAATGTATATAAAACAACCATTCTTTGAAGCCAGAGCAATTACCGACCATTATGAAACTTTACATCTTGTGTATTAGGGCGATGAGCGCAGTCTACTGATGTGCAGTACTGTATAAAGTTTCGAGTGGTGTTGCTACTGTCTATGGCCACAATTGACGCTTGCCATTAGGCGAGAGACCTGCTCGTCTCGTCATTCAGTGGTATAAAAACAGGCCTAATTCGTAACATCCCTGAAAGATGCTTAAAAGCGTTTTCGTAGATTAATGTACAATTGCTTAGGCCATGCATATATGAAAAAGTCGACAGAATGCATGGAAATGTTTTAGCATAATATTCTTGGTGTTCTCTCAATATCTATATATCATAGAAATACATTATCTTATCAGGACTCAGGTGACTATTTGATGTATATGGCTATAGTCATATCTGGAGGCCCAAATCCTTTTCCCAAGACCTTAATTAGACATTTTCTTTATAGTTGGTGCGTCACACATAATTTTTCTGGTTTTGTAGGGATCACTTACCATCAGGTGACCCACTTCTGCTATTTGCAGGCCTCTACTATTAAAAAAAGTATACATTTTAAGCCAATCAGCACACATCACAATTTTCGTCTTAATAAATACTTTACCGATATGTATTGTTTTTTTTCCAGCCTGAACGGCTTCAAGGCACGCATTATTCGGTACAGTCGGATATTTGGTCGCTGGGTTTGTCGTTGGTTGAAATGGCGATCGGAATGTATCCCATACCGCCTCCAGACGCGAAGACTTTGGCCGCCATCTTCGGGGGACAGAATGAAGATCATTCACCTGGACAGGTACGTACTTATAGTTTATAATAATACTAGCCTTGTATTATACACGTCCCACTGCTGGGCACGGGCCTCCTCTACTGAACGAGAGGGGTTTGGCCTTATTCCACCACGCTGGCCTAATGCGGGTTGGCAGACTTCACATACCTTCGAAATTCTTATGAAGAACTTCTCAGGTATGCAGGTTTCCTCACGATGTTTCCTTCATCGTTAAAGCTGATGATTAACAATTAATACACACATAACTTAGAAAAGTCAGAGGTATATGCACTTGGGGCTGGTTTCGAACCTGCGACTTTCGTCTCGACAGTCCATACCACTCCCCGCTCCACACACTTCGCATACTAAGTTTACAAAACAATATGTCACAGTATTGTTCTCACGGCTGTAACCGTTGAAACATGATGAGAAGGCGCACACTGGCAGAAATCCAGGATAACGCCAGATAGAACGAAAAGATTCAGTTATGTCTCTTTGAAATATTTTTAATAATATATCATTCTTTTAGACAATCAATATTTTGTATCGCTTTCCCTTATGTCCAATATAATTTGAGAGTGAAATAGTAAAAATGAATTTATTGAGTGGCAGAGCCTTGCTGCACGAATGAATTGTTTCGAACGGGTTCTTACCACTATCACACAGAAAACCGACATAAAGTAGCGTTTCGTACTGTGAGGATATTCGGAGGCCCATATCTAGTAGTGGGACAAACGGCTTAATTTTCACAACGATATTAAACGTTGTGCTTATTTTTTTAAGCTAGCTTATAAAAAAGCTTATCACTTAGAACGCTTTTTAACAGACTTCAAAAAAACTTCAAAAAAAATTATCGCGTCAATTTTTGTACAATAGTTCCAAATCAACGCATTGCCCCCTCTCGACATTGTCAATTTTATTATTAAATGTACATTCACTATTATATATTTACACATAACATACCTATCTACACCATATTTTATTTACAATAAACACACTATAATCCTCTGAACTATTTACTTAATTAAAAATACCGAACTCACTTACGAACGAACTCGTGATGTATCAAACATAAACACATGCTTCGTTCCCGACAGCGAAACGCATACTAAGTAGTAATTTTAAACATAAACATTAACAAACAACGAGAACAACGGTAAACGTTAAAAATTAACACAACAAAATATATGCGACCAAAAATAATTTACTTATAAACAATATTAAATATTATGCAATCAAACGAAATTTAATTTAGTAGCATAATCGTTATGATAAAATCGTTTAACTTTCGACTTTATGTCTTTTTGTATAAAGTGTATTTTCGATCGCTTTCACGACACCGCTAGTGTCAACGGGCAACGATCAACGCTAAGCGGTGGCCGGTGATGCAACCACGCATGACGCAACTATGTTCCGTTATAACGTCAACAGCTTAAACTTACAAACGTACTTATATGCTTGTTATAATAAGCAGAGCTTAATAATTGCTTTTCGTTATAACGCCCACCTCTACCCATATCCCCCTCCCCAATTCCTTAATTATCCCTATCCTTTTAGGTTGGCAATGCGTCCATGATTCTTTTTGTATTGTGAGCGTTCATTGGCGGTGGAGATCACTTATCATCAGGTGACACACTTGCTCGTTTGCCTGCCTATGCTATAAATAAAAATATACAACGTGTTATAGAAAGGTTTGGTCAAATTTAAGCCATGTATAGTATACGATGTAAGTTTTTTACCCCCCGTAGTACCAAATCCTACATTGCTAGGACATAAATAAGGCATTTTCTTTTTATTGAATAACATATCGCTATTTGACTTCCAATTTTTGCCAACACAAAATTTTAGTGACCCTAAAACCACACCTTTATATAACATGTTGTTTAATCTCTAAATAACTATTGGATAAGGTATCATTGTGATTATCACTCGAGCCTACCCACTATAAAGGAACCTGATCAGAATATATATGCCCAATGAGTCCTCATGCCCCTCTGAGTCCATCTGAAAAGTATATACTGTGATTTAGTTATTAAAGAAAATATATTTTGGCACCAGGCGCCGAACTCCCCTCGTCCGATGGCGATATTCGAGTTGCTGGACTACATCGTGAACGAACCGCCGCCCAAACTGCCCGCCGGCATCTTCTCAGACGAGTTCAAAGACTTCGTCGACCGCTGCCTCAAGAAGAATCCTGACGAACGAGCGGACTTGAAGACTTTGATGGTTTGTATACCTTTCGCTGAGTTGAGGCACTCATAGCCAGTTGCATGCAAATAATTGTAACCACCAGGGTCGGTGCGGTCTGTCTATGGATTTTTTATCGCTTAGTTGTATTACAACCAGCCCCGTATCTAAGAGGGGGGGGGGGGGGGCAAACTGACACTCGGTTTGGCCACTAACCATTCGATATAAAATAGTTCACTTACTATTCGCTTTGTCTACATGTCTGACCAATGTCTGTGGAACATTCGAGAAAGATGGCGCTATTCTTAATTTATTAATGTAGTGCCGGGGGACGTAACAATAGCTGTGGTACTGCTATTTATGCTTAGCAGAGCGGATGGTGTGGTGGCAAAAATCCTAAAATCTAATATTAACTAATTAATTCCTGGTGGGAGGGTACCTGAAACATATTTGTACTTGACTGGATAGCGACCATCGTACATACACACCATAAAGGGTCGATCAGGTGTGTCGCTTTCCGGGGTCAACTAGTGTATATCCAGCCAGGGTAATTTCAGGTTGGCATAATTCTGCCGACCGTCGAGAGACGCAATTTTTTCGATAAGACGTGCCATGATGTATCACAAAAAAAAGTGAAACTCAACCTTATGTTATTATGCATGATTGGTAGCATAACGTCAAACATAAAGACATCTGATGGACGTGTACCTGACTAAACTATGACTGTTGTAGTACAATCGAAAATATCTTATGACTTGTTGGTTGATGGATTAGTACCAGAAATATATTATGCTCTGTTGAGTATGTTGAACATAATCCTTGGTGGCAAGCTTATTCTCAAGGTTTTGATGCTGGTATTACTTTGTAACAAACACAGTGATTGCAACCAGTGAAAAATAACTTTTTCATTCTATTCTATATTGAACGGTTAGTGGCCAGCCTAGTGTCAAAGTTTTCAAGCCGCTTGAAAGCCTGTGACTTGTCTTAATTACTTCTGTCAGTTGATAATAGTTGGGACTGAGTTTTAGCATGCCTTCTGAAGCACGGAGACGCTCAGTTGGAATACCACTATGCACTCACCCATTCATAGACAGACCGTGCAAATTGTTGCTTAACTCTTTTATCGTTTACCAATTAGTGAGTGCAACTGACTATGCCTGCTTTGAAAATTAATATCAGTAATGCTAACGAGACAGGATAAAACAAATATTTGTAAGTAGCTCAATCTGATATCACATATATATATATATATATATTTTTGTTTAGAATCACGAGTGGATACGTAAAGCGGACGCAGAAAAGGTGGACATAGCGGGGTGGGTGTGCAAGACAATGGATCTCATGCCTTCCACGCCAAACTCTAACGTGTCTCCTTTTTCTTCATAAGCTGCAAGAAGTGCATACTTTCATCAGCGAAAAAGGGTAAGGCTAATTTGTATTTAACAAAACCCATTTGTCTCAGGCATGGGACTTATACTGAAGAGTTTGTATAAAAATATCGACATTTGTTCATTCGTTTTTTATTTATTCTTGTCACGTCACCGGTATTTTAACAGCGTATTTAGGCTGAAAAACCGGTAAGGTCCTGGGTTTAATCCTAGTTTGAAAGGCAGTAACAACTTGTATTTGAGTTTTCGGTTCAGTCCCACATGAGTGGCCAAATATTGGAATTTGAACCCGATATGACGATAAGTTCCCCATCTGTCGATCATGGATCATGAAACAAAAATAAGCTTAGCACTAGTTACACTCTTGCCTATCCCTTCCCGAATACACATATATTATAACAGACATTTATATAACTTTTATCTGTAGTGTGATCTCCACAATTATCCGGATACAGCTTATTTTAAACTCCGACGCAAAAAGATCGGTGTCATATAACTTGTTGATATTGTCGACAGGTCAAAACATTTCCCAAGAGAAAGCGAGCGACACAATCAGTGAGGACGCTGGCGCAGAGGACTAGCCCTGACACCACGCGATGACAGTTAACAGTATGTCAACTCTAGATACCATTGTCCAAAACCACCACAGCCAGAACAAACACCACGTAACACTTAGTCGAGACGTGATCCCTCCCCGAACATGTTCCATGTTCCACTCTTACTTACCTTGTCGTTTATTATTCAACTTGATCTACTGTGTCTCTCCGTATACTGTGAACATAGTATACGCAAAAAACAGAAGGTAACCGGTCGTTCGGGTGTATTTGTAGATCACGATAAATCACGTCTCAAAGACTTATATGAAGAATAAATCACATCACGAGGAAAAAGTATTAGAAATTATTCACGAGATCTGTCATCGAATATTCAAAATTTGATAATTTTAATTTATTAGAAATTGGCTAAAACTTAAGGTAATTTTCGTAGGTGATATCGAAGAGCAAAAAATGTGTTACGCTACACTATGAAATCGATTTGAAAGCTGTTTTGGTACAGAAGTCGACGTATGTCTGTCCTTTGTCGAAACAATGTATTCATAGTATACGCATTGCCGTATAAAGTTTCGATAGGGGATGCTATCGCGGCTACTGTACACAAGTGTTCAAGACTTTCCTTCTCATATACAGGATATATGATAACGTGAAAGTATATAATTGATGTGCGTACGGCAACCATAGAACACGGTATCTGATAGGGGTAAAATATTAAAACATAGTGCATTCGTGGACGAACTAATCGAGGTTTTATAACGAATAAAATAACAACTAATCGATAAATGGTCAAGTAGAGTTGATTTCACTAGTCGCAAGGCGAAAAATGTTAGTAGTGTTTTGACATATTTTTCTTTGCTGAAAGTGCGTAATTCATGTCAGCTGGTACTTGTTGTTTGAATAGTATACGGACGCGATTACTTCGCGTTCGGAGCGTTGGAATACTCAAACGGGCGTATCCATAAAATACGGGCGTGGGAGCGTTCCAAAACTCGAATTAAACTCATAAAATAATCTGTAAAATAGATTGCATTTTTTAAATTACACGAAAAATATTGAAAAATTGTGAAAACCAAAAAAATGTAGGTATTTTTGACGTGATGCACTTTTCCGTTTTGGTTTGAGTTTTATTGTGTTAATATCGCTTCGTTTTGGTAAGTCCGCCTTAATTTACCCGCCTTGTCCCGTGCACCTAGTGTAGATAACACTTCACTTCGCTGTTTGCGCTATTGAATGTGCGAGACTGATGTGTTTTTGATAGTGTAAATGATTCTGATTCGTGCTTTATCACATATGAATTTTGAAATTTTCGTGCACGCTGTCATTGGAGACAATATAAGAGGAGATACGTCCGCTACAAAAATATTTATTAATTATATTGATATAATATTTCTGTGCGTTAGCTAGGTAATTATTTAATCAAACCTAGTATAACAAGTTCATAGTATATGTAATGCTTAATGGACCATAGTATATTTTACTTCACAGTTCTGTGTGTAAAAGTTGGACGTATCAACTCTTATAATTGTCAAATTTTTTACACACATTTACACTAAATACTTATACACTTTGAGCATCAAATTAAAACCTTCCACATTTGAACACAGCGCTTATAGACGCCGGTCGCGTCACCGATGTACTAATATGTTTTACCACGTTTCCTTTGATTCCCGCATGTGAATATCGTTTCATGTTCTTCGCTTTGTGGTCGCTATTATTTTGCCAGCTCTTCCTGTTTAGAACTTGAGTTTTCTTATGAAATGCTGACACAGTGGCTCGTTTGCATTTGTTAATTAAATAATTATTTTTAAGATTATGGCTCTGTCCCTATGGACAATTCCGCCAACATCAAGTTGCATTTGTTCATTGTTTATTTTTTGTTGTATTAGAGTTTATGACTATGTAATGATTTTTTGACAATCATGTAAATTATGAAGAAACTAGACATATTCATTGAATCTATTGAATTAATAGTTTAATTACTTCATAGAGTTGATTGTTTAGTTGCAACAGCTCTATGTGTAGTCAAAATATATTTATTTGACGGGAATAAGTATGTTCTTAAAATATATAAAAAATAAATTATTATTTTTGATTTTTTATGTTTTTTTAGTAGTGATGGATGTAAATGAGCCACGCCTGTGTGCTCGAGGTTTTGTGACGTGTTTTCCCTTTGTATTCAGCATTTAAATTATTATAAGCATATGGGTGCTTTTGCGTTATATTGATATGAAAAAAAAATAAAAAAATAAAAAACTTTTTGTATAAATGGTATACACGTTAATGTTATTTGTAATCATATGTTCGTAGATAGGTAAGTTAACAATATATTGTGTCCCAGACGACTTTAATTGTAACTCATATGGGTTTAGAAAATTGTTGTTACTGGATATGTTTTGAGTAATTCCATATGAATTAATATATAATTATATATCATATTTCATTATTCATATATATATATAAAATGCATAATAATGAATTGAATTATTGAAATTGTGTGAAAAAGAAATAAATTGTCCTGAGCCAACACTGAAATTTCCAGTGTATTGGTTATTAGAATATACTAATGGGACTATAATCCAGCGACATTTAATATTTATCTACAATTAAAATCATGTAATTGTACATTTGAATACCTGTAGTATCAAACTAAGGTCAAAATTCAAATCAATTTATTTTTTTTTATTTTAAAGTATTCCATAAACAACATAACTTATACGTATTAATGTAACCGAAGCTTCGTTTACCGATGTTAGAATGTATTAAATGCATTTCTAGTATAACTACCGGCACGAGTCGTGGCCACAGATGTACAGTAGCTTCATTTATAGCACAGTCCAATAGACGTCGAGCAAGGACTGACGAACCAATCGCGTGAAGTGTCGGCGCCCCGCCCTCTTTAATTCCGCTAATTAGAGCTATAAATAAACTACTGCGCAGGTAAAGTCTGTGCTCACGTCTCGTGCCTATATCTGTAGAAATAATGCGTGGTTTTATTTAGTTTAGGATTCATTACTCATTGTAAAGTCTACAATGGGTTCTATTTTAAAGAGCTGCGAGAATGATCAAAAAAATAAATTATAATGTACTCGTATTCTTGTGAAAATCATTATACAGGCCGCTCCATAGACAATCTTACAATCATGAGTTTTTTCTGGTTTAGCCACATTTTTCTGATGGGACGATGTTGCCACAATAAAAATAAACAGTTATTTAGTAGAATCCATTGAATACTGTATTATATTTTTTCTACGAACTAATTTATTACGCGACAGGAGACAGTTTGTTGAATTCCAGTGTATGATCAAACGCCAATTATTATCGAGTAATAATAATAGTTATAACTATGTTATAAGTTATTTTCATCTGGTAATTTATATAATTTGCTTAGTAATGTGTATTTTTGTAATGTTGGATGCACTGTTGTTCAAATCTAAATACACGTCCGATCTCTGTGAAACTAAACGGTTGGTACGCGGCTATGTATTTTTTATATATTTTGGCAAAGGATTTTTCATCTTGTTACATCAAGCCGAATATCTTTAAAACTATTTTTTTAAGTATTAGTAAAATTTTAAGTTACCTAATTTTATTTGTCGCCTATCGGTCGTTTAGCGATTTTTCATATCATATCTTACAAATATAATATGTATGACTAAAGAGTTAATTTGTATAAGCTTCTTTGTTAGAATAGGTAGGTACTTATGTACAAAATAAATGTTAATGGAAATTCTGTGGTTTTAATTGATATACCGAAATTATTCGAGAGTTATAATGCAATTGAGTGAATGAAAAACTTAATGGCACCAAGCCAAATGTTTCTATGATGCACAAATATTTGTTTCTGGTGTTTGGGTTTTGTTAGATCGCAAGTCCCTCGAAGTTCCTGATATCCACGATACAGGTTAACCTAGTGTAGGGTCAGTATTACTTACGTGTGTGATTACTAATAATAATAACAATAATATAATAATACTAGCCCTGTATTATACACGTCCCACAGCTGGGCACGGGCCTCCTCTACTGATTGAGAGGGGTTAGGCATTAGTCCACGCGGGCCTAATGCGGGTTGGCAGACTTCAAGTAGGTACCTTCGAAATTCTTATGATGAACTTCTCAGGTATGCAGGTTTCCTTACGATGTTACTTTCACCGTTAAATCAAGCGATAATTAACAATTAATACACACATAACTCAGAAAAGTCAGAGGTGTATTACTCTTGAGGATGGTTTCGAACCTGCGACTTTAGTCTCGACAGTCCGTACCACTCGCCACTGAGCTATCACTGCTATAAATAAATAATATATCAATCTGATTTGAGAATGTAAGGGAGCCACCAACATCTTAAGCCCAAAGCCAACCTCACCTGCACGTGGTGCACTCTGCTGATTAACAGACGAGGCAATGACGAAACTTAGTTCCCGTTGCAGGTTGTGGGGTCAGACGGCCAGTCGCCCCACATAATACCAAATATACGTTCAAATCATGATAGGAAGGCTGTCCCTGGCATTAGGCCGGGATAACGCTAGGCATAAAGATCAATCTGATTTGAATTCAAGTATCTTTCATAAATCACAAAATCTTTCTGACCGCAATCCTCTGTTCTTTTTTAGGTGGTTCAAATTTTTTAACAACATCATTACAGTTTTTTTCCACAACACCAAGTTATACGGCTAAAACCCAGCCCAAATGTTCCTTTTTTACATACAGATATGAGATTTAATAACACTGATAAGTATATTTGTATGCGTGCCGCAGCCGCTACTGCCTTTTTATATTGCGGTAAAAATGCAAAGAGTTTTGAGTAAGACACTTCCCCGTTCATTATGAATGTGCGTAAATATTGTTTCTGCCGAGAGCCTTTTGTGCGGCCTCATTAAGAAGCCATTACGAGTCTGAAGCTTATGATCAAAAATCCTACGTTAGATATGCAAATACTCATCACTGATTATAATTCTAGGCTAATGGCGCTCTATATTATGAACTAGCTGTTACCCGTAAATAGTAGGTAACTGTATGCAAAATTTTATCCAAATTCGTTTAGCCGTAATGGCGTGATTGATATATTTCACATATATTTAAAATCAAAATCGCCCTCCCTCCTCTTACACTAGTACAATTTTACAGATAGGTATGTGAAACAAGTGTCTCATTGTTTTATAGGCAATATTTGTACTCAATTCCACAGTCGTATTTGTTCCTTAAAAAGTTTCATACAAAGTTTAAATGTAAATTTCCAAAAAATATTTCTTAGCGGGCCTCTACATTACATAAACTATCATATAAATAAATTTCATGATCCTAGCTTTAGTAATTTTGAGATATCGTGATTATGGTAGTAGGTACAAATTAATAAGTAAAGTAATTATTTTGATTATTATTCTTTGGCATAATAATAGTACACTGTCTTGCCCGTTTTAGGGAAATTGCTTTCCGAACTGGCTGTACAATTAAACTACGGAATCTAAAATAATATGAACATACCAACATTTTATGAATTCTAGAAAAAACTTGTATTCCTAAGTTCTTAAATAAATAAACTAACTAATGTATAAGTTAATCAGCCTTCATTTAGAACATCAACGTAACAAAGCACATAGTTACGTTCTCTTTGAAGCACACCAACAAACACAAATTGCAAAAGCCCGTACATAAGTTTCATTCAAGTCGTAAAATCCCAATAAAATTACAGTGCAATTTCTTGCTTTGGTGAACATAAAGGACCCGTTATTTTCGTCTGGAGACGAAGTTTCACGTGAGACACCCACTGAATAAGCCGGGAGAGGTTCATTAGCAATTATTTAAACCCTTTTGTTGCTCTGTTGCCTTCAATATTGTACATAAGTTTGGGAGGTCGCAATTCAACAGGCGTCTGAAGGGCCTTTTGAGAGCTATTGTCTAACATCTCGAGTTTTAAACTAAGGTCGTTGAGGTAACGCAGTGCTGACATTTTGTGTGACATTTACAAATGTGTCAGTTGTGTACTTTAATTTTGCATTACTTTGAATGACTAGATGTTTTCTTAGAACAAGGGAAGGCAGGCCTTATAGGAATTTTGCGGCTACTTTACTGAAGTGACTCGGGATATCGTATTAGGAACGGCCGTTGGATCATGCTAAGCCCATCACTAGAATGAATTATTTTTTTCTGATAACGCCATGTCCCCGCTTAAATGCCAGAGTCCGCCTTCCCATTATGATTTCTCGCCTAATTGGTATTATGTTGGGGACACGCTGTCTGACCCCCACAACCCGCAACAGGAACTAAGTTTCGTCTTTGTCTTATCCCATAATCAGCAATGTACCACATGCTGTTGAGGTTACTTTGGGCATATGATTTTGGTGACCCACTTACACTCGCAATGAAAGAATATACAAAAAATATTTTTAATCGCATTATAAAAATAAACAAAGTTACAAAGATACGGTTATCATTATCAGTAAGTATCTACATACCTTTTTTTTAAGAATCGGTTTATCGTTATTCCATAAAGATATTCTAATTACAGATAGATTTGCTAACTATCAGTAGGTACCTACTATTCTAACAGAACTTACATATAAAATACCCCCAGTAGGTAAGCAAATCTATCGGAAAACACAATATTGGAAACGGCCATTAGTAGTTTACTTATCTGTAAAGAGTTTACGAATTTACATTAGGGTACCTACATTTATTTTAGGAAAGGGTTAGGTACTGCTAAATAGCCTACCAAAATGTCCATAAAGTAAATCACAACGGTGGTCGGTGGCTGTCATTTGTTGTTTTCCTGTTTATGAGAATCCTCTCCAGTTGAGGATATTTGTTTTGGTTATAAATGATAAGCGGTTAGGCAAATTATTGGTTAGGGGACTTTTCTATACGAATTGTATTGAATTGCCATTACTTTACGAATAGGAACGTTTATTACTTATATTTCGTGTGCCATTTTGAAGAAAACATAGCATTATGGGAATAAAAGTCGATATAAAATAATCGTTCGAATTGATAATCTGCTCCTTTTGTAAATTTGGTTAAAATATTATAAGTAGTCTTTACTCATAAATACATAGGTCTTTAAGTGTCAAGACTACCTATGTTTATTTAGTCCTGGTAAAGCAAAGTGACTACACTACACCTGATGGTAAATACCTACAGTGCAGTGCAAAAGTTTTTATTTATGCATCTGTCGGCAAACGAGCAAGTGGTCCATCTGCTGGTAAGTGATCGCCACTGCCCATGTACGCTTACTAAACCAAAAGAATCATAGGCGCGTTGCCGACCTTAATGGAAAGGGATAATTAAGGGATTCGGAAGAGGAGGGTGATTTGGGCCTCCGGATATCAAAATCACCGTACGAAACACAACAGCAAGCTGTTACTTTACGTCGGTTTTCTGTGAGACGACCCGGTCGAACTGGCCCACTCATGCTGTAGACAAAACTATTTACAACATGGCTCAACAACTCAAAAAGTAAGTGTGCGAGAAGGGCACAAAGGGCTCTTTCACACGTCAATAATAAAATATTTTAAATTAGGCATCTCTACTACAATCTAACTAACGACATTCAGACAACTAATGACAGTCAAACTAACTAATTGCAGTCTGACAGTCTATTGTAAGACCAGTTCACATAATCAGCATCTTGCTGTTACAGCACCATGGTGCATTCGAGAAATTGATTTATATAATACTCGTACCTACCTAATGTCAGTACTGATGCTTTACTGTTCCATATCTGCTTACGCTTTCTGATGCTTAGTACAACAGATCTCAGATCAGACAGATCAGAACTGAGCCTGGTCTCGTTCGCGAAGGAGAGTGGGGTAAATTACAAAATATGGTCCCTCAACGGACGCCATAATAATATGCCTGACTGAAGTAATTGGATATATTTACACAGGCTGTTCCCGGACCGAGCAACTTTAGCGGGTTAAAATGTTTTTCACCATTATGGTGGCAGCTATACAGTTGGGTACAAATATCATGTATCAATCAGGTCCTACCAACGCTTCAATATTAATAAATTAATGATACCTTAAGACTGCTGTAAAAATTTCGCGCTTTACTTATATAATTAATTTTCAAGGCAAAATTACTTACAGGTTAACTTAAAGGGCAGGTAATAAATAAATAAATACACCCAACAGTCACACACATAGTCCTGACCCCACACTAGGTTAACCTGTATCGTGGGTATCAGGAACTACGCGGGACTTGCGGTCCCACAACACCCAGACCCGAAACAAAATATTTGTGGATTAGACAAACATTTGTCTCGGTGTGGGAATCGAACCCACGGTCTCACGCTTCGCAGCCGGCTACTCGCCCACTGCGCCACGGAGGCTGTCAGATCAGCTGATTGGTGAGTTTCTCAGGGACTATGAAACGTGACAGAAGTAGGTCGATCGATATACTCCATCCCGCGGAGTCACTTATTATGATAACAATATTGGAATCACAACTTTTCCTATTTTCTCCAAGCACTTTAATGTTTTATTTATCGTGTAAACTCGACATTGTTTCGTCTTGTTCTCGATTGGATGAGTTCGTTTAGTTGTACATAGGAACATTGTATACCTATTGGATGAAAGCGCATAATTTCTTAGAAACCTATTTATTTATTTGAGATATTTCTTATGTTTATGAAGTAAACCTTAACCTGAATAAATAAGTAGACGTAAAGTATAATAGTGTTTATTAGTATATTTATTTATCTATTTATTATAAGGCATAACAAACCATTTTTTATCGAATGAGTGATATGATGGATATTAGACTTGCAACTTTGGACAACACCATTGTGTTCTGTAGACGATAAGATGAGCTTTTGTCTCACTCTAGCATTGTTTTTCTCGCTCACGTACTTAATGTGATCTATCTTATCGATTGTAATAACGAGTGATTAAAATTGTAACACGTATGAATATTATGTATTTATAATTTAATCATTATATATTTATTAACCATTCTCATATGCTCCAATAGCTGTTCAGAGTACTTATAATTCACGGGGAATTTCTGTTCCACAAAAAAAAAAAAAATGTACTTACGTCTAATAAGTCGAGCGGTTCTACACATTAAGATGTTATTGGAAAACAATAAGGAAGTCGAATCGTCGCTCGTTGATAACATAGTGCACCAATACAGTAGGTAGGTGCCTCCATACCTATGCCTTTCCTGGAGGTTTATGCCTCCTAGTTTATTATTTTGTGTGGGTACCATAATCTATATTTCTATCCCTTCACAATTTTAACCGACTTCAAAACGGAAGAGAATCTCGATTCGGCGAGTTTTTTTTATTACATGTATTTATTTTTTTATTCGTAGAGACTCGCCAAGTTTCATTACTCGGTGTCGAAAAATGCAATCACCTGTGAGGCAATTCTCACTTCCCTCGAAATAATCTCGGATTCGAATCAGCGATTCTCTACTGTAAAATTTCGAATGTCAAAGTAATTTTCTCGAATCTTGTATTCTCAGCTACAATCGAAATAAAATGCGTAAAAATCTCTATTCGAAGTAATGCGATTTTTAATCGCATGCGATAACTTACCATGAATAATATACAGATAAATATATTTAGATGTATAACGTATTACAACAAGTGTAGTATACGTGTTTTGTTATTATTATAACATAAATAATGAGATAATCATTATCAGAACATTTTAAAATAAGTTTATTGCCAATTCCCAAGATTTGCAGTAATGGAACGTAATATGGAAATCAAAGTTTAAGCGGGAAACCTAGTCTATCTATGTTTAGATTTCATATTATTCTCGTTGTGTCTATTTTGCTCTCAAAATGAATACAATCCAAAAAAACTACCCAAGTACCCAACAGAAGCATTTTCTTCCAAATGGTGGAAGCGGATATACGATCTGCGAATTGTAAAATTTTCACCAATATTTTCTAAGCGTGAAGATGAAAAAAGATGGATAAATTTCAGAAACATTAAATGCCCTTACTGGCGCAAACAAATAGTGGGAGGGTTGGTGTAGAGTAAATAAAATACAGACCAATTACTATTTGAAGCCCAAAATCCCGCTCCCCTTACCAATCCCTCAATTATCCCATTCCTAGGTATTATGGGCGTACATGGGCGGTGAAAATCACTTACTCGTGACCCACTAGCTCGTTTGCCTGCCTATGCTATAAAAAATATGTTTATTTAAGTATTATTCCAATTAATTAGATATTATTCTAATTTGTTGCATTTGTTACAAAAATAGTATATAAATACTTTCACTGTTATAAAATCCATCAGTCATTTGTAACCATCTAATTTACTGCGATATTTTAACTTCTCTAAGCAAGTAAATAAGTAGGTAAAACTTGGGTGAAATAGGAAATAAAACATAGAACATAAAGTTAATATACTCGTATTTTAATAAACTACCACCACTGCGGAAATAAATAGGTTTATAAATACATATTTCATTATTTGTTAAATTGCCATATTCACTTTTCCCGACACACTCGTATGTACCACAAGCTTAGTCACGAGCAATTGCAATCATCAACAATATCAAACACGCAAACAAGCTAGCTTCCTTTAGCATATTTATTGTTTGTAATACCTATACATATGCACTCACGCCTGTATTCCCCGAAGGGATAGGCAGAAGTACACCTTTGTACCTGTATTAATGTGGACACCCACATGAATACTACCTAATGTACTGGTTGCAACCAGTAGGCCACAGTAGGCACACCCACATTTCGCCGAGATTCTAGCCGTCCCATTTTGTAATAGGGGGCGAGTTGTTTGTAATATTTACTTTGTTTATCCATTTTCAGACACAGTATGATCGTAAAGCGAATGTAAAAAGAAAATTGTAATTTATAAATAAATTAAATTAAATATTTTGACAGTTGACATTGTCATTTGTATTCGACATTTACGTTTCGAACGCTCTCTACCATTCAAAGTAACTCTATCAGCAACCTACGAGATATTTCGAGCCCGAGATTCCCAGAATAGCTCAACGTGAATTTCATTCGAAAAAAGCTCGAATCCGAGATTTTTCTCGAATTCGAATTGCGCGAGAATTGCCACACTGGTCAGAGAGTTATATTCCTTGATTCTAGCTTAGAGGAGTCCTAATGGCGGGTGTGTAAGCAGGATAGTCTCTCTTATTTATACGCCTTTCTTGTATTGACACCTCATCATATTTACACGAATGTTTGGTAATATTATCTATATATCTATATTTTATCGAAGGGAATTTGGGCCTCCGGATATCCCAGTCAACGTACGTAACACAACAGCAAATTGCTGCCACACGTTTGTTTTCTATTACATATGCTTTGTAAATATAGAGATGAGTAACCGTATTTAGTATCGGCATTTGGCACTTCAATGGTTACTTAAATTAATTAAATCTTCTTCCACCCTGCCTTTAAAGTTATCCTACTGGCAGTGGGGTCGGCGCAACATGCTTTTTTTAACACATTTTACAGAATGATTAGGGTTTGTAGTTTTTAAGACCGGCCGCCTGCTTGACATCAACCCCTCTGAGGAGAAGACACCCAGATCCAAAAAAAATATTTGTGGATCACACAAACATGTCTCGATGCGGGAATCAAACCTGCAGCCTCTCGTTTCACAGCCCTTTACTCGCCTATTGCGCCATGGAGGCTGTGAACTTTATACATATATTATATACAATATATAGGTACAAGTAATAAAAAAAAAACTTTTAATTATGTAAAAATATTTCTATTTAAATTAAAATATGAATAATGCATCGATACATCCTTCCGTGTAAAGTAGTTTTAATCATAGAGAACATGTAAAAGTAGTTGTAAAATGCTATCAGTTACTGAAATTGTTTTAGTCCCATGTAATTTGTATTTCTGTGCCACGTAGGATTTCTTTTTTTCTCGAATTCTGTAGAACTTTTACGACGGTTGACCTCTAGGGATATTCCAATAGTAAACTATATTATACGTCCACCGACATTTTGCAATTTGGCTAAGACTTTTGTGGGCTCGAAAATATCCTCGGTAGGCTTACTAGAATACATTATATTATACGAATGAAGAAGAATATGTACTCGGTATAATAGCGGAAAAAATAGATTTTTAATGTTTCGCTCATTTTGTAAAACAATTGTAAAAAACTATTTGGTTTCCCACGATACAGGTTCGCCTAGTGCGGAGTCCGCTGTGTACTTAAATAACATTGTCTTTTTTTCTTTTTTTGATTGACTTCAAAAGAAAGAAGTTCTTAATAAGATTTTATTTATCAGACGAATGACGAAAAGTGCAATTCTTTCGCCTGATGATAAGCGCCACGTCTTCCCATAGACAGACACCACACGGAATTTTGAATTACTTACAACACACTGCATGGTACAGGACTGCATTCGTCACATCGAAACGAATGAGTGTTGGGTCTCATAATGTACAGTAATTTCACTGGCTTCAATTTCCTTCAAACCGAAATAACAATAATAAATACACACACATAGTCCTGACCCCACACTAGGTAAACCTGTATCGTGGGTATCAAGAACAACTACGAGGAACTTGCGGTCCCACAACACCCAGACCCGAGACAAATATTTGTGGATCAGACAAACATTTGTCAAGGTGCGGGAATCGAACCCACGGGCTCACGCTTCGCCACCGGCTACTCGCCCGTTGCGCCACGGCTGTCAAACATATAACAAATAACAGTACCTACATACTGCTGCTTGGTGGCAAAAATAAACGAAGCGGTGGTACTAACACAGACGGAACCGCGTAGACGAGGGACCTACCAAATTAACATCTAGTAAAAACTTTGTATCAATTTAATATTTTATAAAAAGATTATCGGCCTATTGGATCCCTAATTTAATTCCTTTTGCCCGATTAATATCGAATCAGTTATCTATGCTTGTTCAATAGGCAGAACACCTCAAAGTGAATTAGGCCGGATTACGAGATCCGATCTTTTAAATCCGATACTCTGATAGGTACGAAATGAAGATTTCCTGCAGAATTGGATCGGGAATTATGATTTTTCCCTAGAATAAGTATCTGCTTTTTATATAAAACCCTATTTTCTTGTATTTATTTATTAAAACGGTTCTATTTTAAGCAACTAGGTAGGTCACATCGGCACTATCAAGAAGTTACATGAAGAGATTCTACTAGTGTTTCGGAAATGACCACAAATCTGAGAAGAAGCACTAAGAAACTTAGGTCTGGGTCTTTTAAAAACTGATAACAAATTCGAAACGAAACTGCACTAACTTCAATTAGTGCATTTTCGTGAAATGCACCAACTGATGGAGTTTTTTTTATGGCATAGGCCGGCAAACGAGCAAGTGGGTCACCTGATGGTAAGTGATCTCCACCGCCCATGTACGCCTACAATACCAAAAGAGTCATGGGTGCGTTGCCGACCTTAAAGGAAAGGGATAATTAAGGAATTGGGAAGGGGAGGGGGTTTGGGCCTCCGGATATCTCACTCACCGTACGAAACGCAGCAGCAAGCTGCTACTTTACGCCAGTTTTCTGTGAGACAGTGGTAATGACCCGGACGAACCGGCCCATTCATGCTGTAGACAAAAGTGTCTCTAGCGTGGCTCTCCCACTCAAGGAGTGTGATGTGATGAGCTTAGTATTCTTTTTTTATAAGTTTAAATGAAGAATCGAGACGGTCGCTCACCTGATGGTATGGCTCGCCATGCCTGACCATAAACAGAAGTAATATCACACAGAACTTTGAATTACAAAGCACTGCCGGCACCGGACTGTAGTAAGTCACCGTCATAAGTTGTTTAGTCTCATAATGCCCAGTGATTTCACTGGCTTCAATGACCTATAAACCGAAACACAATATTGTACACACAGTGTTACACGCTGATAAATAATTCTCAGGGTTCTTACGGCTATATCTAATATCTGAATACATTTCGTTTTTCCAGCCTTTCAAATCCTTTCACTCTACGATGTCGATGGCTTAGCTTAGTAAATCCGCCGGACGTCACTTTGTTTTTTATCAGTCAGATGGAAAAGCTTCGCTTCCAAAGTTTGCCTTTAAATCCTGTTGAAATAGTATTCGCGGTCGATATCGAAGTGCTGTCTCCTATAGGTGCTTTAACTACACAGTTTTCTTTGAATTTGTCAGGAATCATTTTAGTAGTTTGATTCTGGATCTTGAAGTAGTTTTTACTTATTGACTTTGGAATTGAAGGAAATAATAAGTATATGTGCGTTATTACAATTAGGAATGAGATTAGGTAAAATACTAATTATATGTTACAGAACGATTTAGCTTGTAGTTTTTACGACCGGCCGCTTGCCTAACGTCAACCGCTGTGGGGAGGAAACACCCAGACGCAAAACAAATATTTGTTGAGCCCACAAACATTTTGTCTCGATGTGGGAATCCAACCTACGGCCTCACGCTTCTCAGCCGGCTACTTGTAGGGTACCGGCACTATCAAATATGGTAAACTTGATAGTGGTGGTAGATAAGAATAAGGACGACATCAACGTCAGATTGGTACCTTATTAATACGCACGCCACTACGGGGAGCGCAGTTCTCTCCCGACCGGCGAGGTATAAATAACTGAGTGTTATCTGTGTATACATATAATCACATGTACACACGTGTAGTGTGCGGCAGGACTTGGTAGGGGACGGACAGAGCCCAGGTAAACACGACAGACACTGAACACTACACTACTCGCCCATTGCGCCACGGAGGCTGCAGAATATATGGTACTTATACATGGTATATATGTTGTCTGAATGTTACAACTGAGTGATTAAATATCCCAGTTTTTTGCTCGTGGTGGTTTTCGGAAAGAAGAACCGATTTAGTATGCGAGGTCATGCCATACCCTAGCATTCGGATCTGACTGATATCAATAGTCGCCGATGTTCAATTTTTAAAAATTTCTATGGGAGATTTTGACCGACAACCATGATTCATTAAAAGATTTGGTACAACCATAAATTAATAAATCTTTGTTTTGTTGTTTGTAATATTACCTCCAATAGAAATAAAATAAGGAAAGAAGTGGACAATTATTATGACGAAATTACTGGCCGTTGTCCATTTCTTCACTCCAGTGAATTCTTTTGTAGGATTAAGTGAGCAGGAAAAATTATGTACGGACAGTTTCCCTCTGATCCTTTGGTAGAAAAGGGACGAATAATACATAGATATTATTGGCGTTTGGTTTTATGTATTTTTATAGCAACTCATGTTTCCGTATAAATAAATTGATTGGGATATGCATCAGCCACAATTATTATGTACCTACATACGTTGTCATACAATTGTTACAAATATTCTCTTAGTGTCTGTGGCGAACTCCTAGACACCATCTTAAAGGTTTGGGCACGTTTTGAGAAAATCGCAAGAGTTTTAAAATACTAGAGCGACACTGTAGACGGTCTTATCTACAGCATGAATAGGCTGGCTCGACAGGGTTGTTACCACTGTTTCACGGAAAAATGGCCTAAAGTAGCGGCTTGCTGCTGCGTTTCGTACGGTCAGCGAGATATCCGGAGGCCCAAATCCCCACCCCTTCCCAATTCTTAATTATTCCTTTCCTTGAAGGTCGGCAACGCATCTATGATTCTTCATTTATTGTGGACGTTCATGGGCGATGGAGATCACTTACCATCAAGTGATCCAATTGCTTCTTCGGCGGCCTATGTTATTAAAAAAAATCGGTCGCTTATGGCTGTATCATATCGTACCAGGGACACGTTTGCGCAGACGGCCGAGATAGCGCAGGTTTGACGTTTTAAAGGAAGATATGGGAGGTATTGGTCTCACTGCAGAGGCTCAAGACCGGGCGAAGCGGAACTGTCTAACCATGAAGGCAGAAATTAAGGTAAAAAATAATATAAGTATTCATAAAATATGTATATCAAAATCAAAAATTTCAATGTTTATTTTGCCAGCAGGGCTTTACACGTCAATAACAGAATATACTACATGAAATGTCTCTCACTTCTGAGAAGAAAAACCAAAAAATTGTGCCGTGGGCCTTTTGCATTTAAAATTACATTGTATTTTGTTTTCCTTTTATATATGTAATGTGTTATTGTATATTACGTATCTCTGAATTGTGTCCTAGTTTCCCTTTTTGTGGTAAAAGCCATTCGAGCTCATTTGAAAATAAAAGATATTAAATATATTTTTGTGGACGAAAATCCCAGGCACCTATTTTAAATGGCGGCCCAAATATAAGTGGATTATAGAACAACAGGAACGGTGTGGTGTGTACAATCAGCTCATTTTATTGTTATTTCTCCTGGTAGATTGTACACGCTCGGTAGATAAGCTTATATAAATATTTATTATATGCCTATTAGTTACACTGGTAGAGGTTTTGTGAATTTTGTGCTGTAATTTGATTTTATTTTAGTAATTTTATCTGTTTTTGTGAATAGACTTAATTATTTTTAAATTAGCTTGAATGACTGTAACTGAACCAGCAGTGTTACGTTCCACAATAGAGATCTCGCTCTTGAAAGAGTTCATGATATTATTATTATTTATGGGAAAATAAAAAACTTACACCACAGTATATTGACTTTAAACTCCAGTTAAAAGTATTTCTGGAGCTGACTAATATCTGCTTACCAACTGCAAGAAACGTAAAGTATTATAAGCTTTTCTTTTATAGACACAGGATCGCACTCAGTGTATCTTCAATAGAGTTAATCCATACTAATATTTTAAATGTGAAAGTCTATCAGTCTAAGTCGACCGCCTCCGTGGCGCAGCGGGCGAGTAGCCGGCTGCGAAGCGAGAGGCCGTGGGTTCGATTCCCGCACTGAGATAAATGTTTTTGTGATCCACAAAAATTTGTTTCGGGTCTGGGTGTTGTGGGACCGCAAATCCCTCGTAGTTCCTGATGCCCACGATACAGGTTTACCTAGTGTGGGGTCAGGACTATGTGTGTGACTGTTGAGTGTATTTATTATTATTTATTTATAAGTTTTCACGGGTAAACGAATTTTAATGAAATTTAGTTAAGAGATAGGTTATCTCTTCTACTGGGGAAGGACATAGGGTACTTACTCTATGTCCCAGAAAAATACATTCACGCGGAGCGTAGCCGCGAGCAAAAGATAGTACTATAAATATACTAGCCCTGGTAAGCGTACCCATATTAAATTGCTAAAAATATCACTCGCAAGTCACAAGGCTAGAAAGCAGTATTTTCTTCTAAAGAATCTGACCCCGAAGAGCAGAGGATAATATTTAACCGACTACTGAATCCGTTATTACAAGTTTGTCATTGAATTCTCCGCAGTGGTATTTATTTTAGACCACGAGCGAACCAATTCACTTTGCTACAGTATTATTAAACTGCGGATGACGAGCTCAAGTCTAAACTTTACTGTTTTTAAGTACATACTTTTTTATTCACCTTAAACAAGCAGGTCGCTCGCCCGATGGCACTGCTGTGTTCGAGAATAAACGTTTTTTTCTATAATACATACATACGCACTCACGACTGTAATCATCGAAGGGCCTACCCCTTGAGGTGTAACCAGTACACCCACATTTCGCCGAGCGTATCTCCGTCCCATGATGTGATAGGGGGCGAGCCTATCGCCATACCGGGCACAATACTAACATCACTTTTACCCGACCCGGGGATCGAACCCAAGACGCGTACGCATTACAACTGGGCCACCGAGGCAGGCTTATTGTAGTATTTTTTTTTAGAGTTATTTCAGGGATATAATTCCAAAAGCAAAAGACTAATGAAAGCTGCAAATGTCTCAATGTCTATACATAAATACGTGAAGATACAACTTCAATCCCCTTTAGATTTAGAATAGTTAAAGTTTTTATTGAAGTGGAGTGCAGAATGCTATTTTTACAAATATCTGTAACAAATATATATATATATCTCAGCCTGTTGTCGTCCACTGTTGGACGTAAGCCTCCCCAAGTGAGCGCCAACCATCCCGGTCTTGAGCAGCCCGCATCCACCCGCTACCCGCCATCTTTTTCAAGTCGTCGGTCCACCGTGCAGCAGGTTTAAGTCATTTGCAACTTTCTTGACACTGAGACTAGATCGGAATGATATTTTGAACATTGAAAATTACGAGAATTGGCCTTCTGAATGTTAAATCTCTCAGCGGACGTAATGGAAACAAATTAAAAAAATAGGTCGGGTTTCGACCACTACGCGACACTAGTACAAATAAACCGACAACCGCCAGCATATAAAACCACATGACCTTTACATTTAAAGCGATGGGAAGATCCTAAATGCCTGTTTTAACGTATGCGACTGACAGATTGATCATGACGCGTGTCGCAAGGCAGGCGATAGCGACAAGTCCGCTTTTTATGAAATTGTATAGAAAATGTCATTCCTATCTCGTTCGCATACCCCAAAACGTACCTATACAATTGCATACAAAGCGTACAAGCTATCGCCGAGTGTCGAGGTGTCTTATCGCGGTAGAGCACCTGAAAACAGGCGTTTTGGAGTACCTCCTTTGTCTCCATCAGCTGAATAAATAAACCAAAGCCTCACAAAGCTTAAGCCCGCATATCGAACAGATCAATAAAACCCCTTAGATACCTGATACGTATTTGCATTTGATTCACGGGCTCCAACTTTTTTGAATTTCGAAATACTTTCGACGCAAACATTTTTTTGCGGGCGGCATTTTTAATTTAGACGCGGAACATTGGCGTTTTACCCCCCTGAAATTGTAGTAAGAACGTAACGAATTTTTTCCACAACGCCCCCAACACGAAATCGCGATGAAATTTTAATTTGATTAGGAATCTGTCGGGAAATTGTTGGGTAAGCGAGATAGCGTGAAATTTTAAATGTCGCTTGTAGAGTCAGCAAGTTCGTTTTTCATTTACGGTTGTCATCATTTTATATTGAGGAACTGATTACAAAACCTTATATTTTCACGATTATTTTTGAGTGGTTTTTTATCTGAGCTCGACAAATCATGATATCGATAGTAAGTTGAGATTTAATTCTATAGACATAGCATTTCCTGAAGATTATTGGCCTGTTGACTATTGAAGAAATTACGTATTACCTTATATTATGGTAAATGCAACTCCAGTCATTCTTATAAAAACTACTTTTACCAGAAAAACGAAGGCCAAGGCAATAAATAGGTACTAAGAATTATTATAGAGTAATAGTTAAAAGAAAAACCAATAAACGTAACGTATATAACATCCGATTCCCTTTTGATAATATTCACCCTTCACCACTGGCTGCTACATGAGCTTTAAACCTATTAAGAGTTTAGTATCTATTATTCTATGTATTAAAATGTTTTCGTGTTGGAATTTCGATGGTATGCGGTCGCACGAAATGGAATTCAAAAACAATTTATTTACACGACCAGAAATGGGAGCGGAGGTTACAAAACAAAATTAGCCGGAGAGAAATTGTGAAAATACCTTCTTAATGGTATCGTTTCGGCTGTGACTATATTTTACTAGGTGCTCGCTACCTGGGTCATGTCGTAAAGAGAATTAATGAAATCCCCTGACCCCTTGTTCAATAATCTAGCGGGACTAACGCCGCGCCGCGCCGGCATCACGTTTTAAGGGAAAACATTATAGGGTTTAATTTAAATTAATTTATCACTTATTTTATATTAATTATTTTGCGCGATTGTGTATAACATAAAAAAATATATTATAACACTGAAAAGTCAATAATAACAATTTCTATAGGTCTCTTTAGAGTCGGTGACTATGCCGCTGCCGGTCAAATAAAATTGCACCGACCCCAAGAAATTGTTATTTTTGACTTTTCAGTGTTTTTATTATGAATTTGGTTTCTAGGGTTTTGTTAAAGCTTATTTTTTTTTTTTTGTGAGAATTACAACAATAGCATGTAAATTACAATACAATAACCAATTGCGACGAGTGTAATGTCGGCCGTTGAGGAGTTTCATATAATTTACTCCGTAATCCGTCATCACATCCTAACCAAATGTATATATGGGACAACATCGCAACTAAACTCTATTAATGATTTTTTTTCCAACAAAATCTGTCCACAGTTGGTGGAGAAATCTATGTAAAAAAGCAAAACATAAGTGCCGAATTAAGAACCTCCTTTTTTGAAGTCTGTTAAAAAGGACTACCAAGACAGAGATTTTAGATACAAACATTTTTTTCAGGGCACACTTTGGATTTTCAAAGTATTAATAGATGTATTCATTGTTGATTATCGCTTTTTTTTATCGCTGAATCACCAAAACGTCTGTTGAATAATGGCTATAATTTTCAAACGAAAGTACACCGTGAAAGCAAATACCTATTCGAAGTAATTTCCTGGTGAGTTGATGGGGATGCGTATTTATTTTATTTACACCGCAGCCCGCATCCATTAGGTCGACATGAATCGTGGCTTCGGCCATTACCTATCTAATGCGTGTCGCGTCGAATTTATCTTAAACCGCTTCGAAATGTTGGCAACATTTTTCTAGCACGTGTAATATCCTTATTTTTTATTCGTATTTTTTCCGGGTAGAAAATTAAAAAATAATTAATGAATTTTGTGAATTGTGTACAGTTTTAACGTGTATTTTTATATGAATATATGATGAGACGAGCAGGTCGCTCGGCTGATAGTAAGCGCCACGCCTGCCCGTAAACAGAAGCAACACCACGACTTTGTGTACTATAAAGCACTGCATGGCATTGGACTGCACTCGTCACCCCAAGACATGAGATTTTAAGCCGCATAATGTACCGTAATTTAACTGACTTCAATGTCCTTCAAACCGAAACACAGTGTCTTGTTTACACACTGCTGCTTGGCTGTAGAAATAGACAAATAGGTGGTACCAAACCAGATGGACTTTCATATAAGAGACCTACTACTTGCTACGGATCGTATTGAAATTCTCCATTCCGATCGCCTTTAAAACATGAGTGTGTAATTTACTAAAAATAAGATAATAACACAGTTATGAAGTACACATACTTAGATAAGGTTAGAAATTTTGTGTTAAACTTCAGACACACGCGTCTAAAGCTTACACGCGTTATGTTCATAAAGTAAAACTTTGAAATAAAACTAGTTTATACGGATTTTATCGCGGTTTAATTTTTATTGGATGGTGGTGAGATTCACCGTTCAAGTATTTATCAGTATGGGTCATTTTCCGATACACAGTATGGCTTAAAGACTGATCAGGATTACGGATAACCAAAAGCCAAAACAGTTAGCTACCGTGGGTAAATCCTTGTTTCAGAGAGCACAAGGAATCTGTGACGAGGAACATCTGGCTACTGAGCTACAGCATGTCAAGCGAGTACTGCGAGACAATAAGCTCCAAATTCCACGCCGCCGTCACAGAAACCGAGTGAAACCAGCCACAGTTGAACGTGCCCCTGTTGTATTACCATATGTTAGAGGTGTCACAGACAAGATTGGCTATATACTGAAGCGTGCTTCTATTAAAACTTATTTCAAGCCGCCCAAGAAGATTAGTCAATTTTTACCATCTGTCAAGTGTCACATACCTCTACAAGAACAGGGTGTATATAAAATAGATTGTGACTGTGGACTCTCCTATATCGGACAAACTAAAAGAAGCATAGGGACCCGCGTAAAAGAACACATAGCTGATGTTAAACACCGACGCTCTACGAAGTCTGCAGTTGCTGAACATTCAGATCAAGGCTCCAAACATTACCTTAGATTTGACAAACCACAAATCCTTGCCAAAGAACACCGATTCCTACCTAGGATGATTCGCGAGGCTATTGAAATTAAGAAACACCCAAATTTCAATAGAGAAGATGGTTGGAAGCTTGCACAAGCCTGGGATCCAATTATACATTTAATTAAATCGGAACCCAAAAGACCAACTGCCAGACCTCAAGATACCGTGAGCTCTTTCTGCGTAGATCGGACTAGTGTCAACTAACTTTTTTAAATAATTAAAAATTAAATGTATAATTTTAAAATGAAGGTAGCTATTGTAACATTAACTTTTCGAGACGACCTACACCTCAGTCTCTCCCGTGACCACGAAGGCTGAAAAGCTTTCGAAACGTCGGGACTAAAATAAAAATTAAACCGCGATAAAATCCGTATAAACTAGTTTTATTTCAATGTGTAATATTCGCGTAAACCTAAGAAATCACTAAGTAAAACTTTATTAGCAAATATTTCGGAATAAACTTATAAACGGGAAATAAATGTAATATTATAGTGGGTGCTAAAATATTTTGCCCACCGATCTCTCTCATCTTAAATTCTTTCAGCTATATTCAACGATCGCTACATTTTTATAAACATTCAATTCAAGCGCGTATGTATTTTATGGATCCAAAAAAATAAGAAGCTGAAAATATACCTACAATTTTGAGTCGGTGGCACCGGTTTACTACGGTACAATTTTTTTATCTTTTAGTTTTTTTGAGTCAATTGTTAAAAAAGATTTTATTTTACTATTTTTTAGTGAAAGAATTATCAAAAGCGGTGCATAAAGGTGTTTTAGTCTTTCATTCCAATTTCATCCCGTAACGGCTGAAATAATTTCTTTAAATTTAAATAGGACTACCACTACAGTAAACCCTGTCGAATACAAAAATAATCATCCAAATCCTGATTTTAACCTGAGTTATCCGTGGGCATACATAAAAAATATTTACAGAGGAATTGAGAACCTTTGTTTTTGAGGCGGTTAATATAATCTTTATAAAAAAGAGGCATAGCACTACAAGTAGTTTAAAAAAAAATAACTTGCTGTACTGTATACATCGTTATTGTTTTTGTGTTCTTACTTGCGAAACAGTAGTATCGTGTTTGTAAAGTAAGATATAAAACCGACAGTTCTGAAACTCAACTCAGTGGTTGATGTCTTTATTCGCGTTTAGTGCCATCTTTTACGAGCTATCACAGCGTAGAACCATACATACGTGAACAACAAAGTTGCTCAAAATTCTGAATATTTCTTATGTGAAATATACGGTACATTATACTTTTACATTATTCACAAATATAAATTCTGTCTGTTTCTGGACAGGCATGGCGCTTACCATCCGTCTTCTTGATCCATCCGTCATTTAGGATAAAAAAAATAAAATTATAGTATTAGTAGATACAAAAATAATAAAACAATCAAAGCTAAATAAAATTATTACATTAAAAATTTGATTATTGTTCACGACAACAAAGTATACAATCAAAATCTAGCACCAAAAAGCAATAATGAAATTTCAATGAAGCCTTGCACTATCGCAGAGGCTAGCAATATGTTAGGTTTTATCACACGATCGACTAAACATCGATTGGTCCGCGCTCGTAACGTAAACAAATAAACAAACTTTTATGCTGCGACACTAAATAACGTACATTTATTTTATTTACAACCATTGACACCCGTTGAGCAGGTTCTGTTGCGTTTTATAACTTTTAACACGCGATCTTGAAGGTGCATTCAAAGTAGGAAACTCGCTATTTATTAGTTTCTTATTGATATTACTTACATTTCTAATCTATTTATTGCACTGTGTATAAGTTTGTGGAAAATTTATGTTTCTAACTCCGTAACTTTATTATGAATAATTTCATACATTTCGGAACAAAAACAGATTCTCCAAGCATCACCGCTCGGTATCGAAAAATGCGTGCTATGGTTGATCCAGGCTTACAGGAGGTAAGAGGCGGGTGTGTGTAGGGTAGTCACTATACCATTTTGTAATAATAAGCTAAATCTTTCTGTACCATATGTTAAAAAGCATTTTGCGCCGACCCCACTGCGAGTGGGATAAGGGCAGGTGGAAGAAAATTAACTTGAGTGACGAAACGAGCAGGTCGCCCACTGATGGTAAGCGCCATGCCTGCCCATAAACATACTTGAGCCTCCGTGGCGCAGTGGGCGTGTACCCGGCTGCAATCAATGTTTCGTTGAACCACAAAAAAAAAATATTCGCGTCTGGGTGTTGTGGCACCGCAAGTCCCTCGTGGCTCCTGATACCCACGATACAGGTTTAACAAGTGTGGGGTCAAGAATATGTGTGTGACTGTTGGGTGTTATTTATTTATTTTAATCCATGTAATTATGTTTAAAATTTTGGTAGAATCAATAGCGGCAAAAGATAAGTAGGTACTCTTATTTATTTGTTGGCATTTCTTTAATATCTTCTCCATGGCACACACTTAATACATTTATCATATTTTATGGGAGTAATAACAACATAGCGTGAAAATTTCAGACTTGAGAAATAATTTAATATCAGGATATTGCCAGTATAAGTCACGAACGTTTTTGAAATGGTCCATACTGGAGTAGGGAAGTAATATAAGAAAGAAAGACGATTATTTCTCTAAGGCTTTAGTTTCAGCGTTTCAATTTATAGAACCTGATCATAATTTTTATTGACCGTTTTAATTTGTTGTTGATATGATTGCAATATAGGTTGAATGGCCACTTACCTCCTTACAAAGGCGTAGCCGGCTGCTCGCCCACTGCGCCACGGAAGGTGTAGAAAAAGAGATTTTAATATAACAATATCTAATCTTTACAAGGTCCCTCGTATGCGAGAGACTGTCCGCGGCGGGTTTGTACCATCGCTTTGTCTATTTCTGCCGCTAAACAGCAATGTGTAAGCACTGTTGTGTTTCGGTGTGAAGAACATTGAAGTCTGTGAAATTATTGGGCATTATGAGACTTAACATTTTATGTCTCGTGATGATGAGCGCAGTTCAGTGCCATGCAGTGTTATGTAATCCAAAATTCTCTGTGACGTTGCCTGTTTATGGGAAGGCGTGACGTTTAACATCAGGCCAGCGACCAGCTCGTCTCGTCATTCAAGCAAATAAAAAAAGAAAAGAAAGAAATCTGAACATGCCTCATGTGCAACTTCACGACGACCATTTTTTTCTGTCCTAAGTAACTAACCATACAGAATGTAGTTCAAATATTACATAGTAAATATACAAGGGCGTTGGTGGCCTACATCGCGTCGGGCACATGCCGGCCGCAGGTCATTTGTTTTGTTCACGCCTCTTCATTTCCATTAGTCTGTGATGCCGACAGCACCTCGCCTGAGCTAGGCTTTATATCAATTAACGTTACGAGGTAAATGGTTTAATACTGTGCTGCTAGATTTATAGTAAAACGATGTAAATTGTTTTGATTTTAGAGTTTATAGGTGCACTTCCATACTTTTCTTTCCTTTTCCATTAATAATAGTCCTGTATTATACTGAGACACTACTGGGCACGGGCCTCCTCTAAGAATGAGGTTAGGCCTTCGTCCACCACGCTGGTCTAATGCGGGTTGGTAGACTTCACATACCTTAGAAATTTTTATGGAGAATTTTTAGGTATGTGGGTTTATTTCACCCTTTAAGCAAGCGAATATAATTAACAACGAATACACATGTAACTTAGAAAAGTAAGAGGTGCATGATCTTGGGGCTTGTTTCGAATAGTAGCCCAAGCAAAAAAGCATTTGGGTCCACTAACAAATCTCAAATTAATCTTGATATTGTCCTAATTTCTTAGTGCTGCCTATTTCATTTTAGGTAAGTATAGTATATTCCCAATTTTTTAAATTCTAATTTTGTGCCAAGGCCCCAACCAAAGCACCCAACGAAAATCCTGGATCTGCCACTGGTTTCGAAACTGCGACAATTGTTTTGACTGTCACTATATTTGCTTCTGGTAATCATTTAGTGACATATTATGCTTCTAGTCGTAAAACAATATTTGTTATTTCTAAAACAATTTAATATTTATTATATCAGTCCTGTGGTATGCTGTTCCACTGCTGCTGCTTTGGACTGACATGCACGACGATCCTAAATCGAGATTTACCACTCTAACACTATATCTAACCATGTCATATGTGCCCAATTGCACATCATAAATCGAGTTTAACCCAATAAACCTGTTTAAGAAACGCCAAATCGTATAAAATTTGACATGAGTAAATAAGTTAAGTGATAATCTCGATTTAGGATGCCAGACGTGCAATTGAGCCTTAATGTTTAAAACTTTATACATGATTTTATACTCTCAATAATGGCTGACGCGAGCAGGTGCCTGTCTGCGTCAATCAAGTTTTCTAAATAATAATACTTACACAAAGGCACTTAGTTTTGTGTGAACCTAGGACGATCAAAACCCACTTAAGCTGCAACTAATTAATTAGATAATTTAGAGGTGGTATGGCTTCGTATGTATTAGGCCGTCTAGGTTGGTACCGCGGCTTTGTTTATTTACAGGCGTGAGTGCGTATGTTTTAGTATAACTATCTCTTCGGTGAGAAAACGACCAAATCAATCCCACCGAACCTATTTGATTGTCGAAAGTGGTGGGCGGTGAATATCTCTTTATTGTGGGAGAGGTTTCTTAATGAATTTTATTTTCTACACATTTTAACTTTAACCTTTTTACAATCCGATAAACTCGAAAACATTATCCGAATCTTTGTCCTATAAAAATCAATTGCCTTCGTTTTAATTTTTAATGCCCGTTCTTTTTTCCAATACTATTTCTCACCCGCAACGCCCACGTTGATTAAACGAATTCCCTTGGATAATAATGTTCTAAATAAAATACGAGATTTAATCGAATTTTATGTTTTGAGCCGTTCTCATTTATTTGTCTATTTCTGGTAATAAACGGTACAATAACTCGTTCCATTTACTGCTTGACTAAATTTAGCGATTGTTCTGGGTGGGCTGGCAACCATTGGTATTCTTAGAAACTTGACTTTGGACATTTTAATGGTCAAAGTTATTTATTTCGTGTAGTAGCGATGTTGGCGGTTGGAGGTATTTCTTTAAATGTTTTTACATACATACAAACGCACTCGCGCCTGTAATCCCGAAGGGGTAGGCAAAGGTGTAACCAGTACACCCACATTTCGCCGACCTTATTACCGTCCCATGATGCGATAGATAGAGCCTATCGCCATAGCGGGCACAATTCCAGACTCCGGGCTGATACCGATCACTTCGTAATAGAAAAACCCGATATCTCGTTTATCCGACTCGGGGATCGAACCCGAAACATCAGCATAGCAGTTGTAACGCGTACCTTTATGTAGATTAATTTTATTTTCCAATGGATTGATTAGTTTTGAAATAATAGTTTGTGCTAATTATAGTGTATCTTTTATTATTTTTAATAATTATTCCACTCTATCATTGTTTTTATTACATTAGAAATATATAAAAATTGCAGTATTGCATAGAATAAAAGCAAACACGTATGAACTGTACGGCCTTAAAATTCAGTAATTTGTTTAAGAAGATTGAATCTAATTTTGATTGTAGGCCTCTGTAAATTAATTAAGATACTCGTATAAAATACACCCTTGTTACGGTTCGTCATAAATACGATTATTATCTGCGTTAATTAATCACTGTTCTCGACGCCTGTATTATTACGCGTACAAATAACTGGATTTTCTGTTTATATCTGATTGAAATTGGTATGATTAATTTTGAAACTTTATTGTCTCATTAAATTGTTTATTTCAGATTATAAGCACTTCAAATAGCCGTAATTAATTCTGAAACATGTAATGTTCGATCTTTTACAAGAAAATAAGACTTCTAGATTTTATAAAAAAACTTGAACCATGACTGTATTATTTTGATGTCACAAGGTGTAGACTTAAAAGAAAACAAAATAGTTTTGTGACCATTTTGTGACATTCGAATTTATTTTTATTTATAGTTTTATAAGTCCTTTGACTGCACGGTAGTTTTTTGACATAAGAAGAAAGAAGAAAGAAAGAAAGAAAAACTATTTATTTGTACAGCCGCCAACGCGCTTATGAGTGTATCGCTACATTCATACACTACGATTAACATAAAAAATTAAGAAATAATATAAAAAAGTACAATTGCGCGCCGCAGCTGTGACAGGTAGGTGAACACTCAGCATGTTGCTGTGCTGTGGCGCGTACCACAACACAGCGCTGATTTTCAGTGGTCACCTTGCATAAGCAAATGGACAGCCGTCGTGGCGCAGTGGGAAGCCGCAAGACTGAATTTGGAGAAGGTAAATGTTGTCTTCTAGCTACTTTCATCTACTTATCTCTAGATTTAGGTTCTTGAGGCACGGTTAAAAATAATTTATCAGGAAAGAGTTTACCGTCTAATACCGATATTCGTCTTAAAAACCCAAGTGTCCAAACTTAATGCGGGTATTTAAGTTAGGCTTTCAGCTCATAATATAGTCTGTTAATATTTCGGTACTTTAGTGCATTACTTTTAAATTGTCTTTTTTGCAGTCGGGTTTTTAATAATAAATTATTTTATTTTGTACTGTCTCGGTGGCGCAGTTGTAATACGTACGCGTTACGACTTAGGCTGACGCTGAGGTCTCGGGTTCGATCCCCGGGTCGGGTATTGTGATATTGGGTTTTTTATTACGAAATGCTCAGCTTCAGCCCAGAGTCTGGAATTGTGCCCGGTATGGCAATAGGCTCGCCTACATCATATCATGGGGACCGAGATACGCTCGGTTAAATATAGGTGTACTGGTTACACCTATGCCTACCCCTTCGGTGATTACAGGCGTGAGGGCGTATGTATTATTTTTACTTATGTTAGTCTCTGTGCAATTTAAGTTATGGTTTAATGTCTATCAAACCCCACGCGACTGGCGATAGTCGAGTGGAATGTTAAGCATGTGTCCGTCAACTCCATTCCAAATTCCAATCAACACGCGTTGAACGTACGTGAGGTCTCGTTTGAAATATGGGTCTGCTCTTTATCTAGCTCTTATTTTACGACTCAGTCCACGTAGAAGGCCTAGTTGCAAGGGATTAAAAATTTAGAAAGACTTTTTATATAAATAAAGGCCCATATAAATATCTAAGAGTGTGACTCTGTAGAGAATTTTGTCTATAGCATGAATGGGCCGGCGCAACCGGGTCCGGTTCCGGTTCCTACTGTCTCACAGAATACCGACGTAAAGTTACGGCTTGCTGCTGTCCAGTGAGTGAGATAGCCGGAGGCTCAAATCACCCTCCCCTTCTAAATCCCTTAATTATCCCGTTCTTTTAAGGTCGGCAACGCCCCCATAATTTTTGTATGGGCTCGTGGAGATGTCACATGTCGGTGGAGATCACTTACCATCAGGTGACCCACTTGCTCTTTTGCCGGCATATGCTATAAAAATAAAAAACCATCACTCAAATGTATGATTTGAGTGATGGTAATAAAACAATGTTGGCCCTTTCTAGGTCGTGAAGATAGACATATAGAAAGCTTAATGAAATTGTTTAATTAAAAAATGATAAACAGAAGCGATATATTATACTTACACAGGTAGCTTAGAAAAATTATCCGAATTCCTGTTTGTATTGATGAAGCCGTTTGATGTACGTGGCCGCCGCAACTTGCTATCTCGCTCTAGTTTCAAGTCATTGCTCTTGCAGAGGTAATCAATCGAAATACGGTTTACAAATAATAAATTAATTTACGTTTAAAAAATAAATATGATTATTTTGGAGTCTAATTTTCGTATGCGAGTTATTTCATTACGTTTGAAATACGATTCTGATATCACAGTTAAAACGCCCAACAGGGTTTTTGTTACATATTGTATAGCCGATGAAGTTTTGTGACCGTATTTTAAATAGTTTCTATGTCAAATCAATTAGAAATATATCTCAAACCTTTATTCGTATTGTAAGTTCGTTTTCAGGCTAAAGTAGGGCAGGTCGTGTCTTGGCCCTATAGCGACATAAATAAATATTACGTTTGTTTGATTAACAACCATCGGCCGTTTCATTAGAACCACTGACGTCTAGTCAATTAACTTGATAAATGGAAAGGAATACGAATCATGTTTACAAACTATAGTGTAAATGCTCAAAGTAGAGCAAACACACTTTAGTTTGTTGTTAAATTGTCTATAGTTATACACATGGGCTGGAAATTAAAATACTATCAAAATATCGTCGTTCTAACTAAATTATAAGTTTGGTGGCCAGCAACGCATCAATAATTAATTTTACTACTTATACTGAAAGAATAAAAAAAGACACACAGACGTATTAAACGTAGTAATAGAGCTCCATCGTCAGCTATTAGGTACAGAAGTCTAGAAACAATTGGGCTAGTGTTGGATTCGTCCCTATATAGCGAAAGGTTAAAAACACGCAAGCTTTTTACGTGCAAGTGGGTCACCTGATGGTAAGTGATCCACCGCCCATGTAGGCCCACAATACCAAAATAATCATGGGAGTGTAGCCGATGTTAAAGGAAAGGGATAAGCAAGAGACTGGGTAGGGGGAGGGGGATTTGGGCCTCCGGATATCTTACTTACCGTACGAAACACAGCAGTAAGCTGCTACTTTACGCCGGTTTTCTGTGAGACAGTAGTAATGACCCGGACGAGTCTGCCCATTCATACTGTAGACAACAGTCTACAGCGTGGCTCTACCACTTTTAAGTACCTATTATGAATGCATATCCCATTTCTAGAGTGTGTCATTACACACTTACTAGAAATGGAATTATTTAGTAGGCATTTTAACTGATTGTTAATGAAATATTATGATGTATTTTCATGATAACAAGGTTACCCAAAAGTTACATTTCTCTATTCAACGTGAGCTCTCAGTCACTCAGTCTACGGGAAGTGTTGACTGGCAGAGTTGACAACCGGAAATAGCGTCACCGTCGTCGGACGTAACGTCACGCCGACGCCGCAGATCGGCTCAGTCACGGATATTAATACTTCAAGGGAAAATAATATTATCTATTCTCCGATTTGAGGTTTTATGTTGAGCAAAGATTTGCATGTTGTTGTATGGTACTTAATTTTTGACAAGTTTTGAAAACTTAAGGAATCGTGATTTAAGGAGTCTTCACCACTGGTAGTTGTGACTCGGAAGAGGTAGTAAAAAATAATAATAATAAATACCCTCAACAGTCACACACATAGTCCCTACCCCATACTAGATTAACCTGTATCGTGGGTATCAAGAACTACGAGGGACTTGCGGGCCAACAACACCCAGACCGGAAACAAACATTTGTTTCGGTGCGGGAATCGAACTCATGGCCTGTACTGGTAGGTATGACTAGTTGCAGCTACCCCGAGCGACGACACACGTGATGTGGCAGGCAGCAGTTGAAAGAGTAGAGCAGAGCTTAGAGCTCATTGACGTGCTTTCATGGAGCTTGTATGTCCAGCAGTAGATCAACATAGGCTGCTGGTGATGACAAGGTATATTTATGTACTTATTTTTTATGGTATAGGCCGGCAAACAAGCAAGTGGGTCACCTGATGGTAAGTGATGTCCACCGCCCATGTACGCCCACAATACCAAAAGAATCATGGGTGAGTTGCCGACCTTAAAGGAAAGGGATAATTAAGGGATTGGGTAGGGGAGCGGGTTTGGGCCTCCGGATATCTCACGCATCGTACGAAACGCAGCAGCAAGCTGCTAGTTTACGCCGGTTTTCTGTGAGGCAGTGGTAATGACCCGGACGAGCCGGCCCATACATGCTGTAGACAAGTATCTACAGCGTGGCTCTACCACTCAAAAATACACTTAATGTGTAAAAGGATCCTACTAATATAATGATGAAAGTTTGGATGTTGGTGCGTTTGTAAATTTGGATGATGTTAACCCAACTTAAACTAACGGCCGAACGGATTTTAATGAAATTTGGCACACAGGTAGACCATGACCTAGATAACGACATAGTCATATACAATTTTTTTTGCTTTTTTATTTGTTTGAATAACGAGACGAGCAAGTCGCTCGCCTGATGGTAAGCGCCGCGTCTGCCCTAAATAAAATGAACGCTACACAGAACTCTGAATTATAAATCACTGCATGACAATGGAGGCGCTCGTCACCCAGAAATATAAGTTCTTAATTCTCTAATTCAGGTGTCATATGCAGGTCAGGTTGACTTTGGGCAAGATATGTTAGTGGCCCACTTACACTCCTATGTGCCTGTCATTAATAACTTAAATGTATTGGATGATAGCTAACGCGTCACTGTCAAAAATATAAAAAATACATGTTTATAAGTTCTCAAACATAGCAAATGAGAAAAAATCAACCGATCTATATATAAGCGACACTAAAACGGATACAGAAATTCTCAGTATTCATTAAATAAACATGTTTATTCTATAATTATGCCAAAATACTTGCAAATAATGTAGTGAATTTCTGCAGGATACAGGCAATATCAGTTGCAGAGCAACTGCCTGTCTGATAAATAAATAAATAAATAATAATAAATAAATAAATACTGGCTTAAAATAGAAAAGATTAGTAAGTGGGTCAAGGCAACGTTCAGTAAATATACTAAGAGTTGGTGTTGCATACCCAATGTTTACATGACGTGACGTGAGGTACTGAAGGGTTTTAATATTAAATGATGCAGTACTTGGAACATGCAGAAAAGTCGTATAGGTAAATATATCTATATTAAAAACGTTTAATCAAAAATAGAATCTATTTAAAATCTGAAAAGATAAAATAGTAAAGCTAAATGTAATCCAACCAATTTTAAGTCGGTGCTATTGTAGTTTTATTATTCATGTTTGATTGGTTATATTACATTTGGTATTTCTAATTTTTTTAAGTTCATTTTATTTTTGTCAACTAGGGGCTTTGCCAATGTTATTCCACAAAACATAAAATAAAAAAAACTTAAAGTCCGACGAATATGAGAATCTTTCTTCCCCACATTATTCTGCATCGATTGGTATCGGTCTCAACCCCATACCTTCTGCGGTTTCGGAGGAGATAGCGTGACAAGCTTTTGGCAGCGGCGGCGGCGGCGCCAGTTACTTTTTTTTTAGAATAGAGAGATAAGTTATAATACTTTTCAGCGAACCCTATTGAATAGAATATCCAAAATATTAATGGCATACGTGTACGTTTATGCATAATATAACTCAATACATCATTCGTTTCTTAATTATGATTTTACTATGACATTCTGGTCGATCCAGGTACGTAATAAACTCAATATCAGTTTCACTTCGATTCACTCCTACGTTCCTAATCATCCCAATCTACGATAATTAATGTTGTTATGGAATCAGAACTTTAAGGTTTATAATATTTTTATCTTGTTTCAAATTATTTCGAAGTATGATTTTATTTTCACGCTCTTACGAGTATTCTATAGCCGCAGAATAAGAAGTTTGCGGGTATAAATTCTCCAGTGAGAGCTAATTAATTAAGCCTGATTAAGGTTGTGTCACGGCTAAGATTGGTATCATGAAAAGGACGCCCGGAACCTTTTGGGCGACAGAGGCATTGACGCAACATTATTACATTTGCTGAATATGTTTCTACTAAATTTGAATAGACTTGCGGAACAAATTAGAGTACTGATTACGTAATTCAAGCCGGTAAATGTACAGTTTTTTTTACTGGACTGACAATTTTTCTGTGGCTTTGTCCCTATAAATGTTTCTTACATAAAGTAATACGTACGCGGTACGACTGTTATGCTGAGATCTCTGGTTCAATCCTCGGGGTCGGGTAAAAATGGTATTGGATTTTTCCATTACAAAATGCTCAGTGTCAGTATGGTGATAGGCTCGCCGCCTATCACATCATGGGCTGGAAATAAGCTCGGCGAAATGTGGGTGTACTAGTTACACCTCTGCCTACCGCTTCGGGGAGTACAGGCGTGAGTGATAATATCTAACTCTCTTCCACACAATCAAATCGGTTTGGACTTTAGACAGTACATATAGAGGTAACAAATCAACAAACTTTAAAAGACGTAACATCTAGGTTTTTTGTAGGTATACCTACAAAAAATGTCTTTATTCGTCGCTTCGTAGCAACGTGAAGGAAGGATCAAGAAACACACTTTCGCATATAGATAACCATGACAATTAGTCAAATTCAAAAAATCAAGTCACATAATTCCATCTTCGAAAACAAAACCAATTTATGGGATACGAGTACAAACATTTAATTGAACACAAATTAGAGCAACGAACGCCATTATCGATGACCGAAGCCGTAATTCCAATAGGAGCATAATTCTAGAACAACCGCGGCCATTATAGTGTCCAGGCAATTAGTGGTCGCTGCTGGCTATTTTGACCTATTGTGCTATATACAGCTAATAACGGCATTTAGGAGTTTAGGCACGCCGATGCGTAGCTATCGTGGACTTTGAAGTTTTGTTGCGGATTTTGTGGTGGTGTTTGCATTATCTCAGCGATATGGGCATGTGAGATGAATTTCGTAGTACCTTTGCGGTGATTCTGAAATTCAAAATGAATTATATCCATATAATATTAAGGCTGTAGTTAAAAACGTTATATCTCGTCTATACGCTCCGTCTTACCTGCGGGCATACCTGTACGAAGTATAAACTAATTTGCACAGGCAAGTGACTCTATGAGGAGGCTATCACAGTAGCTCTATGAGATTGAATTGCACAGTTCTCTTCTCAGTCAGGTAAGAACAGGTATCCGCGCAAGTAAGCCGAAGCATGTAGAAGGAGCATTAAAACATTAAGTCAATTATTTTATACGTCTCAGTAACATAGGACGTGTTTCGTCGAATTTCGAATTTCTGAAGTTTAGTCTCCGGACAGTCGAAAGTTAAGTTGTAGGTCATAGGCTACTAAAATCCGGGAAAAGGCCATTCACGCGGGCGGAGCCGCGAGCAAAAGCTAGTCGTAGATAAGTCTGTTTGATGAATATAAGTAGCAGTTCTATAATATACAACTGTTTCGATATCGAACCTGATCGGTTTAACATGACAAGACGTCATATCCGGCGGAAACACGACACCATCCGTTTCCGACCTGTGACGTGGTTCCGGTTATCACTATATACTATCAATCTATGCTACTCAGCGCTCGCTTCGATTGAGAAGCCGATAATAATAATGAAGTCACGAATATTCAAGAATTATTTTTTAAGGCAGCATAGTATTTCAGTGTCTAGTATCGTTTTATAAGGAGATTTCACTCGTTCCGCATTATCCAATGTGTGTAATTTTGAAAATATTTACCTATTACAAGTTATTTTTTGATCACCTTCTTGATTTATACGTGGAATTTCAGATCTTATAAGAAGTGGCTTTATAGTTATACTTGCTAAAAGTTAGTAATTTTCCAATTTATATTTAGCTACTATTGTTGTCAAACGTAATCATTTCTTGTCCATATGATACAATACTTTATTTATTTAGAATAGCTACTTACAGAAAGTAGATGTCCAAACAACGCATACTTACAATCGTAAGCTAAAAATTCGGTAACTGTGATGTGTATAAGTACTTGAAAAAGAAATGTCAGCTTAAATGTATTTTCATAAAAAAAATGAAATTTTTAGATGGGCGAGATGTGTTTCATATATTGATTTATAAATGAGGACCATAAACATAATATGGTGATCATAGTTTGGAGCCATATATAGCTCCAATAGAACGTCTGTGTGAATCGTGCGTGTATTTAGTTTTTATATGTAGTTATTCTAAGTTAATTTTATACGAATAAACAATACTATTTCCAACTATCAGTATTTGCTTTTGCATACAAATAAATTAAAATCTAAATGTATCGCCCTAATCGGATAACCCATAAATCAGACATAGCTGCAGTAATACGTCGCTTTAAATGCTTGGTCCATTGTCCTGATTCTGGCCGGAAGCCAGACCTTAATGAGAGGATCCAGGCCGTTAACCCGAATACCTCACATTTCGGTGTATTTCATTGACAAATATTTACTTGACCGTTATTACACTCAGGCATTCTAACTGATTGATAGTTAAGTTTTTTTAATAAGATAATAGAAAAGGGAATATTTGGTAGGCATTGTTAGTAGGTCATTATTTGCGTTGTACATAAAATTGACATCAATGAGAAAAATCCTTTATTTGCCTCAATACATTAAAAAATCGCTAAATCTGATGTTTACTTGAAAAAGAAATGTCAGCTAAAATGTATTTTCATATTCACAAATTATGTATTTACAAATTTCTAAATGGCTGAAAAGTTGTAGAACATAGCTTTGTACCATTTCGTGTAAATCAGATAAAATAAAATAACCGCTTTCTTTGCTTAGAATAAAAATAGTTTATTCTTATATGGGACTACGATGCCAGAGACAGATACACAGACAAACAAAGCGATCAAACATAGAACATTCCTATTTTTTTATCGCGGAAATAAATTTAAACAGCCTCTGGCACAGTGGACGAGTAGCCGGCTGTGAAGCAAGAGGCCGTGGGTTTGATTCCCGCACCGAGATAAATGTTTGCGTGATCGACAAATATATGTTTCGGGTCTTCCCAGTGGGGTTGATGTCGGCAGGCGGCCGAACATAAAAACTACAAGCCAAATCTTTCTGTATCATGAGTTAAAAACATATTGCGCCGACCCCACTACAAGTGGAATAAGGACAGGTGAAAAAAAAAAATATTATTGGTGAAAAAGACGAGCAGGTATCTCTTATCTAGTACGTCACGTCACGTAAAATCACACCCCTTCAGCTCGTCGTTGGTTAAAAACAAGAAGTCAACCTATGACTGTTAATCCAAGTGTTTATTGATTACCTCGTTAGCTAACAAATTGGTACCTCTTATATACCCAAATTGACTAGTCCAAATATTTCGAAATTGACGAAACTGAATACAAATGGAATACCAGATTTCAACGTAATGTCCGTTGCACTGGTGCTGTCATGTCTGGGAATTAAAAATCACGTCGAAAGGTGCACCCCTGCGCAATCCAATTTTTACTGACAGCACAACATCCACTTTTCATAACTGATCAAACATTGCCTAAAACATAGTCGTGTGGAAAATATTTTTGTATTCGATACATGTATTTTTCTTTTATTTACTTTTGCTATCTATTTTTTTAGTGGCCTCATTAGGAATAGGAAACTAGCAGGTTTCTCGCCTGATAGTAAGTACCACGCCTGTCTATAAACAGACACAACACCACCCAGAACTTTGAATTACAATGCACTGCGTTCGTCACCCCGAGTTTGTATTATGTATCTATGCCCCGAGACATAAGTATTGTAATAAATCTTAATTATTTCATAATCACTATTATTACCTAAATTGAAATAAAATTGTCATGAAAATAGCTTCTTTACAAATAAAATTAATGCCAACCATTTTTTAAGTCCGGAAAATTCCTATACAAAAATTTGTATATAATTTTCCAGCTTTTCTGGCATTCATATCAGAAACCAAAGTTGGCAAGAGTGTGTATACTTTTATTATGTGCAAAGTTTGTGCCACACGGGCGGGTGGTGCAAAACTCATTATTTCCATTTTAGCTTGGTCTTCGCCATTACCATTTGTTTCAGAATTTATAGTTAGGTAATTCGATACTGCGGTTTAGCAAATTGGACTTGGCTAATATTTAGCAGACTTATACAGTATGTAAAAACACTGTTGGACCTTTCTAGGTCGTTAAGATAGACATAATATAGACAGCATAATAAAAATAGTGAAATTAAAAATAATAATAAACTGAAGCGATATATTATCCTTACACAGAAATTGGAAAACGGAACATTTTAAAAAATTACATTTTCATCTGAAAAGTGATGAACAGCTGACTGATGTGACGTATTGACGAAACCGGGCGCGCACGCGGCTCGGCGCGTTTTATTCAGGTAGACTTGCTATACAACTTGCTATCCCGCTCTGGCTCCGAGTCATCGCTTTGCAGAGGTAATCAATCGGAATAATATAATAAACAATAAAGTATAAAAAATAAATATGATTATTTTTATAGTCTCATTTTCTTATGCGAGTTTTTTCATTACGTTTTTGTTACATACTTTATAGTAGGTACTTACTAATTACTTTTTTATAGAAGAGGCCGGCAAACGAGCGAGTCATATGATGATAAGTGATCCCCACCGCCCATAAATATCTACAATACAGTCTTGTCTACAGCATGAATGGGCTAGGTCAACCGGGTTGTTATCACTGCCTCACAGAAAACCAACGTAAAACAGGTTCGTACGTGAAACAGTGAGTTATTCAGAAATGGTAAGCGTCACGCCTGCCCATAAACAGAAGCAACACCAATAAGAACTTTGAATTATGAAATACTGCATGACACTGAACTGCGCTCATCACCCTGAGACATAAGCCTTTAAATTCACTGCCTTCAATGTCCTTTAAACTGGATCACTATAGTGTTAACACACTGCTGCTTGGCGGCAGAAATAGACAAAGCAGTGGTACCTACCCAGACGGCCTCTCGCATTCGAGGGACCTACCACCTAGTGAAGTACCAGAACGTCGTCTTTTTGGGCCCGGTTAAGAAAGAGTATTTAGCTTCCATTGTTGATGATCTATCTGGACCTTATTTTAGTTTCTGGCTGGATATGGACCGCGCCAGTAAAAGGAAATAGGATAAGGTAGTTTATGTAGAAAGATAACACTTTATTGAACACCATGCAGAATATTACAGTAAAGAAAAACAAAAACAAAATGATTAATGTAACAATAGGCGGTCTTATTGCTAATAGCGATATCTACCAAACAACCTTTAACCTTTTGTAATAAATAACATAGTTTGCAATTCATTACAACTAACATTAGAGTCACTGGTACTTCATAATAAAGAGTATTATTATTCAGGTAGCTACCCCGTAAAAGTAAGATTGGAAATCATACTAATATTATAAATGTGAGTGTAACTTTGTTTGTTACGCTTTCATGCGAAAACTACTTTACACATATTCTTGGAGGTATAAGAAGTAACTTAAGATACTTTTATGAAAAAAAATATCTATTTGTTTGTTACGCTTTCACGCCTAAATTACTGAACCGATTTTGATGAATTTTGATGTAGAGATAGATGGGACCCTGGAGACGGATATAGGCTACGTTTTATTTTGGAAGTCTATTCACGCGCGCGGAGCCGCGAGCTAGTAATACATAAATGTTATCCTACTACTATATAAAAAACTGAAAGTTTGGATGTTTGTGAGTTTGTGAATTTGAATGTTTGTTAGTCAATCACACCTTAAATCTGAAAGGTTTTGGATGAAATTTTGCAGACAGTTAGACCATGACCTGGATTAAGACATAAGCTACCGGAAATGGGTCGAAAATAGGCTTTTTCCCCGGAAAAGGTTATTCATGCGGGCGGAGTCGCGATCAAAAACTAGTAAGCTTTAAGCAAAGTCTTTTAGACTTACCACCAAATTACTTTACTTACCAAATGACGATTTTTATTATATGACAATTTTAAGAGTTCCCTTAGCAACTCAGCTTGGTCGTAACACTAAAGTTGTTTCTGTACGCACATAAAATACACGTCTTAGATGAATTGAAGAGACGTGATCTATCACTCTCCACGGGACTGAACACATCGCTTAGATACCAAACTTATCTGCGTAAATCATGTATTGTAGTTTACTTAGGTCTAAGTCACTTAAGACTGGCACGATGTTTAAGATACCCTCACGAATGTTTGACTACAATCGATTGGAGCTAATAGATTATATAGCAAAATGTATTATAATGAAAATAAACTATTCTACTCATACTCATTGTTGTAAGGTGCTTGCAGAATTGTCTAATCTATATCTATCACATAGATTTTCTTAATAATTTTTGATACTTTACTTACTATATCATAGAAATGAAGATTTTTATCTGATTATAAAAGCTAAATTCATCTTGGAGCAACTTCATGTAAGTGTTAGACTCTCGACAATTAGTGACCAAAAGATCCTCGGTTATTTCGGTCATATTGCCCGTCGACAACCGGACAACCTTGATAAATTAGTTGTTGTGGGTGGAAGGAAAGAGACCCCGCGGACCAAATAACCACCCTCACTGGTCTCCCTGTGATAACCGCCCTGAAGGTAGCTGAGAACCGGACAAAGTGGAAACAGCTACTACAACGGTCAACGATGGCCTTACCTTCAGTAATGAAGAATACGACCAAGAAGAAGATAACTTCTAACAATTTAACTATAGTATAAAATTTGCAGACATTGTTTAATTCTACTGACAACAATTTGAAAGAAAATAATAAGTGGGTAGTTTATCGGGGTAGTTACTTAAGTGTCAATATTAATTTTCTAAGAGAAGGTATTGCCTTGGGGCACGGTCGAACTATGCAAGCATTTTACGGTCGAATGTCTGCGAACATGCACGTGTAAAGGCCTGTTTTGAAGTACGTGACCGAGACAACAGATCGCGATACACGACGAAAGCGACACGAATGTTTGTATGCAATTGTGGAAATGCGTTTTGAAGTATGCGACCATGATAGAGCACCTCGACGCATCATCGTTTCCAAACAACTAAATACAAAGCGGATCTGTCGCTATCGTTGAAGTTGCCCTGTCTCGGTCGCGCACCTCAAAATAGGCGTTAACTTGAAGTGTGGTCGAGCGGATGCCAACAGTACCAAATAAGCCACTGAGTGCTAACAATCAGGCAAACTACGAAAGCCAATTGAATTAACTGTCATCGGTATATTAAAAACTAGGATCAACTCAATTTGCGCGAAATCAGTCGCTGATTTTTTGAGTCATCAAGGGGTTCTGCTAACAGCATACTATATGCATAGTGGGAACGTTAATGTATATTCGAGACTTATACTACTTATGATTTATGAAGTATTAAAAGAAATTTACCATAGAACTGTTATTTCAATATGACTGCGGTCTTAATGTATTCTGGCACCGACATTTTCGAGTAAATAAAACGTGGCGTTGTGTCGTTCAATAAGACGACGGTTAAAATGAAACTTTAAGGGAAACGAAGCAATTGGCAAATTAAAATCGAGAACACAAACCGTTTTGTCTTGTAATTTTGGACGTTGCAATGCGATAGGTAATTTATTTTGCTATCTGAGATTAATTAAATATAGCCGACAAACGGGCAAGTGTAAGTAATTTTCACCTACTGGATAATCATGGATTCATATAACAGATTAGGAAAGGGTGGGTCTAAAGAGACTCGGTGCCACTAATGGTTTATTTTACTAAACTATCTCTATCCTAACCTCTTGATCGATCCCAGAAATCAACCAGTGGTAGAGCCACGAATGGGCCGGCTCGGCCGGGTCGTTACCACTGTCTTAAGAAAACCGGCGTAAAGTAGCCGCTTGCTGCTGCGTTTCGTGCGGTGAGTGAGGTATCCGGAGGCCCAAACCCCCTCCCCTTCCCAATCCCTTAATTATCCCTTTCCTTTAAGGTCGGCAACGCACCCATAATTCTTTTGATATTGTGGGCGTACATGGGCATCACATCACTTATCATCAGGTGACCCACTTGGTCGTATGTCTTGCCTGGATTGCAATTTATGACTGGTATTATATAGCGATGGGCTCACCCTTTATCATATCATGGGAGTACAGCGCTAGTTGCACCTCTGCCTACCCCTTCGAAGATAGACATGACATGAGCTATATTTCATTTTCTACATTATACATACATTTTGAAGTATAAATGTACCAAGCTAACTTTAAACTGAAGAGCATCGCTGCCGTCGCTGCCGTCGCTCAGTATTGCCATTTTACGAGTAATCATTCACTATGTGGGATATTTCAGGTGTAATGAGACACATATTTCACGTTAGGTAATTCGTTTATTTTCAGCCAAATTAGAGAGATTATAAAAGTGGCTTTCTGGATACCAAATAAAATATACCTTCAACGTCAGCATCGTCATATCTATGAACAGTGAAATTATACCCATGATGTGAAAACCTAGATATGTTAATTTGTTTGTGTAGTGGATGAAGACATTCCTTTCTACTGACTAAGTAGTTAAATAAACCACTAGAACTAGCGGCGGGTCCAACCCATTAAATCTAGGTATAATTACACTAAGTCGAGAACACTGTCTATATTTCCATTTTCTGCCATTTCCCAGTTATCTTGGTACATCTGTACGGCTAATTCATTCATGCCATCGTATGGCAGACAGAGTGTCGTCCCACATTCCGTCACGTAAACGTCTTCATCGAGTCTCGACGGTTATTGGAAAATTCCAAGTTATATTATGGTACGTCGTTTCCAATACGGTCCGTATTGTGAAGTCCAGTCAGTCACAACATGGAGTGCGCGTGACTTAGTTTGGGTCATAAGTTAGATTGATATTTCGTCCTCATGATATGTACATACCTTACTTCTGTAGACGCGTCTATAGACGATAATTCTGATGACACACATTTTCCTTACTGTACCAGTCTAGTTCTTTGAAAGATCCATACTAATATTACAAAGGCGAAGCTAATTGTCTGTTACGTTTTCAGGGCTAGACGGCGAAATGGATTTTAATGAAATTTGATTAGGAGATACGTTATATTCTGGATAAGGACATAGGGGACTTTTTGTCCCGGATAAATAAATGTTGTCTCAGAAAAGGACTGTCACACGGGCGGAGCCGGGAGCAAAAGCTATAGTATTAATATAATCCTAGACCATTTAGATAAGTATAACACTTTTGTAATTTGTAGTCCGTGAGAATTCCACAGAATTTTGTGTCTGTTGTAAGCAGTGAGCAAAATTCCGTGAATTTCGGCGCTATTGTCCAACGCTCTGTTTAATTTTAATGATCGTCGGGATAATTGTTGTGAGGCGACATTGTTACATCTGTTTTTGTATGAGTTACTTTAAATAAGAAAATTTGCAAATGAGACGATATTGGTCAATGACATGTAATTTGTTCTCGTAGACGACTAACAGAAGACAGAACTGATAGAAGCAGGGCACGATAGAATAAAATAAAATTATCAAAGACTATCATGTATGCTACTAGACAAGCTGCGCGGTACATAGAAATTGTACCAATAAGTTGCGGTCAATTGACCGTAACTCAATATTCCCATCTCACTTACTCTCAACTAGAACCCCTATCGCGCTCTCTGTTTGTGAGCTGTCAGACTCCCGTGTTTTGTGACGCAATTTTACTTCTAAACAGCCAGTCTAGTAGTACCTATACATTAAAGTCTTTGAAAATTATAATAAGCAATCAAACAAAAAACACTAATGATAAAGCTAATATGTAGATGAGTTTCTATAGTATATTAAATCGATGAATTCTTTTAAAGTAGTTAGAAACCGTACACTGTTCTGTCACGAAATAATCGTCAGCAATTAATTTTCTCATTGTGAACGTGGATCGTTTGCGATACAAAACAGCTTTATTTGCACAAGAAACTGTTTAAAAAGTCGTTACGTGCCGTCCAACGTAAGCAACTGTCCAAAGAAATAAATGGAATTGTCGTGTTGGGAATAATGGCTTGACAAATGTCCTTTAATTTATTTTATTTTATATTTTTTCATAATATTTTACTCGCTACGACACGACGCGATATAGTTTTCTTTAAAAAAAAACTCAAACTTGTTCATTGTTTTGTATTCAGAAATATTTGAGAAAATTATTAGCTGTAACCGTATTAATTAATAGCTTATTGTATTCCGTGCTGACAAGATGTCAAATCTATAAACGACGTCATCTAATGCAATAACTTTAACTTTAGACCACGGATGGTGCAACCCAAACACAATTTGTTGTGTTTACCAGTATGAAATATTCATAAGACGGCTAAAATTTCGGACAATAATTAGCTCGATGGATGTTCACATAAACTAGTGTATTTTATGATACAATGCGCTTCGAATATTCCCGGTAACACAAATACCTAGTTCTTTACTTCATTTCATCAATAGAACAGGTACATATTATATGTATATTCAACTTTATCACTTACGAGGATAAATAACTGATTTACAGAAGTAACAGGGTAGTAAAACAGCACTCGTCGCCTTCGGTAGTAATAGCACTTTTACAAGATAACTGCCTCGATGGTACGAAGTTAGCAGTTGTTCCGCGACCCCTTTACGAACTCCCTTAAGTTCGCCTATGCATATTTAGTAAAGTGGAGACTTATACGGAATATTTTATGAAGATAATGGTGGATTTTATTAGGTCATAGATTAATCCAGACGGGAGTTTCAGTTATCTAATCTTGCTGATAAAGGGGGAACTTCAGTTGTTTGTAACTTACTTAAGGTTAAATAAATTTAGGTATATTTTTTGTCATAATCTACAAAACCTAGATTTTGACTTAATTTTTGTGGATTTGTTATTTTAACATTGCCATCAGAGTACATTCGCGGTAACCTTGGTGTCCGTGATGTGGAATATATGTACACTAGGAACGTGCTAAATCGTATCAGGGATATGATCTTGCAGACGGCCCATAAATCGCTGGGTTGACGAAATAGAAGGAGCCATGAGAGCCAATAGTCTCATTACGGAGGATGCTAAAGATTGGGCGAAGTAGAGGCGTCTTAGTTAGACGGACCCTGGAATGAAGCCTGGAAAACCCCCAGGTAGAAAGAAAAGATTATTTTATTTATCTTGTTAAGGCCATCATATACTTTCACGGAAGTAATTCTAAAATTATTTTGAACACCCTACTTTGTTTCTTCCTAAAATATAAGCGGTATGTTTTGCGGATGTTCCCCAATTTGACAGGCATAATGAAAATGTCTGCTAATTGTGACAAAGAAATATTATTCGGGTGCCGCTGAATTTATCACACTTTGTTCCAGTCAACGTTAATTAATTACCTACTAAAAGTGTGGACATGTATTTGTGATTTATAAATATGGTAAAATATATTTATTTATAAATATATATCTATCAGACTGCCTCGGTGGCGCAGTTGTAATGCGTACACTTTACGACTGAGGCTGCCGCTGAGGTCTTGGTTTCGATCCCCGGGTCGGGTAACAGTGATATTGGGTTTTTCTATTTCGAAATGCTCAGTATCCGCCTGGAGTCTGGAATTGTGCCCGGTATGGCGATAGGCTTGCCCCCTATCACATCATGGGACGGATATACGCTCGGCTAAATGTGGGTGTACTGGTTACACCTCTGCCCACCCCTTCGAGGATTGCAGGCGTGAGTGCGTATGTATATATATCTATGCGGTGAGGTCCTGAATTCAAATCCGAGGTCGGCTAATCACAATTTGTGTTTGAGTTTTTGGATCCTTAAAAATCAAACTAGAGTTGCTTGGGACTGAAATTTGTGCTGATATGGCAATAGGCTCGCCACCGATCACGTCATAGGAAGGAAATAAGAGAACTTATGTATGATATCCTACTTCTTATCATACTCATATTATAAATGTAAAAGATTGGATGTTTGTTGATCAATCACGCCTTAACGGTTTAACAGATTTGGTACACAAATAAACTATTACTTGGATTAGGATATTAGGTTATTTTATCCCGGGAAAAATATTTACGCGGGCGGGCGGGGAGCCGCGAGCAAAAACTAGTAGGTAAATAATTCCAAAAAGTATTGTATGTTGACTCATTTACGAGAAATTTGTATAGCAAGAACTATCCAAATAATTCAGTCGAGTGCATAAAAATAAAATAACTGTGTCAAAGAGTTGATCGCAAGTAAAATATATGTAAAATAAAACGCGACGTCACCTGAATAACTTAACCGTAAAAAGTAATTTCGGACTGGGAACTATATAATTATAAGCTTCTGATGTCGACTGGTCAGAATATTTGTCTGAATCGGGTTTTATATCGACTACCGTTTTTTTATAGCAAACAGTGAAGAAGTAAACTCAGAGTATACCTCTGACTATAGAAGTGATCTCCACGGCCCGTGAGCTCACAATACCAGAATCTTCGACGCATAGGAAAGGGATTATTGACGGATGGCGAAGAGGAGGAGAAGGTTTTGGGCCTCCGAATACACTTACAGTACGAAACGTAATAACCTAGCTTCTTCTTCACGCTGATTTTCTGTGAGCATAGTTGTAACAACCTGGTCGATACAGTCTATTCATCCTAAAGACTATCTACAGCGTGGCTCTACCGCGTAAACTGAATTGATTTATTAAATAGGGGTCTCTAGTGTACATGACTGTAAAGGTACGTTTTGAGGTACACGACAAAGACAAGGGACAACGACACGTCCGCTTTGTTTATATAGGTATAGATGTACCAAACTAAGTGTGAAATGGCAGAAAATGGAAATATAGACAGTGTTCCCAACTTAGTGGAATTATCCCTAGATTTGGTGGGTTGGACCCGCCGCGCCGCCAGTGTTTAAATTTTGCTGTGCAGCTAACTACTCAGTTAATGAATGTCTTAATCCACGAAACAAACAAATTAATTGGCTAGGTTTTCGGATCATGGGTATACAATTTCATTTAAAACAACCAGACGATATTTTTAAAGAAATGACGTTGAAAATAATATATATTTTTTGGTATCCTGAAAGTCATTTTGATAATTTCTGGGATTTGGCTGAAAACAAATGAATTACTTACCTAACGGGAAATATACCTCATAATGAATGATTATTCATAAAATGCTAATACTGAAGCGAGCATAGTTCTTTAATTCACAGATATGTTGGTACATCTATACGTTTTGAGGTATGCTACCTAGATATAAGCGACCGTTTCCATACAAATCGGACGAGTCGCTATCGTCAGACTCGCGTCACGCATCGCGGACTCCGTCGCTTACGTCAAAACGTACCTTAACCTACCTCAAACACACCATACATCTTTGTACGACAGCAACAAGGACTGTACACAACAGCAACTACAATATATCGTTCAGGCCAATTTCATTACAGAAGCTTTCCGGTTACCTACCACGGTCGAAGTCCGCTTGATGCCAACCCTATTGAGATTTTATTTTTACATCTTCTTAGTCGTATTCTTCATTACTGAAGGTCATGTCCTTGAAAGGCCTTCGTTGACCGTTGTATTAGCTGTTTCCACTTTGTCCGGTTCTCAGCTTCTTTCAGGGCGGTTGTCATAGGAAGACCAGTGAGGGTGGTTATTTGGTCACACCAACGGCTAGGTGCTCGGCCGCGGGGTCTCTTTCCTTCCACCTTACCCACAACAACTAACTTATCAAGGTTGTCCGGTTGACGACGGGCAATATGACCGAAATAACCGAGGATCTTTTGGTAACAAATTGTCGAGAGTCTAACACGCACATGGAGTTGGTCCAAGATCAATTTGTTAGTTTTTTTGGCAGTCCATGGGATACGCAACATTCGCATTATTTTTACATACGCATACTTAATACCTATAACTTCTATTTTACACTAATTTTTTTTGGCAGTCTATAGCGTAGGTAACTCTAGGTACTAAGTTCGCGCTCGTCATCCCGAGATATAACAAGTTAAGTCTCATAGTGTTCAGTAATTTCACTGGCAAATGTCCTTCAAACCGAAACACAACAGTGCTTACACACTGCTGCTTGGTGGCAGAAATACACAAAGCGGTGGTACCAATTCAGACCGCCTCTTGCTTGCGAGGGATCTACCACCTAGTTGTAGTCAATAACCTCTTGGACTATCGACTAAACAATGATCTTAGTCAACTGGAGGCTGACCGACTGACTGCGGGCAAAAGGCCTCCAGTTATGGCGAAAACCTCTTTTATACCATTTAACCACCCTTCCACAACTATATAGCACCATTATTATTTCAGTACACCCAACGTTACTTTCTCAGACACCCTCAATACACCAATAAAAAGAGGATACCCTAACAATGTATATGTATTTATTTTTTAGTATACCGGATTTTCGAAGATAAGAGGTAAAATAAAATAATTAAATATTTCGCGGTCTTTCGCAACAGCCGTTTTCAGTGACGTCTACTAACATAAATTGCCATTAGGTCATTTTTTAGTTCAAGTTAATACCTATGGTCCGATACAAAATGCTTTATGCTCATAGAAATAATCTTAATTGAAGAATAACCGAATTCTTAGAGATGACATAATGACAACTTATTACTTACACGTTATTTCTAACAACATACACATCACGCCTGTAATCCCCGAAGGGGTAGGCAGAGTTGTAACCAGTACACCCACATTTCGCATTATTTTTATTATAAAATATTGTGGGTAGATACATAAAGTACGTATTGGTGGCACGACGGGCGATAGGACTTTTTCTGTTAAGAGTGGACACTGGACACTTGAATAGTGTAGTTCGTGGTGTTTAAGTGTTGTGTAACCTAGTGCCGAAAAGTCAAGTTTAACGGTAAGTGCTAGAATATAATCATGGTGACTTTATAATGCGGTATTTATTTATACTTTATGATTTTTATATTTTCTATGTGGTTGGTTCGCTGCGGCGACAAATGTCTAATACACTACCGTATGTGTGTTGGTGTTTCAAAAGACCTTTAATGCAATAATTTCTTTTATTGTGAAAATATTAAAATATAAATGTGTATAATTGATATCGCGAGAAAGGCAGTTACAGTTTCAAACTTAGCAATATGGTGACTTTGTACTATATATAATATATTTTTTTCTAAACAATATAAGTAATACTTTTAACAACATAGTATTTTCTAAGACCATCTGAAATATATAACACCTTTAAGCATAAAACTGCGGATTTGTTCTAAAACATGCTCTTTATATGTTAATTTTCCTAAAGCTTGGTAGTTTCGTATGTAACTACTCCAGTGTCACGTTTATATGAGCTCTGGGATGCAAGACATATAGTTTGCAGTTAAAAACTTCAACATCCAAATAGGTGCCTTTGCTGTTTTCGGTTGAGGAATTTCCCATTTTACCTGGGTACATCGTCATCAGATCTTAACCAAATTTATATGATACCACCATGGTAAAAAATCGTTCAAACAAAAAAGAATCGTACAAATATATGCACATTTAACGGAGTTATGCGTGACCCTACATAAAAATATATGTACAGACGAATTGAGATCTTATGAATAAAGTAAATAAAATATATACTCATAATTGCGTCCTGAGATAGTATTTTAAGAAACCCGACGACTTTAGATATTGTATTTCAGTTTAGGATTACACAAACAATACTTGATGGGTAATTTAATCTCCTTTGATTTCACTCAATTATTAATCTTTTTGTGATATCATTTTTTTATTGCTAGTTCATATAAAATAAATGTTCCACAAAAGCACTTTATGAATATAAATGATTATTTTTCGTACAATTTTTAGGATTCTGTAGTCAATGGATACACACCTATTACTAATGACCGTTCTTAATATTTTGTTTACCGGCAGACTTGCTTACTGACAGTAAATATTTGACAGATTAATGGCCGTTCCCTATATTCTGTCTGTCTCTAGTTTTGCTATATCGGCGATAGAAAATGTTATCTATTTTCCGTTTTACCGTCCCAATAAACTTACTAATGATAGGTAATCCTATTCTTCATTGCTGTCTACCGATGAGAGGACTGATAGCTGACTACAGATATACAACACTATGAAAATGACAGTTCAAGCGTCCCAATATTTTTTATGTGCTATCTGTCGATAAAGTTATTTAGTTTTTTCTTTATCGGTAGATTTTGACCGATAAACAGATATCCTCGGCTGTAAAAAACGAAATAAATAACGCATTTTGAAGAAATAGCCATGAGTATACAAAGCTTACATGGTACCTGCACTGCAATACAAAAAACTAAATAAATGATGTAAAAATCTAAAAGAAAATATAAAAAAAATCTAAAATTCCCATAAATAAAAATAATGCACCGTTTTGATAATTAAATTAAGTGCAAGAGACATATAAATATTTGTTAATGCGAACAAAATAATTCCCCACTTCAGTAAAATCCCCCAAATTCGCTTGGGATTTTCGTTCAAAGGACTTGTATTCAGAGCCGTAATGTATTGACAGTAAAACGTTGCGTTATTACTTTGTGTTTTGCAACATAATAAGTATTTCTCGTTATTATTATTTCATTAACAGTGGTAAAAAATAAGAATTATAGATAAATGTTAAATTAAAACTTATATTTCTAATCTAAATCATATCTTCATATTTTCTAACATAAATTAAACAATAGTTCCTCTTTCTCAGCTTGTAAGAACATAACGCACAAGAGGGCCCAGATAGAGACTGCCTATCTATTGCTATCATAGTATCCGACGTGCATATCTAAAAAATAGGGACGATTCCAAGCAGTAGATAGAACAATACGGATGTTTGACGATAGCTATCTATCGTGAAATTGAAGATTAATATTGGGAACGGCCATAAGAGTTAAAACTACTGAGAGTAAGCGAATCTTTCAGTATACAGAATATTAATATATCATTAAAATAACAAAAATCCATACAACATATACTACACATTGATATTCTAGACTTGCAATATTCTCTCATACAAAATTCACGCAGTCTGGCTCTTTGTTTGCACGTAATTTAGTACCTCCATTGGGGGCGATGGTACAATATTCACCGTTGTCGCTTCTAGCCTGCATAAATATTGACAGCTATCATCCACGTAGTACTTCGCCTACTACATATACCTCAATTCAGTACAGTCAGAACAATCATGGGTTGCCAACCTTTAAGGAAAGAAATGGAGATTTCGATAGTAAGGGGAGAATCTCACTCATGGGTGACTCACCGTATGCAACAACAAGCAGCCACTTCACGTCGGAGCTTAGATATGTAAGACAATACGTGCGTGGTCCACTTTTCCTAATAATTTATATGTGGGACTACAGATACAGGTAATCTTATTCCACCTGTAGTAGGGCCGGCGCAACATGCTTTTCACATGTTACTTTGTCTCCGTGCGGGAATCGAACCCGCGAACTCTCGGTTAACAGCCGGTTATTCGCCCACCACGCCACGGAGGCTGACTACAGATAAAGGTAATATTAGTGAAAAATCTGGCATAAAATTATAGTCTCTAATGTTTATCACAAATAAATTGTGTTCTCAGTCTCCGTGATATTTTATAAAACAGTGTATAAGTTACATACATACATACACACTCACGCCTGTAATCCCCGAAGGGATAGGCAGAGGTGTAACCAGGACACCAACACTTCGCCGAGCGTATCTCCGTCCCATGATGTGATAGGGGGCGAGCCTATCGCCATACCGGGCACATATTCCAGACTCCGGGCTGGTACTGAGCTTGTCGTAATAGAAACACCCAATATCATTTTTACCCGACCCGGGGATCAAACCCGAGACCTCAGCGTCAGCCTGAGTAACGCGTACGCATTACAACTGCGCCACCGAGGCAGGCACTAAATATATTTTCATAAGTTATTCAGTAATTGGCAATATCTAAAGCCATATAATTATTGTAACTGCCACATAAATCTCATACTACAAAGATTTATTAAATAAATAAATTTCGATAGAAAGAGTCTGGACGTAGACCCCCGGTGTGATAAGTATACTCGTAGTATATTGAAATGAGTTTTTTCCAAAATAATATTCAATGGTAAAATGTTACATGTATCGGAGATGAAACACTAGGGATAATCTTAATAGTATAATGGCCGTTCCCTATATTCTGTCTGTCTCTAGTTTTGCTATACCGGCGATAGAAAATTTTATCTAATTTCCGTTTTACCGTCCCAATAAACTTACTAATGATAGGTAATCCTATTCTTCATTGCTGTCTACCGATGAGAGGACTGATAGCTGACTACAGATAAACAACACTATGAAAATGACAGTTCAAGCGTCCCAATATTTTTTAAGTGCTATCTGTCGATAAAGTTATTTAGATTTTTCTTTATCGGTAGATTTTGACCGATAAACAGATATCCTCGGCTGTAAAAAACGAAATAAATAACGCATTTTGAAGAAATAGCCATGAGTATACAAGGCTTACATTGCACTTGCACTGAAATACAAAAAACTCATAAAAATCTAAAAGAAAATATAAATTTTTTCTAAAATTCCCATAAATAAAAATAATGCACCGTTTCGATAATTAAATTAAGTGCAAGAGACATATAAATATTTGTTAATGCAAATAAAATAATTCCCCACTTTAGTAAAATCCCCCAAATTCGATTGGGATTTTCGTTCAAAGGACTTGTATTCAGAGCCGTAATGTATTTACAGTAAAACGTTTCGTTATTACATTGTGTTTTGCAACTTAATAAGTATTTCTCGTTATTAGTATTTCATTAACAGTGGTAAAAAATAAGAATTATAGATAAATGTTAAATTAAAACTTATATTTCTAATCTAAATCATACCTTCATATTTTTTTATATAAATTATACAATAGTTCTTCTTTCTCAGCTTGTATGAACATAACGCACAAGAGGGCCCAGATAGACTGCCTATCTATTGCTATCATAGTATCCGACGTGCATATCTAAAAAATAGGGACGATTCCAAGCAGTAGATAGAAAAATACGGATGTTTGTCGATAGCTATCTATCGTGAAATTGAAGATTAATATTGGGAACGGCCATAAGACTTTGTTATACTTACCTACATTACATATCCTCGAAGGGGTAGACACTGACCGTTGATTTGTCGTGAGATGGATGTGATATGATTGGTTATCGATTATAATAAAATAATAAATATACCCAATATTCACACACATAGTCCTGACCCCACTCTAGGTTAACTTCTATCGTGAGTATCAGGAACTACGAAGGATTTGCAGTCCCACAACACCCAGACCCGAAACAGTTATTTGTGGATCACACTAACATTTTTCTCTGTGTGGGAATCGAACCCACGGCCTCTCGCTTCGTAGCTGGTTACTCCCCCACTGCGCCACGGAGCCAGTCTGAATAATCAAGTAAACATTTGATTGAATACCGTCAGCACTTAGTAATATAAAATGCGACAACTATAAGTTGGCGAGATGAGTGGCACTGTCTCGGCTTACAAAAAGCTAATAATTAATATACGAATGCTCACAGTGTAACATGTTACATTACCTACGATATTGGACAATAGCCAGCTTTATAAAGGACAATAAAATATCTTAGAGCATCAACTCTGTCAATTTTACTTTATTATTAGGTTTCTAGAAAGAAAATATTTTTCATAGAACTTGGAAAAATCTTCTAGTAAACGTAAATAATAAACTTCAAGGACTTCTTCTTTTCTAAAAACTTGAACTTCAGCCAAATTGTTATCAACAGACTAAGAAAACAATGACTAATTTATGAACTTACTAAAACATTATTTTTCATTAAGTTAAATCAATGACTAAACCCAACGCCAATGCCAATGCCAATCCAATGACCTTGACGATTTGCTCGATTCCAAAATTTACAGGAATTGAGGTTTCGCGCGACCGAGATAAAGCGCGGCGACAGCGTTTTTTATTTGTTAGTTCAGCTTTTCTTTTGAACGGCGCGTTCTTTTCATCGATCACAAAGATAATTTTGGTTAAAGTTTCATCTCAAATCTCATATCAATGTCTATTGCTATTTTCTAAATTGGTTGCTTATTGTGTTATCTGCTAGATAAAATTTATTCGGACGTTGAAACTCATTAGATAAATAGATCACGCCTATTGTGCACATAATGGAATGGAAATCAACTAATTCCTGTGAAATCAATTTCGCGACAAGCAATAATACCGATTATTTTGTAGGATCTATGGTGATTTCGACCGATTAGAGTCGAGTATAGGATTACGTCGGTCGCAAATGCCTGTGCCAGATCGTACCGGGAGTAAGCGGACGGCCCAAAAAACGCTGGCTTGACGTATTAGAGAGAGACATGAGGGCCAATGGTCTCACTCTGTAGGATGCTGTAGGATGCTTAAGATCGGGCGAAGTGGAGGTGTCTTAGTAGGAAGGCGGCACTACCTATAAAAACGACTTACGCCAGGACTAAACGTACTTACGCCAGGTAGAAACAAAGATTGTTGAAAGTGTGTCAATCTTTTTATTAAAAAATAATAATGTTTCAATTATTACATAATAATTTGTTTAGTCTTGTTATTTTTTCATTCCTCTCTTAAGTTTCCAAACACTTTTTCAGACTTCAAAGCTCCTTATAAAATACTTTTACAGTAAATTATCTTTGTTCTAACAATGGCCTACTTCCAAAAATTTACTTGTTAATTGACTTTTGTCAAAGAGGAGAAAGGAATAATTTATTCTAATATTATTAAGAGTTTCGGGAAATTAAGTTCGGTCGGTTAATAAATTTCTTGATTATTTATTTTTATTGTTATTTTCATGGCTTTAGACTAACTACCTTACCATTCATAAATCAACAGTCACGTGTGTTACTTGATGGTAAATGATCTTTACCACTCAAAAACATCCTTAATACTAGAAGAAACATGGATGCGTTGCCGAGCTTAACGGAAAAAATGGGGATTGGCAAGGGGAGGAGGATTGGGTGTCCAGAAATCACTCGCCGTACGATACGGGAAGACAAGTACAATGTCACGTCGGTTTTCTTTGAGACAGTGGTACTAACATGTAATTTTATTTGGTCGGCAGCAACACAGGCACCGCCTCTAAAGAAACCTATAGATTTGTAATTTTTTACTTTTCAGGTTTTTATTTCGAAGTCGGTTTCTAAGTTATGTTAAAACTTATTTTATTAACTATCAAGTTGTCTGTACAAACTACATACAAGTGTATCAAGTGATATTAGACCCGAATTAGGACAAGGTTAAGTTCGCGCAGCTATCTATATAGTTCCCAGAGAAGTCTGGAAACTTGCAAACAACTCGGCACCAACTATTGTCGACCAACATTTGGAATTGACACCGGCAATTATTAGTAAAATGTACCAAATATTGAAGAAATACAGCACTTCATTAATGATATTCTAACTATAGATTGCTTTTTTATTAGCGTTAAGGCGGAGGGTCAAGGGTGGCACGAACTTGGAAAGGCCTATGTCTAGCAGTGGGTGAATTTAGGCTGATGATGAATGACGAGACGTTCATGTCGTTCGCGCGATGATCTCACGCTTGCCCATAAACAGAAGCAAAATCTTTTTTTCATCTCCCACCTGTATTTATTCCACTCACAGCGGGGTTGACGTCGGCAGGCGGTCGGTTGTAAAAACTGCAAGCCAAATCATTATGTAACATGACTTGTTAAAAGGTGTGTTTCGCCGAAACCACTGCGAGTGGGATAAGGACAGGAGGAATAAGAAGATTAGGCTTATCCGAATATTAGCAATTGCAAATAGCTAATTGGGATCCGTTCACGTACAAAGTGTCTTTCAAGAAACCGTCCTTAGAATGAAGTGTTATTTGTTGGAATTACCCTTTTCTTTGAACGGTGCTGAAAGGGAAGACATTCGTCCCAAAACTTTTGGCTTCAAAATAATTCGCTGAGACGGACAGACGGGCGGGTCGATGACAAAGCGAGATTAACGAGAGTTGAAACTAACAGAAATCAGTCGTCGGTAGACCTGACGAAGATGAACGTTGGAAATGCAGATCTATTTTACTTTAGGCGGAGGTTGGGCTATTCAATAATTATTTGCAAATTGGTGAAACAATTAACACAGTTTTTAATTAAAGAAAATGTTCGGAAAGTTTAATTGGTCTTTAAATGAATTAATCGCGGTTTTTCCTCGTAAATGGTTTTTGTGATTGAAAGTAGTTTTTCCATATAAGTTTCCCCACCCCTTTAGGGATGGGATTTAAAAAAAATATTAGTGTTACGAGAATGGTATTTAAGGTTACGCTATCAACATTTCATGTGTGGTTTATTCCACTATCTCGGTGGCGCAGTTGTAATGCTTATGCGTTACGACTGAGGCTGACGCTGAGGTCTCTGGTTCGATCCCCGGGTCGGGTCAGTATCAGCCCGGAGTAGGGAATTGTGCCCGGTATGGCGATAGGCTCGCCCCCTATCACATCATGGGACGGCGTTACGCTCGGCGAAATGTGGGTGTACTGTTTACACCTCTGCCTACCCTTTCGGTGATTACAGGCGTAAGTGCGTAAGTATGATGCTATCAACATTACAGCATTATGATCTAGTGATTTGCTCAAAGCATTGATGAATACTGATTAACGCCGTAACTGTATGAAAGCTCCCCATAATGTAAGAACCATCTCATTTAAACCAACTTAACAAGTCATAGCTAAACAGATTTTATATTCATTGACATAATATATTCCGGAATTTTATCCCGGAAAAGAATATTCACCCAGACCGAGCTGCGAGGAATTTAACTAGTAAATACTTTACTTTAATACATAAAACAAAATCTTTATGCAGATATTGCGGGAAATCACGAATACCCTAAACTGTGCGTATGGAACAGAATATCTAACTTTTCCATAAACTTTTACTTATAAGTTGCCAAAAGGGGCCGGTTGAAGGTCGCTATCGTATTCCCGGCATACAAACGATGCAATAAAACACATTTCAGTGGTGTTGCTTTCAAACTATGAATTAGGTAATGTTAATATTGCCTAGATTATTGTAAACATATTTGAATACAATAGCTAAAAATGTACGTGTACAATTCCAAATGAACCAGACGTGTCGGTGATGTCATGCGTCACCGTTTAATGTCTCGGTCGCGCACCTCAAAACGTACCTTAATACGAAACAATTATTATGATGTCGATTTTGAAATTCTCAGTAATTACGTAACAAAGCTGTGTTTATACTTTATAGCAGTATCGTTATCGACGAATTGCAATCAGGTAAACATAACCGTGCAAGCATTAACTGGATTAGAGCCAATCTCACTGTTTGCTCTTACGGTCCGTTTATTCCTATTTGATATAGACTATTGTGCATGCATGTTACATGGAATAACCAGATCAACAAATGATAATAGGTCTTTACCTATGAAAAAGTTGTTTTTTTTGTTCTGATCGAGAAGCTGCATTTGCAGCCAGTTTTGGTCAATCGCTCGTCCTTGTTGCTTCTACACGACCAGGCGCGACCCTACACTTTTTTTTTGTCGCGGGGAAAAGCCACTTATTGCTACCGCCCCGCCCCGGGGGAAGTGGAACGGTTATGTTGGGTTCATCGGCCTTACGACCCAACGTTAAGCCGCCCGGGAGAGATGGTAAATATCCAGGTGACCGCTGGGCCGAGTCCCTAACACTATATATACACCCTATCTATACATACCAACTAAAAACCCCGCGGTGGCCATCTTCGGCGCATTAGGAACGGCCCCGGGTTCCCGTTGCGAGAAGCGCCCCGGCTTCAGCCGGGACCGACGCGATCCTATCCTGCACAACACACGATCTCCAAGCTACAAGAGTTGGGGTTGGAAGCTGTCTGTCATCGGCCGTACTCACCAGATCTTACGCCTACCGACTTCTACTTTCAAAAAATCAATACCTGAAGTAGTGCAAAATGCCTTTGAAGAGTTTGTTGCCTCCCGTCCAGCCGATTTCTTCAAAAAGGGCATCGATTAATTGCCTCTGCGCTGGCAAAGATGCATCGATAGCATGGGTTAAATGTATTCGTTACAGATATTATATGTAAATAGCTTTCTGCATTTATTCTATGGTAAGGTATGGCGGTGTGGCGATAGGCTCGCCCCCTATCACATCGTGGAACGGAGATACGCTCGGTGAAATGTGCGTGTACTCTGCCTACCCCTTCGGGGATTACAGGCGTGAGTGCGTATGTATTTATTCTATATAAACTTTAAGTATATCAATTCTCATATTCATCCGTGCGCGCATATTGCTTAAAAAGGGACCAAAGATTTCTTTCTAAGTATTAATATATAGAAGATTCCTAATCAAAATTATTAATTTACAAATTTTGCAATAAATGGCTTTAATTTAATTTTTCATTTGTTTTTCAATACCACTAGACATTGCTAACTTTATCAAACAATTCAACTTTACACGCAACATGTACTGCATCTTGAGCACAATCGTTACGGTCACGTGTGCACATATTGGCAATAAAACGTTCCTTTAACAACCCAGCGGTTAACTTTAAGATGTTTCGTATTTTGTTTAAATAATCGTTTTTGTACAACCGTTGTGAATAATATGGAGTAGATTTAAATATGGTACGCAGTTGGCTAGAAAATTCAGAAGCAAATTTTTTGTGTAACCTAACTTAACCTAAGCTTTTTTTTATGCCATAGGCCGGCAAACGAACAAGTGGGTCAAAATTAAAAAAAAAATCAAAATTCAAAATATTTATTGAATCCATAAAATGTTATACATTATTTAGATTCCGTCAAAATTCTACCGCTAGTTCGGAATGCTGTTTCGCTCGAGAAGTACGAGCAAGAAACCTCTGCGTTGCTCTTTTCAAAACTAGTTTACAATTATTACAGCATAAGGTTTTACAATATTTAATTGGAATTAGAGCAGCTCAATCAAGCAATTAAAGAAATGATATCTACGCATTGGATTAACTTGCATGACCTCCATAAGCATGACTAATAAATTAAGACCTTAAAATAGTGTTAACAAATAAAAGATAACAGTCCGAGCAGACCAGTCCACATAAGCAGCACCCGTTCACGAGTATGACGCATGTGCCAGCCATCGGCCTCCTCAACCATGTTAAAGGGAAGTGACCGACCCGGCACACAACGCCGCCGCAAGCACAGACATTAGAGCGAGCATGACATACTCAGACTGATCACAATTAGATGTAAGATAGGTACAGACATTATTTCCCAACGCCTGCCATGAAGGTCACTCAACTCAATAAACAAATTATCATTATAAATTTCCCATTAATAAGTTACATTATGTATACTAGGCAATAGAATAACTTAAGACCAAGCCTTTTCATCATCTAAATATTCAGAAATGTTATAATAGGCTTTAAGACATAGTTTTCGCTTAATATTAGCTTTAAAGTTGTTAACACTTAATTCTTTAATATGATTGGGAACTTTATTGTAAAAATGTATACCAAGACCCTTAAAAGATTTGCTGATTTTGTGAAGCCTGGTTTTATAATAATTAGCCAAGTTATTTTTATTCCTAGTAATGTAGTTATGGATATCTTTAAGTTTAGGAAAATTCTCTATATTTGTGTGAACATACATTAAATTAGCAAATATGAATTGTGATGCTACTGTCATTATATTTATTTCTTTGAATTTTTTTCTCTAACCGAGCCTCAGTAACGGGTACAACAGTGATTTTTTTATTTGTATTAATCTGGAACTTGCCACAAAATGTAATTAATTGTCCACAATGATCAGAGTCAAGATCATTAATAATACATTTATTATTTGGTACTATATCTGTAAAGATGTTATCTATACATGTTGCACTAGTACTACTAATCACCTGATGGTAAGTGATCTCCATCGCTCATGTACACCGATAATACCAAATGAATTATGGGCGCGTTGCTGACCTTAAAGAAAAGGGATAATTAAGGAATTGTAAAGGGGAAAGGGATTTGGGCCTCCGGATATCTCAATCACCGTATGAAACGCAGCAGCCAGCTGCTACTTTACGTCGGTTTTCTGTGAGACAATGGTAATGACCCGGGCGAGCCGGTCCATTCATGCTAACAAAAGTGTCTACAGCGTGGCTCTACCACTCTAAGCTAGCCGTTAAACCATATACGTCAATTAGAAAAACATCTGACTTTTAAATGGTTGATCAGATCTCCAAACATACTAACATATTAAGCCAGCTTTCAAACAAAAAACCGCTTTCAAATCGGTCTATTCGTTTAGAGGTTACGCTTCAGATACATAGATAGACAGGCTAAAGGAACAAATTTATAACATCCGTCTTTTTAAAAAGGTTTTTAACAATAACCATTATTTTATAGCTAAAATAATTTTTCTATTCCGTATATTAAGTAGGTACGCCGCTGCAACCTTTCTAGGCTTATTTACAGTAATACTTTGAAAGACAAATCTCATATTCGTTGAAAGGGTGATAAAGTCTGCATCTAGAGATTCCATTTCGCTTGAGAGCCATAATACTGTTTAGACTGGCTTCGCTTTTACTAGTTTTAATCTCGGCGCAGACGCTGCGGTCGGATCCATTCTGAGGATTCTAATTTACTTTTCGGCTTTTACACCGACGAATGGAGTAAGCCAGACCGAAATAATAAGATGAGATTTGTGCACTGGAATGTTTTAAACCGCTTTTGAGTAAGCTAAAAGTGGTTTTAGAGTTGTAAATGACAAAAATGAAAGGTGCTAGTTTGGTCCTTTTTAATCTTGATCTTTTTCTAGTCCAATATAAGGTCGACCGTCAAGAGGCATTGCGTTCCTCAATGGTCAGCATAATTATACCGGCCTGAAGTTATTGAAAGAAAGAAGGAAACATAGTTTTATTGTGACCAGCCGCATTACAATAGGTAGAATTAACTAAAAAGACTTAGACTGGTGTGCTCGTCACAAAACGGCCACAGCTCAGCATATGTTGGTAAAAAATACAACGCTGATCTTACGCTGGATATACACTGACCGACCTCGGTACGTGACTCGCCTGAACTGTCATTTTGGCGGGATTTTCACCATATGTACGGTGGTCGCTATCCAGCTGGGTGGACCAAATATGAACAGGTAGCAGGTATAAACAGGTATAGTAAAAGAACACAATTTTAGAAATACAGGGTACTGTTAAAATTGTGTCATAATTACATTTAAAACCTCTGTACATACCGTTCGATGAAAATCATATTCCAGCGTATTCTTTTTACGAAGATTTACACATACATACGCACTCACGCCTGTAATCCCCGAAGGGGTAGGCAGAGGTGTAATCAGTACACCCACATTTCGCCGAGCGCATCTCCGTCCCATAATGTGATAGGGGGCGAGCCTATCGCCATACCGGGCACAAATTCCAGACTCCGGGCTGATACTGGGGTATTTCGTAATAGAAAACCCCAACACCACTACCCGACCCGGGGATCGAACCCGAGACCTCAGCGTTCAAAAACCCCATAAGCTCATAAGCCCACGTCTATTTCTTCGAAGTGTAAGGCAAAGGTGCAACTAGTGCCCCCACATTTCGCCGAGCTTATCGTCATCCCATGATGCGATAGGAGGCGAGCCTATCGCTATACTGGGCACAAATTCAAATCCCGGGCAATTCATTTATTTTTCAATATGTAAACTCAAACAAAAATTGTGACCACTAGACCTGGGAATTGAACCCAGGACCTTAAGATTCTTCAGCCTTAGTACGCTGCCAGTCTTTACTATCATCGCTCCATTGTTCTCAATGAGGCGATGATACTTAAAAAAAATTATACTACTAATATTTGCTCTAAACATAGTATAAAACAAAGTCTCTTTCCGCGTCTGGGTCTGTTTATTCGCTAACTCCTCCTAAACCATGCAACGCATTTTGAGTTTTTTTTTGGAAGATTTATATGTATATCACGCTATGATCCATGGGAGCAGGGTAGTAACATGCATGTGGGTGAAACCGCGCGGGTCAGTATTTTATAAGCGAATTCAAACCATTGTAGTGTGGAAATAGCACGTGGATTCTAGTAACAACAAAAAGCATACTCGGTCTTCACAAAGAACATTCCTGTGATGCGCTGATACGAAATATCGGCCATGCTTCTCATCTAGCATTCAGCACTTTCTGTTTAAAACATTTTTACTTTCCCCTTTGGGTGTTGCATAGCTTAATCCGCAGCGGAATCTAACCCGCTAAATGGCGAGAGAAATGCGAGGCAATGTTTTCATATTTTCACTTTGAGATTTTATACTTTAATCGATATTTTACCAAGTTGCTCAAGAAATACAATGCTTAGTTTTTAATTCGTTAAGTGCTTTTTTTTATTAGGGTTGCATACTCAATGGAATGCGAATGCGAATGGAACCATATTACTACGTCTACATCGTTTGTCTGTCTGTTAAAATTTTCACAGAATATATTATGTCATTTCTTTTTTTATAGCGTAGGCCGGCAAACGAGCATGTGGGTGTTAAGTGATCTCCTACGCCCATGTGCGCTCATAATATCAGAGGATCATGGGCGCATTGCCAATCTTAAAGGAAAGGGATAATTTTACTATGGGATTGGGAAGGGGTGGTGATTTGGGCCTCCGAATATTTCACTCACCGTACGAAACGCAGCAGCAAGCCACTACTTTACGTTGGTTTCGCAAAGAATTATTTTACAAATTACGATGTATACAGTATACACCCAAGTTATATGGGTAATGACCCTAAAACCTACTTTTGATTGTGGAAAAGCGTATCATAAAAATAAAAAGCATTCTCTATTTGACGATCCATAAAATACTTGAGGCTTTCAACGGAGGCTTAATACATCATAACCATGACATTGATGCCTGTAAGATCCTAGCTTTATATGAACGTTATTGATGTTAAGATTGAAATTTTTTCTACATGATATATTTATGAAAAACATTCTAGATAGGTGTAAATTATAGAGCTTAATTAATCGGTTCCAGTAAGATTTATTTACTACTAGCTTTTGCTCACGGCTCCGCCCGCGTTAACAGCCTTTTCCGGGATAAAAAGTAGCTTATGTACTAATCCAGGTCATGTGAAGTAGGAAGTAAGATTTAATTTCTGAAATCGAGAAGTTTTCTGGTCGTCTATGACAAACGGATATATTATTTATACTAAAGTTATAGAGTTGAAATTTGTAACACTATGAGTTTCTTTGATGCGGGCAATTTTTTAAACTATTGATTATACACAGAAAAAAATAGCCTATAGCACTCACATTATCTGTGAGTGCTATAGGCTATTTTCATTGATTTAAAAGTGAGTAATTTGAATAAGAAAAAGACTTTCAAGCGGGCGTAGCAAAAGTTAGTATTATGTACCTTTAGAATCATAAAGGTGCAGTTTTAATCTCTTATGTTCAGCACCTTAAACGTGACGATGAAATATGTCAATCTCACTAATCGCAGACTTGCAAAACCGCGTACTTTAAGATGCCTACAGACTTGCTCGATTTTTGACGATTGCGTATGATCAAACAAAATTGTGTAAATGTTAATAATAATTATAAGTTGTTTATTGCCAAAAAATAGATTAATTCAGTTATCTTAAACATAATAGTACAGAAAATAATGAAATAAAAAAAGGACATGCCTCAGCTGATGCTGCCTAGGGCGAGAACCCTAAGCAGCGCGGATTTTCAGCCAATTAACAGACGTTCAACATTGTATTTTTATCTCTATCGATAAAAATACTGTGGCTCGATTATAACCCTGATATTTATCGATCATTAGCAGGCAACTGTCTTCTTTCACCTGCGCTTATCCTACTCGCAGTGGGATCGGCGCAACATGCCTGTTAACAAATGGTACAGAAAGATTTGGTTTGTAGTTTTTATGACCAGCCGCCTGCTTGACGTCAACTCCTTTAGGGAGAAAACACCTAGACCCGAAACAAATATTTGTGGATCACATAAACGTTTTCGCGAACCCGCGGACTCTCATGTCATGTCATGAGGCGTAAGCGGGCGACAGTAACAATAACTATAGATAACATCGAGAAAATTTGTAAGCAACTGAGAGATATTATAGATCGTAAATTTATAATTATTATATCGTTATTGCTGTTAATAATAAAGTAAAATCACAGCGTATCGAGCGACACTAACGATCGTCAAAAATTGAGCAAATCTGTAGGCACCTTTAAAAGATATTGTAGGAAGAAGGAAACAGGTGAACCGGAAACTGTTTCACGGCTTAATGGTACGGCAGAGATACGGAACTGGCGAGCTTTTCAGTTTTAAAAAGGTTTTTTATAATCCTCCAAGATTTTAAGCCAAACCGTTTTTTTCATAGAATACGTATCCATTAGTTCGAACTCCGAAGTACTTTATTATTCCAAAACTAAATGTACAAGTACCCTTAATGAATTATTTTTTAAAAAAGAGGGATGTAGTTTGAATCCCTTTATCTGTCTGTGGGTGTGTGATATTTGTTTCGAGTCTAGATGGTGTCAGACCGAAACTTATTTTATAACATAGGCATATGAACAAGTGGGTCATCTGATGGTAAGTGATCTCTGCCGGAAATGAACCCCCACTATACCAGAATAACTATGAACGCATTACTGACCTCAAAGGATAAAGATAATTAAGACACCGTACGAAATACAAAATTGTCTACAGCGTGGTTCTAGCGTGGGGTCGGTATTACGTGTGAAACTGTTGGATGTTGGATGAAAAAGTAATGTTTCTTATTTGAAAATCACCTCATATTCAAGTGGTTGTGTAGTACCTCGGTTATGAAACATATTTTTTGGTTACCATATGTGAAACGGGACATATTTAGTGTAATTTTTAATCATGGAATACATGATTATGACGTTATTCAGCGGTCATAAAACTAAAAGATACAAGAAACTTATTCTTCTTCTTCCACGTGCCCCTATCCCACTCGTAGTGGGGTCGACGCAACGTGCTTTTTAACACATGTTACAGAAAGATTTGGCTTGTAATTTTTACGACCGGTCGCCTGCCTGACATCAACCCCTCTGAGGAGAAAATACCCAGACCCGAAACATGATATTTGTGGATCACACAAACATTATAATCTCGGTGCGGGAATCAAACCCGTGGCCTCTCACTTCGCAGCCGGCTACTCGCCCGCTGCTCTAAAGTACGGAGGGTGTCATACAAAAAACTTATAATAATTTTTAGATTGTTTATTTTAGATTCAAAATATTTTGTACATTCCTATTATTTTTAGTATACAATTATGACGGCATAGCAATAAGTAAAAGCGTAGTAGTAGATAGGTTCTCTAGCAAGGAATATATTACTCTTTATAACTAATATTTAATTTTATTGTTCATTTGGAAATCCTAGAATCCATCCCTAATGTCTATAAAGCTCGTAATGAAATCCTTAGCCAGTTGAAATGGGAAAAACCTTATCTATCCCTAAAGTGGCTGGGGATCTAAGAGGATTTTCCCCGTGACAGTCAAGTAATAAAAGGCCAGGATGAAACATTAACAGAATGGAACTGTGAGTTTTAAACAATTAGCTTTATTCCGAATAATAGTTTCGGGCAAGCTTTCACACGAAATATATGTTTGTGTATTTTCCCTCGGTACCTACGAGTATATCCTCGATAAAAAGGGATTGTAAATTTGACCCCTTTACATATATATACATATGCACTCACGTCTGTAATCCCCATTGGGGTAGGCAGAGGTGTAACCAGTACACCCACATTTCGCCGAGCGTATCTCCGTCCTATGATGTGATAGGGGGCGACCCTATCGCCATACCGGGCACAAATTCCAGACTCCGGGCTGATACTCTGAGCATTTCGTAATAGAAAAACCCAATATATTTTTTTCCCGATCCGGGGATCGAACCTGAGACCTCAGCGTAACGCGTACGCATTACAACTGCTTCACCGAGGCAGTCAGTGTCCAGCAGTTTGACCCCTTTCTAAATTGTATATTGTAGTATGATTCCAAATGCTTTTTATTATGTATTTTAATATTTTTTGTATCTCTTTGTAGCATAATAGCGCATACACGAATACACCAATTTGTATGTTTTTTTTTGTTTAAAAGTTGATTCTGAGATGGTTCTGTATTCTATGGTGTTAAGCTCTGTTTGAAAAAAATCTGCTTAGCCAATTAGAATTTATAGATCTTTATTTAATTAATGTTGGGGTTATTATCGGTTTTTTTTATGAAATAAATACATAAGAACATAAATACATAAGACACTATTGCGCTGCATATAATAAAAATATTTAATTCATTTTGCGGCATATCTAGTTATACTATTAATGAGGTTGAATTAATGTGCGGCGTCAACGATTGATTAAAACTATGTTTGTTGAACATTCATACTCAAATGATCATATGACTGCGTATATCATACTCAAAGAAATTAAATGTATTTGTTATTCATAATCACGAATATCAACCACTTTGGGCTTCGGTTATTGAATTGTATGCATTCATTACCTATACTATAAACGAGTCTGCTTTAATATCAATATGTATCGGTAATTGAATAATTCCGAATTTTAATAAATATTATCTCGTATCAGCCCGGAGTCTGGAATTTGTGCCCGGTATGGCGATAGGCTCGCCCCCTATCACATAGACGGAGATACGCTCGGCGAAATGTGGGTGTACTTACTGTTTACATTCGGGGATTACAGGCGTGCGTGTGTATGTATGTATGTGCGTATTTATAAAGCCCTATTTTGATGGGCAGAGTTTGTCGCACGACCGATGCAAACAAACTTTGAAGTCGGTGCAATGTCGTTTGACCGGCAGCGGCATAGGCACATACTCCCATAATACCACTAGAAATTGTTACTTTTGAGTATTCAGTGTTATTTATTGAAGTCGGGTAAATTAAGTCGGATAAGTTAGTTTTCTTCAAATAGTAATTTTAAACTACTATTCAGTTACATCCTACTATCCTACTATTATTATAAATGTAAAAGATTGGACGTTTGTGAGTTTGTGAATTTGAAGGTTTGTTAATCAATCATGCCTTAACTAAACTGAATAGTTTTGGATGAACTTTGGCACACAGGTAGACCATGACCTGGCTTAGGACATTTCCCGGAAAAGGCCATTCACGCGGGCGGAGCCGCAATCAAAAGCTAGATCATAATATGGGTGAATCAATGAATTTTTCATAACTTATATATTAGTAGTGACTTACTTAACTTTTATTAACATTAATAATAATAATAATAGCCCTGTTTTATACACGTCCCACTGCTGGGCACGGGCCTCCTCTACTGAATGAGAGGGGTTAGGCCTTAGTCCACCACCCTGGCCTAATGCGGGTTGGCAGACTTCACATACCTTCGAAAGTCTTATGAAGAACTTCTTAGGTATGCAGGTTTCCTCACGATGTTTCCTTCACCGTTAAAGCAAGTGATAATTAACAATTAATACACACATAACTTAGAAACGTCAGAGGTGTATGCACTTGAGGCTGGTTTCGAACCTGCGACTTTCGTCTCGACAGTCCATACCACTCCCCGCTGAGCTATCACTGCTTATTTTTTTTTTATATTATTATTTTTAACAATACAATTCTATAAGTATAAAAAGGTTACAAAGTTATTTGCAAGATATTTAATATTTTTATACAAAGAATATAAGGGCGAAAAGTTCTTCTTACAGAAATAAAACTACATATTATATTGTGCCAATAATAATTTCATTTGTCATATCTAAGTAAGTATGTTTTGTTTGCGTAACTTTAACAATATATTTAGGGAACAGAAAATATTAGCCGATATTGTACGAACTCTTTCGTATTATATGTTACTTCTGCTTTAGCTCGCGGTTCCGCCTGAATGATTGTTTTTTTCCGGGACTAAGAGTTCCTTATATCCTTCCCTAGGATATAACCTATCTTCTTACTAAATTTCGTTTAAATCCACCGTGAAAACGTAACAGACATAGTTACTTTCACATTTATAATATTATTATGAAAGTATGGATTAGGATCTTGTAGTTTCTAAACAGTCAAAGCAGGATAATTTCAAGCTTGGAAATTTTACGGCTAGAAAGAACAGCAGGAATGATGATTTTTGCGTGCATTCTAATTTGCATGTATCATCATATTTTAGTTAATTAGTTTAATTTACTCGCCAACACGGCTTTAGTTACCGTGCTTCATTTTCATAAAGTTATAAAGAGAATGCAGTGCAGTAAAGTTAAAAAGCTTACATACATACATGTATACACACTCTCAATGATTTTTTTACTAACATTAGTAAACCAAAAACTCTAACAAAAAATGAAACCGGCTCAAAGAAAAAAGTCAATTATTGACCATTGTCTTACCCAGAGGAGTTGACGTCAGGCAGGCGGCCGGTCATAAAAACTACAAGCTAAATCATGTTGCTTGGACCCCACTACGAGTGGGATAAGGGCAGGTGGAAGAAGAAGATTGATCATTAATGTCCAACAGCACCAACTCAAAATTGTTTAAGTTTATTTTAAGCTTTTTATTCATATAAACACGTATATATATTACATATATTCATATATTCGTATAAACACATGCATATATACAAAGTCAGCAGCTAGAGAATGCTTCAGGCATTATGTGCACCTTTATACAAAATTGTATAGAAGTGTAAATAAAAATATACAGACGAATTGAAAACCTCCTTTTTGTAGTCAGTTAATAAAACTATAAAAAAATAATTTATGCCAAATATTTTGTGAAATGCACTTCCAATACACGTTGTAATCCATTAACTCAGTACACCGCACCTGAGTCCCCCAACTCGACGAGTAGAAAACTTTGTACGGCACCGTTGCTTAACCATAGTTTATAGTCGCTTAACAATTCACGAGCCAGAAACCAGTAGTGACGTCATTTTCAATTTACAACGTCCAGTATTGTTACTGGACTGTGTAATGCCTTAGGGCGCGTTCACATATAATGTCCGTTTTTACAGGATCCTTTTTAACGGATCCGTCGCTACTGGAGATAGTATTCACACAGCATTTACAGGATCCTTTTTAACGGATCCATCGCTACTGGAGATAGTACACAGCATTTACAGGATCTTTTTTAACGGATCCGTCGCTACTGGAGATACGCTGTTGCACTTTCGTTCTTCAGTGTTCGTCTACTTTCAACGAGGATGGACGTTGTTGTGTTATATTGGTACTATCGTCGCCTGCGTTTGAGGAAGCCCCGGCGTTATTGGATACATCCATTATTAAGGCAAACATTTTGTCAAGGTGCAGCACTTGTGCGTCAGCTAAAAGAAGACGAATCTAAATTTTTTGCTTATTTCCGAATGACGACGTCTACTTTCGATGACCTTCTTAAACGATTAGAAAAGGATTTAAAAAAGAAAGACTCAAACTGGAGAAAAAGCTTATGCCCTGAAGTAAAACTAGCGATATTTTTAAGGTAAGAACTTTTATTTTTGTTATTATTAATTAAAATTTAAAATGACAAAAAGGTTTACGAAAACAAAGATTTATTTTAAAACAGAGTTAGATCTGGTAAGTCAGACTCCTGGCTGACTGTAGATTCTACTGATGGCGAACCTTCTACTGCTGGTGTAGAGTCAGGATGATGTGGCCTACTAAAATAACCTTGGGTGTGGTAGTGAGGAGTGCTAGAACTTTGTGAATATGGAGACCACTCGTAGTTTGACTGGCCATATCTCCTGCTTTTAATATTTTGTAAAAGGTTTATCACTCCAGACTGAAATTCTAAAATTTGATCCTCATTAAGTGAAGATAGTTGCGGCAAAATACCTTTGAAGAACGATAGATTGGGATCTTCAAGCTCATTTTTACTTTTTTTTAACTGATCATTCATGTATTCAATCATTTTAGTGTCTACTTCATTCAAATTTCTTTTCATTGCCTTGCGTTTCGGAGGGGCTAAATTTTGTCCTTCCTTTTGTCTGTCACTACTACTTTGTTCCATAATCTGACCAGGTTCTTCGTTTGCTTTATTAATTTCTTCTGTTTCCGAGATGTTGTCAGACTTATTTGTTTCATTAGCATTATCTGGGACGTTCTCGTGTGTTTTACCTGGGGTGACAACTTTTTTCAAAAATAACATTTGATTGTGATATTTGTAAGGCTTGATATTTGAGGCAGCAGCTCCAGATTTCTTCAAATTCTTTTTCTCACTCAATGTTCGTATCCAGGCATCTCTAGTGGAATTCCATTTTTTTATAACGTATTTTCCTGAAAAAAGTAAATAACAATATTAAGATGGTTGTCAATAGCTTAGTAAATAGACTTGTCAATTAATTACTTTATTGATCAGTGGATAAGCACAGAATACCAATATAAAATGTCAGTGCAAGAACTAATCGGTCAGTTAATAATGGGAAGCAAAAAAAAATTACTTTAGTTTAATTTTATATATTTTTTAGTTTCATATTATATCGTCGGTGCGCCTGCAGATTCTTGTATGTGCTTATTTATTTACCAAATAGCGCGACTTAATAAAACAAAAAATATGTAAGTATTAAAATAAAAAGAAAAACTTTTATTTTTTAATACATAATTTTATTTAAAGTTGAAATTTTGCATACACAAGAATCTGCAAGCGCGCCGACGATATGTACCTACCTAATAGTATACACTAATTGCTTAATTTATTTTTTTAGGTATGCAGCATCTGGGTGTACATTTCAAGAACTTTATTACGTCTTTCGTGTCGGTGTGTCAACTATAAGCAACATTATTAAGGAAGTTTCACGATGCATATGGAACAACTTGAGTGACGAGTTTATGCGACTTCCTACAACAGTGAGTGAATGGGAGCATATAGCAAATGGATTCGACATAAAAGCAAATTTTCCTCACTGTTTAGGAGCAGTGGACGGTAAACACATCAGACTTCGAAAACCAGCAAAAAGTGGCTCAATGTACCTAAATTACAAAGAATTTTTTTCCATCATATTATTAGCGATCGTAGACTCTAACTATCGTTTTCTATATGTTAGCGTTGGGTCATATGGAAAAGAATGTGATTCATCAATATTCCGGGAGTCGACATTTTGGAAAATGATGCTAGACGGCAGTTTACAAATACCAGAACCATGCCCATTAACAACAGACTCAGATACGAGAGTTCCCTACGTCATAATCGGCGACGAAGGTTTCGGTTTACACGAAAATTTAATGAGGCCATTTAGCGGGACGCATTTGGACGTAAATAAGCGAATATATAACTATCGTTTGACCAGAGCTAGACGATACGTTGAATGTGCTTTTGGTATTCTTGCTAATAAGTGGAGAGTATTCCACAGGCCTCTAGACGTCAACAAAACAACAGCTATATGGATTGTTAAGGCATGTACCGTTCTACACAACTTTGTAAGGGAAAAAGAGGGCTTAAACGATGACAACACCTCTGAATCTGAAGCATTTTATTTCAATAGCCTACCTGATGATGAAACAGTACGAGGTGGTCGAACTGCAAATTCAGTCAGAACCGAATTCGAAAACTATTTCGTGTCTGAATCCGGGTCTGTTTCTTGGCAGAATGAAGCTATTTAAAATAAAGAACAAGGTTTCCATTAGGATTATTCCACTTTGCCCCACCAAAACGCCCCACACGCTGGTATAAAATTCAAAACCAATCAAATAACCGTTGTTCATTATTTAACTTTTCCTTTGCCGGTGGGGAGCTTTGTTGGGGCAAAGTGTAATAATTCTTTCAATTACAATATAAAATAAATACTTACTTACCAAATTCTTGTCTTTCTTTTTGTTCCATAGCTTGAAAATCCTCCTTTAGAATAACGCATATTTCGCGCCAAGCAGCGGCTTTTGCAATTTTATCTTTATAAATCTCCAGTGTTTTGTCCCATAAAATTGGTCTAATTTCAACACAATTTATCAAGACTTCTTGATCAATATATTTTTCAAACGTCTTGCTTGCCATGATTATGAGAGCACTGGACACGTGCACAACGCTGGGAATTAAACCGGCAAATGGCGGCTGTGTGCAGCACCCCATACCCCGCGCACCCCCGCGTGCCAAGCCTCGCGCGGTTTCGATCCGATAAACGGATCAGTATACTGAATCCGGAATACGGTATTATGGTGTGAACTGGCTCATACAACTACATACGATAATAACACATACGTTTAAACGGACCTGTAAAACGGATTGTTGATTATTTTAGCGGATCGATATTTTTGACTGGATCCGGAATACTGTATTCTGTGTGAACTCGCTCATACAACTACATACGCGAATAATACATACGTTTAAACGGACCTGTAAAACGGACATTATATGTGAACGCGCCCTTAGTAAAACATAGATGTGGGCTTGGGTCCATTTGAGGTATTGTCTTAGGTACAATACCTTGCTAGCTTTTGTACATATGCCTCAAACAATACAAGATTTTGGTCATGGAATATTTGGTTATTTATAAGGTATTATTTAGGTAGTATTTGTAAAGGTGGCAACCCAAGCTCCAACTACTACGCTATTCATAATTTAGATATATTTTATCATGAAATAGGTCTTGGGATGTTTGAGAAGTATATATAATTATCAGTACTCTGTTAATGCTATTAGGACCAAACAATAATTATGTTTTATAAGATTGCATTTTACTAGATGCAGTTGTGCGAATATTTTCGTTATTAGACCAATCAAAAAATCAACTACAAACATAAAAATTATTTTGCATCGGCCCAATAACTTAAATTTTCATACAAATATGCAAAGTGAAGTTGAACCATTATAATTTTAATTCAAAATGCTGCTTTCCTTTTTTATCTATTTATAATAATAATAATAATACACCCAACAGTCACACACATTGTCCTGACCCCACACTAGGTAAACCTGTATCGTGGGTATCAAGAACTACGAGGGACTTGCGGTCCCACAACACCCAGACCCGAGACCAATATTTGTGGTTCACACAAACATTTGTCTCGGTGTGGGAATCGAACCCACGGCCTCTCGCTTCGCAGCCGACTACTCGCCCGCTGTGCCACGGAGCTGTTATGAATACATACTTTCGATTTCACATTCCAAAATTAAATAAACATAAACATGTGTTTATTTAATATGATAGGTAATACGATAGGTATGCCTATATAATACGAATGAAATTATTTTCAGGTCATAAACATTGGTCTAAATTTTCCTGATTCCAAAATAAGGAAACGCCCAATAAATGCTAACTGTATTCATGACTGACAAATTCAAACATAAACTTCAAGTATATATCATAAAGACTGATGCCGGCACTACGTTCAGTGACAGTATAACTTCCGTACTAATTCGGGCACATAAAGTTTAATTGCATGCCAGGTGGTCACGTAGTTCTGGCACGGTCACTATCATTCTCACCCGCAGTGCCTAACTGGCTAATTTATTGTTTGATAACCATTGCTACATTTGCAATTCCATATAATATATCTTCCATATCTTGCCGGACATGGTCTTTGATCATTCTTGGCTATTCTCGCCGTATGTAAAATACAGACATGTAAAAGAGTATTTGTTCTACTACCGCTACTCTGTAATTCATTATATGGTGTACTAGCTTTTGCTCGCGGCTCCGCTCGCCTGAACGTTGTTATCCGAGATATTAAGTAGCCTATGTGCTAGTTCAGGTAATGGTCTACCTGTGTGCTTGTTTCATCTAAAACCTTCAGCCATTAAGGCGTGATTGACTAACAAACATCCAAAGTCAGCTACTCTGTCTTCTAAGGTCAATAAAATGACTTCACAATCTGTTACCACTGTCTCACAGAAAACCGATGTAAAGTAGCAGCTTTCTGCTGCGTTTCGTAAGGTGAGTGAGATATCCGGAGGCCCAATTCCCTTAATTATTCCTTTCCTTTAAGGTCGGCAACAAGCCCATAATTCTTTTGGTATTGTGGGCGTACATGGGCGGTGGAGATCACTTACCATCAGGTGCCCCACTTGTACGTTTACCGGCCTATGCTATAAAAAAACCGCTACAATTTTGTTAGCTACGTTAAAAAATTATACTTACGTTCACAGATATAAAATGTTATAACATTTCCAAACTGCGTCGCCGGTTTCATACCAATTTCCACTAAATTCGTACCTCAAAAGGTCTGACATGTATTGAAATCTATGAAAACAGACTACTGTGTCCGTTTTGGCGAGTTAGTTTCAGTAAAATATTTCTCTTCGTTGCTGCCGAGTTGGATATGTATAGGGCATTGAAAACTTTGGAAACGGTTGTCAATGTATTTTTCTTTTAAGATATTTTTAATTTCCGACAAAAAGGCGTATGTGTGTGTGAGTGAGTGCGTGAATGCGTGAGTGCGTGCGTGCGTGCGTGCCTGCGTACGTGCGTGCGTGCGTGCGTGAGTGCGTGAGTAAGCGCGTGCGTGCGTGTGTGTATGTATTTATATCTGTCTGTGGCATCGTAGCGCTTAATGTATGTACCAATTTAAATGCGGTTAAAGGTTGTTTAATCGAGATGGTTCATAACTATGTTTGAAGAAAATATGTTGAGCCATATAAAAATACAGATGTTTATCTCTTACATGTCGGGAGGATTTAATGGTAATGTTAGTTAGCAGTGGCCGGCGAACGTGCAAGTGAGTCACCTGATTTTAAGTGATCTTCATCTTCCATGAACACTCACGATACCATAAGGTTCAGGGATATGTTGTTGACGGTTTGGGAAGGGCCTTCAGAAATTTTATTGACCATAAGTAACGCAGCAGCAAGCTGCCATCTGACGCTGGTTTTTTCTAAGACAGTAGTACCGCCCCAATCAACCCAGCCCACTTATACTGTAGCAGATTTTCTCCAGCGTGGCTCTACCACTTACTATTTGTTTTATCAAGCGCAGATGGATATATTATTGAAGGAATTTATATTAAGTTTATTTATTTTAAAAATCAGAATAGCCCCTTTAGATCATAATAAAAGTCATATTGAAGGTTACTTTATAAAGATATTCTGCAAAGTTAAAGCTTTACTCTTTTAAAATATTATGGTAATAAGTAAGAGTTTTGGGCCTAAAACATTTAATCCTATAAATTTCAACAAACAGATATAAATTGAAAATATATACCATAGAACAATTAATGGACTCTCATCGCGAAGACTGAATTTAGATTTGTCCTTTTCAATATCTAGTAAATAGTGACTGCCTCGGTGGCGCATTTGTAATGCGTACGCGTTACGACTGAGGCTGACGCTGAGGTCTCGGGTTCGATCCCCGGGTCGGGTATATAATATTGTTTTTTTTTTTTACAAAATGCTCGGTATCAGCCCGGAGTCTGGAATTTGTGACCGGTAGGGCGATAGACTCGCCCACTATCACATCAAGGGACGGAGATACGCTCGGCGAAAAGTGGGTGTACTGGTTACACCTCTGCCTACCCCTTCGGGGATTACAGGCGTAAGTGCGTAGTAAATGGCGGTCCGGATAAAATAAAGAAGACTATTTACTAGGTATTTAAAAAAGGAGACATCTAAATTCTTCATCTAAATAGTCTTCTATTTTTTATCCGGGCACAGCATAGTAACTATTCTGGGTCTGGTGTTAAGTAAAGTGCAGTACAAATATAATGCCACTCGTTATAAATATTTTGGCCCTCGACGGTTGGCAGAATTATGCTGGCCTTAAGTTACTGGATATAGGAAGACTACAAAAGCGTCCCCGCAGCCCTGGCCTTACCATCAGATGATTCGTATCACTCAAGCAAAAAAAAACTGATTTGCTTCTTTAATACTCGTAGTATTCTAAAATTATAGTTAATTAAGATTCAACGGCGGGTAAACATTTGCCGTGATTAAATCTGAATATAAAACTACTTTTTTACACAGTAAAATATCGGTCCTATCAAATAGTCCGTTTATCAAATTTGTTTGACAAACATAAATTGCGCCGTAAACTAACAGCTAGACAAATATGAATAAAGTTTTAGTTATGAACTGCTCTATTAATATGAAGCCATGTTTCATATTAATAGAGCAGTTAGTAGTCACAGTTTATTTATAGAGAGTTATTTATTGACGCGATAGGCCGAGGTGTAGTGACTAATGACATTGTCAATAGTAGTAATTTACTGATACTTCATAAAATATACACACTCACGCCTCTAATCACCGAAGGGGTAGGCAGAGGTGTAACCAGTACACCCACAGTTCGTCGAGATGTGATGTCCTATTATGTGATAGCCTATCGCCATACCGTGCACAATTCCAGACTCTGGGCTGATACTGGGTGTTTCTATCCCAGTATCACTTTTACTCGACCTGGGAATCAAACCAGAGACCTCAGTGTCAGCATCAGTCGTGACGTATACGCATTACGTCACTGAGGCAGTCATTTGAAATGCGGACTTATATACGAAGTTATTCGTATATAAGTAAATGCAGATCCATATAGTGCCCCTAGCGAATCATGTTGAAAACGTAATAGCTTCAATACATTTGTCGTATACAAATGACGTGACAGCTATCGAAAACATTCGCACTATATATACCGATAGTCGCGTCAAAAGTCAGACACGAGCGTCGCCGTCACCACATTTGCCACTACATTTACGCGTTTGTATTTAGAACTACGTAAATCTATGAAACCTTTCAGTGGTAGCGTCACTGACGCACGTCGTCTTTGGTACTTCCATATAGTGTTGCCAGATCGCGACGGCGTGACGTCACTGAAATTAGCGTTTGACATTTGATCTAAACATGACATTATTTAAATAAATTCCATAGGTGGTAGGCCCCCAGTATGCGACAGGCCGTCTGGATATATATTACTGCTAAGCCTATCAAAAAGCAGTATGTAAGCACTTTTTGCGTTCCGGTTTGAAGGAAATCGAGTGAAACTATAACTGGTCATTAAAAGCCTTACGTCCGAATACTGATACGCGACTTAGGCATTTCAGATAGTTTTAAACACGTTAAATGTCTCTTATCTGTAAAAATTGTATGAAAATAAGTAGCCGTTAGTCAGTCGGCCGTTGAGTAGCGATTTTTTTATATCATAGTCCGGCAAACGAGCAAGTGGGTCACCTTATGGTAAGTGATCTCCATCGCCCATGTACGCCCGTGATACCAAAATAATTATGGGCGCGTTGCCGACCTTAAAGTAAAGGGATAATTACTGGGATAGGAAGGGGAGAGGAATTTGGGCCTCCGGATATCTCACTCACCGCACGAAACTCAGCAGCAAGCTGCTAGTTTACGTCGGTTTTCTGTGAGACAGTGGTAATGACCCGGGTGAGCCGGCCCATTCATGCTGTAGACAAAAGTGTCTACAGCGTGGCTCTACCACTTTAGCGTTTCAGTATTCGGGCGTTAAGATCTTATGTCTCTGTCGAGCGCAGTGTACCGCCATATAATACTTTGTAGTTAAAGTTTCTGAGTGGTGTTGTTTCTATTTATGGGTAGGTGTGGATGGCGCTTCCCATGTAACGAGGGACTTGCTCAGCTCGTCATTCAGGAGATTAAATATTGCTGTCGTCGCAAACTTTATACTGATATCGAAAATTCCATTTAAATACGTCGCTTCATATAAACTAGAACTTGCTAAAATGTTATTGTCATATATCGCAATATAAATTCCGTTGTGGTTTATCCTTGGATCGTATTGTAAAATATTAAAAGACACAGCATGCGTCTGTGGCCGTGTAACATGTTTTCCGCTTGATGTAAACTGACAATACATACATACATAGAGACTCACGCCTGTTTCCCATAGGGGTAGGCAGAGACAACGGATTTCCACTTGCTACGATCCTTGCATACCTCTTTGGCCTCATTCACCCTCATTAAATTTTTCATACATGCACGTCGGTTTAGGGTACTCCTGACCTGGCCTTTCTCGAGAATATCTCCAACTTGATCTATGAAAGTTCGCTGAGGCCTTCCCGACAAAACTGACAATCGATGATTTTAATGTCCCGTCGCTTTGCCTTGTTGGATTGTGAGTAAAACTATTCAAGTCTGCCAATATGTTTGATCATGGCGCTGCGCTGTCCAAGCGATATGCACTTTTTAACCGACTACATCAGTAAGTAATGGAAATTACCTAAAAATTGGTTGAAAGTTAGAATGGGAGACTCCAGTCCACCACCCATTCCCAATCCCTTAATTATCTTAAGCCTGCAATAAAGTTTAAAACAAATAATATAAATCTTTTTATTGAAATATAACATGAAATTATATTACTGTGATTCATTTAAAAAACAATTTACTCCGCCATCCGATGTTAGCCAAATTAATATGGGACCCTTGAGAATAACTCCTATCGATTACAAACATAACTTCTCAGGTTTGCAAGTTTCCACACAATGTTTCTTCCACCGTTAAAACAAACTTTACAATTAATATACACATAGCATACAAAAGCCAGTGCATGCTCTTGAGGTTGGTTTCGAACCTGCGACTTTTGAGTCGACAGTCCCTACCACTGTCCACTGAGGTATCGCTGCTAGGACATTGTTACCCGTGGAAAATTAAAAACACACGTATCGAATAATTTCATATCAATACATTTACTAAAACGTTGATTCTTCGAGAATCAAACATTTAATAAAGTTTCTAAATGAAATAAATTTTATTAAAGCTTTTCTTAGTCCGTCATAATTCGGTATTTTGTATAAATTAATTGATTTATATCAGAACGTCTGGGTGATTTGTTCTTAGAAACCCTGGAAATTAATGCGTTTGAATGTGACTTAACCAAGATTTCGAACCAGTTAGCCACTAATCAATAATCCCGGACTTCTCTAATTAAATGTGTGGATTGGAGCTGAAGTTCAGTATAAATGCAAACGAAAAATAGAAAACCTTGTCTTAAAAATCTTATGTCTTTTAACCCTCAAAAAAGGAGTGTTTTCTGTGCGTGTATGCGCCTAATAATATACTCGTACCTTGATGCCAAATTTTAAGTTTCTAAGTCACCTAGAAGTGATCTAGGTTTTTGATGAGTGAGTCAGAGAGTAGAAAAATAACACTTTTCATGAAATGGTTTACTACCATGTGTCTACCTCTATTGAACCAGTTTTTAAAACTTGCAATTGTACCTACTCTATACTTCTACATTTCACAAACCCTGTCAATATCAAATCACTAGTTATTTTGCGAAACTAGACAGAAATAACAATCTCAAGTACAATTCATTTTCCATATATTTTCGGTTCACGGACTCATAAATCTATATCAAAAGTGTATTTATTGAAGAGACAGGTCCGTAACATTTTTTATAGTACAAATAGATTGCTCCTAGCCAGAACTCGACCTGTACTGCTTTAATCCATCCACAAAACGTTTCGAGTGATGGATTATGGATGAAATCCGGCCGTGAGCCTATCCTTTACAGAGCAATATACGTTTTCTATACATATGAAATCCGTTTTTACCTATCAGATACGTGTTGTCCATACTTTATCCGTTTATCCGCTTACAGAAGTTTTACGTCCTGTATGATACGGCACGGTTGAATAAATAAAGGTTTTCTCTTTACTTTACAATCCGGGTAACCGATATAGGATTAATAATGAGAATATTCAGTGTATATTGGTATTATGAGACATTTTTGCTACATGTCCCTAATGGTATTTCAAAATACCATCAGAATTCTTTTCTAATACGAGCCATTAGATCTTTTAATTTATTAGCGCATGATTTGGATTTTGCCCTATTTAATAGGTATTAGTATTCCTAAACTTAAATGAGCGATACCTTTTAATACCGATAATTCATAATGTATGATGCGAGCGATTATTTAATAGTTCATCTAAAAATTTAGGTATCTGTACTTATATGTGAAAACTTGTTATTCTAATCTGTAATTATATTTTTAACAATATTATAACACTTATTGTTAAAAGTATGAGTAAGTTTTCTTTAATAAATAAATAAGTAGAATGAATGGAATGAAATGAATTAAAATAATACAAATCATTTTTTTCGGCCCGCATAAATGTCGCTTGAGTGTCTAGATACCGTACTCAGTGACATCATCAAGTTTTACTGTCGCACTTCGAAATGTAAAATTTTAATTGTCATTAAGTAATTTCTTAGAATTAGATTATTTTCATACCCAGAGCTTTAAGCTCTGTGGCCGAGTACAGAAAAGTCTTTATACTCGGTTACCACTTATAAAATTAATATTATTTGACGTCTTTGAGAAATAATCAATTTCTAAGAAATTACTAATGAATGCTTAAACTAATTGAAGACTCTGAATACGACAGTAAGTATTCGTTAGCCATTTCTTAGAATTAGATTATTTTTCACAAATGTTAATTATGATTATTCCTGTACCCAGTAACGGAGCATAAAGGATTAACTGACTAGTGTGGAAATAATCGAAATCTAAGAAATTAATGACAATATAATAAATAACTTATATACTGATAATTGAAGTGAATTAACATTAAAATTATTACCAACAACACCTCTGAAGGTGGTCGTAAATGTTCAAGCAATAATTTAATCGCCTACGGTCCTAGCTAGTATCGCTACGGGGGCAGTAAAGACGTGTAAGTACGCTGTATGAGTGTTAGAGCCACGCTGTAGACAGTTTTTTCTACAATATGAATGGGCCGGCTGGACTGGATCGTTAACACTGTATCACAAAAAAAAACCGACGTAAAGTAGCGGTTTGCTGCTGTGAGTGGCATATCCGGAGGTCCAAATCTCCCTCCTCTTCCCAATCTACATTCGCACTCACGCCTGTAATCCCCGAAGGGGTAGGCAGAGGTGTAAATAGTACACCCACATTTCGCCGAGCGTATCTCCGTCCCACGATGTGATAGGGGGCGAGCCTATCGCCATACTGGGCACAAATTCCAGACTCCGGGCTGATACTGAGCATTTCGAAAAATAGAAAAACCCAATACCACTTTACCCGACCCGGGGATCGAACCCGAGACCTCAGCCTTAGCATAATCGTAACGCGTACACATTACAACTGCGCCACCGAGGCAGTCTTCCCAATCTCTTAATTATCATTTTGTTTTAAGGTCGTCAACGCGCCCATGATCCTTCTGGTATTGTGGGGTACATGGGTGATGGAGATCACTTGCCATCAAGCGACCCATTTGCTCGTTTGGTGGCCTAAGCTATAAAAAAGAGCGACATAATAAATTCTTTCAGATCAGAGATACTCAAGCGATAGTCAACCAAAGGCAGGCGTACAGATACAGAATGCTGAGACAGGAAACTAATTACATAATTTAACAGCATACTTTCTATCTCTTAATAAAAAATCTATCCATTCACATATCATTTAGACTATGTTTCAAACTTCATTTTATGCCTATGGGAATATTGACGCTAGTTGTTTTTATCAAAAGAAATCATAGATTACCCTGCATAAACGTAAAATAGATAGCCAGAGCTGAGTTACTTAGCTCATTTTAATTAAAATAAATTAATTAGAACCAAGAATTAACTCGAATTTTAATTAAGTGGGTGGTACAGTCTAGTTGCGATAGAATTACTCTCATTGTCTGAGAAGATTATCTCTTATTTTGCAAATCCATCGTTTCGAGTATGTTTATTTTTAATAACGACCACGGTTTCGTACGTGCACGTATTAAAAATGTATTTTACATTTTTAGCATAGGCTGGCAAACGTGCCAGTCACCTGATGGTTAGTAATTTCCACCGCCCATGAACGCCCAAAACCTTACCTTAAAATAAAGGGGTAATTAGGGGTTAGGGAAGGGGCGAGGATTTGGGCCTCCGGATATCTCATTCACCGTAAGAAACGCAACAGCAAGCTGCTACTTTATACCAGTTTCTGTGAGAGTGGTAACAACCCGGACGAGCCGGCCTATTCATGCTGTAGACAAAGCTGTCTCTAGTGTGGCTCTTCTTTCTACCTGGCGTTATCCCGGCCTTTGCCAGGGTCCGCCTACAGTGTGGCTCTACCACTCTTAAAACCAGTCTCGATTTTTCTGCAGATATAGCATGCGATTGATAACTTAAACATACGTATAGCACGAAAAAAGGCAAAGTGATGTAGCATGTGTACTTCACGGACATGCTAGCCATATGCTTGTATTAAAATAAAAAAAATACACCCAACAGTCACACACATAGTCCTGACCCCACCTAGGTTAACCTGTATTGTGGATATCAGGAACTACGAGGGACTTGCGGTCCCACAACACCCAGACCCGAAACAAATATTTGTGGATCACATAAACATTTGTCTCGTTGCGGGAATCGAACCCACGGCCTCTCGCTTCGTAGCCGGCTACTCGCCCGCTGCGCCACGGAGGCTGTCTGCTATTAAGGTGGTAGGGTCTCTCGTACGTAGGTACCCCCGCATTGTGTCCATTTCTGCCGCCAAGTCACAGTGTGTAAGCATGTAAGTTGCTTATAATGTTGACAAAAACAATAAGCTTCCCACAATTCGAAGCTACTGGGTCAAACTAATTTAATAATACGTGTCAGAAACATCAAGTGTATAATCACGGTCTAATTCCAGCGTAGCTCCGGGCAAGGCAAGGCTAAGCAATTCACGAATATTGTTTGTTGTTCAACGTAATAGTCAGTTAGCTTTAATTATTTAGTTCATTGTAGTATTTATATTTAGTTTGTTAGTTATTTGGCCTATACTCTTGTATGTGAGTTAGGGAGATCCACGACGTGGAAATGAAGGTTCTATGGCGGATTTACAACGTTACACGACTAGATCGTATATGTAATGAGTACATCCGCGGCAGCTATGGTGTCCGCGATGTGGGAGATAATCTTCAGGAAAGTCGCTTAACGTGGTTTGGTCACGTTTTGAGGAAACTACAGGATTAACTACGTGGGCGCGATTGCTGTCTTTAGGAAGATATGAGAGCTAATGATCTTACTACGGAGGACACTCAAGATCGGGCGAAGTGGAGGCGTCTTAGTAGAAAGGCGGACTCTGGCACTAAGCCGGTGTAACGTCAAACAGAAAGAAATCCATATATTACATAAGAATTGACAATATGTATTTTTGTATATGCGATATCCTTTTGCGTAGTCGGGTTAAAAAGAATGTGTTATTATTGAATTGTATTTTTTGTGACTAAAGACTTTATTTTAGAGAATATGAAATGTCTCCCTAGAGGGGTTGACGTCAGGCAGGCAGCCGGTATTTTAATACAGTTTGAATATCAGTTAAAATTACTTAAATAAAACAGCTAATCAATTATTATGTATTAGCTTTTGCTCACGGCTCCGCCTGAGTATACAGCATGTTCCGGGATAAAAAGTAGCCCATAACCGTCTCCAGAGTCCCATCTAACTCTGTACCAAAATTCATCAAAATCAATTCAGCGATTCAGGCGTAAAAGTGTGACAAAAACAAATTTAGTTTTCCATTTATAATATTAGGATAAAATTTAGGAATAACATAATTTATGTTACATATTAACTTTGAAATTATTGTAATCTTGACTTAAAATACGGGGTCACGAGAGAAACCACGAAGGGTGCTGCAAAAGCACTGCAGTTTTGTGGGGCAATGTATCATTAAATTAAGAAAACTTTGTAAATCTTTATTAAAATAAATAAAATAAAATAAATAAGCTTTAGAAACGTCGGAAATAAAACAACATCCGTATAAATTAGTTTTGTGTAATATCTATCTAAATGTGTAATATTCGCGTAAACATAAGAAATCACTATGTAATCTATTATAGCACTAATTAAAATTTAATTTACTTCAGTTAGAGGAGACAAGATCTGCTAGTGACTACTTAATTATTAATTTTGAGTAAGTTAATAACTGGACTGTCTAAGACAGACTTTAGTTGACTGGCCTGTAGAAGTATATAGTTTTAATAAACGCTTGTTCACTTTTAAGTTTGAAAGTTGTTTGTAGATTTCGGGTTCAATTTCTACATAATAGATCTAAAATTGTTTAGTTTTACACAGGTAGACAATGAAAACATCCAAATTCACAAACACCATTCTCACAAATATCCAAACTTGCGCATTTATATCAGTAGGATTTAGAGACTAACATTAAGATTGTATATGTATTACAGGAGAATAAATAATTGAGAAAAAACGCCCATAGTATTTTACTATAACATTCATGTGTTCGTTTGCACTAGGCAAACTAGATATTCATTTAAGGGGCAAATAGATCTAAAACAAAGTAATTGACATCAAACACAATCAAAATCCGAAACACAATCAGCATAAATCACAATGCAATCTGGGAAAAGGCGAGCGCGCATAAAACGGTACTCCATGTCGTGATCAAGAGGTCTGATCAGACCTAGCCGGCGTGGTCCGAGATCCGGGCCGGCGATACGGCACGTCTTCCAAACACCATTGACTTACTGTTTGGAACCATGCCACATCTGTAACTTATCTTTTGGTTGGCTTCATTCCCGTTACTGTAACAGTCTGGATGATCTGTTGGTTACGATAAAGGTTATTGTGTTTTATACTTTTAATAATTTAATAAAAAAGAGGCGTGTTGTAAGTTTGACCACTTTGCCTGCTTGTGTGTGTGTGTGTCTGTCTGTGGTATCGCACTGAAACGAAACGTGAACACTGTTATTTTATACTAAACACTAATATCTCATTACTTTCAAACAGATCCGAATAAGAATGTATAATAAAATAATTTCGCTAATGTCGCTTCATCTTCCTTTATTTAATTAAGCGCTAAATGGTGTGTACCGTTAAATTCTCCACTTTGAATCTAATTAACTTAATTTTTTCTTTAGAAGTTTACTACCGTTTCTAATGATTAATTTTATAGAATCAAGCTATAATACCAATTAATATTTTTATAGCATAGGCCGGCAAAACGTACAAGTCGGTCATCTGATGGTAAGTGATATCTATCGCTCATGTACACCCACGATACCAGAAGAATCATGGACGCGTCGTCAACCCTAAAGAGAAGGGATAATTAAGGGACTGGGCCTCCGGATATCTCACTCACCCTACGAAACTCAACAACCAGTTGTTATTTTACATCTGTTTTATAACACGGATTCGTTTTTGTATTATTTCTGTTGTATCAACCATTATTTAACACATGTTACAGATAATTTTGGCTTGTAGTTTTAACGACCGGCCGCCTGCCTGAGGTCAATTCCTATGGGGGAAAAAAACCAGACCCGAAACAAATATTTGTCTCCGTGTGGGAATCGAATCATCTTCAATGCTAGATACAGGTATGGTAGGTACATCATACGTCACTTCAATAGTAAATCATTGCTTATCAATGATCATATATATAATACATGTCTGGAACAGTTATTATTCAAAGCAGGAATTCAATTGAGATGTAGTAGTTATGTATACGCATATATTGTACTAGTTTTTGTTCGTGGCTAAAAAGTAGGGCTGGATGAAAGTATTTTTTTGGTGGAAATCACGTTTTTACTAGGGGTAGGTCTCTCGTGTGTAAGAGGCCGTCTGGATTGGTATCACCGCTAGATCTGTTTCTTCCGCGAAGCAGCAGTGTGTAAGCACTGCTGTATTCCGGTTTGAAGGTCAATTAAGCTAGTGAAATAACTGGGAATTAGGAGACTTGACACTTTATGTCTCAGGGTGACGAGCGTTTTGTAATATATTTTTATTAGCTTGAATGACCGCAAGCAGAAGCAACACCACACAGAACTTTGAATTATAAAACACTGCATGGCATTGGACTGCGCTCGTCACTCCGAGACAGGATATATTAACTCTCATAATGCCCAATAATTTCACTAGCTTCAATGTACTTTAAACCAAAACACAACAGTGCTTACACTCTGCTGCTTGGCGGCCAAAATAGAGAAAGTAGAGGTACCAGACGGCCTCTCGCATTCGAGAGACCTACCACTTAGTGAAATGATGAATGAGTCAATGAATTTTTATAATTGCTATCACTCAGAACAACAGACAATATTCGAGTGATCTAAGAAATTTTCATATTTTATAATTAAAGAATGTAACAAGGTAACGTCTGCCAGTCAAGCATTATTCAAGTGACTTTAATATGACAAAGAAAAAAGATTAATTAACATTTCTTTCAGTTAATAATGAAAAGAAATATTCCGTTTAATTATGATAATGAACATTTAATTATTAAAATGTTTACCTCCTTTTTGTCATTACAATTTTACGTTAATTAAGAAAATGATGTTTTAACGAACTTTATTTTTCCGTTTTTCTTTAGACTTTAGCTTTTTCCCAAAATATACTTTTCGTTTCTCAATTTTTGTACGAGTATTAGAACGTATGTGTTGTGTCGAAAAAAGTATTTTGTAATGAAAGAAGTAGGTACTAAGATTCTGAGTTCTTTATTTATTACTAGCTTTTGTTCGCGGCTCCGCCCGCGTGAATAGACTTTTCCGAAATAAAACGTAGCTTATTACCGTCTCCAGGGTCCCATCGATCTCTACATCAAAATTCTTCAAAATCGGTTCACTGATTTAGGCGTGAAAGCGTAACAAACAAATATATATTTTTTTTCATAAAAGTATCCTATGTTACTTCTTATACCTCCGAGAATATCTGTACAAAGTTTCATGATGATCGGTTAAGTAGTTTTCGCGTGAAAGCATAACAAACAAACTTACATTCACATTTATATTATTATTATGATTAAAACTGGTAGAACGCCGATGTTGACAATTCTGTCTTCATCATGAATGAGCCGGCTCAACCGGGGTATTGTCATTGTCTTACAGAAAACCCACGTGAAGAGGCATTTTGCCTTTGAGTTTCGTTCGGTGATTTCTTGAGGTTCAATTAAATATCAATTCTTTTCTTTAAAGTTGGGAACACACACATAATTCTTCTGGAATTGTAATGTTCATGCATGGTGGCGATCACTTACCATTAGTCGACCCACTTGTTCGTTTCCGATGTTTGCTAAAATACCGGGTTATAAAATTGGTCTCTGCCTAAAAAAACTGACTGACGATGTGAACTCTATGTCTCTTTGCAACAAGCAAAACGGCAGCAAAAAATATAATCCTTTACTTTTCTTTCAAGCAAGTTTAGTTATACACAAACAAGAACATTCCTAGTCTGTAAAAAAATTGGGAGCTAGCCTTGTACGTAAGTATGAAAGTTTGTAAGATCTACGAACTAGCTACGAATTTGCTACGCCGTAGCATTAACATGAGAATGGCTTATATTAGTCCAACTATGCTGAATATTGCAGTTTCGTTAGTAATGCGGTTTTTATTACTTTCTACGCGAGATTTAGTTCGAAAATACCGATTTAAATGAATGTGGGAATTGATATCAAGTGGTCCAGGTTCGAATTCAGAACCCCTACCAAGGGAAACATTTGTAAAAAAAGCTTTACTATACCTAATTCTATTATTGATGCGTCTGTTTGTGATCGTGTAACTTATGAATGACTTGATCAATTGAGGTCATATTCACATCATTTATTTGTTTTGCTGATAAGACAATGTTGTGTTGGTAAAATATACGCACTCACGCCTGTAATCCCCGAAAGGGGTAGGCAGAGGTGTAACCAGTACACCCACATTTCGCCGAGCGTATCTCCATGCCATGATGTGATAGGGGGCGAGCCTATCGCCATACCGGGCATAATTCTAGACTCCAGGCTTATATGGAGCATTTCGTAATAGAAAAATCCAATATCACTGTTATCCGATCCGGAGATCGAACCCGAGACCTCAGGGTCAGCGTTAGTCGTAATGGATACGTATTACAACTGCACCGCCGAGGCAGTCTATCACTGATAGACTAATATCAAGGATGTAGTGTGTCACATTTTGTATGAAGCAAAGTTTTCAATGAACCCTTTGCCAGATAAATTGTAAAGAGGTCGCAATATGTGTCACCGTATAATCAGATCGATCTAAGCGGGGCTTCACATCAAATTTACTTTGCTATTTCATCTGTAGTCGTATGGAACTCGTTTGTAGTCAATCTTATGGTAGATCATAAGAGGTTGCTAATGCAGTCTGAAGCTGGGTGTCGAATTTGATATGAAGAATTTTTAAATAAAACTAATTTAGACGGATTTTATTGAGGTTTAATTTTATTTTAATCCCAACGTTTCGAACACTTTTCAGCCTTCGTGGTCACGGGGGAGATTGAGATGTAGGTGATTTCAAAAAGTGGAAACGTAATTTTATTTATTATATATTTACTTTTTAAAAGTTAGTTAAATACTAGTCCGATTTACGCAGAAAGAACTCAGGATATCTTGAGGTCTGGTCCACGAAGGAGGAAAAGCTTTCGAAACTACGGGATCAAAATAAAATTAAACCGCGATAAAATCCGTATAACTGATTTTTATTTCAATGTGTAACATTCGCGTAAACATAAATCACTATGAAGAACTTTGTGTAAAGAATACACTGTCGCGTACAATGGCTTGATGTACTCACCATGCAGATCAACAATCCAAGGGTCACGAATCCAAGGATCTGAGCATTATTTTTACAATAAACCCTCAGATGTATCATAAATAAGAAACATTTAGAAATACAATCGTAGTAAGAGCTATCGCTTCTGTAACTTGCAATTGCGAGATACCCATATCCATCAATATATGCCAATCAACCATTTTGTACAGTGCACAGGTATTCCATTAGTTAGATTTGCCGTTTTCCATTCCTACCAAATGTTTTTACTTCCCAATTTAGTTGTTTATTTTATTGCTTTTATTCAACCTTTATTGGTCTGTCTCATATTTATTAGTTTTTTCGGCCGTTACAAGAATATTTATTGTGATTTATTACTCCATTTGTATCCAAATGTGGGTAGTTGAAACATTAAATAAATGTCCTCCTCATTCCTCTGACTTCACCCACTCTTCTTTCGCTATTCAATCTATGCTTCTCTGGAACGCACTCCCACTGGAAATCAGGTCGTGCACCACACGAGTGGCTTTCAAATTGAGAGTTCGTCAACTATTGTTGGACGGATTGGTAGAATCACATTAGTTTCTCCTACATATCATATATATTTATGTATTGTATTGTATTTACTATATATTTTTGTATGTTTATATATTTTTTTTTATTCGGCATTGTACGTTTTATGTCATATTTTTATATTTTGTATCTTCCTTTTTTTGCACCTACTTTGTTCATCTCTGCATCGCCCTAAGGTTGACTGGTAGAGAATGCCTTTGGCATTAAGTCCGCCTTTATACATTGTATATAAAGTGTAAAAATAAATAAAATAAAAATAAATAAATTTTTGCTTCGACGGCTTATTTCAAAATTTATTTGATTTTCAGGTTTGATTGAAAGCCTAATCTATCGATAATTTTGAGTAATTAAAACTTTTGAGAGGATAACAGCTGGGAAATATGCTCCTGTAAAGAAGTGGTGTAAAAGATTGTAACAATATTAAGAACCTTTATTAAATAATCTTTCAAATCGGTTGTAATTCATAAGTGTAGCTGCACTTATGTATTACAACCGATTTGAAAGAGTTAAGGTTTTTTTGTAATGATGTCGAAGAAAATGCAGGTATGAAGTTCAAAGACGTAAATTAATTACAATAATCATTCCGCTACCCCAAGAATTCGATTATTTCTCAGCCATCAATTATGATTATTTCTGTACTCAGTGAAGAGGCATGAGACTATAACTGGCTCTAAGTGTGGAATTAATTGATTTGTAAGAAATTAATAATTGCAAATATATGTTAATTATTGTTAAGTGCAGTAGTGTGCACATTTAATCATAAATCATGATCAGCGTCAGCATCTGATCTGTAGTTAGATTTCAGTCAAAATTGCAGGTATCAAATCTGAGCGATGTCTATCATGGAAGGATTTCTATCACCTGTAATGTATTTGTGTAAAATTGAATATTACCAACTAAACTAAAATCCTTTATCTTTCCATCGCGTTTATGAAAATAATTCAAGCCAATTTTCCGGCTCATATAAGCGATACATCTCCGGAGTTATGTATTAGCATAAATTGACTTTACGTAATACGACCGCTGGGAAAAGTATTACATTTGTGTAAATATTTACCATACTTTGTTATAACGTCCATTATTAATTGATCTTGCATTACATTCAGTTTGTGGATGTATAAAGGTCTTTCTGCTATGGCGGTTTTTGCTTGTATGCGTAATATTTTTGCGTAACTTGGCGAAGAGACGTGAAGGACCTTGTTTATTGCGCGAACGACAGTTGCCATTCTTTCTTCCTTCGGCTGGAATATTTTGAATATTTGCTTTGTTACCACTCCTTTTATTAATCCTTTTATGTTTTGGATTATATAAAGTTCGTAGAGATTGAGCTGTAATTCTTGTTCCAAATTCCATTCTCAGTGTGGCAATTTTCGCGCAATTCGAATTCGAGAAAAATCTCGGATACGAACTTTTTTCGAATGAAATTCACGTTGAGCTATTCTGGGAATCTCGGGCTCGAAATATCTCGTAGGTTGCTGATAGAGTTACTTCGAATGGTAGAGAGCGTTCGAAACGTAAATGTCGAATACAAATGACAATGTCAACTGTCAAAATATTTAATATAATTTATTTATAAATTACAATTTTCTTTTTACATTCGCTTTACGATCATACTATGTCTGAAAATGGATAAACAAAGTAAATATTACAAACAACTCGCCCCCTATTACAAAATGGGACGGAAAGAATCTCGGCGAAATGTGGGTGTGCCTACTGTGGCCTACTGGTTGCAACCAGTACATTAGGTAGTATTCATGTGGGTGTCCACATTAATACAGGTACAGAGGTGTACTTCTGCCTACCCCTTCGGGGAATACAGGCGTGAGTGCATATGTATAGGTATTACAAACAATAAATATGCTATAGGAAGCTAGCTTGTTTGCGTGTTTGATATTGTTGATAATTGCAATTGCTTGTGACTAAGCTTGTGGTACGAGTGTGTCGGGAAAAGTGAATATGGCAATTTAACAAATAATGAAATATGTATTTATAAACCTATTTATTTCCGCAATGGTGGTAGTTTATTAAAATACGAGTATATTAACTTTATGTTCTATGTTTTATTTCCTGTTTCACCCAAGTTTTACCTACTTATTTACTTGCTTAGAGAAGTTAAAATAACGCAGAAAATTAGATGGTTACAAATGACTGATGGATTTTATAACAGTGAAAGTATTTAATATACTATTTTTGTAACAAAAGCAACAAATTAGAATAGTATCTAATTAATTGGAATAATACTTAAATAAATATATTTTTTATAGGATAGGCAGGCAAACGAGCTTGTGGGTCACCTGATAGTAAGTGATTTTCACCGCCCATGTAAGCCCATAATACCTAGGAATGGGATAATTGAGGGATTGGTAAGGGGAGCGGGATTTTGTGCTTCAAATAGTAATTTGGTCTGTATTTTATTTACTTAACACCAACCCTCCCACTATTTGTTTGCGCCAGTAAGGGCATTTAATGTTTCTGAAATTTATCCATCTTTTATCATCTTCACGTTTAGAAAATATTGGTGAAAATTGTACACTTCGCAGATCGTAGATCCGCTTCCACCATTTGGAAGAAAATGCTTCTGCTGGGTACTTGGGTAGTTTTTTTTGGATTGTATTCATTTTGAGAGCAAAATAGACACAACGAGAATAAAATGAAATCTAAACTTAGATAGACTAGGTTTGCCGCTTAAACTTTGATATCCATATTACGTTCCATTATTGCATATCTTGGGAATTGGCAATTTAAAAAAATATTTTAAAATCTTCTCATATTGATTATCGCATAATTTATGTTATAATAATAACAAAACACGAATACTACACTTGTTGTAATACATTACACATCTAAATATATTCATCAGTATTGTTCATGGTAAATTATCGCATGCGATTAAAAATCGCATTACTTACGTTGAACGGAACGCCTCGCGCGCTGTTATGTTTTTAATGGCAACATTTTGGTCCTTCGAATAGAGATTTTTACGTATTTTGTTTCGATTGTACCTGAGAATACAAGATTCGAGAAAATTACTTTGACATTCGAAATTTTACAGTAGAGAATCGCTGATTCGAATCCGAGATTATTTCGAGGGAAGTGAGAATTGCCTCACAGATCTTGAAATTGTACGTGATTTCGTCAGAGGCTTTGATATTTTTTTATTGGGGACGTCAAACAAGTAAGTGGGTCACCTGATGGTAACTGATTTCCACCGTCTAATTAGGTAAACATCCACAAACGTGAATGAGTTGTCAACTTTTAGGGAAGAGAATGGCGATTGTGAAGAGGAGGGAGGGAAGGATTTAAGGGAGGGAGGATTTAGGTCTCGGAAAATCCCACTCACAGCATATAAAATGCAACAGCAAGTTACCACTTCTCGATGGTTTTCTGTGAAACAGTGGTACTGACCCGGTCGAGTAGGCTCATCCATGCTAAACACAAGAGTGAATATCGGCGTGTCTACTATTACGAGATGGAAACAAGTTTAGAAAATGTGGATGAACTTTGAGGCACCTTACAAAGTAGATACATACGCACCACGCCTGTAATTTCCCAAGGGGTAGGCAGAGGTGTAACCAGTACACCCACATTTCCGTCACATGATGTAATAGGGGGCAAGGCTATAACGGGCACAATTCCAGACTCCGGGCTGATACTAAGCATTTCGTGATATAAAAACCGAACATCACTCTTACCTGACCCGGGGATCGAACCCCAGACCTCAGCACAGCAGTCATACCGCGTACGCATTACAACTGTACCACTGAGGCAGTGAACTATAAATATAAACTACACAAAATTAGCATTACATAGAAATTTTGTTTCTTATATCTTTTCGCAGTACATGCGGCGAATGAACCTTGAGTCTTTGTATTTGCATTTTTAGCATTTTCCACTTTACATTCTACTTGATGGGCTTTATAGACCTTGGTTCAAGATGTCGGCGTTCAACAGTTTTCAAGATAATCATTTAGGTAGTTTATTTTTAAAGTCTATGACTAGGTTATTGTAAAAATATTAAGCAGATGTGTAAGCCGAATACTTAGTTTTAAACTATGTGACCAAACCGCTTTAAGCCACCATCATAGACGAAAGAATCATCTTTTTTTAAATATCCCACTGCTGGGCATGGGTCTCCTGGAATGAGGGGGGTTAGGCCTTTGTCCACCACTTTGCACACCTTATAAATTCTTATAGAGACCTTCGTAGGTGTGCTTTCCTCACGATGTTTCCTTCACCGTTAAAGCGAGCGATAATTCACAATGAATACAGACGTAACTTAGAAAAGTCAGAGGTGCACGCTCTTGGTGCTGGTTTCGAACATGCGACATTAGTCTCGGCCGTCTGTACCACTATACTTACAGGGGTGAAATCAAGGAAGAAAAATTCAAACTTCGTTATTGATGTTTATTTCATACATACGCACTCATGCCTGTAATCCCCGAAGGGGTAGGCACTAGTACACCCACATTTCGCCGAGCGTATCTCCGTCTCTTATGTGATAGGAGGCGAGCCTATCGCCATACCGGGCACAAATTCCAGACTCCGGGCTGATACTGAGCATTTCGTAATACCACTTTACCCGACCCGGGGATCGAACCCGAGAACTCAGCGTTGGCCTCAATCGTAACGCGTACGCATTACAACTGCGCCACCGAGGCAGTTTATTTCACTAAAAATAGTAAAATAAAAACTTTCTAACAAAAATATAAGGCAATGTCACACAATAAATTGCTATTGCAATAAACCGGCGAATTATAGGTAGAAAGCCTTCTTCCTTCCTTCCCCTTGCCCTTATCCCACTCGTAGTGGGGTCGGCGCAACATGCTTTTTTAAACACATGTTACAGAATGATTTGGCTTGTAGTTTTTACGACCGGCCGCCTGCCTGACGTTAACCCTTCTGGGGAGAATTATAGACAGAAAGCACTAAATCTAAATTGTTTATTTTAAGTTTTAATTACCTTAACGTTAAAGGCCAATCATAACATAATAAAGAACAATATTTTCAACCCGCGTATATTTTCAACACTCTCCCTGAAGCATCTCCTGAAGTGTCAGAAGAGAGAAAATACTCTGATGCGAACATCTTGTATTACTGAAGACAAAAGAGGCCCTATTAGCGCTAATGTTCGTCTTTATGTAGTATTATGGGTTCATATTTCACGTTGAATGTATTTTGTTTTGTTTATTTAACCTTGTGTGTTTTATTTGAGTCAAGGGGTTTACGAGGTGACGTAGAATACCAATATTTTGAGATCGTCTGAAGGATGAAATATTATGTTATAGAATCGTCGAAAGTTATAATTTTATTTATTAACATCAATTAGAATCAATGAATACGAATAATTACACTAATCGTTGAACATTTAAAACTATTTGTAGAAAAAGAAAGACACATACACAGACTACATTACAAACGTAACTTACATTAAAAAATATATATATTAACGTCATTATAAAATGAACTACATTGCAATTATATAATATATATTTTTTTTAAATAAAACCGACTCAAAGAAATCTAAAAAGTAAAAAGAAAAATAAATAATTTTGAATTGGTAATTTCTACCTACTAGTTTAACCTACTAGTTTATCTTTCTACCATTTTATTATAATAGCACCGGCCAAAAAAAATATTTATATTTTTTTGTCTGTAATATTTTTGTTAACCAAAATATTTTGCAATTCCTAGTGAAAGAATTATGATATCATCGATATCACCGCTTTTTCATCTCCGATTTCACCCTCTTAGAGGCGGAATCCTCTTGAAAAATAATGGGAATAACTTTTAATTAAACACATTCGAATAAAAAAAGAATCATCTAATGCGTATTTATACATAAAAAAAAATGCTTCGAATTGAGAACCTCCTCCGTTTTTTTCCCTCGGTTAAAAAAGTAACACATACGTCGAGACTTTCACAATAGTGTAAATAAAGACAACCACCCAAATTCTTAAGTCCAAATTATAATATATTCTTAACACAAGACAACAACAATCTAACTTTCAGACAACAAAAACCAAATTTGTCGTTGATTGACAAAAATGCCCACCGAGCCGCATTAAATAAATTATTATCCCGGCTTTAGAAAGTTTCTTTCGAAATCACAGTGCAAGAAGTGGTATCCATCAGTCATAAGCGGTCGTGTCCGGGACACATCATTTATCATGGAACCGCTCGACATGACTCGTCCGGAATTGAGGCCTCATTTTATAGGGCAATACGCCCCAGCCACTACCCTTTCGGACACGCGTATTTTTTGCAATTCCATTTTTGAGTTAGTGAGTGGCTTTCATTGGTTGGATGCAGGATTCATTTTTTAAAGTGAGTCAGGGGATTTGAGGTACAGGATGTGTAGGAAATGGAAAGGATCGTTATGATGCTCTTGTGTATGATGAATTACTGGCATTGGCAAATTTGGTTACAACATCGTTCTAGACTATATTTGCACGGAGATTTTTCTTTGGTTTTCATAAACCTCCGGAGGTTATCTAGAGTATCTACATTATTGTAGAGCTCATAAATTGAAATTTAAAATACAGATAACAATCTCAATTCTTTGAGTTGTATAAATAAACCATAATATTACAATTTTAACTACTATACACATTGTTTAAATGGCGTTAGTTCTTTAATCCTGCGACAAGAGCCATACCAAATTAATTATTATCAATAAGCAACGGTTTTATAGCTCAACAATAAGAAAACTAGGCTAAAATTGTCAATATTTAAGTAAACTAAAGTTTTTTGTATTCTTTACTCAACAGTTCATCTGATTTTTACAACAAAATGATTATAGGATCTTACATTGTTATGAGGTATCTAATATAATAAACCTCTATGGTTTAAAAAAAAAGGTTATTTCCAGAATTGATAATATCCGGAGATTATCAATCCATACATATTATCCTTCCCTGTATAGCAAGCGGGTGACATCATATTAAAATAAAGAGACAATTATTATTAACCCTAAGTATAAGGATAGCTCAGCAGGGAGTGGTAAGGACTGTCGAGATGAAAGTCGCAGGTTCGAAACCAGCTCCAAGAATATACACCTCTGACTTTTCTAAGTTACGTGTGTATTAATTGTTAATTATCACTTGCTTTAACGGTGAAGGAAATATCGCGAGGAAACATGTATATCTGAGAAGTTCTCCATAAGGATTTCGAAGGTATCTGAAGTCTGCCAACCCGCATTAGTCCAGCGTGGTGGGCAAATGCTTTATCCCTCTGTTTCAATAGAGGAAGCCCGTGCCCAGCAGCGTGACGTGTATGACACGGGGCTGGTATTATTTTGATTATTATACGGATATTCATCATAGGACGGAGATACGCTCGGCGAAATGTGGGTGTACTGGTTACACCTCTGCCTACCCCTTCGGGGATTACAGGTGTAAGTGCGTGTGTGTGTATATTTAAAACTAGGTAAGCCGAGAGAACGTGGGCACGATGGCTAAAAACCAACTTAAATGAGAATAATTTACACTCAAAGTAGTTTAAATCGACCTGAATAGTTTCAAATTTACAATAACACTAATGATCGAAATACAATAGTTCGAATCGGTCCAATAACAGTTCATTACATTTTAATTTCATATAGTAATGGCAGAGCTTATAAATGTATACCTGAATCTGCAAATATTCAAAACTCCGCAAACATTTTATATGTAAAATAATATTCATGCCTGCCACTGGCGGCCATTATTTTAAAATACCATGTGGTAGCACTTAACTCATTTATTAAAATTGCCTTTTTGCGCTTGGTGCAAAAAAAGCTACTGGTCTAGTATTGATTATTCGTAAAGTGAATAGCAGACATAGCTCAGCGAAGAGAGGTACGAGCTACGGACACGAGAGTAGAAGATTCGAAACCAGCCCCAAGAGAATGCACCTCTGATTTTTCCAAGTTACGAGTGTATTCATTGTTATCGTTTGCTTTAACAGCGAAGGAAACATCGTGAGGAAAACCTGCATACTTTAGAATTCTCCACAAGAATCTCGAAGGTGTGTGAATTCCACCAAATCACAATAGGCTAGCGTGGTAGGCTAAGGCCTATCGCCTCTCATTTATAAAGAAGGCTTGTGTCAAGCAGTGATATAGTATAATGCAAGGCTGGTAAAAAAAATAACAGTAAATATTTAGTTATATTACTTTGTCTATTTCTTGCACAGTCCAGTGTCAGTACTTTATAATTTGAAGTTCTGATTGGTGTTGCTTCTGTTTATGGGCACGCGCTTACCATCAGGCGAGCGGCCTGCTCGTCTCGTCAACTAAAGCTAATGACAATCTGCATACCATATTTTATATGTTCTGTATAATATATGTTCCACTAAACCTTCCAATTAAGCATTCTCTAGTCCATACCATATTGAAGCAAGACAAGTAGCCAACATCTGCTCGGGCACCGAGCCTTATTAATCCCGGTCATGACTCGAGCCCCGGATGATGGTGACGTTGATAATTACGTCAATTTGTAACGTCACGCCGATGTCGCGCGCAACAGATTTTCTGTTAAGTCGCCTGTGAACCAGATAAGCGCTAGCGTAAAAAGATTCATTAATATTATTCGTAAATATGCGATCTTCGTATTTCATTGATAATACGGATAAATAAATAAATGACATACCTAACACTTTTAAAATGTCAGACTGCTTCGAATTGAAAACGCGGTATCCAGTAGTTTCATTGATGTACTACGTGCGAAATAATACTTAAAAGTATACTAACAGTAAACTTTTTATCCGACTTAAAAAAGGAGAAGGTTCTCAATACTTCTGTATTTTAAATCTCACAAAAAGCAAATGTTCTCATTTTGTGTGCCTATCTGTGGTATCTGTCTATTTCTTCTAATTTACGTCGTTAGGTTATTTCTTTTTAAATTATTTGTCTGGATGTCTCTTTATCATAATAATAGTTATGGAGATTGAAGCCACCGACATCTTAGGCCCAAAGTAAACTTCACCTGCATGGTGAAAGGCAATGGTGAAACTTGGTTCCCGTTGCAGGTTGTGGGTGTCAGACGGCGTGTCGTCCCATATGATATCAAATACCGTCAAATCTATAGCGCGAGAAGGCGGAACCTAGTATTAAGCTGGGATAACGTTAGGGTCAAGGAAGGTTAGGATGTCTGTTCTATTCAATTATTCCTTAAATTTCGAGCTCTTTAAAGGTAGGATAGACAGACAGACAGCTTAGATTTAGTTATTGGCGTCGTTGGCAACTTTTGTGACCGAAACAAAAAAAAAATATTGTCATATGCCATCGTTTTACAGAAATTACACTTATTAAGTTGTAATATTATATTAGCACCCTATAGTATCATAAAGAAAGACACAGAAACTAAGAAAAGTATTCGCAGGCTGCTAAAAATATATTCGGTATAGAATAAATTTTGTTTAACCTCAAAACATCTAGTCACGTTGCTACTTTAGATTACACCAAGGTAGAATTCCAGTAAATTGCCTATCTTGTAGCTTTATCAATTCTTAACACAAATAAAGACAAAAACAAGACTAAAGGATGAAGTTTTATTAAATCAAAGGACTGAATAAATTTTCTTGGCACTACTTTTCTCACGTTCTTCTCTGTAATTTGATAACTGTCATTTGTTGAATAAAAATAAGATTTATCTCCCTGTGCCGTGAAATAAAATGAGTTTTAGTACTTAAACATCGCGACAATGTGGCAGATAAACTTCTGGAAAGTCGCTTATGGTGTTTCGGTCATGTTTACAGGAAATCATAGGAGTAGGTCTGTTGCAAATGCTTGTGCCAGATCGTACCAGGGGTGTGATCCCGCGGACGACCCAAAAGTGTTAATGTTACGTATTTAAAGGGGACATGAGAGCGAATAGTCCCAAGGATGTTCAAGATCTGGTAAAAGTAGGAAAGCGAACTCTGGCACTATCCCAGGATAACAACATCAAACAGAAAGAAAGAAATAAGTAAATATCGTTACACATTTAAAAAAATGCCTTAATAATTCGTCAGAATCTTCTAGGTACAGGCACCTGTACAGTAATAGATCTGTTTAGTGAAATAAAAGAGCGTGGGTTTCCAATGCTTCACGTGGTTGGTTCAACAACCGATTATCTTTATCGATCAAAATGTTTATTTATGGACACAAAAGACTCACTTTTATCCGTCCAATAAATTACAGTAAAACGTAAAACGTCTCTACCGGCCTCTCACGTGTCATTCGCCTAAGGTACCTGTAGTGTAAGTTTTTGCGAGTTTTTTTTTAATAAATACACCCAACAGTCACACACATAATCCTGACCCACACTAGGTTAACCTGTATCGTAGGTATAAGAAACTACGAGGGACTAACGGTCCCACAACACCCAGACCCGAAATCAATATTTGTGGATCACACAGACATTTGTCTCGGTGCGGGAATCGAACCCGCGGAACTTATCACGTCATTAGTATTTTCTAAAATATCTAAGTACTCGTATGTAAATCCGTATAGCGCCTACCTACCGGATTGGGGAACATATTAATTAGCTAATGTGACAGCTATTGAAATGGCCCGCACTAGGCTAATGCACATTTTCACTAAATTTTAGACCCTTATGTTGAAATTCTCATTTGGACACATGCCAAAATAAAATAAAATTTAATGCACTTTATTTTATAAGTGTAATATTGTACAATACACATTCTACAGCTAAAATTTAAAACTTTCCTTTTTAAATCTATAAAAATGCAGGAAAATGTAAATTTCATATGTACGCCGTTCCACGTGTAGCTATTTCGAATTTCTCGCATTCTTATTCGGTACGTGACATAACAACTGGCGATGTCTGTATAGTAATAAAGTTTCTACATGTAATGACATAAGTAAAGCGAAATTTTATTACCAAGTTTAGGACTTAGTGCTTGCTTTATGAAGACACGCTTTAGTGTACATAAACCCCTTGTACATAAATGTATATTAACAGCATTTTAACTTTTGCCTATATTCCTAACATTATCGTAAAATAATTTGACCTGAGAGTTGAGACCTAAGATAGATGACGTATAAAATGTAGTAATAAATGCAGTATTTTGCATCGAAGTAAGATGACAAGAAACGTAACTCAAGCAAAAAGATGATAAATATTGCCTATGGCCTAAGCAATGACTCAAATATGTCATAGCTAGTCAAATCGGGCGACGGCTCGAGGAGCTTTTTAAAAGACTGTTCAGAGTGAAGATCTTTATTAGACTTAATATTCATGTACAATTTCCCTATTTATAATGTGGAGCGATGTAAACAACACGCATTACTTATTCTAGAACGTTCCACATGTTGACAATGAAAGTGCTGAGGTAGCGTCTGGAGCACACCTATGATGTCTCAAATTACATAAAAACAACATGTACTTGTTCTAAGAAGTGTTGACAATGAAAGTACTGAGGTAGCGTCTAGAGCACACCTGTGATGTCTCAAATTACAGAAAAACAACATGTACTTGTTCTAAGAACTGTTTACTGTTTTACAAAATGTGCTTAGCTTGCGTTTGTGGTACGTCCTGTGATGCGACGCCATCAGATCGTACACATACTCTAGGATACGTAACTCCTCCCTCCTTAAGTTCGAAATCATCTGGAGTATTTATTTTCGGCAGATGATTTTGAAAGATTATCATTTTTAATTTCTTAAATTTATACAAAATAATAAAAATTACACTTAATATTACAATAATATATAAAACTATTGTTCCGACACTAATTGATTTCACATTCACCATGTTTTCACTATTTTTGTCACTATTTTCCAAAGCGTAATTTAATAACTGCAAGTTTGACAGCTCGGTTCCTCGCAGATTCAAGGGTTTCAACTCTGGCATCCTTGTTATGGACATCGTCTCTGGTATGCTGATTATAGGTAATTTATTATAGAGTATTTCTCCGGATTTCGTTTGATGTTGGCGGAGGTGATAATTCTGGATTTGCAATTCGCAATCATCATCTATGGTTATTACGTAAGTATCCTTAATTTCATGATGAAATGTTTCATCCTTGCAGGATCTTGTGATTTTTATGGATTTCTTCGAATAAAGTATCCATCGATTAGTCTGAATTGCTTCTAATTTGACGTCATCTATTTCGACGGGAACTTGAACGCAAGAGGCGTTTGTGGAGTATCGCATTAAATCTGCAACACAAGTATCTTCGGCAACAAGGAACTCGTCCTTTTCATTACATAAATAAGTATCAGCATCGATTACATTACAGGGCTTTGATAGAGATTTCGTTTTCGACCCATTCACTATAAGGTAAGGGTGTTTTGGAATTATAATTAAGGTATTCTGGGTAAAGGGTTCGGTAATAGGTAAGGGAACAATTCTATAATAAAAATAAGATTGCTTATATACCAAAGGTATTTCCATAATAAAATTAATCTGCTTATCTCTAACATATGATTTCATACTAATCGTCTGTTCTATTTTCACTAAATTTTCAGGTTTTGATGGATAAATTAGTTTTTCAGTTTCCTCAATATTTTTTAATATAGTAAGTAATTCCTTACTATCCACAATTGACTGGTGTAATACGCCTATTTTACTGAATGCTATAGCGGATTCAACCTCATCTAATTTTATACATATTAATTGAAAATTATGAATGAATAGATTGCAAGCATGAATAACATGATATAATAATTCTTGAAGTTTTAATTCATTTACATTTTTATTTAAATTTGCAATAGATTTATCCATTTGAACAAGATTCAACTGTACATTATTAGTAATATTAATTATTTCTCCTACCATTTCAAATATAAGAGTTGCTTTCTTATCTAATATGGATTGTCGGGATTGTAATCCATTTATTAACTTATTATATTCAAGAGCATCATCGTTATCTAGATTTCCGGCGATCAGCAGAATAAATCTGTGAAGGACGCTTAATGTCTTTTACTGGGACTTTAGTGTGACGCGTTTGGGTTTGCACGGGTGCAATGTTTCTCGATATATTACCTGTAACTGGCTTTATGATACCTAGGTTTATCTTTACTACGTCTCCTATTAACTCCTTTAACAAAGACTGTATCGCCTTCCTTTATCTTAAATTCCGTTTCTCCGTGTTTCTTATCTCTATCTTTTTGTTTGGAATGAATTATTTTATCTGTTAAGTATTTATAAAGGTATCTGGTTCGTTTGGCATGATCATTTACTAATTTCTGGGTATACTCTATGTTAAAATTAGTATTAAAGGGACTCTTGGCATCAACATGCCCAAATACTATTTCAAAAGGCGTAAGGCCTGTCGTTGAATGTATAGTATTATTGTAAGATAAAATTGCATATGTCATAACAGATGCGGCATCTGTTATTTTATGTTCATACTTCGCAAGGCGGTAGATCTCTAAAATAGTTGAGTGGAAACGTTCAATCATTCCTACAGAGTTGGGATTGTTCGGAGTACCAATATGTAATTCGATTTTGTAAAGTAACATCATTTCTTTCATTAATTTATTATTAAATTCTGTGCCTGGATCACAACTTATTTTTCCAGGGATACCATATAATGAGAAATATTTAATTAATGATCTTACTACCTCAGGAGTCGATCTATCAGGAATTGGAAATGCCTGACCTAACTTACTGAATGCATCGATTATGGTTAAAAAGTATTTTCCTTCAATGTTAAATAAATCAATGAACAGTTCCTCAAACGGCTTATTTTGCGTTTGCGTCAACTGTAACTTTGGTTTTAATGGATTCCTGTCATATTTCATTTTTTTACAAAGTTCACAAGCATTTATTATGGTAGAGACTGTAACTTCCATATTGTTCCAAAAATATGTACGCCTAATATGTGTTAGAGTTTCTTTAATTCCACGGTGACATGTTTTACCATGGTGATACTTGAGTACTATTTGTCTTTGTTCATTCTCATCACTAACATAAACTACTCTTTCTGTACATTCAATAATTTGCACAGATCCTTTTGTGAATAAATTAATAATGGCTTCGGTAAATTGCTTTCTATGGGCGTCATCCTCATAATAAATGAAATATTTGACTTTGGGTCTAATATACTGTTTTAAGAAACTTTTAACTAAATCTGGTCTATTCAATGGTAAATGTAATTCTAATATCTGTTGTTTTGGCCTAGAAATATCTTTAGCATTTATTTCATTTCTGAACCACGTATGCACTAAAATTTGACGCGGCTTGGTATCTACGGCTTCGTGTAAAATGGGGACGCCGTCAGTGTCAATGTCGACAGCTGAATGGGCGGTATCTGTACTACTCTTTGACCGTTCTTCGGTAGCTGTTGTAGTACTAGATGGAGATGGTACTGAATAGGGTGAACGACATCTAACTGAGATAATGCTCTCAGTTTTTTCAGAATCTGAAGAGATTGACATAGGACTTTCTGGACGAGATTCGTCACTCTGTAAGTCTCTGTCACCAACATTTACGGCTAAAGAAATGTTGTCTTTGTTTCTGCGTTTATCATGAACTGCATTTATTTTAATTCGCGATAACGCATCTGCATTTGTGTTTTGTTTTCCGGGTTTATGTATGATATTAAAATCAAAATCACTCAAACGTAATTTCCAACGGGTTAACTTGGAATTTGGTTCCTTAAGGGAATCTAACCATGCAAGGGGTCTATGATCGGTGTATATGGTAAACTTATTTCCATATAAGTAAGGTCGAAAATTTTTAACTGCCCAAACAATGGCTAACAGTTCTTTTTCGATTGTACTATAACGCGTCTCAGGACCATTTAATATCCTGCTAGCATAGGCTACAGGTTTATCATTACCAATGGTACCTTGTGACAACACTGCACCTAAGGCATAATTTGAAGCATCAGTTGTTAAAATAAAGGGTTTATTAAAATCTGGATATTGCAATAATGGAGCAGTAGTCAATAACTCCTTACATTTTTCAAATGCATTACTATAATTTTCATCAATAACTATTTTTTTATTTTTCTTAAGACAAGTTGTCATCGGTTGGGTAATCTTTGCGAAATCTTTAATGAATTTGCGGTAATAACCTATTAATCCCAAAAAACTTTTTATTTCTGTAACTGTCTTTGGCATAGGATATTTTAGAATAGCGTCAATTTTATCTGTGTTGGGTTTCAATCCATCAGGTGTAATTGTATGACCCAAATATGCGACTTCTTTACTTAAAAATTCTGTTTTGTCTAACTGAACTTTAAGGTTGGTCTGACGTAATCTTTCAAAAACTGTTTTTAACTTTGCTATATGTTCATCCAAACTAGAACTGAAAATAATAATGTCGTCCAGGTAAACTAGACAATGGATACCTTGTAGGCCTCTGAGAACATTGTCCATTGCGCGTTGGAAAGTAGCCGGAGCTGTTTTCAATCCAAATGGCATTCTCAGAAACTCATAATGACCAAACTGTGTGGAAAACGCTGTTTTTGTCCTATCTTTTTTTTCGATTTCAATTTGATGATATCCACTAGCAAGATCTAATACAGAGAAGTACATGCTCTTGCCTAATTTGTCAAATAAATCTGTTATGTTTGGAAGTGGGTACTTATCATCAGTTGTGATGTCATTAAGTCTTCTGTAATCGACAACCATTCGAAATTTACGCTGTCCGGAGGCATCTAACTTTTTTGGTACTAAATGTACTGGGGCATTCCAAGGAGAGTGACTCTCTTGGATAACATTATCCTTCAATAATTTTTCAACCTGATTTTTAATTTCTTGAGCCTGACCAGGACTCTGTCTGTACGGCCTGACGTAAATAGGATCTTCATTAATAGTTCGAATATTGTGCTTTACTTGGTTAGTAAAAGTTAATGGTATCTGATCACAATAAAAAATGTCTTTATATTCATTACATAAATCAGAAATTTTCTTTCTTTCTTCCGCATTCATATGACCAAGTCGAAGTTTCTTTAAGTTTTCTTTTAATAAAGCATCTATTTCAATCATTTCTACATCATCATTCAAATTATTAACCTGACATTGTTCACTTCTATATTTAGTAATTTTAACTGGTTTTGAAAATTCTAATATGACTTTCTCATCTGTTGTATTTTGAATTACTGTTAATGCTATACCATTAGTACAGTTAACAATAGCTGCAGGCATTCGAACGCCTTTTTTAAATTCTTTAAACTCTATAATTCCTTCACCATTTAGTAAATTTGTTGGTATCTGAACTCTAGTTTCAGAACGAGGATCTAAATGAATTTCAGATGGTGGACTATACATAATAGGTATCTGTGTGTTAGATGTAGTTAATAATTGTTTGTTCATATCAATATTTGCGCCAAGTTGTTTCAGTAAATCTGAACCTATCAGTCCGTCATACTGACTGTCTACTTCATAAATGTAGAATTTATGATAGCTCGGATTTTTAAAAGTTTTCAGTAACGGTATGAAAAGAACTTCGTTATGGGTACTACGGGCATGAGTACTAACTACGTCAAACTGTTCTTGATAAATATATTTCTGAAAATATTCATAAGCTTTTGCTGGGCTTATAAAAGATCTAGTTGAACCTGTGTCAATCATAAATCTGGAATCAATCTCTGGAATATAAATGTGGGGTAACTTAAGGATGCCATCATAATTTAAATTAATTATGTTATGGGATCCTCGGGGGAGGCTGCTGGACAAAAATTTTCATTTTGTTTTACAGCATCTTGTGGACTATCTGAGTTATCAAGTTCTACTTGATTTTCCTCTTCGTTATTGAATACATACGAGTTTTCATCCTCGTTATATTCCTCGGGATAACTTTCACACGTTTCCTGATAATATTCTGGTTCATCATTAAAGAATAGATGATTCGTTGGCTGTGTATTCTTCAACGGAACTGCGGTGCGCATAGAAACATCTGAGTCTAATTTGTACGATGGTCTATGTGCTTGAGCGTTTGGCGGAATGCCAAAACGGAATTGTCCCGGTTGATTCCTATAGAATCCTGATTGGGGTTTATGGGGTTGCATAAAATTTGGCTTGAAGGCTTGGTTTGGGTAACCAAATTTAAAATTCTGTTGTGGTTGTGGAACACCGAATTTAAATTGTCCATAATTGTTCGGCTGTGAAAATCTATTTATTGGAGAATGTTGTTGCATGGGCATACCGAATTTAAAATTATTATTAGGTTGAGTAAATTTTTGATTAGGTATGAACTGTGGTCTGTTAATGGCAATATTTGGTTGATAACCAAATTTAAAATTTTGTGGTGTCATGTTATTCGACATCATCGGTTTATAATTATTCTGAATGAAAGGCTTAGGTTGCTGAGTGGGTTTAGTTTTTCTAGAATTGTATTGATTCTGGAAGTTTACTTCTTCCGTCACAATACTAAGTGCCATTTCAAGAGTGGTACATCCCTTAAGACGTACGATGCGTATCAGATCTTCAGGGAGATTAAACAAGAAAACATTCATTGCCATATTATTATAAATAATAATTTTGGCATTACGAACACCAGTATCATTCAACAAGTTCACTTTTGAAAATAGAGTACTACGCATGTACTGTATTCTATTGCAAAAATCAATAAATGATTCACCGTTATTAATTTTTAGTGACTCTAGCTCTATGGCTATGCATTCTTCCGAACGCGGATCACCAAAGTGTTGCGTTAGCAAATTCTTAAGTTCGGACCATGTCTCTATATCTTCACGCTCGCTTATTAAATTCGCGGCACGACCGACCAGTCTACTTGTGATAATATGGAATACATATAATTCCTGTGCTGGATTATTTAATCCTCTATAATTACTTATAACATATTCACATTTCTTAATAAATAAATTAATTAATTTTCCATCACCTTCAAATTTAGGTATAATGGATACCATTTCCTTTGGTATTATTGTAATAACATTATCCACTTTGTGGCTTTCCATTTTTATTTAATTATTATAATATTTAAAATTCTTCAATAAAAAAAAAAAATTACTTCAAGTAATTCAATATTTAAAAAAAATAATCTTAAATTAAATACAGCAATCTAGGATAAGACGGGACACAGAGGGAAAGTGAAAAGGTCTACTCACATTATCTCCGTGGCCATTCTCCCAAATGTAGCTGCTTGAGTCTTGCGTCCTCGGCTATGTCGCTGCGTAGACTTATTTGTTTGATGGTTCGCGATACCCGTAACAACGTTAAAACGTTCGCCGAAAATTTCCGCGGACAGACCGATTTTTGTGTATCGACGCGAGTATCCTACCGGCTGCGCCAGTCAAATCGGGCGACGGCTCGAGGAGCTTTTTAAAAGACTGTTCAGAGTGAAGATCTTTATTAGACTTAATATTCATGTACAATTTCCCTATTTATAATGTGGAGCGATGTAAACAACACGCATTACTTATTCTAGAACGTTCCACATGTTGACAATGAAAGTGCTGAGGTAGCGTCTGGAGCACACCTATGATGTCTCAAATTACATAAAAACAACATGTACTTGTTCTAAGAAGTGTTGACAATGAAAGTGCTGAGGTAGCGTCTAGAGCACACCTGTGATGTCTCAAATTACAGAAAAACAACATGTACTTGTTCTAAGAACTGTTTACTGTTTTACAAAATGTGCTTAGCTTGCGTTTGTGGTACGTCCTGTGATGCGACGCCATCAGATCGTACACATACTCTAGGATACGTAACTAGCTTCTACATATTTCTTTCAAAACATAAATAGACATTTAGAAGCAGGAAGCTATCATGGTAATAATTTAATTTACAGCTTTATCGAGATAAAACAGAAGCTGAAAGAACTAGAACTATTGAATAAAATCCTTTATTCTCTTTGCTTGTGTATGTCGTCGACATTTATACAGGCATTTGTGTGAAAATTTATTGAGTAAAGACAAACAAAATGTCTTTATTTAAATTTGCAAAAGTCCTTTTCAAACTTTGCAATACAATCGTCTCGTTAATGTCACAGAGAAAATGATTAATACAATTTTATTTTCAAGTTAAATATTCAAATTATAATCAAACGTCTTATAATGTGAAAAAACAAATTACAATTCACAAAGGCGCTGCAAACAGATCGATGGAGATATAGAGATTTTCGTCTCATTATGTTTTCTCGTGCCTCGGGGGTGTTCTATTAAAATTGCTGTTCGCTTGCAATTTAATTTTCCTTTTAAACATTAGTCCAGCTTTTGATTTTAATAACGGGATTGTTAACTTTTAGTTTTAAGACCGCGGTAGAGCTATGCTACAGTCAGTTTTGTCTACAAGATGAATAGGCGACTCGACCAGATTATCACTATCTCACCGAAAACGGACAGATGTAGCTACTAGCTAACTGTTGCGTTTTTGTGTGTGAGATATCAGGAAGCTCAAATCCCTCTCCCCTTCCCAACTTCTTAATTATCCCTTTCCTTAAAGGTCGGCAGCCATAATGATTCTGGTATTGTGGTTGTTCATGGGCGATGGAGATCTCTTACCATCGGGTGACCCAGTTGCTCGTGTGCCGGCCTTTGCTATATAAAAAGGATTACAACCCAGTTGGTCACGCAAGCAATCACTTCGTTTGAGTGATTGGTTTGAGCTCTATTTATGTAACGGTATAAACTCTACATAACTATATTTAAACTCCATTTGTAACTACTAGGCAACAATTTCCTAATAAAACAATATATCTTATTTCACCTGCCCTTATCTCACTCGCAGTGGGATTAGCGCAACATGCTTTTTAACACATGTTACAGAAATATTTCGCTTGTAGTTTTTACGACCAGCACCTGCCTGACGTCAACCCCTTTAGGGGGAGATGTCTAACAATAAAAATCTAACTTTAATTAACTATAAACGAAAATTGCCTGTATTTGTTCCTTCTAAGCATTCTAATATTAAATTATTTTAATATCTGGCCCACCACAGCTGTGATTCTAAGCAAATATATATCAAATCAAACTCCTTTTCGCCTGCAGTCGTAACCGGCGTAAGTTTTTTAATAAAGATGGAATTTTTCCAATTTACATCCTGACGATGAGAACTCTGAGAGAGACACGTTTATTAAATTATTTTGGAAGGTGAATATCGTAAACATTTCTATATTTAATTTCGAGGTGTTAAAAATATACCTTATTATTAATTTTATTCATTTATGTGCGAGCCTTTCCTTTATATTAACAGACATCTAATATAATTTATCGTGGCAGGATTTTAAAAAACACAATCTTCTAGGTACCCGTTATCCAAATTATACCCAAATTAATAGAGCCGATAGAAAGTTAGTCATTCAGTAACCTATTCGTTAAAAAGTCCCGATGTCAGTTAGAAAATCACCTATACCTAACTTTTTGAAAAATTTATTTAAGAACCATCTTGGTTAAACAAACTTCAGTTAAACCGAGATGGTTGATGTATAATGATACAAGGTGGTATGTCCCTCGTATGCGAGAGGCATCTGGGTTAGTACCACCGTCTCGGGTCGATGAGCGCAGTCCAATGCCATGCAGTGTTTTATTATTAAAAGTTCTATGTGGTGTTGCTTCTCTTATGGACAGGCGTGGCGCTTACCATCAGGGAGCAATCTGCTCGATTCGTCACTCAAGATTATAAAAAAAACATATTTCTAACAAACGAAAAAACGCATTCAATTCGGACCATGCGTTTGTACGCTACCTACGGTGCCACAAACAGAAACGCACATTGACACACAAACAAACACACCCACATATAGATAAAGGTGTCAAATTTATAGCCTCCTTCCTTTTAGTTAATACAAATATATCAATATGATTAATATTTGTCTAGACTTTAGACCAAAATTAATAATTATTTACTACACTCAAAACATAGAATTTGGTCTGAAAGGGACCTTGATTTAATATCCACAAATTCTCTATGAATTAAATTATCAAAGGGATTAATATGGAATATTCCAATATAAGCTTAGGACATGCTTCTAAATAACATGTTAAAATGTTTAATCTTGTTTCATATAACTACTAGTTATTTAACGTTAATTTACTTTTTTATGAGTGGTAGAGCCACGCTGTAGACACTTTTGTCTACAGCATGAATGAGCCGGCTCGTCCGGGTCGTTAACGCTGTCTCACAGAAAACCGACGTAAAGTAGCAGCTTTCTGCTGCGTTTCGTACGGTGAGTGAGATATCCGGAGGCTCAAATCCCCCTCCCCTTCCCTTAACTATCCCTTTCTTTCAAGGTCGGCAACGCGCCCATAATTGTTTTGTATTGTGGGCGTACATGGGCGGTGGAGATCGCTTACCATCAGGTGACCTACTTGCTCGTTTATCGGCCTATGCTATAAAAAAAACTTACGAGCAGTTTATCAAACTGACATAAAGCTAAGTTTTTGTATAAAATTTGTACGATTTTGTTTTGTATATTACGCAATGGGACGTATATATTACAGGTAATGTTGCCAGATGTCTGCTTTTTGTCGAGACGTCCCACGCGTCTAGGCAACACCCAGGGCGAGACGCCAAGAAATCCATATTTTTACTATAGGCTATTTTGGCACGTAACAAAAACTTTACGTAGTCATGAGGGTCATATACAGTTTTTTTTTTTTTTGTGATATATTATAGGAAAAGAGTAATGCTAGAGTTAAGTAGAGTTTATTGCAATAAAAATATTTTAACCATTTTTGCTTTCTGTCCGGCGTTATCCTTAATTAAGCTTAATGCCAGGATTTAGTATTATGCGGGGCGACATGTCGTCTGACCACCACAACCCGCAACGGAAATCAAGTTTCTCCATTGTCTCGTCCTGTTAATCAGCAGTGTGTACCACTTGCAGGTTAAACTGACTGAGCCTAAAATATTGGTTGTCCAATTACATTCATTATTACTATTTTAACCATTGTTGCACATTTTTTATATTCTACTTTTTCATCCTTGTCCATTATATTATTAGAAGTCCTAATATCCTATTAGGCTATATGGGGCCCGTATTATCTATGTACAAACTATCTAATCAATTAACACATTAAAATAAACTGAACCCCAGTGTAAAGGCGGAAGTGTCAGTGAAGCCTCCAGCGTTAGAACCACACATAAATAATGCATATGATAAATGTAGGCAGTCTGCTGAGACCCAATATTCGGGATGATTCGGGAGAGCACGTCCGAACGGGATTCATATTTCATCCGCCAGTTGAGGGGGCGCAAGAGTCCGGCGGGAGCGGGTATCACATGTCATGATGACGTGGAACGTTTGTTTAAATAGGAGGGTGGAACTTGTAATTTAAATCTTTTGTTTGCTATTCGATGCTCTTTTTCACCAAACTACGCTTAACTTTAGTTGTTTTTTTATCCATCATAGATACAGAAAACGCCGACGTTATACCGCTTGATGTGTAGGTTGATGGGTGTTAGGGCCAAACTAAACCTAAAAAACTATGTAAAGGTTGATAAAAAATTAAATAAAAATATGTTTTAACTGACAAACCAACTTCAAAATAAAACATTTTATAGTCAAAAACAACAATTTCTATGAGTCTCTTTGGAGTCGGCGCAATTTTGTTTGACCGATAGCGACACAGACATTATTTTTAATTTCTTTTTTAATAAATCTCTTATAATATTTTTAAATTCCAATACAATAACACAATCGCGACGAGTGTACTGTTTGTTGCTCGTTGAGGAGTTTCATTTTTTACTCCGTTAATAGATCTTAAACAAATTTATATGGGACCATATCGCAGCTAAACTCTATCGAATGAATGTTTTTTCAACAAAATGGTTCCACAATTGGCGGAGAAATCGCGGTACATACATAAAAAAAGCAAAACAAAAACGCGCAGCATTGAGAACCTCCTCCTTTTTTGAAGTAAGTTAAAATGGTTTTTGTTGTAATATAACGTAACATAGAATTATACCCTATGTTAAGGGATAGGAGGCGGTGCAACGAGCCACATAGGCAATGTTTTCTTTTGGCGTAAATCACGTCGCCGCCGCTTGGAGAATAAATTAAGTTACACAAAAAATCGAAAAGATATGGGTACTAAAATAACTATTAATAACAACATTAAGGTACGTCTTATTAAAATAGTAATAGTAGCTAAGAATCGTTTAAACACTATATAGGGTAGTCACTTAGTATTTTATAGGTGCAGGTGCCCTTTATATGCAATTATAGTGGCTCAAGGGACGTAACGTAAGGGTATGTAATTGATTGTCCTTCTCTATAGGGCTGTAGGGTCTTCGAGGGACACGTTCTGTACATATATATTTAATGAACATAATAACCGTCGTAAACGCCATAAATGTCAAAATGGTGCCATCCCTATTTTGTCCTACATATACTTTATTGTTATGTGGTTGGCATATGGATTATTTCAATAAAATATCTTAGTTTAATTATCTGGATCGATGCTGGAAATCCACCAATAAAACTTAAGTTATTTGACAGAAGCCGCTGCAGCCACTCATCAAACCATCACGGTATGCCTCGAGGATCTCGTGATCTCATTCGCCGCCGTCTGCTCTGATGGCCTAAGTTGGGCTTCCCTAACGGGTTACACTTGCGTGGATTTGATATCGTGTGGACGGCAAGAAGAAATCACGAGAGTCCCTCGGCATCTCAATCAATTCTTCTCAGCTTACTGACTTAGTACTTTTTGCTTCTCTTACCGAGATTTATCAACTCCCCAACGACCGATTCGTATTCTACAGGTTGCGTAGAATTTCACATCCAAACGGCATCCAAAGGCAACGCCTTGAGTAAGTATTTACAAATATTTTCTTTTCATAAATAATTTCTATGCGAAACCTTCAAACTATATTCTAATTGAATCATTCTTAGAACCCATCCGAAGTATTAAATTAAGACCGTTTGTTTAAATTGGCGAATATTAGGTAAAAATCATACGATTTTCTTTATACAAGTAATATTAAAAACTTTTTATTAATTCAATATTTGAGCAACAGTGTGTTAGCAATTTTTTATTTTGGTTTAAAGGACATTGAAGGCAGTGAAATTACTTGACATTATGAAAACTAACAACTTATGTCTCAGAGAGATAAAGGCATTCCAGCGCCATGCAGTGCTTTGTAATCCAAAGCTCTGCATTCCAGTGCCATGCAGTGCTTTGTAATACAAAGCTCTGTGTGGGGCTGCTTCTGTTTATGTGTAGGCGTGCGTTTATCATCAATCGAGCGACTAGCTCATTTCGTCATTTAAACTAATAAAGAAAGTAAAAAATATTTGGAACACTTTTCTTGTACCTCAGACCGTAAATCAAGTGTAAAACATAACTGACGGCGCGTCACACAAGTTTGGATTGTTACAAAAGCTCGAAACAACTTTCAAATAATATTTTTGTATCAGAAATATTTTTCATTCAATAAATACGTGTAATTTTTGTCTATGTATCTTCGTCTTTGTATAACTTGCCAGTAACTAAAATATGTTCCATAAAAGGAGGTTATGTATTCAACCCGTATGTATGTAATGTAAAATTGTTAGTTTGTTTGCGATGTTTTTAAAAACGCAATTGTCTATTTTTTTTGTAACTAGTTTCAATCCACAGCTCTGCTTGTGTGATTAAGTTTAACGGTAGAGGCGGTGCCCTATACAATAAATAACTAAATCTTAAAAATGACCCTAAAATATTTGTAAGTATGTGTACAAAGTTTCATTATGATCGGTTAAGTAGTTTTCGCGTGAAAGCGTAACAAACAAACTTACATTAACATTTATAATATTAGTATGAGTTTATAATATTAAGTGTAGAGCACTCCATAACAGACGTAGCTGCTCAGGCTTAAATTACATCGTGTTAAAATTAGCCAGTTCAAACCGCTTTCACATATTACTACTTACTCGTAAGACGTTCCTCAAAGGAGAAATTCTATCATCTCTCTCTCGGTCGTGTAGACCACTTACAGCTCCCCAACCTAGCATATGCAAATCGATATATGCACCTAAATTAATTATCTTGTCAAATCGTAACTATGCAATTAAGTGGACCCGGAGCGTACTCAAGATGTTTGCTTATAGAACAGTTTGAAGATGTACATACATACGCACTCACGCCTGTAATCCCCGAAGGGGTAGGCAGAAGTGTAACCAGTACACCCACATTTTTCTGAGCGTATATCCGTCCCATGATGTGATAGGAGGCGAGCCTATCACCACACCGGGCACAAATTCCAGACTCCGGGCTGATACTGAGCATTTCGGAATAGAATAACCCAATATCACTTTTACCCGATCCGGGGACCAAACCCGAGACCTCAGCGTCAGCCTTAGTCGTAACGCGTACGCATTACAACTGCACCACCGAGGCAGTAAATTACGATTTTCTGTTAAATTGTCGCATACGTCATATGAGAAATTCTATCAGAAATGAGGCTTTACGATCGCCATAAGAAGATTCAAAGCTACCTTCATCCAAAGGAAAAATAGAAATAATGGATGTAACTGTGGAAATATTTTGCTTTAAAGTTACGTGTGATGGCAGCATAAACACATTCTGCGAGCAAATATTAAATATATGCAACATTGCAAGCGCTCTACCATATTTGACGTACAACCTGAGATTACTTACGTATATAGTTTCTAGACTAAGAACTTTACCGAAGCGGAAAGTTGTTGGATTAATAAAATATTACATATAGCTTGCGTAGTACAGTGGTTGTAAGTTATCGAGCATTTTTCATGTCGAGTGCTTACCTTACCATAATAAATACGAAATATCATCACCGATCCGACTGGTAGAGCCACGCTGTAGACAATTTTGTCTACAGCATGAATGGGCCGGCTCGTCCGAGTCGTTACCACTGTCTCACAGAAAACCGGCGTAAAGTAGCAGCTTGCTGCTGCGTTTCGTACGGTGAGTGAGATATCCGGAGGCCCAAATCCCCCTCCCTTTCCCAATCCCTTATTATCCCTTTCCTTTAAGGTCGGCAACGCGCCCATAATTCTTTTGTATTGTGGGCGTACATGGGCGGTGGAGATCGCTTACCATCAGGTGAACCACTTGCAGGTTTGCCGGCCTATACTATAAAAAAAAAAACCGTCCGTATCGGGATTGCACCTAGAAAATGTATAAGTATACTAATGTACGAAGGCCATACATTTCACGCTGTGCGAATGCGACCCTGATTTTCTCAATTAGTCACCTCTTATGACAGGCAGGGGATATTGTGGTAGAATTCAGTCGGTCGGTCATTCGCCAACTCGAGAAGGAAGCTTCCTTCTCGTTTGGTGACGAGCGAGGTCGATATTTCCTCGCGCCCGACGTCGCCCCCCATGTGCAATATGATAGGTACGTAGAATACGCCACGAACTCCGTCTGCCGATCATTGTAGCTATCGCGGCTAGCAGAGAGAGGTCTCTGCCCACGACTGCTCTGAGAACGCTGCGCACCACGTCTCAGACTTGGTACTCCTCGAGAGCTGTTGAATTGGACACATGAAGGAACCAAAAAATCAGACCAGCCACCTTCCCAAAACTTTAGAGGATTTCTGAGCGCCAACGAAACTGCGACGACGCGACGCATCAGGGGGGCGAGCACGAACAACTTACGAATAAGTATTCGAATCGCGAATGCTAGCATTTGTATGAAGGTTCAAACAACTTTTTGACTTTTCGATTCGAATACGTTCTCGCAAGTTATTCGTGCTAGCCCCTCTGAACAAAGATCAACGCGTCGTCGCTCCGCTTTAATGTATGTATTATGTTGTAAACGTCAATTGATGCAAAGATTAATGAAGTTAGGCATAAGCAAAACATCATCTTTAGCTTGTAACAACTGCAAAAGATAATTCATTCCTGTTTATGAGGTTCGGTAAGCAGTGCTTAAAAAGTTTATAAGTAAGGCCCATAAACTTTACTTAAGCTCTGACTAGTTAAACACTGTGTTGTCTCTTTCTAGCAACTTTATAAATCGCGTTGATAGAGAAAGACAAAAGAGAGTTTAAATAATCAGTGCTTAAGTAACGTTTGTAAGTAAGGCCCTATATATCACCATACATTTATCCATTTAATTAAGTGATGCTTTCATGTTATTCCTTCTAGCCCGTGGCATTTCCTATGGTATGCTAATATTCAACAATTACTTAACTAAAATGTTCCGTTCCATTACCCGAGCAAGTACCGAATTAATTATTAACTACATACATTAGTATGTTAAAGTTGCAAACGTGAGCAGTGTGTAATATATTATTTGAACTATGCTTCGATGTAACACTGCATTTTGTAAGCTGATTTATAGGATCAGTGGATTGTCTAATTTTATTGGTATTGACGTGAGAGAACTTCGTAATGGTCATTTGTAATTGTTTGGTATTTATAATTATTGCAAGTAAACTTGTTCAACAGTTCATTGAATCCATTCATCCATTCCAGTCAAAAGACCAATGGCTGATACATGCATCATTCTAATGAACGGGTGCTGCTTGTGTGAACTGGTCTACTCAGGCAGTTGGTTTAAACTTTAAAAGATAACCTAATTTCCATTGTGCTTACTGCTTAGAAGGTTACGCAGAGTCATCTAAATTAATTAATCTTCGTCATAATTTTACTTTAATTTGGCTTTGGGCCTAAGATGTTCGTGGCCCACTGACACTTACACACCCATTTAAACCAATTTGTTAGTATTGTAATATATTTTATGCACTTCATTACAAAACAGTTTTGAGGAGAACATTGCTAGTTTCTTGACCATTATTCTATAAAGAAATTCCAAACTAGCGGTAGAGTAAAAAAGATATGGAATCTAAATAATGCATTATATGTAACATTATATAAGTTCAATAAACAATTTTGATTTTGATTTCTGACTTACATAGGTCTGATACAGCATATTCATGCTAGAGTAAAAATAAAACAATATTCATATTTGAAGTTAAAACGTTATTTTTGCCATGACAAACCTTCGTCATTTTGAAATAATGGACATATCAGGTCTATCAATTCCTGTTACTTACGACAACCCACATCAACATATTTCCAAATGTCATCTGTTGGTGCGACCTTTGATATATTTTGGGGTATTTTTAAGCCGCGCCCAAAATTTTGTGTTTATCCTACTAATATTATAAATGTGAAAGTTTGGATAGGTCAGTTTGTGAAATTAGATACATATATATACATACTCACGCCTGTATTCCCCGAAGGAGTAGGCAGAGGTGTAACCAGTACACCCACATTTCGCCGAACGCATCTCTGTACCATGATGTAATGGAGGCGAGCATATTGCCATACCGGGCACAATTCTAGACTCCAGGCTGACATTGAGCAATTCGTAATAGAAAAACCCGATATCACTTTTACCTGAACCGGGGATCGAACCTGAGACCTCAGCGTCAGCTTCATTCATAACGCCAAATTACAACTGCGCCACCGATACAGTTAATTAAGATGTTTGTTAATTAATAATTAATTAACAAACATATTAATTAATAATTAATTAACAAACATATTAATTAATAATTAATTAACAAACATATTAATTAATAATTAATTAACAAACATATTAATTAATATTTAATTAACAAACATGTTAATAAATAATTAATTAACAAACATCTTAATTTACACTTTAACGGCTGAACAGATTTAGATGAAATTGGGCACTCTGGAAATTTGACCGTTAATCAGCAGCGTGTACTACGTGCAGGTGAGGTTAGCTTTGGACCTAAGATATTGGAAATCCACTTATACTCCAAACTTAACACTTTAAAATTCAAATTCACTCAATTATTCGTTTAAAATACATCCCGTAGGTTTAAATGTGTGAAAAATTTATGAAAACGTGTATACCAGTCGTTCAAACTTGTTGCTTACTGTCGTTTTGTTTATTCAAGTTAAACTTTCTTGTTGTTCAAAACTCGCGTAAAACTAAACTTGATATAATGTGACATGTTGAATTACGTGGCCGCGTTTTACTAAGGCTGGGAGTAAATTAAAACTACAATAGATATTTTTAGCTATACGCACTAACGCCTGTATTCTCCGAAGGGGTAGACATAGGTGTAACCAGAAAACTCATATTTCGCCGAGCTTATTTCCGTCGCATGATGTGATAGGGGGAGGGCGTAATGCCATCCCGGGCACAATTCCAGACTCCGGGCTGATACTCAGAATTTCGAAATAGAAAAAAACCCAATATCAATTTTACTCGACCCGGGGATCAAGACCTCAGCACAGCAGTTGTACCACATACGCATTACTTAAATGCGCCACCAAGGCAGCACAAAGCAATATGCAAAAAAATCTTATCTGTTTAGTATCTAACACTTATGTTTCCCTAGCCTACTTATTTATTTTTCGTCGCGCCATCTTCAGGCGCATATTTAAAATATGTGCGGCTATCAGCAAAGTAGCGATTCTATATCTACTTAATTAAAAGTTCAATTGAAACTTAAAAAAAACGGCTTAGAAATAGTCATCATAGTCTACTCACATTTTGCGTAGATATCGCGTAACAAAGATAAAAATATAGTCAATTAGAGCATTTTTATTTTTTGCAGTCAGTCTAAATGCATAAAAAATAGTAAAAGCATGCCGCAAGATTGAGGTCTAGAGTACATTTCATATGCGAAGCGCCTTTTGGGAAGTAGGAAGTATCTAAAAATTTCTATCTTTTCTTTGGTGGCCGTCTCAATAATCTATCATGACATGAATGATGCAAATAATGACCATGATACTAATGATTATAATAAATATTAACCGCATAACCACAAACAGAATCTAGCACAATTCTTGTATATTATAAATGCAACACGTAGATGCATGTATGATTCTTCTTCTACTTTTTCCACCTGCCTTTACCCCACTGCAAGTGGGGTCAGCGCAACATGTTTTTAATACATGTTACATAGAGATTCGGCATGTAGTTTTTACGACAGGTCGCCTGCCTGACATCAACTCCTCTAGGGAGAAAATACACAGACCCGGAACAAACATTTGTGGATCCCACATTTTGTCTCGGTGCGGGAATCGAACCCGCGGCTCTCGTTTCACAACCACTACTACTAGCCTACTCGCCCACTGCGCCACGGAAGCTATCAGAGGCATTTATCATTCCTGTTAACTAATTCCGCAGTTAAGCCATTATTATACACTAACCACTAACTGTTGTTAGTTGTATATCATTTGATTACTCGGTAATTGAGATAATGAAAAATTATAACGCTCCGCAGCGGTACCCATATTGCCGTAATCAACCGTTAGGTTTTTATTTATAGTTTTATAATCGCAATAAAGGCAAATTATGTTCTGAATAATTTATTAGTGCATCATTAAATTGTAATATGCAGTTATTTTAAATATGTAATTAATCGCTTAATACTTTTTAACATTTTATTTGTAACTTTTATAAGCTAAAGTTAAGTTAAGTTAGTGTTAAATACGAAGAAATGACTGTAAATAACTGACTATTTTTAGTGGTGATTTTTCTCGCGCAAAAAAGTTTGTACTAGGTTATTTATAATCATCTAAATCCTTATTGTCGAAATAACTGAATTTCGCCGAAGCGTCCAATTTAAATGGTAGTAATATATAATATATATATATAAGCACCTTAAGCACATTTTTGAGCCTTTTTAAGCTCACCGAGTTTTTTTTTTTTATTAGCTTGAATGACGAGACGAGCAGGTCGCTCCCCTGATGGCAAGCGCTACGCCTGCTCATAAACAGAAGCAACGCCACACAGAACTTTAAATAACAAAGCACTGCATGACACTGGACTGCGCTCGTCACCCCGAGACGTAAGGTGTTAAGTCTCATAATGCCCAGTAATTTCACTGGCTTTAATATCCATCAAACCGGAACACAACAGTGCTTACACACTGTTGCTTGGCGGCAGAAATAGACAAAGTGGTGGTACCAACCCAGCCGGCCTCTCGCAAACGAGGGACCTACCACCTTGTGAAAGATAGACAGAGGTTCAAATATTGTTGCACCCACGTTATGCCGAGCTTGTTTCCGTTCCATGATGTGATAGGAGGCGAGCCTATCGCCGTACTGGGCATACATTTTAATCCCGGCCAAAATTTTGAGAGGTAGAACCATGCTGTAGACAATTTTGTCTACAGCATCAGAATGGACCGGCTCGCCCGGGTTATTGCGTTTCGTACAGTGAGGGAGATATCCGGAGGCCCAAATACTCCTCCCCATTCCAATCAAGGGATTGATTAATTAAGGAATTATACCTTTCCTTTAAGGTCGTCAATGCACCCATGATTAACCCTTAGCGTCCACCCTTTCGCCTGCCGGGAGACACATTTTAAGACTTTCTGCAAATCCAAAAATTTGCCGGCCTATCTTTATAGCATAAAATTTATGTGATTTTTCAAATCTAAATCTCAAACTTGTATAGTGATTTCCCAACCTAGGAATTGAACCCAGGATCTCATGGTTCTCAGCCTTAGTACGCTACCGCTAGACCAATAAGGCGATTTTTATTGATTGGAAGTGTGGAATGGCTTTAGTCGTTTAAACAAATGATATAGTCCTAAATAGCCACATTCCAACTATTATCTGTAACAAAATAGAATAATGCGGATGCTACGCTACTAATATCAACCTTGATAAAAACATATTGCGCCATTAACAACCGCTGTTTGTACAGATCAAGCAATGTTGTCTAAAATAATTAGCACAATAAATTCTTAAGTTAAAATTTCACGCGTTCCACCGCAATTATGTTGAAGGCGAAACGTAGCGTTTCCCTTTTGGTTCTGATTTTTTAATTAGTTGCTTTCGGCTACAAGTGGAGGTAAATTAACTACAGTCTGTAATTTTATATACGCAACAAATTTGCTAAATTTGAAATTCGGCTAAAATTTTAGTTATTCTGTTAATTAGTAACATGAAGAGCTTTTATCACATAGTTTCAAAGTATATTATTAAAGTTGAGGTTTTTTAATTTTTATCTTTGCTTTGTTATTAAAATTTGGTGAAATTATGTGGTTACATACTTTAACTTTTACAACTTAAATACATCTATTGAAATTTTTTGCTGTTTTAAACATGTTTTTATAGAAGTCTTTTACATTAAGACTCAATTTTATTCACATTCATTTTTATTTACGGCTCAGCCCGCGTTATAATATTTTACAGGATAAAACTAGGATAGAAATATTTATATAGTTAGCCGCAAATGCCAAATTTACGGCACAAACGAGACTTAAACGTCATCATTTTGTTTTTACCACATTCATTTGCATGACAAAATAGGTGTGGCCTGTCTGACGTGGTCGAAAACCACAGCATGGGGCAACTCGCACCCACCGCAAATAATTACAAACATAAATAATAATAATTTATGAATTGTAGTCAAATAAGGTTTTATGTTTTCAGTTTTAAATCTGGACTTTAATTTCTTTTTTGTCTCTAAATGTTAATTGCGCTCCATTTTTCTCCTTTCATTTCTCTTTTAGGTTTTTATCTTGAATAGAAAAAGTGGGACAGAAATGCTGCTGTTTTTAAAATATTTATATGCTAATTTTCTTTTTCTAGAGGGTACTGCATTTTTTACCAGAAAATATAAAATGTTCACTGAATGTCTTTAAATATTTCTATTTAGTGTAGATAATATCTCAAATTCGCATTATAAAATGCATTCACATGAATATCTTGCCATATTTTAATGACTGTACAATAAATTGGAATTCAAAAAAACTATTTCTCTTTTAATTTCAAAAGTACTCATTACTAGTAACAAAGAATAATGCTGCGGGTAAATTCCTAGTTAGTACATATTTGCACGCAACTTGGTTCTCTTGAATGTAATGCTTAAAATTAATATCTATAACTTTGATATTTGATATTATTCAATTGAGTACAAACACGCTATGAATTTCGTGGCTGGTCATAATGTTGGTATTTCAATGCAACCCAAAAACGAGGACTAACAATATTTGAAAGAAATCAATTAGTCCTAATTTCTGTGTAGGCCTACAAAGCCAGAAATTATATCTACAAAGAAACTACCAAACAATATGTAAAATAACACAGGTGGTGAAAGTTATAAAACATTTAAAAAAAATACAGTTGGATTGAGAACCTCCTCCTTTTTTTTAAGTCGTTTAAAAAGACGCACTCACGCTTGTTGGGAGATGTGTAACTAGTTATAGGTACATCCACATTTTGCCGAGCTCGGTCGACATTATATTTGGCTTACACAGTACTTAATATAAGGTCCAGTGTAGTCACATTGCCGTGTCAGGATAAAACAAAAAAAAAACAGGATAAAAAAAAAACAAAAAAACATTTTTTTTGTGAACGAATTATCGATATCGGTGCATAAATCAATGTAGAAAGGTGTTTTAGATCATCATCCCCGATTTGACCCCCTTAAGGAAGAAAATATTTCTTCAAATTTGAAGGACCACCACCGCAGTAAACCCTATCGAATACAAAAAGATCATCCAAATTGGTCCAAATTTGGCGAAATTATGCGTGAACATACATAAAAAATATATACAGAGAAATTAAGAAGCTTTGTTTTTTGAAGCGGTTAAAAAATGAGCATCAGACGGCCTACCCATGTTATAGCTTTTACAACTAGCAAATACTCTTATGGAAGGCATTGTTTAGATAGAAAAAGTTAAAGTGGCAAAGTTCGAATACAAAAAGATCATCCAAATTGGTCCAAATTTGGCGAAATTATGCGTGAACATACATAAAAAATATATACAGAGAAATTAAGAAGCTTTGTTTTTTGAAGCGGTTAAAAAATGAGCATCAGACGGCCTACCCATGTTATAGCTTTTACAACTAGCAAATACTCTTATGGAAGGCATTGTTTAGATAGAAAAAGTTAAAGTGGCAAAGTTTCATGGTATAGGACGGCGACTGGCTACCGTATCACCAAGTTTAAGTTAGACAACAAAACCGATAAGCGAAATTCTGTAGCGTATTCAAAATACCTTCGCAAATAGGGTTAACCCTACCGTATAAGCTATAAAAAGCAATGACAACGCTATGGGACCAAGTAAACAAAACTATCTGATAACTATAATAACAGCTGTGAAAGTGCTTTTAAAGTAGTTGTTAGAATTTAGCCTCCCTACTGCAGATTATAGTTTGATTAAATTCAGTATTCTTTATTTTTAAAGGAATTTTCTCACATTTTTAAATATTAAGTAAAACTTTTAGAACTCACAATAAGACGATTACTATTAATAGTTTTATCAAAGTAATTCTTTAATCCATAACATATATCAATTAACAGTTTGATCAACTCTTGATAGTTCTAGAAACAAACAAGACTAAGCACAAATTTCTTGTAATAAGGTAATATTGGGAGCATAGTAGCTACGTGTAGTATACAAACTAAGCTTGTTTTGGAGGTCAACTTTCCCTCTTAACATCCAGATTGATATTTAAATGAAATTCGTTTTAGCGTCTCATTGGTCTAAGCCTAAACCGTGGGACTTGGGTTAAGGGTTTAAATCCAATGTCAGGAAATTATAATTCGTTTTCCAGTGTTCGATACAAAAAATCTAATATGAGTTGCCAGGGTTTGAATTTGTGTCTGGTGTAAAGGAAATACGTATTTCATCTTTTCGGTGTATTTTAAATTACCTCCTAATGGTATGAAAGGTGGTGAGAGAGTTTATATGGGAAATACTTTTTAAAAATATGTAATAGGCTCGCGTTTGGCCACTATCACGCCTGATGGTAAGCGATGATGCGATGATCCAGCCTAATATGAAGCACGCTTGCTCAGCAAAAAACGGTTCATTCGCAACTTGGAAGACACCAAGATTATACTTAACGAGGAACAAAGACTCACTCACTCACTTACTTTTATTCCTGAAAAGACTTCACGTGGGCGAAGCCGCATATAGCAGCTAATAAACTGTATATTAATTTATAGCAGAGGTAGGCAACGGTGATCTCCATTGGCCATGAACACCCATGATCCACGATACTAGAACAAACATGGAGGTCATGAATGGGATTGGAAACTGGACCGTGATTTCTGCCTCCAAGAATCTCCCTCAACGTATGAAACGTAGCAATAAGCTATCATTTTCTGTAAGGCAGTTATACCACCCCTGTCGAGCCGGTCCATGCATGCTGTTGACAAAACAGTCAAGAGCGTCGCCCTACATCTAAAGCTTCATAGAACATTACCCAAACAAAAGCAGAGCCACGAGTGGTAGAGCCACGGCGTAGACACTTTTGTCTATAGCAAGAATGGGCCGGCTCGTTGGGTCGATGTCACTGTCTCACAGAAAAATGGAGTAAAGTAGTAGCTTGCTGCTGCGTTTCGTACGGTTAGTGAGATATCCGAAAGCCCATCTCCCCCTGCCCTTCCCAATCCCTTAATTACCCCTCCATTAAGGACGGCAATGCTCTCGTGATTCTTTTAGTATTGTGGACGTATATGGGTGGTGAAAATCACTTACCATTAGGTGACCCACTTGCTCGTTCGTCAACCTATGTTATAAAATAAACTTTTTCGTCTAAACCAGACCTCACTGAACGGTGTCACTTACAAACTCTGAAGTAACGTCATTATAACAAAAAGAAGCGAAGTGTACGCGTAATGGCCTCTTTGTCTTCCTCAAAAAGGGCAATTTAGATATAAAAAAATATTTATAACAGACACTTCTGAAAGTTATTACCGGAATTTGTTTGCGTTTATTTTAGAATGAGTTTTTGTCTGATGAAGTGAAGTTGTATTTTTAATCTACTTAAAAGGGAGGGTATGTGTTCGAACCGTATGTATGTATATAAGTAAGCTACTTCGCCATTTCATCAAAACTACTGAATTTATTTTGATAGTTGTTTCATGAAATCTAGGAATAACATACAGACCTCTGCATTGGTATAGCAAATGAAACCATATGAATATGCAGATGATTTTAAAATGTAGAGTTTTATTGAATGCCAATTTGTAAGTGAAATTGTATTAAAATGTAAAATGTTTATTAAATTTTAAACTATAAGCAACCATTTAGTTTTCATTAAAGTTAGAGCAACTTGTACAGTTTCTAAAATTATTTCAAAGTCTGCGTTAGTGAGCAATTACAGACTTTTAAATAGAAAATACATTTTACATATACCTTATACCATATACCTTCAACTCTATGGTATGGGAAGGCGGACCCTGGTATTACACCGGGATAACGCCAGGCAGAAAGAAAGAAAGAAAGATTATTTATAGTTATTTTACGTAAAGCAGCAATAGCTTAGTTGGGAATGAACTACCGAGACGAAATTCGCAGGTCCGAAACCAACCCCAAGAGGTTTACTAAGATACGTGTATGATATGATAGGAAGGTGGACCCTGGCATTACGCCAGGATAATGTCGGGTAGAAGGGTGCTTGCGTGGAAATTATGCTATAAGCGATGGGTATATGTGTTACTTCTTAGACTACAGAGGTAAAGGTTGTTGGTTAAATCTCATCCCCAGAACATTCCTAGACATTATTATTTGAAGTTATGTTTAAAGTCAGTGTTAATTATCGCTTGCTGTCACGGTGAAGAATAACATCGTGAGATAACCTGTATACAATACGAGAATTCATTTTTTTTTTATAGCATAAATGACGAGAAGAGCAGGTCGCTCGCCCGATAATAAGCGTCACGCCTGCCCATAAACAGTAACAACGCCAATCAGAACTTTAAGTTAAGTACTGCATGGTACTGGACTGCGCTCGTCAACCCGAAACAGAAGATGTTAAGTTTCATAATGCCCAGTAATTAATTTCACTGGTTTCAATGTCCTTCGAACTGCAACCCATCACAGCTTACATTCTGCTATTTGGCTTGGAAATAAAGCGGTGGTATAAAAACAAACGGCCCCTCGGATATGAGAGACCTACCACCTTGTAATTCTCCAAATGTAAGTCTACGAACCTGCATAGGGGTGGTGGATGAAAGGCTTTAACTATCTAATATATAGAGGGGCCCGTGTCCAGTATTAGCAATACAGGGCTGATATTATTTGAATACATAAACATACATAAGCTCACGCCTTCCCTCGTGTCTCCCTAGAGGGATTAACAGCGTGTGATCCTAAAAACTACAAGCCAATTTTTTCTGTTACATATGTTAAAAAGCATATATAAGCATTGCGCTGACTACACTGCGAATAGGATAAGGGCAGGTGAAAGAAGAAGAAGACATAAGCTCACGCCTGTGTCCTCGAAGGGCTAGGCGGAGGTGTAACCAGTACTGCACTCATAGGAGCTTATTTCTCTCTCATGATGTGGTAGGGTGCCAGTCTATCACCATACCGGGCACAAACTCCTATTCCGGGCCAATTATATGTGATTTTTCGAACTGAGAATACAAATTATGACTGCCCGACCTACAATTTGAACTCAGTTCTTCACGATTTCCCAGCCATAGTAGGCTGCCACTAGATAAATGAGGCGATATATTTGCTACAAAAAACCTTATTATTTCGTTTCGCCCTTTAACTCGCATAGACTTTTACTAACTTACCCCCGAAGACCGCTTTGTCTGTCAAATCCACAATTACGTATAATTTAACATAGATCATTAATCATCTTGTTCTTTTGATCTCGGGAACTAGTAACAAATTAGGCCTATTTATTATTAGACCGTTTTTTCGCAGGCAATTCAACGTAAGAATCTAGAGGAAGATAAAAAGAGGGTCTCTTTTAAAACAAGCCGTCTGTCGCTTCACAGAAATGAGGCGAAGCGTCTGCAATTACGTGGACAAATGACCTGAGATGAGTAAAACGCGCTTATAAAACACACGGCGGAAATATTTCGCCAATATTCCACCGGCGCAGCGGTGCCGGCGGCGTCGTTTTTCACTTTTACGTAACTAGTTAATTTAGCCTCTTTACTTCTTTATACTTTGCATTTTCCGTTCAAATGTTGCAGTATAGGATGAATCATATCAATCAATTATTATGATCTGTGATGTAATTTCTACTTGACATAACATTTTTTTTTAAAGCATAAGCCCGCAAACGAGCAAGTGGGTCACCTAAGTGATCTCCACCTCTCATGTACGCCCACAATACCAAAAGAATGATGGGTACGTTGCCAACCTTAAAGGAAAGGGATAATTAAGGAGATGGGAAGGGGAGGGGGTTTGGGCCTCCGGATATCTCACTCACCGTACGAAATGCAGCAGCATGCTGCTTTACGTCGGTTTTCTGTGAGACAGTGGTAATGACCCGGACGAGCCGGCTCATTCATGCTGTAGACAAAGGTGTCTACCACTCAACAACTATATTTGATTTAGAACTAATATATTACGAATAAAATTGTGCAAGTCTGTAATGCATGTCATATTTTGACTGAGGAGAGGTTTTAAGGATTTAGATTTCTTTTATTTTATATATTTTTTTGTCTAACTTCAATAATAAAATACATGTCATAAATTATATTTTCTTCTATTTTGCCGTCATAAGGGGTTAGTTTTTCTGCGTGGCCTAGACACTATCTATGAATTTATTTCAGTACAAACAAGCATTAGTTATTCAATCCAAACTTTGTACATTAGAAAGTCTGCGCCAATATGATAACAAAAAAGTTCAGTCCATTAAATCACTTTAAAAAAATATATTTTCTTCTTGCGTGGTTTCTATTTATAGTAAGTTGTGTAACTGTAAATTTCTTAAATATGTGGTCTATATGCGAATAAAGCTCAATAGACGTTTACGTAGATTTACTCCCTTTTTAATTCTAAAGTATATTTTTGCAAGTTACTAATAGCACAGAATAATTATTATTAATCATGTAGTACTGGACTAAGGCCTAACCCCTCTCATTCAGTAGAGGAGGCCCGTGCCCAGCAGTGGGACGTATATAATACAGGGCTAGTATTATTATTATTATTATTATGTAGTACTGACTGCCTCGGTGGCGCAGTTGTAATGCGTACGCGTTACGATTGAGGTCAACGCCGAGGTCTCGGGTTCGATCCCCGGGTCGGGTAAAGTGGTATTGGGTTTTTCTATTACGATATACTCAGTATCAGCCCGGAGTTTGGAATTTGTGCCCGGTATGGCGATAGGCTCGCCCTCTATCACATAAGGGACGGAAATACGCTCGGCGAAATGTGGGTGTACTGGTGAGTGCGTATGTAATCCTGTAGTAATAAAATTTATCGGTAAATATTTAAAAAAATGATCTTAAAGTTATGCTAAAGCTGTACTGTATAATAAATTCTTTGCGTGGTAGAGCCACGCTGTAGACACTTTTGTCGTCGTGGCTCGTCCGGGTCATTACCGCGGTCTCACAGAAAACCGACGTAAAGTAGCAGCTTGCTGCTGCGTTTCGTGCGGTGAGTGAGATATCCGGAGGCCCAAACCCTCTCCCCTTTTCAATTCCTTAATTATCCCTTTCCTTTAAGGTCGGCAACGCACCCATGACTCTTATTGTATTGTATTGGTATTATGGGCGTACATGGGCGGTAGAGATCACTTACCATCAGCTGACTAACTTGCTCGTTTGCTGGCCTATGCTATAAAAAAAGTAACTGAATTATGCTTCCAAGATGAATATCTAGAGAAGTATGTATATATACACACGCATGTAGGTCAAGGTTAATTTTCCCTCGCAGGATTTCATTTGGGTGTATAGCGTGGTTTTAAGTAGTTCTTGGGTAAACATTCTCAAATTGTGTAATACGATTGTATTTAAGATATGTGTGTGTAATAAAGGATTTTTTGAGTCTTACAAAAAGGCTCTTATAAATCATTATCATAGGGCTTTTGTGCTTCTGTGTTTATTTTGCTCGAATTTTAGTCGTCGGCGTAAGGGAAATGTTTCCGAAAACTGACACAATAAAAAATAATCACAACAATAAATCTGCTTATTCTTGAAATAAAACTAGTTTATACGGATTTTATCGCGGTTTAATTTTTATTTTAGTCCCGACGTTTCGAAAGCTTTTCAGCCTTCGTGGTCACGGGAGAGACTGAGGTGTAGGTCGTCTCGAAAAGTTAATGTTACAATAGCTACCTTCATTTTAAAATTATACATTTATTTTTAATTATTTAAAAAGTTAGTTGACACTAGTCCGATCTACGCAGAAAGAGCTCACGGTATCTTGAGGTCTGGCAGTTGGTCTTTTGGTGAAATTAAGAAACACCCAAATTTCAATAGAGAAGATGGTTGGAAGCTTGCACAAGCCTGGGATCCAATTATACATTTAATTAAATCGGAACCCAAAAGACCAACTGCCAGACCTCAAGATACCGTGAGCTCTTTCTGCGTAGATCGGACTAGTGTCAACTAACTTTTTAAATAATTAAAAATAAATGTATAATTTTAAAATGAAGGTAGCTATTGTAACATTAACTTTTCGAGACGACCTACACCTCAGTCTCTCCCGTGACCACGAAGGCTGAAAAGCTTTCGAAACGTCGGGACTAAAATAAAAATTAAACCGCGATAAAATCCGTATAAACTAGTTTTATTTCAATGTGTAATATTCGCGTAAACCTAAGAAATCACTCTGCTTATTCTTTTTACAACCACGGCACGCGTCGCTCGCGCATGGCTAACGGCCGTTAGCCCCGAGCGTCAGCTGATTTTTTACTAGCGTTACATTTGAAAGAGAAACGATTAAAATGATTATTTTAACGACATGAAATGAATAGTATCCAAAAAATAGCGTGAAAAATAAAAAAATATATAGTTTTATCCAATCAGCCAGTCAATCCAGCCAATTAATATACGAGCGTTCAAGACGCAGTTGTTCCTTTATGCAAGAATTTCGATCGGTTTAATGCCTTAAGTGAGCTGACACATTCAATACGCATTCAAGTCATAAGTAAGCGACGTGGGGTTCGAATTCGCATAAATACAGTCATAAAAGCATAGCGATAAGATTTAAGTACTGTGCTTATAGTTTATTATGCTTTTACATGACATAGATTGTATACAATCATAATAGTTATACAGAATTTATGTGGCGAGTTTACACACAAATACTCGTATTACGTGCTTTGAGGATGCTTAAACAAGGTTAATTAAAACATCGCTTCACATATTTAATTCACCCATTGTTTTATACTGTTTCGGATACGACTGAAGCGAGAAAATGTAAAGATTTTTGCTTTGGAATTGCATACCATGGGCTAGTAAACGAGAGTTTTGTGTTTAAGTCTAATTTTGATGTACAGAAAAACTTAAATTAGTTTATGTTACATCTCTTATACAAATTAATGTTAACTGTTTTTACTATTAAATAAGAAAAAGATGTAAAATATATCACACGACCAGGGTAAGTATTTTTATCCTTAATTACGAAACGACCAGATCGGTCGCCTGTTAGCCCAACAACAAAGCACACTGGCACTAGACTGCACTCGTCATCCCGATGCATATGATGTTAAGTATCATAATACCCAGTAATTTCACTGGCTTCAGTTTCATTCAAACCAATGCACATTAGTCACTGCTGCTTGACGGCAAAAATAGACAAAGCGGTGGTACTACCACCCTAGACGGCCTCTCGTATTCAAGGAATCTACCACCGAGAGAACGTGTTTAACAAAAACAAATTTAAATTATCTAACAGAAATTTTTTATTGGCGTGACAGTGTCATATAATCTGAAAATATGAATCTTACGACGCTTCTTTGTAAATGGCGTTTTCTGTAATATCGAGAATATGATGCAATTAACTCGTGCGATAAACTCTTTCTTTCTCTCTTTCTCTAAATGGTATTTAAGTTGTATGATCTATCAATTTGAGAGTATCACATTATTCGGTATCTGTTCTGGTTTGGCATATGGCCTAGCTCCACACGTTTTTTTCTGTTTAGAATTTTCTACTTCGACCGGAGTTTACGTTCTTCAGTAGACCACCAACTTCATCTTACATTTGTTAACGTAATATAACGCAATTAATTCCTTATACCTCGTCTTGTTGAAAATAATTCGGACATTGATATACTTCCACTTTATTTGTTTAGGGGGTTTAAATGATTAACAAACTTTACGTAGCGCATTTGCGTTCATTTACTAATGGCCAATTACGTTAATAGAGTGCGTTAAGTAGCTTAATGTAATATGAAATGGATGTGAGTGGTTGTAAAGGATGCCGCGTATTAGACGGGTTGTAATATCAGCATACCTACCAGATTCAAAAGCATCACAATCAAGTTGGCCTAATTGCATAAGATTATTAAATAATACGAGACTAGAAATGAATCTTTCGCACAAGATACGTTCAAGGTTACAATAATGGCCTACAGTCTCGCGTTTGTTAAACAATAAAGTTTATCTGTGGTCTTACTTAGCATAAGCAACATGAGATAATTTTGTTGTGAAAAAATAGTATCTGGTTATCTCTTTATGTCTCTCAAAGCTAGCATGGCTGCATAAAATACTCAATTCGTTATTTCAAAGAAGAGATAACGTAGCGAAAATAGTACTTTTCAACCTCTTTGTGGTATTTTGGCTTCGTACTCTAACATGACGACGTAATTTTATCAAATGACACTTTTACGCGAGATATTCGTCAATAGCTATCTCTCTCGAGCGGGAGATATGTCGTGTTGCATATGTAAAGGCCAGGGCTTGCGTCGTCTCGGTCTCCCGTACTATAGCTACCATTCTATAGATTTTACAGAAAAGTCTAGGTACTGGCTTGCGAATTCCTAGAAAAATAATTATACTTTTCATTTATGTTCTTTTAGGATTCTTGTTCTAGTACTGAGTAAATAAAGTATAAAGAGGTCAGCTCCGTGGCGCAGCGGGCGAGTAGTCAGCTGCGAAGCGAGAGGCAATGGGTTCGATTCCCACACCGAGACAAATGTTTGTGTGAACCACAAATATTGGTCTCGGGTCTGGGTGTTGTGGGACCGCAAGTCCCTCGTAGTTCCTGATACCCACGACACAGGTTTACCTAGTGTGGGGTCAGGACTATGTGTGTGACTTTTGGGTGTATTATTATTATTAAATAATAATTTATAGATATTATAATGTTTTATATTGTAAAAATTGAATACATATATATAAATTTATCTAACACTACATTTAAAATGCCGCCCTACATAAAATACACATAACTATGAAAGAATTGTTCAAAATCGTCTACATTTCACATAAACCAAATTAACGGAACTTCGAAGCCATTGCATATTGTATGAGAGCGATAAAAGCATCGTAGAAATTGGTGAATTTAATCATATGTAGATGTTTAGATACACTCATAGATAGGTATTAGGTAGGATATGTGACGGGTTTTATAAATTGTAATGTCATTTTATAAAGAATATTTTCAATAATAAGGTGTTTGACAATTACGTTATAGATGTAGAAAGATTAGGGCCTACTAAATGTGTTATTTGTACATACATACATAGACTCACGCTTGATAGATAAGCACAGACAACAGATTTCCATTTGCTACGATCCTAGCGCATCTCTTTGGCCTCCTTCACTCTCATTAAAATTTTCATACATGCGCATCGGCTTAGGGTACTAATGTGCTAATTTTCGTCATGCGAAATTATTCTATACTTCTTCTTATAGTAATATCTTACGGCACATGGTCGAATTACTTTTATTTTCAAATGCTGACAAGCAGATTTATTATGCCGTAATTCAATAATGCAAAGAGACTAAAATCCTTCCAGGTCGGTTCGATAAACTAGCCCTAATATATTTTGTAGTAGCCAACTTCCTATTTGGAAGGCTTCCAAACCTCCAGGGCTCTCGCAGCTTAATTTAGTTTGAATGACACTAACGTGACCCTTATGTTGATTTATTGTAAAGTCTAAATTATATGGTATTAGTATTCCTTTGTACTAAATTGTTTAGTATCTATTTGATTAATATTGTGTAAATGATAGTATAATTTGTAGTTTCTAAATTACAAACAGTGCTTACAATATTGTTGTTTTTCGTCCTACTAGCGTGGCGTATTTCAAACTGTTAGAACATTTAAAGCGTTCGTAGATAAGTAATAGTTCATGTTATATGTAATAATTCAGTGATCTTCAACGCCCATGTACGCCCCCAATACCAGATGAATCATGAGCGCGTTACCGACCTTTAAAGCTTGTATTAGTTATTTTCAGTAGGTACTATCAAAGTGACAAAATATAATTTTGTGGTCATCAGAACAGAATGATGTCATTATTCCTTTGTAATTCTAAGTTATGTGTAATGTTGTGTCTGTTTGGACCTACGCAGCGTTTACCATCAGACGAGTGACCTGCTCGTGTCGTCAGTCAGGCTAATAAAAAACAAAACTAAGTATCGACTACTATAGATTGACTAGTTTCCCAAATCCACATATGAGGCCATTTGGGTTCATTAAGCTGGAAACCGATAAAAGAAAATGTTTGTTCATGGAAGTACCATCAAAAATGTTATTAATGGCAATCGAAGGATCTCTGGTTTCGGGACAAAGTAAACACTTGACTTGTATTGTCCAATAAAGCTAATGTATCGAATAATTGAAATTGTACCCCTTGACTGCCTCGCTGGCGCAGTTGTAATGCGTAGGTGTTACGACTGAGGTTGACGCTGAGGTTTTGGGTTCGATTCCCGGGTCGGGTAAAAGTGATATTGAGTTTTCCATCACAAAATGCTTAGTATCAGCCCAGAATCTAGAATTGTGCCCGGTATGGCGATAGGTTCGCCCCCTATCACGTCGCGGAAATAAGCTCGGCCAAATGTGGGTATACTGGTTACAACACCTCCTACCCTTACCGGGATTACTGGTGTGAGTGCGTATGTATATAAAGCTCTCGAATAAAATCGCCACACGATTGTTCGTGACATTTGTTTTATGGACATATTATTGTTAGTTTCTCTCGCGGCTCCCCCCATATGATCGTCTTTCTGGTGACATATATAGGCTATATGTCACTCTCCGGCCCGTAATTATTACAACTCAATGCAAAATATCATTGCTGCGTTAAAGGACAAATTACATAATGTAATATATACTAAAACCTTCCTCAGTGTATTTTTATATTTTATTTGCTTGAATGATGAGATGAGCAGGTCGCTCGTCTAAAGTTAAGCGTCACGCCTGCCCAGGAACAGAACCAACGTCACACAAAACTTTGGATTACAGAGCACTTGCATGGCACTGAACTGGACTTGTTATCCCGAGACATAAGATATTAAGTCTCATAATGCCCAGTAGTTTCACTGGCTTCAATTTACTTCAAACCGAAATATAACAGTGCTTACAAACTACTGCTTGGCGGCAGAAACAGACAAAGTGGTGGTACCAACCCCGCCTGGCTTCTCCTATACGAGGGACTTACCACCTAGTATGTATGTGTATGTAGATTTCGTTAGCGGAATCATCAAAATCGATTCATTCCTTTTTGAGAAACATACATACATATAAATACAGAACTTCCTTTTTTAAATCGTTTAAAAAAGAAATATATATTAGGTCAATGAAAACTAATTACTTTGTTTACTTGTGCTCCTTCAGTTTTGTCGACGACCAAGGCACAACCAGCAAACCAAATTCAACCATCTCATCTTGAAATAAAAATGAAACCATTAACGAATAAGAAAAAAGTATAATACCCTTTTTATTTTAGTTATTGTTATTCTGAATGGTGTTGCCACTGTTTATGGGCAGGTGTGGCTCTTAGCATCAGGCGAGCAACTTTTTCGTATCATTCAGGAGTAAACAAAAAATATAGCACTTTATTGATGCAAAAAATCCTTCAAGCACAAGCTATGACTTCCTTTGATACTAATAAAAACAGAGAGCGTATTAATCTAGAGCGTATAATCATGACAGTAATCCGTTACTAGTGTCGCGTGTCGCTCACAGCTCATGGGATAAAGCGTGAAAGATGACGAGTTAAGCCTACGAAGAAAACCTACGACACAGGGCTGGATTAAGGCGTGAAGATGCAAGTCCCTGAGCCTTTATACGTTTTCATAACTTCCTTATTCAGTTCCAATCAATAATAAGGTCTAGTCGCAAGCAACAACGTCTCTTGCTTATGTAGTTTTTGTAATCAGTGTTTCTATTTACTCTTCAAATAATCCTTCGTAAGTCTTCGGAAAAGTCTTACTTTCTTTCTATACTTAAAATAGAGAATAGCACTGCCTTTTGTCCGTCATTCAAAAAAAAATATAATGATTATTATTTAGTTGGTTTCATTTATTTATGGCTCCGTTTTTCAATGTGCGTATAAATGTTAACTGTCAAATAACGCATTAAAAAGACAATTTAAGAATTTGACTTACGCTTGTATCGTGGAAAAGCGACTTCTCCTTTTAAGGGATATTTGTATTTTACGGTCTTGTAAGCTATTATTTATTTGATACTAGCTTTTGAACGCAGCTCCGCACGCATTAACGGCTTATTCCGGAATAAAAAGTAGCCTATGTCCTAATCCAAGTCATAGTCTACCTGTGTGCCAAATTTCATCCAAAACCGTTAAGTAGTGATTTTCTAACAAACATCCAAACTTCATCAATCCAAAATTCAAATTCACAAACTTACAAACATACAAACTTTCACATTTATAATAGAAGTAGGAAGTAACGTTTATCGAAAATTAGCCCGTTTAAGATGTAGCTTTTTTGTAGCCGTCGCAGGGTCCACGACCATACAATTTTGCCTGTAGTCTAGCCCTACTCTGTCCTGGTTGTATTTGTAAAGAAAATATCTGGAAAAAATGTTTAGTAATGACTATTATAGCACTTAGTTACACACATCAGCGAAACTGTGCCTAGTGGAAAATTACAGAATAAGAATGAATTTGTCAATTAAGCTTTATATTAATAGAAGGTTTAGAAAAAGTTACTAGGTAGATTTTATACCAGTTTTTTTATAGAGAAGGCATTCATATGCCACTTCCTCATGGAAGTGGTCCACCTGATGGTGGTAAGTGAGCTCTGTCACCCATGAACATCTATAATACAAGGTTGTCGACTTTAAAAGAAAGATAATTAAGGAATGCATGGGGAGTTGGGTCTCCGAGCTCTGTATTAACTACACTTTCGTATGAAATTCAACTCGCAATAGTTTCACTTGATTTCTGGTTTTGACCTGATTTTAGACCAATGCTTAGAAGTATGTAGGTACTTATCATAGGTGTATAATATCTTCAATTTCATATAGAATCCTGTATTTTGGTTACAACTGACAATTAATTAAGGGATTGGGAAGAAGAGGGAGATTTGGGCCTTCTGATATATTGCTCGCCATACCAAACGCAGCAGCAAGCCACTACTTTACGTTGGCTTTCTGTAAGACAATGGTAACAACCCGGTCGAAACGGTTTTAGATGAGTGAAGATTTCAGGATTATAAAATATCTCAGCCTTATTGTTTCTAAAAGTGAACAACCGATCATATTCTGTGCTATTACGTAACTGCTTACATTTCCAAATCCAAATCCCTTCAATTCTCGCCTTGGTTTAATTTGTTTACCCCTGAGCGTAATTACATTTCTCTCTTCCCGTAATTATCGAATAATATGTTCCTATTTGTTACTTTGTACATTTATAGGCATACGGAATGTTAGTGGATAGAGTACGGGCCTAAGTGAATCCACGATGGTCTGTACACGGTTCATTATGCCTTTATTACTATAATTTTCTAACCGTTCCACCTGCGTGAATATTTTTTTTCCAGGATATAATCTATATTCTTATTTAAGCCATGGTATACCTCTGTCCTAAATTCAATCAGTTGTTGAGGTATAATTTAAACATCAAAATACACCAACAAGTAAACTTTCACATTTATGATATTAGTAGAAGTATGATAGTAGTAGGATAGTTAGGACGTACAATTATTGGTTTAGAATCTATTATAATGTGTCTAAATTTTGTACCGACTTAGTATTTCGTAACGACTTCTACATTCTAACGCAGTGTGTGAATGTTGCTAAAAAGAATAATGATACTAAACCAATGAATTCTTTCGAAATAATCTTATTCAAGATAACTGAATCACGTATAAGAAGAAGAATATAGTTGATATCAATAGATTACATATGGTCAAATTAAGACTTTGAATAAAACCAACACTACAATATCTATCTCACACTTCTGTTTTCTATACCGGAGGCCGGTAAGAGCATGTTCACATGTTTCAATTTGAGTTGATCAAAACTTTACGATTTATTTTTAATTTTAACGATTTAGCAATAGTATGCAATTCTAAACCGTCTGAACAAACTTTCAATCAAATAGATCAATAAAATCCATACAGCTTTTGTTGATTCAACTTAGTAGATCAACTTAAATCGAACCGTGTGAACCCACTATAAGAGAGCAAATGGCTCATCTGATGGTAAGTTATTTCCACCGCCTTTGAAAACTCATAGAATCTTCAGAGGAATAATGGATGCGTCGATTAGGAGGTGGGGGGCGGCGGGTGGATGGTTATAAGAAAATCTCGCTCGTCGCAACAGCATACAACCACTTGACGTCAGTTTTCTTTGTGACAGTAGTATATACCACCCCGATACTCCTTATAGCTTAGATCTGAGAAACATTCGATAAAACTTTGTTGTATAACATTAGCTTAAAAAAAACAACATTCCTCTATAATACTCGAATTATCTCTAAAGTCGAAAATTTTTATACATTTTTAAAATTACCATAGTCTCGTAAAACCCCTTTCAAAAACAGTATTTTTAGCAAAAGCATTTGGCTATTAAAATGCCATTAAGCGACGATACGTCGACAAAAATAAACTCTTTACACGGTATTCGCGGAATATGAAATGTAGCTTTTATTTTTAAATTAAGCCAGTTAAGAGTTCAGTAGCCGTAGTTTGATTCATATACGATAAACATACATTAATCTAATACCTTGCCAATACGATCCGTTAGTGGTGCTGTACGGATCTACATACATAATTTCTTAAATACGGATAACGTGAGAGATGTAGAACTCGCAAAAACCACAGGTTTATTTGCATAAACGTGGGCTTTGAGAAGACACGGCCAAAAGCAAGTTATATACATACCAACATACGCACTCACGCCTGTAATCCCCGAAAGGGGTAGACAGTGGTGTAACCAGTACACCCACTTTTCGTCGAGCGTATCTCCGTCCCACGATGTGATAGGGGGCGAGCCTATCGCCATACCGGGCACAAATTCCAGACTCCGGGCTGATACTGAGCATTTTGTAATACTTAAAAAAACCCAATACCACTTTACCCGACCCGGGGATCGAACCCGAGACCTCAGCGTTGGCCTCAATCGTAATGCGTACGCATTACAACTGCGCCACCGAGGCAAATTTTAATATAAGTACTTTGCAATAGCATACATTTACAGTCTAGAAATCACTATAATAAACTAATTACTCAAGAAACCAAAAGTAATTTCAGACAGCACTCACTCCAACTCATCTGAAATCTAATTCCTCACCTACAATCCGCCAGTACCATCTGATTACGATACAAAGTGAGCTAATGCCGGTAGCCATTTCGCACACTCTGCCACGCTCACTGACGTTCCTATTATGTAAATTCAAGGTAGATTATACCCTCGCAGTACGTTATGAAAACCTTATCTCAAAATGTTCTCAGAAATACTCCTTAGATGTGAAAATTATGAGATAAACGTTTCGTACAATTAATCAATACTTAATCAGTGGAAATAGATTATCTACTGCCTCGAGAATATCGTTATATTAAGTTAATTGATTGAGTTTGGAAAGGATGCTTCGCTTATTAAGGTAAAAGAGTAATGTTACGACCAGAGGGGCTAGCACGGAAACTTGCGAAAAGTTATTCGAGCTGTCATCGACAACAATTTCTATGAGATTTTAGTACAGCGCCTCTATCGTACGTAAAAGAAACTAATTTATATGGAATATAGACCAATGATGTTTATGGAATTATCTATCGAGTCCTCGATACCTTTACATTACGATTTCGATAGTTTTCCGTGCAAGCCCCTCAGAGCACTTTTAATGATAGTTTGAAATATGTATTAACGCTCTACTGTTACGATATTGAAGTTATTGAGTAAAATTAACTGCCACCAAGCAGCACTGTTTAAGCACTGGTATGTTTAGGTTTGAACATTTAAGCCAGCGAAATTACTAGCCATTATGAGACTTAACATCCTATGTCTCGTAGTGACGAACTGTAAAGATAGCACTCCATGTTTAAACACTTTTTAAATGCTGGAATTTTAATTATGCAGAGACACAAGTACAATTACGCAGACTGATTTAATTTGATGGAAATTAATTTTACATAATATCGACTGCTCTATTCTAAATTTCTATATAAAATCCCCTGCAATAATTAATGGGGCATTTATACTATTGATGCATTGGCAAGGGATTTGCTGCATATATTACAAGTTATTAGATATAATTTTGTTTATAACAGCACGCAGTCACGTGCCATGTAGTGCCCTGTAATTTAAAGTGAGAATTGGTGTAAGGTGAGCCAAGAGAAGGTGTTGCATCTCTTTATGGACAGGCGTGGCGCTTACCATCAGGGTGAGCGTTTTGTCACACAGGCTAATAATATAAATATCAGTTATCTTAGAAGCAACTATGATGCTGCAGCACTTGCAGGTTATGCTGTATGCATTGATGTAGGTACACATTTCTTAGGTACCTTAGCATGCCCGGCCGAGCTATTAATTTGCGCAGTCGGGTTTTTAAAATAATATTAAGTCTTTTTTTTCGACCTGCCCATATCCCACTCACAGTGGGATCGGCGCAACATGATTTTTAACACTTGTACAGAAACATTTGGCTTGTAGTTATACGACGGGCCTCCTGCCTGACATAAATCCTTCTGGTGAGAAAACACCCAAACCTAAAACAAATTGTATTTGTGGCTCACACCAACATTGTCTCGCTAAGGGAATCGAACCCGCGGCCTCTTGCTTCATAGCCGTTTTTTTGCCCATTGCGCCTCAGAGGCTGTCAATAATATTTAAGTAAAATAGATTATTTGCAAGTATGTATCTAAACAAAGTACGGTCTTAAACAAAATATAAATGGTTCTGATACATTCTACCATCTTTAAATGGTATGCAAATATTCATTACAGATTCCATTTTAACCATCATTTAAAATTAACAGTAATATTATTATTTATTTTAATATCATGTTAGTTCTGAGGTTGATCTTACTCTACCATCGTCTGAAACAAAGAGCCAAAGGAAACACGTTCAGTGTTGTATCAGTTCTTACATTAAGTAGTTTGAGATCAAAGTTACTGGTCCGGTAATTAGCCACTTATTCCTAACTAAAACCCCTCGGGGTGTTTCAAAATGGACGAAAAGGTTCAACGTAATGCGTGACAGCATTAAGTTAATTGAGTTTTAGTACAGTTCTCTTGATAAACTTATTATTGTGTTTAGGATAAGTGTTGTTTTGTTTAAATAGTTATTTATCTTTTGTTTATTATTTTGAAATTCAAAGTTTATAGACTCTTAAAACGTGTTGTTTTTGCATTTTTCTTTCTGGTTCTTCTGTAACCAATAAGTATAATTTAATTATTTAATTATTTGTTTTGTTCTCCTTTATCATATTATCATGTTTACATCAAAGTAGTATTAAAATTTAGTCCTTTGATATCCTAGCCTAGACATTTTTGCGGACTCCTCTGTAATTTTTTTACTTTGTGTGTGTTTGTTTTTACGTTGGTGAAAATAAACGATCAGCGTTATAAGTATGGGCGTACACTCAAACGCGTCGCACAAGCCTCACGCACCGTTTCATCGAAATTTACGGTTTATTATTGCGCGTCTTGATCTGCGCTGCACGATGTGGCTCGTGCATCGTGGATGGGTGTGCCAGGCTGCATACAATTTTATATATAGTAGGTATTGTAAATTAAATTGAGGCTAATCAGTCACATTCGCTCACCTCAGCGAAAGCCTTAATCTAAAATTGATATGTTGTTCGTCGATAGATCAAGAGTACAGGAGATCATAATCACTACCATCACCACCATATTCAACATAATTTTAAACAACATATCTTAAACTTGCTGGTGGCAAGGTACCTGATATTTTTGTGCCCGACGAACGACGACGAAAAAACGCCATAGGTCGTTTCGGGGTCACCTAGTGTATAGGTATCCAGTAACGTCAGGCCACTATAATTCTGGTGACCGTCGAGAGATGCAATATCATATTTGCACTATTATATTTGAACTGCACTGTTACCATCAGGTCCAGTGTAGCCACATTGCCAGGATAAAAAAAACAATGACGGCGATGCGGTCGGCTGTTGTGGCGCCTTAAGGTATACGTTCACCCTTAAGACTTATTTACATGGAGACAGTTTACCGCACGAAAGAGGCGCGAATATGACAGAAGATTCTCATTTACGAGAACGGATCAAACTGCGTGACTGTACGAGAAACTTTCTCCGTGTAAATGGGACTTTAAAGTTCATTGTTTATTAGTCTGTCATAAAAACATTAGGCATTACCCGTCAGCACATGGTGTAGTTTGTTTTCTGTCTACGCCTACAGGCCCTTGTCGAGCCTTTATGTTAATTGGCCGAAGTTTCACACAAAGGGGCCAGTGCTCCGAGTTGATCTCAGTTGTTTGTTCGGGGACACCGCAACGCGCGTGACGTTCCGACGGTTAGCCTCTTTTCAAACTAAATAGCTCTAATTGAAACGTTGTTTAGAATGTGTCTAGATCGCTAAACCCATCTAACTGGTAAGCTGTTTTAAGTTCAGAGGGGCTAGCACGGAAAACGATCAAATCGTAATGTAAAGGTATCGAGGGCTCGATAAATAATTCCATATATATCATTCGTATATATTCCATATATATTAGTTTCTTTTACGTACGATAGAGGCGCTGTACAAAAATCTCATAGAAATTGTTGTCGATGACAGCTCGAATAACTTTTCGCAAGTTTTCCGTGCTAGCCCCTCTGTTTGCTTTAATCTGATTCGCCTCGTTAGGAAATCGTGATGTCCAAGGATCAAATCACAATTCACTATTACTATTTGTGTTTGAGTTTCCTATTGGCAAAATCACACATGTGTTTTCCGAGGTTGGATCTTTTGTGCCATATGACGTCAAGCTCGGTCTCTATTGCATCATAGACGGAATTAAGAATAGCGTATCGTGAGTGCATTAGTTGCATCTCTGCCTAACTTCATGAGGATACAGGCGTGAGCTTATGTTTATATTCTTTGAAATATTTTTGTAGAGTTTAATTGTTTAATATACATTGCTTTGGTGTTTGAATTTCTCTCAGATAATTTGGAGGTTGGGCGGGAACTAGCAATCAACAGTTCAATTTCTTATTTGGGTAAACGCTTAAACGTATGGCTTCAGACTAAGTACTAATTGGTTGTATGTTTACGTTTTCGCATTGTAACGGAAGTGACTGAAATAATTTTGTATTGTACGTCACTCATTGAAGTTAGTTTACTGATGTTTTTATTCGCCTAAACGACGAAACGCCTGCCTATAAATAGAAGCAACACCACATAAGACTTTGAATTATAAAGCACTGCATGGGACTGGACACTGCTGCTAGGCGGCAGAAAGAAGAAAGCTGAATACCAACTCAAATACCTCTCACATACGAGGGCCCTACTACCTCGTATCATGCATGCTGGATGCATTTTAAAGATTCATTGCATATTTTTTATACTGTTCCACTGCTGGGCACAACTCTCCTCTATCTCTCTTTGTCAAGGTGGTAGGTCAATTGAATGCGAGAGGCCGACTGGGGTGGTACCATCTCTTTGTCTATTTCTGCCGAAAAGCAGGAGTGTGTAAGCACTGTTGTGTTTCGGTTTGAAGGATATTGAAGACAGTGAAGTTACTGGGCATTATGAGACTTAACATTTTATGTCTCGGGATGACGAGCGCAGTACAGTGCCATGCGGTGTTCTGTAATCCAGAGTTCTGTGTGACATTGCTTCTGCGAGCGTGATGTTAAACATCAGGCGAGCGACCTGCTCGTCATTATCGATACATACACGTAACTTCTAAAAGTCGTATTGAACCCGCGACATGCCGTACCACTCTCCACTATGCTATTGTCCGTTACCCATTTAAACCTCACAATTTGTCAGTTGTAGTGAGTGCACACGCCATTACCGAGAATCGTTACGGCAAAAATATTAAGCCATATTTTCACATGCAAACGTTATGGAGGGTGGTATACTCGAATTGCCATTCACATATGCACATGTACCTATATATGCGGCGCATGTGCGTGATGTCAGGAAATGAAGTTGCGCCGAAACGTCCTCGTTTGCCGTCGCTTGGTATTCACGAAGCGCTCAACTGCAAAAAGTCGACTGGCCCAGATTATAGGAATTCTAGTTTTTGCTTCGTGGATCCGCACATTTGAATGTCTGTTTTCGGGATAAAAATTAGCTTATGTTCTAATCTAGGTCATGGTCTATCTTTCTGCTAAATCTTATCCAAATCTGTTCAGCCGTTAAGGCGTGATTGATTAACAACATCAAACATCCAACACAGCACAACTTTTACATATAATAGTAGAAGTTGGAGTAGAATAGTAGAAAGTAGGAAATTACAATACTTATAGAACTTCAAATCAGCCTCTTTACAATTATAAAAGGAATTTATTTATGTTCTTAAAAAAAGAGGTTCTCAATTCGTATATATTTTCAGAATATATTTTTATATTGTTTTTTATGTATGTTGGAGTGTACATAAAAAAACAACATAAAAATATCTTAGGCCTAAAGCCAACCTCACCTATTTGTGGTAGACTCTGCGGATTAACGGATGAGGTAATGGCGAAACTTGGTTGTCATTGCGGATTGTGGGAGTCTGACAGCAGGTCGCCTCATATAATACTGCATCCAACGTCAAATCATGATAGAGGAAGGCAGATCCGGGCATTAGGCCGGGATAACGCCAGGCAAAAGAAAAATTAGAATACTCTAATAGAATAATTAGAGTGGTAGAGCGTGTAGTCAGCTTCTTCTACAGCGTGTATGAGCCGGCATAATTGTTACCACTATCTCACAAAAAACCGACGCAAAGTAGCAGCTTGCTGCTGCGTTTCATACGGTGAGTGAGTATCCGGATGTTAAATTCCTCTCCTCCAAATCCCCTAATTATGCCTTCGCTTTAAGGTCGGCAACGCGTCCTTGATTCTTTTGACACTGTGGGCGTTCATGGGCGGTATAGATCACTTACCATCAGGTGACCCAAGCGACCCCTCTGCGGAGAATTTTCATATATCATAATATATTGTAATATTTACAAATATTAATGAGGCCAAAGAGGTATGCAAGGATCGTAGCAAGTAGAAATCCGTTGTCTCTGACTACCCCTATGGGAAACAGGCGTGAGTCTATGTCTGTATTTACAAATACAGTCTGCATTATGAATAATTATACAAATACATAATACCAAGATTTCGTGGAAGAAAAATAAAAAGTAGGTATACTTTTATTCTTTAAAGAAGTCACAACTGCAAATGTCTCGGAAATGCATAGCAATTTGGATCGTATTTTAGGAAATTTGGCATCCAGAATGCTGTGTTCAAGTTGGCACAATTTTTTTAAATTCTTTTCACAAACCGTGTAAAAGACAAGTAGCAATATTTTATTTAGAATCATTCACAAAGACAGATTTAATTGACTTAAGCCCCATAAAATGAAAAGAGTTTCTCGTACGTTATAGGCAAAAATATGATAGAAAACTGTCATTCACGAGGCCGCATCACACAATTGCTTTTCAAACTGTATGACCCAGGCTCGTAAATAAGAGTTTCTGTTATATTCTAGTCTGTGTCATACAATAAACTTTAAACGTTTGGTGTATCGACAGTGGTTGCACTGGACATATGTGCAAAGACAAGGAAGTTATACAAGACTTTACTGATATCGAATCTGATTTTCTTTTAGCGAATAAAGAAAAATCAAATATTACTGGAATGGTAACTAGGCACAATAAACATTCTTTCTTTCTCAACATTCAATTCTTTCTAAAACAATATACTAACATTTACCAATGAGTTCGTTTTATCAACACAAAGGATGGCAAGTGGGTCACCTGATGGTAAGTGATCTCCATCGCCCATGATCATCCGTAATATCTGAAGAATCATGGACGCGTTGCCGAACTTAAAGGAAAGTACATAAGTAAGAAAACGACAGCAAGATTTGGCTTCTAGTTTTTACGACCGGCCTGCCTGACATCAATCCCTGTGGGAGAAAGCACCCAGACCCGAAGCAAATATTTGTGGATCACACAAACATTTTTTTCGGTACAGGAATCAAACCCGCGGCCTCTCGCTTTACAGCCAGTTACTCGCCTATTGCGCCACAGAGGCTGTCCTAAATCCTTTATGCTATTTGAATAAAATTAGCTCAGTCGGCATATGTGCACACAATTAGGCAGTGTACGTAACGGTACAGGCAGAGACGTTGAGAGCACCAATGTTCACACTAGGATGCATGTGTGGACACAAATTGTCAGTAGTGGGATGGTAAAGAAATATTCAGTAGGTCATGTTCGGAGACCGCATTGAATATGGAATATTCGTGGACAGTTTCATTTTAAGAAACTTTATACCACTAAAATGATGATTTAACCAGACCGATGACGATATTGTTTTATTATTTTTCTTGAGTAACCAAAAACAGAGCCGAATGGCGACGAAGATTACCGAAGCGTATAATTTTTATCTTAGTACAGTATTCATTTATAAAATATGTTTGTTTACATAAGTGTAGGCTAGTGAAAATTTTAATGACAGTGATGGAGGCTAAAGAGGTGTGCAAGAATCGTAGCAAGTGGAAATCCGTTGTTTCTGCCTACCTCTATGGGAAACAGGAGTGAGTCTATGTATGTACGTAGTGTAGGCTTATTAGAAACTCTGTTCTAGTATTAACAAGAAACATATCTTGAGTACATATCGTGTGCAGTCTTATAGTTCTACGATTAATCTACCGACTAATTCAACTATAAATTCTAATATAGAAAAGCTTCTTCTGACCCAGTTATGATCTATTTTATACGAACCGTGAAAACTCCTGAAGTTAATTAGAACAATTGATTTCTGAACGGCTGAACGTATTTATTTTAAGCACAAATAAAACCTACCTTGGTTAAATCAGCACAAAAATACCTGATTCAAATCGGTCTAATAGTTTAGGCGCAGCGATGGTACAGATTGACAGACATATATTATACACACAAAAGATTTTAAATACTGCCTTCGTGGTGCAGTAGGCGAGAAGCGAGAGGCCGTGGGTTTAATTCCCATACCGAAACAAATGTGTCCCAGAAATATTGGTTTCGGATATGCGTGTTGTGGGAATACAAGATCTCGTAGTTCCTGATATCCAGAATACAGGTTAACCAAGTGTGGGGTCAGGACTAGGTGTGTGACTGTTGGGTGTATTTATTATTTAGTTTTATTTGTACTTCGCTTATAATTTTTAAGGTTCTTTTGTATTTTTTAATTTTCTTATTTAAGATGTTATTAAAAAGTTTATAAATAAATAAATAAGTGTGAATTACGTTTGCGCAGCCAAAGAAACGAAAAAAACGAAATGGATTTTATAATTATTTAATAATTCATTTCACTTATAATTAGAATTACAAACTAGGAATAATCATCCCACTTCAAGCGTGGAATATCGAATGTTCTTTCTTACAATTCAATTATTAACAATGATTTCTAACGATGCTGCGTAAGAAATTTATTGTTATAGAAATTATTGGTGCCACTGCAACGTCGGCGATCTTCCTGTATTAGCGCTATGTAATTTGTGTTACTGTTGGGTGTATTTATTTTTATTACCCATAATTTTGTCGAAGATTAAAATATAAACTGTACACATCTCCGATCCAATATCAGAGAGCCTACAAATCCACGTGAAACAAATTGACACTAAATTAAACCATCCATTTAATTACCGCGTGACTTACTGCTATTGAATGTTTCACTGCGCAAACGTAGCGGTGTTCCAGTCGACACTGTCAGACTATGCAATTACTATCCGCAGTAAAACGGAGTGTATACCAAGTGATAGAGGGTCCGTCAAGAGTGTTAATTCCCTTCAGCACGGTTTCTAGTTTAGTTAAGTTTCAGTGAATGACTACGTCTTACGTATCGAGGGTTTTTGCACTCATAATTTACAATTCCCTTTATGTGTAGGAGACCCAAGCCTCGGGGTTCTTTATTACCCCTTGATAATAGCCTCGAGGCCACGTACGGGCAAGCGCAACACAGGACCTCCACCTACAAGATAGACCGACGACCTGACAAGGGTTGCAAGAAGCCGATGGATGCAGGCCGCTACCAACAGGTCGGCCTGGAAGGCATTAGGGGAGGCCTATGTTCAGCAGTGGACGTCTTGTGGCTGATGATGATGATAGCCTCGAGGGAACCAGTAAGCCAAACTAGTCTAACTCGACTATTAATATAGTCGAATTAGACTAGTTTGGCTTTGGCTTATATAGTTATCCTACTTAAAGAGGTTATAAGTAATTTTAAATATGTCATATGAACTGACTGCATCTATGAAATCTCTTTTTGATTTATAGATGTTCTGATATGAATTTATCTGCAATTTCTACTAACCAGCTTTTGCTTCCAGTTTCTCTATGCAGCATGAATGTCTGTGTACCAAATTTCAGCAAAATAATATCAGCTTAGCCGTAGCGCGATTGATCAACAAATAATCTCTTTTCTGTCTCTTCATTGACGAGAATCAAAAAATGTTTTGGAATCAGCTTGTGGCTTAATACTGATAACTAATCTGCAAATTCATTTTTAAGAAAACCGTGTAAAAACAAGCATCCATATTCAAAAACTTACAAACATCCAATATTACTAGGTTATAAATATCCAAACTTTTACGCTCATATTAATCGTGAGATTTTAGCACTATCTACAAATTAACAAAACTTCAAAAAATAACAATTTCTATAGACCTCTTTGAATTCGGTGTCTTTGTCGCTGCTGGTCAAATTAAATTTCACCGACTCCAAAGAGACGTATACAAATTGTAATTTTTGACTTTTAAGTGTTATTATTAACCGACTTTAATTCGGAGAAATCGATAAAAAAACATTTCTTATACAAAACAACTTGCCTTATTGAAATGGAGGAGGTCCTTTTTTGAAGTCGGTTAAAGAAGACATTCACCACTTTTGCTGATGACAGTACAGTCTGATCCCATCCCATCGACAATTTCGTCTAAAGCCGGACAACGTGCTCCAATCGTGCTCCTCACATCTTTTCTAGTTACTAATTCCGTTTTCTGCCACACAGTCTTGGGTAGTCTTTAATTTAAGACTGCATTAATGTGTGTATTGCGTGACGTGGATTCATTATAAAGCTTTGGTAAATTTTACTATTTAATTGACTATATTACTTTTTAACTGCCTCGGTGGCGCAGTTGTAATGTGTACGCGTTACGATTGAGGCCAACGCTGAGGTCTCGGGTTCGATCCCCGGGTCGGGTAGTGGTATTGGGGTTTTCTATTACGAAATACCCCAGTATCAGCCCGGAGTCTGGAATTTGTGCCCGGTATGGCGATAGGCTCGCCCCCTATCACATTATGGGACGGAGATGCGCTCGGCGAAATGTGGGTTGTCTGATTACACCTCTGCCTACCCCTTCGGGGATTACAGGCGTGAGTGCGTATGTATGTATTACTTTTTAAACTAATTTGTTTAGAAAAATTCCAATTATAAAGTACTGCATGGCGTTGAACGCGCTCGACAACCCGACACCTAAGATCTGAAGTCTCATAATACCCAGTAATTTCACTGTATTTAATATCCTTCAAATCGGAACCCGACAGTGCTTATATACTGTTTTGCGCATACGAGGGTATCACCACCTAGTGATCACTTTTGATAGTTTATATGTAGAGTTAATTGATGTTATAAGTCAGATTTACACAAAAATATTGATCGGTAATGTATATCAAAATACCCATATCTTTGGGTTAGTGTTCAATGATTTTTTAAATTGACAACGAGCTTTCTCGTATTGAAAGTAGCTTAACACCAGGTGTGTTCAATGCACCTGTCGTTAGAGTGTTTTGATCTCGGGGAACCTGTTTTGAACGACCAAGTGCATCGATAAGCTCACACCGAGTGTACGGGACATCTATATTTGATATATAAATGATACGACTGTCTTTGATAATCACTTATATTTGATAATTAAATTGCTAAGTCTATGATATGATAAATGCTTGATGATATTGATTATGAGTACGCGTTCGCCGTTGATCGGTACAAATGACGCACTGAAAATGATTCCTATAAAAATGTAAAATCGATGCGACGCGATATGCTAACGCTGCGAAAATGTATGGTTGGCCCGTACATGCTCCCGGGCGGGGGATGAATCTGATGAGTGGTGAATGTTAATCATGTATATGAGTTACAAAATGATTGAACAATTTCATCTTAAGTAAGGATGATTTTGTTAGAAATGAGTGCTATCACTAAATTTGATTGTTGTATAACTAGGTGAGGTCTCTTTGTCCAACACATGTGCTTTAGATAAATATTTGAATTGCTCACTCGCGCACTGATACCCACTACAATGTGGCACGCTTTCACTTAAACACTGATCACTATCGACGCATGATATTCGGGGAGCCGGAGCCGGCGCTGGGGTTGGAGAAGCCATCGGCACCGGAGCTGCCTCCGAAGCCAACGGCGGCGCAGTCGTGCCAAGCGCAAAGCGCGCTCGGTGCACACGCCGCCACGCGTACACTGCGCCTGCCACTCCGCCCGTACAGATCACCACGTAGATTATGGAATAGTGATGAACATCATGTGCTGATATTTGTTGTAATTGTATGTCGTTTGTTTTCAGCTGATCGATTTGCTCGCCAATCTCCTTTAATTGTTTCTTTTGATTGTCATATTCCATAGATAGGTTTGGATATGGACTAGTGTTCGCTATGGTCCAATTTATAATGTTGTTGATGGGTGAAATATCGAATTTCATAATTGGCGCTTTCGAGTTCATTTCATTTGACGGTTGATTTTGAGGAAATATCATAAATGAATCACCTTTGATGACGCAGTCAGGTCCAATATACATAATGCCGGCTTCCTTCACTTGCTCGGTTGTAATCTGATAACCACATATAAAGCGCAGTGTACATTGGCCACAACAACTAAATAAATAATTATTAATCTTTGTTAGCTCTTCCCAAATATCCTTACATGGATATGTAACAGTCTTACAATTATCAGCTTGATCTTTAAGGCATAAATTTTCATTATGTTTCATGTGATAGACTGGACGATGCAACTCACATAGTTTGGTACTAGGATTAAATTCAAGGCATTTTAATAAATCTGTGTGGGACATTGGCAGGTATGTATCCTTCTCAATGTTTATAGCAATGTAATCAGATATCGGTAATATGCTCACTGTATGGTTGTGTATAAATTTGGGAATTGGAATAACTTTGTGAATCTCATATTTTTCCCTGGTTATCAAGGGAATTTTGATTTCTAGTATAAGATATTGCTCGGTTATCCTTGCTTTAACCTTAAGTAAATTATATACTTCAGATATGTCAATGTGTATATTTTGAATCGGTAAAGATAAGTCCTTTGTTAGGTGGCTAGAAATTATACTCAATTCTTTTTTCAGTTGATCCGGGGATATAAGGTGAATGTCAAATTTTCCGTGATAAATGTCTGTGATGGTATCCAATAAGGTATTTTGTATATTTTTCACATTCATCAAAATGCTGTTGGTGATGAACATCGATAAAGTAAAGTCAGTGATGGTTTGTAAGTTTTGTGTTTCAGCTTTGAGATCGCTGACATTTTGCTCCAAGGTATTTAAATGTCTATTGAATAGTTTATGTTGCTTATCCATGACACCTTCCATTCTTTTTAGAAAATTGTATTGAGCCTCCATAACTGAAGTTTGATTCTTCCATAAATGTAAAAGATATTGCTGATTTGTTCGAACTGTGTCTATGTCCTTTTGATATTGTTCGGCGAAGTTGTCATCTAGTATGCCGAAGAGACTATGTGCCAGGTTTCCTACGCCGTTGATAAGTCCTCGTCGTTTTCTGTGTTGGATGTCAGATTTTTTGCCGAGTAATAAACTGTCATAGTAAGATAACTCTACGGAGCTATGTCGTAACTGCAATAGAATCATGTCACACTGTGTATGCTGACGTTGTTTTAAGCACGTGTCTTCAAGATGATTTAAGTACTTGTTAAATAATTTTGTAGCTTCCCAATAAGGCTCCATATCGTAGTACACTATAAGTTTCCAATTATCACGAGCAATATGCATGTCAGATAATCGGTCAAAATATAGGCTTTGATTCGCTCTGAATTTTGATATATTATAAGCACATTCCGTTGTTGCTGACAGCATTGTAAAAAGTAATAAAATAAACGTTATCAAATGGCTCCACTTGCTCTTAGTGACTCCCGATGACTTAGACCTTGTCAAGGGGGGATCATTTGGTTGTGCTTTGCTGTGTATTTCTTCTTGGTCTTTGTCGGACTTATTGGTGTTAATAGGTAGAAGAGATAATTTTGTGATCGGTCTTTTGATTACACCGTTTTTTGTTTTAACAGTGACCACTCTCACATAACCATCTTTCCCGGGGTGAAGTTCGATGACTCGACCTAATGCCCATTTTCCTGCGGGCAGGTTTACATCGTGGATGATAACGATGTCGCCTTCATTGAGGTTAATCTTTGGTCTTAACCACTTGCTTCTCGATGTTAACTGACACAAGTACTCTGCTTGCCATCGTTTCCATATGTCTTGATATGTTTTTTGAACTAGTTGCCACCTCGTCCGTTCATCCCTTTCCGTCTCAATGATAGTCAGTATTGGACCACTTGATAGAAAATGTGATGGTGTGAGATAATCAATGTCTTCGGGATCTTCTGTTAAAACGCAAAGCGGTCTTGAATTAAGACACGCTTCAAGTTGTGATAAAAGTGTACTATATTCCTCAAATGTAAACTTCTGTTCTCCTATTACTCTGCGTAGATGGTATTTGAGGCTCTTTACTGCAGCTTCCCAGAGTCCTCCTGCACTTGGCCAGGAAGGGGCGTTGAAATGCCATTCTATTTCCATCTCGCTTACATCTGATAGAAATTCATCGGTAATGATATTCTTAAGTTGTACTATTTCTTGTTGCAATACTTTGTTAGCACCTACGAAGTTTGTACCATTATCGCTGTACATGTGGCGTGGAGTTCCTCGTCGTGCCGCCATTCTTCTTAAAGCTGCTAAAAAAGTTGATGATGTCAAGTCGGACACTAGTTCAAGGTGTATGGCTTTGGTTACCATACAGATAAATACGGCGACATAGCCCTTTGTTGTTTTACTATTTCGTCCTTTGCTTGCCCTCACTTCAACATAACCTGTAAAGTCCACTCCTGTATTATAAAAAGGTCTGGTAGGATTAACTCTTGCTTCGGGCAAGTCTCCCATTAACTGAAATTGGTTTTCTGGCGCATGTTTGCGGCATGTAATGCACTTTCTTAATATCTTTTTGACTGCTCGGTTACCTCCTATAATCCAATAACGTTTCCGGAACCATGCTAAAGTGATTCTGGCACCACCATGGAATACCATTTTGTGTGCATGGTCAATAAGTAGGTCCGTCAAGTGACAATCATGAGGTATTATAAGTGGATGGATCGTATTTTTATCAATATGTGCATTTTTAAGTCGACCGCCGACTCGGAGCATTCCTTGTGGGTCCAAAAATGGACTCAAATTAATTAATTTGCTTTTATTAAAGACCCATTCTTCCTTTTGCAAGGCTTCTATTTCCTTCCTAAATTCACTCCACTGTATATGTTTTATAATAATCATTTGCGATCTTTTTAATTCATCAGCTGATAAAAACATCTGTTTGCTATTATATTTAACTCGTAGTATCCATGCAAGTACTCGAGTTGCACGCGTAAAACTGTTGTGCTTGCTAATCAAATCACTAAGGATATCTTTACATGGATACGTCGAAACATTTATTTGTTTTAAATTTTTAATCTCTTCATTTGTAGTAAAAACAGGTTTAATTTTAAGAACATTGTCATTATAAGCAGGTAGCCATTGCGGTCCATGCCACCAGCAGGACAGCTGAAGAAGTTGCTCAGCTAATAAACCTCGGCTTGCGCAATCTGCTGGGTTTTCATTGGATTTGATGTATCTCCAACAATTTGCAGGCAATATTTTCACAACGTCTCTTACTCGATTAGCGACGAAGGGTTTCCATTTGTTGGCATCACCTTGCAGCCAACCTAGTACTGCGGTTGAGTCGGACCACCCGTATATAATTATGTTGTATTCATCTAAACAGGTTGTTACCTTTTGCATTAACTTTGCTAATAAATGCGCTGCACTGAGCTCTAAGCGTGGTAATGTTATGGTCTTGTTTGGTGGCACGAGTCTTGATTTCGCTGCCACTAAAATGATTGATACGGAGGCATGTCCATGTTGGTCTGTCCTGCTAACTTTACAATATATGACCGCCGCGTACGCTTTCATTGATGCGTCACAAAATCCGTGCAATTCTAAAGTATCGTTTTTACGACAGTGCAACCACCTTGGAATGTTAAATTTATTAATTTTTACTAAATCCTTTTTAATTGTATCCCACTCTTTGTTCAAGTCCACTGGTAATTGATCATCCCACTGAAGATCTCTTAACCAAACCTTTTGGAATAAAAGCTTTAATTTAGTTGATATAGGTGTCAGCCATCCTAACGGATCGAATAGCTTTGATATTTCTGATAGAAGTGTACGTTTAGTTTGTTTTCTTGATGACGTACATAAATTTGATTGGAATGTAAAATAATCAGTACTGGGTTGTCAATGCAAGCCTAGCGTTTTCGTGGATTCTTGATACTTAAAATTAAAAACTTCGTCTATATTTTTTGATGAATTATCTACGTCTTTTAATAAATCTGGACAGTTTGAGGACCATTTTCTGAGGTTCATTCCTCCTGATTTTAATAACTGGATTAGATCTGCTTGTAAATGTTTTGCTGATTGATAGTCATGGTGACCACTGAGTAGGTCATCCATGTAGAACTGCTCTTCTACGACTTTGGCAGCTTGGCTTTCTTGATATTTGCTACTCTCGTCTTTAGCCAACTGTCTCAAGGTCATCATGGCTAGGAAAGGTGCAGCCTTGGTGCCGTACGTGACCGTCGTTAATTTATATTCGCGTAGTGGTTCATTTGATGCATTACGCCAAATAATTTTCTGCAATTTTTGATCATCTTCGTGAAGTAAAATCTACACTGAGCTACAGCCTTGTTTTTTGAGTCCCCTAGTTTTTCATATGCGTTTTCCACTAAAGGTAGCCTTACTCGGTATCTACCGTCTTCTTCACGAACAGTTGTGACTTGATAGTACTGAATGCATCGATTGTCTTCTTCCGACATATTTGAATTATTAGTGCTGGATGAAATATCTTCAATTTCCCAAAAACGCTTGATTTGATCCATGTCGCTAATAACAACGTTACACTGAAAACTTTGATAGACAACATTACCACTTAAAATCCACCCAAGTTGTGTTTGTTGGGCTACATATTGAGATGATTCGGGCTTTATGATGCCTTCTAAAATTATAAAAGGATATACGTCTGAGCCCAATAACACATCTATAGGGCCGCTGATGTTAAAACTAGGATCAGCTAGTGGGATGTTTTCTATACACCGCCATGCCGGCCTTTGGAAAGACTGAAATGGTAAATTTTTGGTTATGTTATTTATTATAAAAACTTCGGGCATGAATTGATAATCGCTGTGATTTGATAAACATGTAATACGAAGCATTCCTTTGCAGTTGTTTTCCTTTCCACCGACTCCAAACAGAACACCTTTACAACGTTGTCGTGGTAATCTTAATATCTGGGCTGCATTTTCTGTAATTAAGGACATTTGTGCTCCCGGGTCCACTAAGGCGCGCATGACGTGATGAGTTCCATCCACGGCCTCTATTTTGATTAAAGCTGTAGCCAAAAGTACATAGGGATCGTTCCCAGAGCTAACATGCGAGGTGCGACCACGTTGTTCCGTCGCAGTTATGGCTGGCCTAGCAAAGGCCTCGTGCAGCAAAGTATTATGACGGCCATTGCACTCTTGACATCGTTTTTCTGAAACGCATTGTTTGCCTTTGTGATCGTATAAACAATTTGTACATAAATTAAATTTCGCCACTGCGTTTCGTTTTTCATTACTTGGTAATTTGAAGAAGCTATCGCAATGGAATATTTTGTGCGGATTTTTGCATAGTGGACATATCGGTTGCGTAGTCGAATTAAATATTTTTGCTGTGGAAAATTTTGACGTATTCCAGGCATTATGAGGTGACTTATTAAAATGTGCTTTCTTGATAAACTTGGCGTCTGACGTAGGTTGAGATACTTTAGATGAATCCTGTTTTTTACGACTTGTTTCGAGCGAGGTAAATTTTTTCTCTAGAAAATCCAAGAAATCTTTTAACGTAGGCAGCTCACGTGGTTTGGACAATGATGATGTGTATTCATTGTGGGTGTCCGCATCAAGTTTCTGATCCAAAATATGTACTACAAACGGATCCCACGTAGAAATGTCTACGCCTAGGTTTTTTACAGCATATAAACTCTCCTTTGTGGTGTCATGGATATTTTTAATATGAAAATATGTAGGCTGACTTATTGTGGGCAGATTCAGAAGAAGGTTAATATGAGACGCAAAAATTAATTTAACATTATTAAATCTATGATTAAGTATATCCCAACAAACTTGGTAATTTTCTGAACTGATGCGTAAATGTTGCACCAATTTTTCTGCCTCACCCCTCAATTTTCCCTTCAAAAATTGCATTTTTTGGGCGCTGGACATTGAAGGGTTGTTATGTATGGACTCACAGAATAAATCTTTAAAGGTAAGCCACTGATGGAAGTTTCCACTAAATATAGGGATATCCATTTGCGGCGTGGATTGGTCTCTATGTTGTACCGACCACATTCTGCTATTAAGTGATTTTTTGATGGAATAAAATTGTTCTTCGAATGTAGCAAAGGTTTGTTCATAATCTGAGTTTTCTGCTATCATTTCGCTATCGATTTCCCAATGTAGGGCATCAATTGCAGACCACCTAGCCTGAATACTTTTGAGCATATCTTTGAATTCCCACTTCTCCGATATTGTATCTAAATCAATGTTTTGAATTGTCCGCGAAAATGCCTTAAAGTTACTTTTTTGACGACGCAGCATTTCGTCTAATTTACTGTTCGTACCCTTATCTGCATAACTAAATGACGTTGATGGCATGCTTAAATCCCCTGACTGCTTTTCCGCCCCTGGTATGTAAAGTTGCTGACCACCAGGCGACGGAGTCCTTGTAGGAAAAGGAGTTGCTGCCTTTAATATCACCGGAGTCTTAGGTTTTTCACCTTCGACTAAAGATGAAAATTTTCTGATAAATGCTCGAGTATCATTATAAAAAATAGTAGCTTGCTGATAGTAATTTTTAATAAAATATTCGTGAGACTGATCATCTAATGTACACAGTTGTTCGTGGTTAGATTGGAACTCTTGCCAGTATGATTCTAACGTGTCCAATCTCCTCTTGATATAGTCCGGAGTTTTGCGCTCAGAACCGTCTTTTTTGAAATTGCGGAGCAGCTGTTGCATGCCCTCCAATATTTGATACTGGGTAGTAATAAGACCTTCCATGTTTAAAAATGGATTTAAATTGATAATTGGAAAGCTCTTACTTTGTTAGTTGATACTTCCAGTCGAGAATTACAGCTACCGTGAGCTATAATGTGCTGCAGTCTCCACGTGCTCGTTCTCGGTGCCACGTGCACAAGTTACACTACACAGAATTCACTCGCGACGTGACAATCCGGCTCGAAGGACCATTAAGATGTACGGGACATCTATATTTGATATATAAATGATACGACTGTCTTTGATAATCACTTATATTTGATAATTAAATTGCTAAGTCTATGATATGATAAATGCTTGATGATATTGATTATGAGTACGCGTTCGCCGTTGATCGGTACAAATGACGCACTGAAAATGATTCCTATAAAAATGTAAAATCGATGCGACGCGATATGCTAACGCTGCGAAAATGTATGGTTGGCCCGTACACCGAGCTTCACTGATTTCTTGAGCAATTACGTCTATTCCGTGTTGAGAATTAGGTATAGCTAAGTATTTTTTTTGCAACGTTTATTGCATCGAATTTATTGTTATAGGCATTTAAATATGATTTGGTATCAAAAATAATTAATCGTACTACCATATAAATGTGAAAGTTTGGATGTTTGTGATTTTTGAGTTTGTGAATTTGGATGTTTGCTCAAGCCTTAACAGATGCACGGTTTCTTGGACGAAATTTGGTACAAAGGTAGTCTATGACATCGGTTAGGACATAGGCTACTTTTTATCCTGGAAAAGGCCATTCACGCGGGCGGAGCCGTGAGCAAAAGCTAGTAAACTATGTTTGGGCCATAAGTAAGGTATTTATAGGATATGAAAGATTTCGTAAAAGTACACTTTGAGGTGCGTGACCCAGACAAGAGATCGCGACAGGTCCGCTTTGTATGCAATGGTATATGTATGTTTTGAGGTATGCGACGGACACAGGAGATTGCGATGCGCGACCATTTCCATATCTTTCATACAAAGCGGCCGTGTCGCTATCGCCTGTCTTGCGTCGTGCGTCTCGGTCTCTTGTCTCGATCCCGTACCTACCTCAAAAGATATCGCACTTTTGTATTGAAGTCAATACAAAAATAAAAGAAAGATAAGTATATCTAAAATAAATCATATCAACTTATATATACATAACATACCTTCATAGCATCATCAACAAAAGCAATTACAGTTAAATCAGTTTATTTTTATTCATATTACAATATTTTTACTATGGAAAAGTGTAATATAGTAGGTAATTAAATTCTAGGTGGGTTAATATGGACCATGAGCATTACCTTAACGTCAATTAATACTACTATCGGATCCAAAACGACCCCGCCTGAAATCAGAATTAGAATCATCATTTTATTATAGGCAACTGCTTGGCTATGCTCTGGCATTGCTGACGTCCATAGGCGGCGGTGACCGCTTCCTATCAGGCAGATTGCTTGCTCGTCTACAGATCTACCTACCTCGGCAACAAAAAAATATTAAAAGTAAAATCTTTGACGTCATCCTACTCCATATCATACTAATCAGTCTCATAATCTGAAGCCCGAAGATTGCCCTACATCTTTAACTTGGGACCATTATTTTCCTTCTGTTTGGTACAATTGTCCATAACATACATAGTTTATGCATATCCATACAACTTACTGTAGTCCTTTTCCCAATAGAAACTTTTACCTTTTATTTTTTTGCGTATTTTGTTCCCAATGCGCCTATGAACTTGCTGCCAGTTTAGTGAAAGCAATAAACGTAATACGCACATTCGTACTTATTTATGAAATCTAATAACGCGTCGTACTTTGAGAAAAGACGGCTACGAGACGGGATCTATCTTGAGAATATATATTCTTGCAACTTGAATAAAATGAATTATAGTGTATTGAATGTATTTTATTTAGAGCATAGGCCGGCAAACGAGCTAGAGTCTCACCTAGTGTGATGATAAGTCATCTGATGGTAAGTATTCGAAATGGAAATAGTCAAAATCGTCTCTGTTTTGATAAAAGGACGCAACATAGGCTATTTTGACATAATTTTAATTACTTTTCAGGAATAAAATTTTTATTGCATTTTCGTCGTAGCTCAAAATTATTTTAAAGATTATGCAAACTACTAATGGCCGTTCCCATTATTCTGCCAATCGACAGATTTGATTAGTGGCAGTAAATTTTGACACATTTTGTATAGAAGATCAGAATTCTGTCAAAACACTATTGATAGTAAGCTAATAATCTATCTTTAAATAGAATATAGGGAACGGCCATCTGATGGTAAACAACACTAAAGAAATTGTCGGTGCGTTGCTAAATGACCAATTTACCCAAACAAGTATTAAGAAATTTCTTCCACATTCCACTGTTTCCAAAGATCAAGACAAATTAATGACAGGATAAGTATAAATGCCAAATCCGGACGTCACCTTTATTAATCGCTGATCAAACGAAATACCAACTCACAGAGGCAGGATTTAATTAATAATTAGAGGAAATATTCTTTTCATTACGTCATTGAAATGGGGCAAATCCTTCAAACCTCCCGCCGATATTATCTCTGCCCCCTTTTCTGTAATTTTCTTCGGCAATTCAAACTTTGATATTTAATTATGGTAAATATTTTAACTTCTCGTTGGCACTGATTTTCCTTCCGTCCCAGGCTTTCTATTTTCGGAATTCAAATTTCATTTAACGCTTCTATTGTTTCAAGCTCTACCTTAAATAAATCCACGGATAGATTTTTGCCGTTGTTTTTCTTCTTAACATTGCATAAGCTCCCGATGGGGTAGGCAAAGGTGCAACTAGCCAAAGTATCGCCAAACTTTCCGTCCCATGATGTGATGAGGCGAGCCTATCGCCATACCGGGCACAAATTGCAATCTCGAGAAAGTTATATCTGATTTTTCATATTGAAAATTCAAACACAAATTTTGATGGGCCAGAGATTTGACCCCAACACCACAAGCTTCTCAGCGTATATGCCACTATATCAAAGAGGCGACTTTCCTTCTCAGTCTTTACAAATATGAATATATATTTTGGTTGGTTTGCATTACGATACAATCGATGTTGAAAAATTTCTTCTTCTTCTTCCACCTGCCCTTATCGCACTCGCAGTGGGGTCGGCAGCACATGATTTTAACACAATATGTTACAGAAAGATTTATTGGCTTGTAGTTTTTAATACCGGCCTGCCTAACGTCAACCTCTTTGCCACGAAGAAAACTAAAAAAGCTAATAATAAAAATTATCGATTTTGAGTTGGTGCCAATTGCCATTGCAATTAAAAGGTCGATTATTGCCCATTTTTGCGGATTAGGAAACATCATCAGAAAACCTGCATACCGAGAAGTTCTCCATAAGAATTTCGAAGGTGTGTGAAGTCTGCCAACCCACATTATGCCAGCATCGTAGACAGTACTCGTGCCTAGTAGTGGGACGTATATAATGTAGGTGTATATGTGTAAAATGTGAATCTTTATTCCAATTTTAATGATAAAAGGCACGAACACATTATTAAACATAAAAGAGAAGTTTCGCAACGGGATATCAATAAGTTAGCGCCAACTATCGAGTGCTGTCGTTTAATAACCTTATTTTATACCGACGCGTATTATAATGTATGAGTTGAACGAGAGCAAACTTTGCACCATGATATAAAATTCAATCTGTTGGAAAAGTATTGCGCGTACGGGGAAATTGCCTTTGATTTGTACAAAATTCTTTTTTACTACTTTGTGCTCGCGGCTTAGTCTATTTCAGCAAGCTTTTCTGGGATAATAAGTAGCCTATGTATGCTACGTGTGCCAAATTTTGTCCAAATCTATTCAGCCGTTAACGCGTGAAAAAATCACAATCAACATCAAAATTCACAAACATACACACACTACTTCGATTAGAATTATAAGTTTCAGCAATCTTTCATCGTATATTCGTACTGATACATAAAAACCGAACATTGCTAAAGCGGTTATCCGCAGATTATTCTGTATCACTGAACGTACACCTGTAACATACATACTGTAGTGTTCCGTGTCTGTCTTGAAACAAGACAGAGTACAGTTATAAACGTAGCTGGGCTCCTCCATCCCTACACCTAGTCCTGTAACTCACCACACGTGAGACACGGATAATACTCAGTTATGGGTAGCTCACCAATCGGGAGAGAACTCCGAGAGTTAGAGAGAGAGAGAGATAGAGCGCGCTCCATGTAGTGGCGAGCTTAATTTTTTCAGCTTAAACTTTCACTAACTGCCTTATCCAACTCCTCCTTAATTTTCTATTTGATTAAGTTCGTTGCGGGACAAAGACAATTTAGCATTTCCAGAGACTCGCCGAGCTTCACTGCTCGGTGTCAACAAAAATGCGTGCCACTGTCGATCCTGGTGCACAGGAGTTACAGTGGCGGGTGTGTGGGCGGAATAGTCTCGTTAACTGCCTTGGTGGTGCATTTGTAATGAGTACGTGTTACGATTGAGGCTAACGCTGAGGTCTCGGGTTCGATCCCCGGGTCGGGTAGTGGTATTGGGTTTTTCTATTACGAAATGCTCAGTATCAGCCCGGAGTCTGGAATTTATGCCCGGTGTGCTGATAAGCTCGCCCCCTATCAAATCATGGGACGGAGATACGCTCGGCGAAATATGGGTGTACTGGTTACACCTCTGCCTACCCCTTCGGGGATTACAGGCGTGGTGCGTATGTATTAAACTTTCACATTTATAATATTAGTAGAAGTACGACTAGTAAGAAATAAAATAAGTTTATTATGTTCTTGATTAACCACTTCTATAGTACTCCAGAGTCCAAACTAATTTAACAGCAGTTTACTTACTTTTGTTTTCTTTGGTAAAATTACTTGCTTATATTTCCTCTGTGCCTCCTAATATAATATGTCGATACTTACTCCCATCAATTTGGAAAAGCCGGTAGTTTCACAAAACTTTTGTTTGTTAGACAGTTCCGAGTATTGGGAACTGCCGATATTCCAGTTCTACAAATTCTTTGTTGTTTATCGATTTTATTGATTTCCAAATCATTCGATGCATAATATGAGAATGACTGTTTCTGTCTCAGTCATGAGGCTCATTGCAACACTATTCATGTTGTCGCGGAATACTGCGAAATAAATAAATACACCCGACTGTCACACACACATAGCCCTGACCCCACACTAGGTAAACCTGTATCGTGGGTATCAGGAACTATGAGCGACTTGTGGTCCCACAACACCCAGACCCGAAACAAATATTAGTGGATCAGACAAACATTTGTCTCTGTGTGGGAATCGAACCCATGACCTCTCGCTTCGCAGCCGGCTACTCGCCCACTGCTCCACGGAGGTAGTAATTACTTTTGATTGTTTACATTTGTTCATTTAAAAGACGGTATACAGGTTTTTTTAAATAAAAGATTGAGGGTGGATAAATACTGCATGAGAGTATATATTAGAGGCAATAGAGGGCAAAGGGACGTTTTTCTGTTTGAGTGGTCAGTTAAGTTAGTGATCGATACAAGTGTTGTGTAATCTAGTGCCGCAAAGTCGAGTTTAAAGGTTAGTGCTAGAATATAATCATAGTTACTTTATACGGTGTTTCTTTGTGCTTAATGATTTTCTATAATCTATATGGTTGTCACTGCGGTGACAAATGTTTATGGTAATCCTGCTGCGGCAGAAGTGTACGTATGTAAGGAGTTGTTGGGTCAGGGTGACTATAAGGGGAGGTTGGAGGTAACCTGGGCGAGTGCTCTTAAAATTATGGGCATAGACAGAGACTTTTAATGTATACTACATACGTACGTAGTATACATTAACGTCTTTGGGCATACTGCGCTCACTGAACCTACGTATTAAACAACTACCGTATGTATGTTGGTATTTTAGGTGGTAGGTCCCTTGTTTGCGAGAGGCCGGCTGGGTTGGTACCACCGCTTTGTCTATTTCTGCCGCCAAGCAACATTGTGTAAGCACTGTTGTGTTCCGGTTTGAAGGATATTGAAGCCAGTGAAATTACTGGGCATTATGAGACTTAGCAGCTTATGTCTCGGGAGACGAGCGCAGTCCAGTGTCATGCAGTGCTTTGTTATTTAAAGTTCTGTGTGGCGTTGCTTCTGTTTATGAGCAGGTGTGGCGCTTACCATCAGGCGAGCGACCTGCTCGTCTCGTCATTCAAGCTAATAAAAAAAAAACTCAAAAGGCATATAATGCAATATTTTCTTTCCTTTTGTAATCTTCAGTTCGCTAACCCAAGATGTATAAAAAGTTGCGTGACACATGTAGTGGCCGTGAATATAAGAATAAAATGCTCATGTTATTCTTATGTCGTGGATGCGCGAATCTAGGTAATAGGTCCCACGTACGCAAGAGGCCGTCTGGGTAGGGACCACTGCGTTGTGTATTGCTGCCGTCAAGCAGCAGTATAAGGACTGTAGTGTTCAGGTTTGAAGGACATGAAAGCCAGTAAAATTACTAATCATTATGTGATTAAGGTCTCGGAACAACGAGCGCAGTGGTGTGCCATGCAGTACTTCGAATTCATGGTTCCTCCATTGGTGTTATTTCTGTTTATGGACAGACGTGACGTAAGCGTCACGTCAATGACGAGATTAAGCCTAATCATAAGTGATTAGGCATAATCTAGTCATTAAAGCTAGTAAAAAAAATGCGTGTAAATTCAAGTGGTCAATTTTCTGTGACTTCCATTGAATAAATTTCCTGTGATGTTTTAAATGTTATTGATCTTTTTATTAGTATCGGTAAATTGTGTGGTACTACTGGGTTTCCAGAAGTAACATACACTATAATAGTAAACATTTTCATAAATTTTATCGCATAGGCAGGCAAACAAGCAATTGCGTCACCTGATGGTAAGTAATCTCCATCGTCCATGTACATTCACAATACCAGAAGAATCATGGGCGCTTTGTCGAACTTAAATAAAATGGATAATTAAGGGATTGAGAAGGGGAGTGGAATTTGAGCCTCCGGATAATTCACTCACCGAACGAAACACAGCAGCAAGCTGCTACTTTACGCCAGTGTTCTGTGAGACAGTGATAACAACCCGGTCGAACCGCCTATTCATGCTGTAGATAATCTGTCTACAGCGTAGCTCACATAAAATGGATTTTAAATTACGTCCTACCCACATCGGTGAACCGAAGTTTTGATTAACTAACTGTGGCATATAAGTTTTAGATACGACAAATATGGGTCAATTCTACATTTAAACTTTCTATGTCGAGTTTCGAATTGACTATACCTTTTTAGTCAATAAATATATTATACGACATAAGTTTCATTAAGCCCTATTTAGTTGGGTCAGTTTCTCGTAACGTATATCCAAGAATATAACAGAAATCCGTCATTTAATAAGCATTTCATTATCAGTTCTCGCATACGAGGGACCTACCACTTAGTAAAAAAATCTTCCTGCGGTCGAAACCGAGAGCTAATGCTAGTAAATTATAAACATTCTAAAGTAGGTAATGGATGTTCCTGAAACATATTGCTGTTACGCAATATCAGGGCCCGTAGTTGAAAGCGTATTTAATGGTAGGTATATTAAATTTATCCGAAACGTAATTTATAACGTTACCTAATATTTTGACGTTAACGTTCGAGCTTCTATAACCAAAATGTTTTAATATAAATAACTTTTTAATCAAACGTAAACTGACACGTTAATTAGACGAAGTAACTTAAGTAAAATTTAGGAGCGATGGTACTAATTATAACTATAATGTTGGAATAAGTTGGTATAGTATAGTTCACCTGAAATGAAATAGTTTTATTCATCATGTAGGCAATTAAAATAAAGAAACATAAGTAAGTATAGAAATCATATCAGCTAATATATACATAACATACATAGCATCGTGAAAATACACTGGGCAACTATAAATTTTACAATATTTTTATATTAGTCCAGAATTGTTAAGTATTATTATTATTATTGTTATTTTTTTCTTTGTTTTAAAGGTCGATATGGACCATAGGCATTACCGAAACGGCACGTGTTTTAAAACTACCACCGGATCCAAAACGACCCATCCTGAGAAGACCCGGCGAAACAAACTCAGTGGGCTTACTTTACCACTGGATTTTACGCGGCGTGACCCAGTCCTGAGACTCAGTGGGCTTGTTTTTGGTCCGGTTTATCATACCAAGATAAATTAGGGAAATAAAAAGTCCTATTTTTATTTTAAGGGGATTGATACGGACCATGTGTACCTCTAAATTGTTGTTTTAAAACTGCCACCGGATCTAAACGCGACCCTGTCTGAGAAGACCCGGCGTAACAAACTCAGTGGGCTTGTTTTTGGTCCAATTTCTATAATCTCAACAATAATGACTTGTCAATTTAAAATTGCCAATTTTTATTTTTACGTGATCGTTCGTCTTTTTTATTTGGTATTTAAATTTTATTAATACATTTATTTAATACATTGTTTTAGTGTAGGTATTAAATATTATTGTGCAATTTATTTATACCGTACTTACTTGAACATATATATTATTTACATTTATTAAATTAAATTATTCCCTACATTGTCTACAAGCTACAGGGCCCCAGGAGGTCACAGTATGCAAGGAGGAACCGAACGCCAAACATATCTATCCTCTAGATATTGCTTAACATTATAATAGCCCCTAGTCATAAGCACACGTTTAATGTGTGCTTTGAACATTTTTTCGGGCATATCGATCACACTATTTGGGAGCTTGTTATAAAATGAAATTTATTGAATATGCCTATTTTGAAATGATGCCCTACTCGAAGTTTTTCTAAGTTAGAGCCACATTGTAGGCAGGTTTGTTTCCAGCGTTGCCCGATCGAGTGATGCCTGCCATCAAAGAGTATTTCGACAGTAAATACGAACATAGAAATCCTAACCAAACAAAGGACTGAGGCCACATTGTACACCTCTGCTTGTGTCATTAATCCGAATGGGGATGTAAATTTCAGTGCGGAAATAATACGGAGGGCCCGTGCTCTATACGGCGGCAGTAAATAGACCCGTGTCGAACATTCATTTGTGTTAGCAATGTATTGCGATTGTGTTCCTACAGGTGTTAAGTCGGAACGTTGTGCTAGGCCTTGAGTTAATGTTTTCATGCTTTAGTGGTGTGTAATTAATCTCTTTTTCATTTTGTCTGATTTTATCCCAGCTTAATTCCAGGGTCTGCCTACTCGTATCATAGATTTGACGGACTTAGTTTTTTTTTATAGCATAGGCCGGTACGAGCAAGTAGGTCACCTGATGGTAAGTGATCTCCACTGCCCATGCACGTCCACAATACAAAAAATTATGGGCGCGTTGCCGACTTTAAAGGAAAGGGATAATTAAGGGATTGGGATGGGGAGAGGGATTTGGGCATCCGGATATCTCACTCACCGTACGAAACGCAGCAGCAAGCTGCTACATTACGTCGGTTTTCTGTGAGACAGTGATAACGACCCGAAAGTGCCGGTCTATTCGTGCTGTAGACAAAAGTGTCTACAGCGTGGCTATACCACTCATAAATCATTGATAGTATTAATAATATCAAGTTTGGTCATTGCCTTGTCCGTTAAATGTGTACCACGTAAGATGTTGGTGGACCACTTACGATCCACACACGTACATACTCATGTCTGTAATTCCCGAAGGGGTAGGCAGAGGTGTAACCATTGCGCTGCGAAATTTACTTTCCGGCTGGCGCTTTTTCGTTCAGTTCTTTTTTAATATTTAAATTTTATACCCGCCCGGCACTGACTGCACGTATTTTTTTTAAATATTAAAGTAAACTTGATACACTCGACTTTATAAATTGAGTAAACTAATTTTCAAGCGACTAAACTTTAATTAATTGGGTCCTCAGACCGGCTCGAGTGGAAATAAGTTGTTAATAAAATTTTCGTAGAAAATTTTCTGTTCTTATAAAATACGAATATAACTTGAATACAAGTATCTGTTTCGTGAAAATTTCATAATTTATTGGGCTAAGTAATTCCCCTTATGTTATTACTTTATCTTGAATGTTTTATGATCAGTGTTTAGGCTTTTATTTATGTTCCTGGAGTAATTAATAAAGGTCTTCATTTCGTGAATGCAAACTTCTTTGGTATCTACTTCTTTTGAATAAATAAAAACTAATATGATTTTTTATCATGATAAAAGTGTAGGATAGATAATTCAAGTCGTTTGTACACGTCTTGCATGTATTTGTGTACGTGGGCTTAATCCAGGTCATGATCTACCTGTGTGCCTTATTTTATCAAAAGCTGTTCACCTATTAAGGGGTGATCCTGCCCCATTTCAATTTGAAGGTATGAGAAGTCTGCCAACCCGCATTAGGCCAGCGTGGTGTACTAAGGCCTAACCCCTCTCATTTTTTTTAATAGATACGTGCCCAGCATTTGGACGTGTGTAATACAGGGCTAGTAGTATTATTATTACTATAAACGTATCAGGCTTGGGAGTAAAATATGAAGTCGGTAAACGTAGATAATTAATTGCCGTGGAAATTATTATGTTCGAGGGTCTAAAGTACTTTATAAACGCACAATTAACTCTCTGAATATCTTTCCGAGTTTCCAGTCAGAAGATATTTAAACAATATCAGAATCTTTAAACGAGGCGTGAAGAAGCAATTGTACAAGACTGTATTCTCTATGACCTCAGTGTAAATATTGTGACTGCTTATTTTGTACTACTTGGATTTACTAGGTGATAAGTCAGGCGTATACGATGTCGTCTTTGTAGGAATGGTAAAAACCACCGCTTTGTCTATTTCTGCAAGCAGCAGTCTGTGGGCACTATTGTGGTCCAGTATGAAGGACATTGCAGTAATTACTGGGAATTCTTCCATCTGACCTTATTCCTCTCGCAGTGGGTTCGGCGCGACATGCTTTATTCACATGTTACAGAAAGATTTGGCTTGTAGTTTTTACTGGTATTGTTTAGTGGCATGCAGTGTAATTCAAAGCTCTGAGTGGCTTCTGTTTATGATGTGCCGCTTATCAGATAAAGCACGTATGGTCATTCAGGCTAAAAAATAAAGCTTCCCGCAAATTTGCGATTTGCAAGCATGCCGATTGCTGATATTGATTGCTTGATGTCCTTATGTTTTTAAAAATACGAGTATTATTGCTATTTTTCACTGAGGACTTGCGTGATTAAATTTTCGAAGCACTTAATAGTGGTATGGTATTATCCTCCATATCTGTATTGATAAAAATGCTTATCGCCTTATTGTTCTAGTGGCAGCTTACTAAGACTAAGAATACTCGTAGGTCGTGGGTTCAATTCCCAAGTCAGGTGAACGCAATTTGTGTTTAAGTTTTCATTTCGAAACAATCGCACATGAATTTCTAGAATTTGTGCTCGCTATGGCGATAGGCTCACCCCTTATCACAACATGTGACGAAGATAAGCTCAGCGAAATGTGGGTGTACTAGTTGCATCTCTGCCTATCGTTGTTTTATAGCAGAAGCCGACAAACGAGCAGTTGCGTCACCTGATGAACATTCACAATACGTGAGGAATCAAAAATGCGTTGCCGTCCTTGCCGACCTTAAAGAAAAGGGATAATAAAGGATTGGGAAGGGGGGGGTGATTGGAGCCTCCAAATATACGCTACTAATAAGTATGTATAGGTAGGTATATTATATATGTAGGTATATTATAAGTAAGAGGATATTTATTTATAAAAAAAAGTAAAAGAAAATATATCCAAGGACATCATATTGTTGAAATCATAGTTCAATTTTTGTATATAAAATAGCTCTCATGTTTCGAAAAGTACCGATTTAGAAGCGGAACGATGTTACCATAAAATTCAACTATGTGCCCACGAAATTGGGATTCTTTGAAAAGATTTCATGTTACTATTTATTACGCAGAAGCATCCTTGTAAATACGAATTTAACCCTAAGTGTTTAATAAAATAGTGACTTTATTAATTGACGATTAATAGTTTTGTTAGAGTAGTTAGTTTTTATTAGCAGTGATAGCTCAGCGGGGAGTGGTATGGACTGTCGAGAAAGTCGCAGGTTCGAAACCAGCCCCAAGAGCACCTCTAAGTTACATGTATATTAATTGTTAATTGTCACTTGCTTCAACGGTGAAGGAAATATCGTGAGGAAACCTACATACCTCCATAAGAATTTCGAAGGTATGTGAAGTCTGCCAATCCGCATCAGCGTGGTGGACGACAGCCTATCCCCTCTCATTCAGTAGAGGAGACCCGTGCCCAGCAGTGGAACGTGTATAATACAGGGCTAGTATAGTTAGTTTTTATGAGTGGTAGAGTCACGCTGTAGACACTTTTGTCTACCATCTCTTACCATCAGGCGAGCGACCTGGACGTCTTGTCATTCAAGCTAATAATAATAAAAAAAAAAATATCGAGAACTTTCACGTATGCAGGTCTCGCCACGGTGTTTCCTTTACCGTTAAAGCAAGCGATAATTAACAATGAATACACACGTAACTTAGAAAAGTAATTGATTTATGCTCTTGGGGCTAGTTTCGAACCTGCGACTTTCGTCTCGACAGTCCATGCCACTCCCTGTTGAGTAATTCTCTGGATAGATCCCACATATTATCCAATCAGAATACAGTTTGAAGGTGACGCGTACACATTACTTAAGTTGATTGGTTGATTTTCGGGATTTATTTATTTATTTTGGATCGCCAATGGGTGTACATATAAAACTTATTAAGTAACAAACAAATATAACATACTACCCAGTTACAGGCAAAAACAACTAACACAAGTAATGCACCGGATATTCGTTAATAAACTAAAATAATAAAATATAATTAATCCAGATCCATCCAGATATAATCAAACTAAGATCGTTTATTGTCCATGAATAGATACTGCATTGTCTCCTAGCGTCGAATACCAATATTTGAGGAATATTGAAGCAAGTGAATTTACTGGCTAATGTGGCAAACATCTTATGTCTTGGGGTAACGAGCGCAGTTTGTAATTCGAAGGTTTTGATGGCGTTGGTACTGTGTTTGGGAAGGCGCGGCCCTTAGCATAGGACGAGCGATGCAACTTCGTATCAAACATGCGAGTAAAAAAACCAAAGCATTGAGCATCGACGTTTTTAGTTCGAGAACAATCAATGATTTAGAAAATGGAATTATTGCTGCACTCAGAGACGTCAATGAATATACTTTCTGTGCCCAGTCACAAAGCATAAAGCATTTTCTGTATTCAGTAACGGAGCATACGTCTTAATAGGAAAGCGGGGCCTGGCGCCTAGCCGGGATAATGCCAGACAAAAAAGAAACTGAGAGTTTGAAAATAATCGAATAATAAGCAATGTATTGATGACAATTAAAGTTAGTCGACAGAGTGCGCCAGTTGATAAGTAAGTATATCAAAATTCTTTACGAAAGCTGTGTTGTTATCTTTGTTTGATTTGCAGAAATCCTTTACAGAAAAAAGTATTGCCCAAATTCGGATTCCAAACCTTCGAAAGAAAATCAGTACGCATTGTATAAATTCGTGAAGATCGACGACAGTTTAAGTCTCCCGCGGTAGTTGTTAGGCCTCCAACTGTAGCGATACGATTCGGCAATTTACATTAATTCGCTATATTTTCGCTAGGCACTCGTTTGAAGTAATCCTCTCGCATTATGCAAACAGCACCGCCGTGACCCCCTTCTCAAATGCCCCACTTTAGTAAACATAACGATTATCTACGAATTTTTTATTTTGAGTCTTAGTTTTGCAGTTTTATTGCAGAAGTCTTAAGGCGATACTTACCATCCGGTTGTCTGGCAGTAAGCTCGTCTTCAGAAGTAATTATAAATGATTAAAAAAAGACTGGCGGTGGCGCAGTTGTAATGCGTATACGTTACGACTGAGGCTGACGCTGAGGTCTCGGATTCGATCCCCGGGCCGTGTAAAAGTGATCTGGAATTGTGCCCGATATGGCGATGGGCTCGGCCCCTATCACATCATGGGACGGAGATACGCTCGGCGAAAAGTGAGTGTACTGGTTACACCTCTGACTACCCCTTCAGGGATTACAGGCTTACGCCTGCGTATATATGTAAAAAAGTAAGAAAGGACATATAAGCATGTTGGTTTCATAAGTCTATAACTTATGTTAGATAGTATGCAAATAACATCTAGAGTTGTATACTACACGGATTTAATAGGGACAAGGAGGAATTTCTGTGCATTCCTGCGTTACCATATCTCTAGGTACTGTAATCAAGTTTGACAGCTCGCATGCTAACATCCGTTCAATAAAACACGTGATGCTTTACATCTGGCTTCTCCAGTTGTGAATTCCCTTACACTTGACGTTACCTATAACTATACATCTTAGTTCATTATTTTGCTAAGGAGCGAAGTGGAAAATGTATGTTTCCAACATTCCCTATGTTTCTATTTGATAAATTTCGTAGCGGGATAAAGACAGATTCGCATTCCCAGAGACTCGTTGACAAAAACACATCACTGGCATAATGTAGTTTGTTAGACTCACATACTAACAATCAGCAATCATTAGGTGCATACACAGGAAAATCCTTGACCTATCAAAATAAATAAAAGTTTCAAATGTTATTTTTATGAACCTCCCAGAAGATCCGATAGATGGTGTTAAACCTACATTGCGATATGCCGAATGCCGACGTAGTAGAGCCCCGTAAGACGACCCATTCAGCCGGGCTTTATTGCTCTGGACAAGAATTTATGACGTTTGGAGGAAACGAGCGCGTTCAATGCCTTCTGAGCACCAGACATAGTTATCGTCCTTCGTGATTAACTATGTTATTACAGTGTAACAATATCGAAATTATTTGATATATTTTCGGGAAATTGGATGGGTAGAGGCTACTTTAATATAGGATTGTTTGTTATAATGGGAATCATCTGAAAACTTATCGCTATGAAATGTAATATCTAGAATTGTGAGTATTTATTGATATGACCGCATCTTCTGTTAACTCTATCGGTGTGAATATGCTGAAGAATTGTTCCAATTTATTTCATCCTGATTCTCTCGTGATATTAAACACATGTTTTAATTTACGGAATCATTACTTCGTGGTATTCTCAATCTTGACAATAAAGTATAAAAGTGAATTTTTATTAGGTTGAGTCACGAAACGATGGTAAGTGTCCCGCCTGCCCATAAATAGAAACAACACCACACAGAACTTTGAATTACAAAACACTGAATGGTAGTAGACTGCGCTCATCACCCTGAGACATAAGATGCAAAGTCTCATAATGCCCAGTAATTTCACAAGCTTCAATTTCCTTCAAACCGGAACACAACAATACTTACATATTACTGCTTGGCGGCAGAAATAGACAAAGCAGTGGTACCAACCGAGATGACCTCTTGCATACGAGGGACCTACCACCTGGTACCTTCCCCGATTATGATAGTTGTTGCCTTCTGGAGTCTGGAATTTGTGCCCGGTATGGCGTTAGGCTCTCCGCCTATCCCATCATGGGACGGAGATACGCTCGGCGAAATGTGGGTGTACTGGTTACATCTCTGCCTACCCCTTCGTGGATTACAGGCGTGAGTGCGTATGTATTTTAGTTATAGTACTATTATTATCAATATGTGTTCGCTTATATTTTTGTTCTCAATTCTTATAAACTTTGCAACAGACACTGGTGTAGATAAATCATTCGGTATAGCTCTCTTTAGAACGTGCTCCTCAACATCGGAACTCAAGACCATTTCTTATGTTTGAACCCGCAACATTTATTCCAATGATATAGTTGTATCGAGAATTTTCGCTTGAGATATATTTTTAGATTATAGTATAACAGAAAATGAAATATTTATTGGATCACTTATTTTATCGTTCAGTTCAGAGAGGGGTGTCTCGAAGTAATGGGCCAAAACTATTAGTTTGTTTGTATTTATGTAATGCATATGCATTTGACAGCCTCCGTGGCGCAGTGGGCGAGTAGCCGGCTGCGAATCGAGAGGCCGTGGGTTCGATTCCCACACTGAGACAAATGATTGTGTGATACACAAAAAATTGTTTCAGGTCTGGGTGTTGTGGGACCGCAAGTCCCTCGTAGTTCCTGATACCCACGATACAGTTTTCCCTAGTGTGGGGTCAGGACTATGTATGTGACTGTGACATGGTGTATTTATTTATATGTAATGCATAATACTGACTAAGATGCTCTAGCTCAATAAAGTTTCAATAACAATTAAGACTATGGAGTTTTGTTCAATATTTAAAATATCTTTAATTCCTTAAGTAAAATAAAAAATATTTAGAATAACCTAAAATAACATAGCCAAGCTTCCTAATATATGCTTATTCGAGTAAATGAACCAACTGTATACAGCACCCGTAGTTTAAGATTCTGCGAGATATTAGTCATTCTTATTTAAGAAAATATGTATGCAGATCCATAAAGCGCACTTCTTCCTGCGGAGAAAATCCTACTTTCGGATACCTTTACAACCTCTGAGGTAGAGAGATGGCTAGACCGGAGAGATAGAGACCGGACTCACCAGCTTTTCGACCCAGTTGTCTTTATCGCGAACGAGCGCTGAATCGGGTTCCTACGCTGCTACTCGTACACCGACTAAAAACCAGCGGATTGTATTGAAAAGGAATTAGTTTCTCGCCAATTATATGTTACTCTATCGAAAACTGTAGTCTGCTTCAACGTACTAGAGTTTACCACATCCAAGACAAACCAACATTAGATTTTTCAATAATTCAAAATTGATAAAAAGCTGGAGACATTGGAGTCTTCGTATCGGTTAATGATATATAATGATGAACAGATGAAATTAAAATGTCGTTAGGGGGCATATTGGTAAAGGCAATGTGTTATTGATTCGGTTATTTTCGACGCTGAAGGAAGGTACAGACGACCCTAATGATTTGTGATCGTAATGTAACCTTGATATTCTTATAGGTTTCCTTATCGTTGATTAGGTCATTTAAAGTCTATTTAAAGTGGGGTACAAGGTGGTAGGTTCCTCGTTTGCGAGAGACCGGCTGGGTTGGTACCACCGCTTTGTCTATTTCTGCCGCCAAGCAACAGTGTGTAAGCACTATTGTGTTCCGGTGTGAAGGACATTGAAGCCAGTGTAATTACTGGGCATTATGAGACTTAACACCTTATGTATCAGGGTGACGAGCGCAGTCCAGTGTCATGCAGTGCTTTATTTAAAGTTCTGTGTGGCGTTGCTTCTGTTTATGAGCAGGCGTGGCGCTTACCATCAGGCGAGCGACCTGCTCGTCTCGTCATTCAATCTAATCATAATAATAATAATAATAAAAAAATAACATCAAGCAAGCAATAGACGTATGGTGGATACGGTTGAAGGGTGACATTAGAGGCGAGATGTGCATGGAGTCAGGAGGTAGGTTATATAAAGTCAAAAATTTATCATTAAGGTCCATGAATACTCAGCCATTTTTACCATCATAAGTAGAGTTAAGACTAAAAAAAATAAAAAAACTGAGGATTATGGCAATGCGTTATTTAAAATAAAACTAATTTATGCGGATTTTATCGTGGTTTAATTATATTTTGGTCTCGACGCGACGTTTCAAAATTAAACTGCGATAAAATCCGTATATATTTAGTTTTATTTAAATTTAAATGATATTTGCGTAAATATAAGAAATCAAAAATGTTAAGCTATGGCAAGTTGGAAGTGATATTGCTCGCCATATTTTGACTATTTTGTTTCTGGTGTAATCTGGCATAAATATTACAGAAGTAAAGTTTATGTTTAAATGAATAAATACACCAACAGTCACATACATAATTCTGACCCCACACTAGGTTAACCTGTATCGTGGGTATCAGGAACTATGAGGGACTTACGGTAATATTTATGGATCACACTTTGCTTTGCAGCCGGCTACTCTTCCACTGCGCCACGGAGGCTCTCAGTCTCGGTTTCCTATACTATTATAGATGTGAAAGTTTGAATGTTTGTGAATTTGGACGCTTGTAATCCCCGAAGGGGTAGGCAGAGGTGTAACCAGTACACCCACATTTCGCCGAGCGTATTTTCGTCCCTTATGTGATAGGGGGCGAGCCTATCGCCATACCGGGCACAAATTCCAGACTCTAGGCTGATACTGAGCATTTCGTAATAGAAAAACCCAATACCACTTTACCCGACCCGGGGATCGAACCCGAGACCTCAGCGTTGACCTTAATCGTAACGGGTACGCATTACAACTGCGCCACCGAAGCAGTTTGTTAGTCCATCACGGTTTAACAGCTGAACGGTATTGGATGAAATTAGAACACAGGTAGACCATGACCTGGATTTATATTGGCTTCTTTTTATCCCGAAAAGGCCGTTCACGCGGACGGAGCCGCAAGTAAAAGCTAGTAAAGTCAAAATATAACATTGATGTTTTCTTATCATTACATAACTTTTCTTTGGTTTTATTTCATCAATCCTTAACTAAGTCAATGAACAGAAATTCCACTAAATAAGTCATTAAAGAGGATAAACGAAACAAAGTTTTAGGTTGTAACCGCAGGCAACAGAATGTTGCCTCGAAAACCATATTCTATAGACTAATCAGAAATTACAATAACAGAAATCCACTTCAACGCCTGATTAATACGATTTAGATTTAATAGGGTTAGGCTTCATTGTTTTAGGTCCCAGATGTGATTGATGGCGGACCTTTCTATAATCCATCGGTATATTTCATTTTAAAACAAATTACGTATCCGATATTATTAAACTAGCAAATGGTGTTTTTATATGAACTCTATTTAACGAGATTTCTATTTTCCAATGAACATTTCAAAATGTACCATATTGACAGAATGAGCTTTGTACAATATTTTGCAGAAAAGTTATGTTTTTGGCTTTAAGACCGAACCGTTATTAGGACTTTCAACATTATGACAAAAAAATTTATGCGAAATTGGGCGCGTCCCTTTCAAATAACAAAATTATGTTGTCTCGCGTCAGGCTACACTTTCCGAAGTCACCACATTTATAACTTAAACATTGATATCAGTTCTTACTCTTAATGCCCCAATTATTGCATTTCATATAAAGTGGACGTGTTGTTACGCCTGACTCCCGTCAAACATCGCGGTCTCCCAATCTCATTCGCGTACCTCTAAACCGGCCTTTAGACTTTAGTAATCACGCGGGCTTGTTTACAAAAATGCTGACGAATAACATATATTTATAGTTATACAAACCATTGCCGTTACATGGGAGTTTGACCTCTAACTGCTCACAGACTGCCCTCACCACAGAAGCGTTCAAAATAGTGGCCTTTGTTAGTTACTGTTACAAATTAACCATAAAACAATTTACGTTATTATCATTAAAATGTTCACTGCGCTTGTTACAGAGTCGCGTTTCAAAGGTGAAAACGACTGTATCCAGTTTAAATTTGTTTGAAGTTCGTTCCCGAATTTCACTAACGAACGGATATAAAACGTGACCGAAACGATCTTACGTAATGTACGGGGAACTTAATTGCGCCTTAACGTCTGTTTTACATGAGGACAGTAGACAGAATATTGGAGGAGATTGGAAAAATAAGATTTAACAGAACTTAAAAACCGACTTATAAAAATAACAAAACATAACCAACCCGACACGCACACACACGCACACCATATTCTTACATTCATGATTTGGTTCGTTTTGTCGGAGAAATTGTGTTTCTAATTACGTAGTAACTATTAGTTAGTTAGTGGAGGGTCCTAGGGTCGCCGTCATCGAAATCGATGAGGAGGACTATAACTATTAGTTAATCGGTGCTTAATGTAAATTTATATCAAATTAATCTTATCTGTCTACTGACTGGACATCCGTACTTCACCTTGGGCTTCTCAATAAAAACCAGCTCTGCAGTATTGCATAAGCAGTACTGCAACATTTAGCTGTATGAGAGCCCCATTATAGGATAATTGCGTAGTGTCTATAAATTTTTGTTTAATTTTATTATCTTCTTCACTTTGTTTAAATCTTGTAATTATTGCTCCAATAATAAACTTTATTGTTTCTTTCTTTCCTCATTTGCCATTGGCTGGCCTTTATAACTGGTGCTCCATGCTTTCGGCTGGATTGTGGTTAATTCCCGTGAATTACTTTTCGGAACTAACTATATCCCAGCATGTCAATAATATAACTATTGTTGGATAAATTATAGCAGAACTGTCCTGTCCACTGTTATGTAAATTTCCCAGTGTAAAATAGGCATAGCCATAAAAACGTCTCAAGAACGAAGCAGTCCCTCTTTCTAAATTTGTTAGGATTTTATAGTACCGGTAAACATCTGTGGGGTTTAATTATTATTGCCATGGAAATAAACCTTGGATATAAAATTTAACATTATGCTCAGACGCGACAGTGAAAAGCCATTATATTATTTTGAAAGCGAATTATGAAGTCTATAATTCTAATAACGTGTACTTAACTTATTTTAGTATACCCTATTTTTTTGTTCGCTTAGATGATGAGATGAGAAGATCGCTGGACTGATGGTTGGCCGGACTCATGGTTGGCTGGACTAATGAAGTTACTGGGCATTCATTTAAGTCTGGCCCAGTAATTTAACATCTTATGCCCCGGGATGACAAGTGACTGCACTTGTGCCATGCCAGGCAGTAATTCAAAATTCTAAATTCTGATTGGTGTTGCTTATGTTTATGAACAGGCGTGACACTTACCATCAGGCGAGCGACCTGCTAGTCTCATCAAATAAAATTTAAAGAAATCAGGCGCCTCGCCTGCCCATAAACAGAAGTAACACCACAAATAATGTTCACACAACAGAATAGAGGTATTTCTGCAGTTTGAGCTGGAGCCGGTGATCATCATCATCAGCCATAAGACGTCCACTGCTGAGCATAGGCCTCCCCTAATGCCTTCCAGGCCAACCTGTTCGAAGCGTCCTGCATCCATCGGCTTCCTGCAACCCTAAAACTAAATCTTTGGTCAACTAAAATTGTACAGAGTCCAAAGACATCTGTGCTCTACAGTCGTTGATGAAAAAATATTGTCATTCATAACTTTCATCAGTTTTAATTATCATAGCTCGCTCATAGCCAGATGCACTCGATCATCAGTAAACGATTAATGGGTTAAGTATCCCTTGGCGCGGTCAGTCCACGAATGGATAAATGAAAGAGAATATTTTTTTTAAATTACATTGCATGTCAATTGTTCAGATGAATGCACAACCCCTGCAAATAGCCGATGAAAGTTTTATTTACAGACTACTCTGATTACCAGAGAATATTCGAGAGGTGGTAGTATTTTTCTCAATTGAAATCCGCATTTGTGGCCGACGCGACGTGACCGAACTATTCGAGCTCCGGCCATTGCACGCTATGCACGTTACTACAAATTCACGGATATAACTAAGTGCTTGTATTTGAATTTAAATAGTTTTATTTGTGTCTTCCATTGGGACGGAAAGATTTCGAATTCACTCCTTTTAATATTTATTTTCAGCTATACAATGTGTTACAGAAAGGTGTGGTCATATTTAGGGGTCGTTACATACACTTGACAGTAAGTGTTAATGTACCGGATCTTATCAAATATCATACTAATTTGACAACTATTTTATTACCATCGATAAGATTGATCACATCATCATCATCATCAGCCTGAATTCGTCCACTGCTGGACATAAATCCTTTCCAAGTTAGCGCCACCCTTGACGGTCCTCCGCCTTCCTCATCCAGCCGCTTCTCGCTACGTCTACCAGGTTGTCGGTCCAGCGGGCTCGAGGTCGGCCTACACTACGCTTGGATAGACGTGGTCTCCACTCTAGCACCTTTCGACCCCAACGGCCATAATTTGATCACATACTACAAATTATTTGCATTGCCTTTGCGGGCCTAGTATCAGCTGTTTATCATTTTAATGTTGTCCAAATTTGCAAGTCGAATATCGACATGTTAATGATTTGATAAATAAGAAAATTCTTTATTTATGCCTCGCAATGCATCGGAATTCATACTACGGGGGTGAAATAATTGTCACACAACACGTTGCTATAATTTGACCATCATTCATTTAGGTGCTACGATGCCACAGACATAAACCACGCATGCACGCACGCACGCACGCACGCACAGACAAACAAAGTTATAGCACCCCTATTTTGTCGGGAGTTTAAAATGGAAGACCGAATGATACGCTTTAGTTCCGTAGAAGTATGGCGGAATTCTTACAAAAATACAATGGCTTTCGAATTTGTGACAGGAACAAGCACGTTACTCTCTAGTATATCTTGTAATACCAACTTAGACAATGTTAATGTGTTGAATATACTTTTCCGAAGAAATATTTTTGTTTGCGCTTAGTTAGAAACATTCAAGTAGGCAGTAAATTAGAAACTTTGTTCAATGAGAAGGAACATGAAGACAGTACTCATACAGGCACTTGTAAATAAGGAAAACAAACACATCGAAGAATTCGAAGGTGTTGTTTAATCTTTAGTATAATTTTAGCTATACCAGACTTACGTAGGTACTTACTAGGTGGTAGGGCCTTCGTATGCGAGCGGCTGTCTGCGTTGGTACCACCGCATTGTCTATGTCAGCCGCCAAACAGCAGTGTTTAAGCTCTGTTTTGATGGACATTGAAGCCAGTCAAACTATTTATATTAGCTTGAATGATGAGAGGAGTAGGTCGCTAACCTGATGGTAAGCGGTACGCCTGCTCATAAACAGAAGCAACACCAGACAGAACTTTGGATTACAAAACACTGCATGGCACTAGAATACGCACGTCACCCCGAGACATAAGTACTTAAGTCTCATAATGCCCAATTTCACTGGCTTCAACGTCCTTTAAACGGAACCACAACAGTACTTACATACTACTGCTTGACGGCAGAAACGGCAGAAAGCGATTGTACTAACCTAGACAGCCTCTCGCATACGAATGATCTACCACATTGTAACACACCTTGATACACCACTACATACCTTCAGGGATGCAGGTGTCAAACTTATGTATTTTCACATATTAGCATATCATTTACATATTGAAACCCACATTTCATTAGCAATGATTGAGTGAACGTTTCCCTTTATTCCAAAACTCCATAAGCAATCCATCATATATTTTTATAAATCCTTTTAACTCAAAACTGGGCACTGCTCAACGCTGTTATGTCATACGCCGTTTTTAATATCCGCCACCGACTCTGTACATGTAAAATCTTATTTCCTCGTGTAGGATCTCGCATTCAGCTATATGTCAGACACAATAAGCGAACATGAGCATCCTTTCTACGAGACTTGTACGAATAAATCTCTCCTTTTTATAAATGTCATGGACGCCGGAAAAAAACAGTCATTTCTCTGTGCTTTCGTGGACAAAAGTTTTTTTTTTATAATCTCAGCTCGGGCCATTAATTCGCAACTCTGTGATTTGTAATTTTTGCGATTTGACGAAAATACTGGCTTACTGAAGTATTTTTATATTCTTTAATTTTATAATTTTCTGGTCTCTCAAGTCCTTAGGAGAGAATATAAAACAATCTTTGTCAATAACACGTTGTTATAAGTGTAGTATAGTGTATCGTGTTGAAATACAATATGAATTGTAGTACATACGCACTCACGCCTGTAGTCTTCGAATGAGAGGGCAGAGGTGAAACAAGTACACTCGCATTTCGCCGAGCTTATTTCAGTCCCAGTAATATTAGTAATTGCACTGATTTCAGTGGCTTTTATACCAAAACACAACATTGCTTACACTTTGTTTCTTGGCGGAAATAGACAAAGCGGTAGTACCAACCCAGACGACCTCCAGCATAATATGAGGGACCTACCTAGTGATCACTATCTATCGTCAATTAATCTTATTTTCAGCTCTCGATCAATACCAATCGTAATTATTTATAACACTTATAAAAGTGTCAAATACACGTGCTTATACCTAAATGGTTCAACACAACAATTTCCACATCTCAACAACTTGGGTCAGGTAACGGTAACTTTTTAATTGAGTTCAGAAACACGAATTGCGTTAAGTTGCCACTTTTGACAGCAACCGAACGTAATAGTCACGGGACGACCTTTATTGGTCTTTGTCCCGACTCCGGAACTTCAATTGTTATTATGTCATGTGTAGAGTTTAAGGCCAGACATTTTATGAAACATCTATAATATATTTCATTAAATTCCTTCACAGATCAAAGTTGAGATGGTTTTTTAACCTCTGACAAAAAGAAGGGTGACCCCTGTGTCATTCTGTGTATGGCATCGTAAGGTCTTAACAAATGGGGCGATTTGGGTGCGGTATTTTTATTTGAAAGATAATTTAATCAAGAGTTTATAGGGAACACTGACTTGATATTACAATCAACCATCTGTAAGTTACAATTTCTCTATATATTTTTTTTGTCTATTTTTTATATTCAGATTTCCCTCAGATTCTTGCGTTTTAGTGTCTGTTGGCTAAAGAGAATCATTTAGTGCGTACTATATGTAGATAGGGCATGAGCTGAACTTTAAAATGTATGTTCTATTTTGCTTATACGTCTACCGATTGAAATAAAAACTAAAGGTTAGCCTAAGTTATCTCATTAGTATTACTGAAAATAGATTGGTTTTGCAATTTTGAAGTAAGTCATGCTAATTTCTGCTTTATAGTGCAGTGCTTATAAAAACGTGTTTTTCAACTATATTTACTTGGAACCCATCCTACTACTATTATAAATGTGAAAGTGTGAATGTTTTTGAATTTGGATGTTTGTTAATCAATTACACCTTAGCAGTTGACTGGTTTTGGGTGACATTTGGCATACAAGTAGACTATGACCTGGATTGGAACATATGCTACTTTTTATCCCGGATAAAGCCGTTCACGCGGGCAGACCACGAGCTATAGCTAGTTTTTTATAGCATCGGCCAGCAAACGAGCAAGTGGGTCACTTGATGATAAGTGATCTCCACCGCCCACAATAGCAAAATAATTATAGGCGTCTTACCGACCATAAAGGAAAGGGATAATTAAGGGATTGGTAAGGGGGGGGGGATCTGTCTCCGGATATCTCACTCACCGCACGAAAAGCAGCAGCAAGCTCCTACTATACACCGGTTTTCTAGTGGTAATGATCTGGAGGAGCCGGTTTTCTGTAGACAAAACTGTCTACAGCGTCGCTCTAACAGTCATTAAATTAGTATATAAAAAACTATATATTACAAATAATATAGTTTCAAATTCAGTTTGATATAAGCTAAAAGCTTTATAAATGGAAACAGACATTTCAAGAAAATCCTGTTTCGAGTGTCTGTCTGCAACACACAGTTATAGGTAATGCCATCAGGCATCTATGTTTGACTAGTCTTATTGTCATAACTATTAAGTGGCAAATTGGGAACTTCGGTTTGTTTAACGAACCAAAGTAAATTAACTGTGTAATATTTGTAGGACTTTGATTGGCTTGTCGTAATTCGCCAAAATAATTCTTATTGTAAGTTTAATTTGTAGCTGTAATGTAATAGAATTATTCTGAAGATAATTACTTTCCACAACTTAGAATCACTACTATTATAAAACAGTTTCTAGTGCGTTTGGTTGTTTCTGTCTAATTGCTAAATTGATTTTGATTAGTTTTCTATTGAAGTGTTATGTATTACTTTATTATTTGTTACTAACAAATAAATATTTCTGCTTGCATTTAAATACATTGTGCTTATAGCTGCGGTATAGATAATTTTAATGATTTAGGTTTGGGTCTCTGGATATCTCGCTCACCTTAATTGGTGGTTCAATGTTACTATAAAATTGTGAAATGGGCTCTTAATATAGTGCGTCATCAATATGAACTGATTAAATAATGTAAAAAACAAGCGACCCCTATGCACACATACTATATGGTAGGTCCCTCGTATGCGAGAGGGCATCTGAGTAGGTACCACCACTTTGTCTATTTCTGCCACTACAAGCAGTGTTTTAAGAACATTGAAGCCTGTGATATTACTGGGCATTAATATCTTACGTCTCGGGATGACCAGCACAGTCCGGTGCCCTGCATTATACTTCATAATTCGAAGTTCTGATTGGAGTTGCATCTGTTTATGGACATGTGTGACGCTTATCACCAAGCGAGCAAAATGCTCGTCTCGTTATTATTGCTAATAAAAAAAGTAAAGAACATCCCAGTTATAAATAGCACATGGAATTGCCGTTAAGTTTCACGTCTGCAGCAATTAATTACATCTAGACGAGCTAGCCGCTATAATTCTTGTAGTTTTAATGCTTCTTACATCCTTGGACATTAGCCAGGTAATGCCAGCCAATTAGATATCTTGGTTTTAAAATGAGAAAAATACGGATTCTGCTCCTCCTGATGTTTCGTTCTTTTTAAGCCCAGTCAAAAAAAAAGAGATGTGTTTAAATTTAACCCTTTTCTACTGAGTAGCTAGCTTTGTATTTGTCTGTACCATCCTTCCTTCCACTTGCCCTTATCCCTCTCGTAATGGGGTCGACGCAACATGCTTTTTAACATGTAACATGTTAAAGAAAACTGTTGAGAAAACACCCAGGACCGAAACATATATTTATGGATCCCACAAACATTTGTCTCGATGCGGGAATCGAACCCGCGGCCTCTCGCTTCATAGCCGGTTACTCGCCCACTGCGCCACGGAGGCTGTCAATCTGTCTGTAGCATCGTAGTAAAATATACCACGATTTTTTTATTTGAAAGCTAAGTTAATCGAACTGTACCTAGGTAAACTTAACTTGATGCTGTCCCCAAGCTATTTGCAGTCTCCAACTCTTCGAGTGTGTTTGGACTGGAATAGGATTTGATGAGTTTGGTTCTAAGTAGTTATCAGAGTTTAATGATGGAGTAGAAAGGTGGCTGGATAGGCTTTTTACTAACTGATGTTGGAGGAGTGGACTAAATATTCCGCTAGAGATATTGTTGCCTATAGTGTGACAGAGGTAAGCCACGCTATTTCAGGGATAAATTCTTTCCAAACCTCTAAAAATTTCCAAAAAAGTTTACCTGTATACGAAATTATCCTATCCTGTATACCGTTTACTCCATTACTAGAGGAACCAAATGATCCTTTGTTGATTCTATAGGTAACCCGAAATCTAAACAAAGAAAACTTCACAAATTCAATATTTTGTTTGAAATCAAAGTTATAAAGAAGCAACAGCAAAGTTGAACAACTCAATTAAACTCAACGGTGTGTTGCGTTCAGAATATCGAAACTCTAGCGAACAAAATTTTTGGACACGCCGAACCTTTTGTAATAAATAACACGAGTTTTCGAGGTCCAAGTCAATTAGAGTCACTTGTTTAAGGCCGATCCCTTTAAAAATATGGGCGGTCAAATAATAAGGGGTCTCATAATTGCTGACTTTTTTTTCACAATATGTGGAGATAGGTACTTGAGTGTAACGGTTTAAGAATTTATAAGATTCCTATAAAATCATTTACTTATAACTCGAATTTAGTTATTTCATTTCAGAGTAGTTTCAGCGAAGAACAGAATAAAGTTGTAGGAAAGAATAACAAATATGACAATAACGTTTTTACGCCTTCCTATTGAGCATAATAAGCCAACTTGATTTATGCCTATTCGTTATTTACGTTTACTGTCAAATAAAAACTTATATCATGCAAAAGCGTATACACCAAACGCAATCATTCTTACACAAGCACTTAACTGGTGTACGGTTATAAAAAGCCAAGTTTGGTATGACTCCATTAATTCACCAAGCGAATTATCGTAATGCCACATTTTTATTACTTTCTGCCACAAATATTTTCGTTTCCCTCCCTTCATTCGCATGTTATTAAATCTTTACGGTTCTGTTTATTGTTAAACCTAAATAAATCCGCATCTCAAATAATTTAATTTCCTCGGGCCGTAGTTAATTTTCCAAGTAGAAAAGTATTCACTTCGGCAAGATCGATAATCAGGAATCAGTAGCACGCGTATTTGTTTATGGTAATTGTTGCTATTTATAATTTTACAATCATGTTTTCATTTTTAGGCCAGCTAAGACATTATGTATGATATTCTTTGACTTCTTCCTTTTCTACTATGATTTCATCATCTTTTCACCTGACCTTATGTAGTCTCGGTGGTGATATTATTATTTTTTTATTCTGATATAGCTTAATAGGCTATGTAGGCTATTCTCAATATAATTAATTATAATAACCGAATTGAATTGACATAAATTAAGTTAAAAACCGACTTCAAAAATAATACTGAAAGTCAATAATAATAATTTCTATGGGTCTCTTTGGAGTCGGTGCATTTTCATTTGATAGGCAGCGACACCGGCACCGAATCAAAGAGATCTATAGAAATTGTTATTGTTGACTTTTCAGTGTCTTTTTACAAGTCGGTTTTTAACTTAATTTATGTCAATCAAGATTTATAGTATATTGAAAGGTGCAAAGTCCCCCTAAAAGGACATAAATGCTGAGGTTTATATACAAACAAATACAAAATAGGTACCAACATAAAGCTATTTGATGGCACCGTATTTCGTCTTAGTCGGTTATCTTTGTCTGCAAGGCGCCTCGTAATCTTCGAATAAAAATGGTTGCAATGACAAATTCGCTTTTGACACGTGACTCCGCCGTTACGGGACCCTTTTTAATAGGATCAACGTGGAAGCTCTAATAAATAATGCCTTTCACTTGTTTACTATGCTCAAGTATATTTCATATACAGCCATGTTCTTAGTTCTTAAGATTAAACCAATAATGGAATACATACATACGCACTCACACCTCTAATCCCCGAAAGGGTAGGCAGAGATGTAACCATTACACCCACATTTCATCCAGCGTATCTCCGTCCCATGAAGTGATAGAGGGCGAGCCTATCGCCATACCGGGCACAATTACAGACTCCGGGCTGATACTGAGTATTTCATAATAGAAAAATCTCAATATCACATTCACCCTACCCGGAGATCGAACCCGAGACCTCAGCGTCAGCCTCATTCGTAACGCGTACACATTACAACTGCGCCACCAAGGCAGTCAAATTAAAATAGACTTTAACAAACTGAAGTATCGAAAAATTGTTGCTTCAATATAAAGCGATCTATAGTTGCATTAGTATTTTGGTTAATGTATTCTATTAATTTTTTTACAACAAAAACTATGCAACCTAAAATTTAAATAGAATATGATTGTAGAACTATTTAAATAACAATAATTTCACACTTAATATCCAGATATTTTTTGACTAAAACATAAATAGTAGGTACCTTTTCCTGCTTTCGATTATGGGAAGTAAATTACACAACTGTTCCAAAATTTTAAAGAATTTAGTTTATGTAAAAACATATAAGGCAATCAATCTTTTACAATTCGATAGAGATAAGAGTAGGAGAAAAAAAGGCAGACAAGGGTGTACATTAATCTAATACAATGTCACAGTATCTCAGATCCCGATGCGGGAGTTATTCTTTCATTATTTTAAAATGCTGAGCGCGATTATGCATTACAACTACCGGCGAATTTGCAAACGCGTTTCAACAAGCAGCATTTTTAAAAACATATTGTATACTAAAGTATGAAATGTGAAAAGTATACAGTTTCATTTCATACTTTAGTATAAAATATGGTTTTGCCATGCGGTGCCATGCAGTCCTTTGTAATTCAAAGATCTGAGTGGTTTTTCTATTGTTTATGGGCAGAAGTTGCGTTTAACATCAGGCGAGCAACGTGCTCGTCTCGTCATTTAGCTGTAGTTTTAGGTGCAGACTACATCATACATACATATATTAAACAACAGCAAAGTTTACAAATGTAAGGTAAATTAAATTACTATGACTTCAAAGTAATGTCAAGTGTTCAAAGTTAGCGGTTTACTGATGACTTTCCTGAAACTTAGGTAACACGTGGAGTGTCTTATTACATAACGATTAATTTATTTGTTAAATTCGACAGCCTCCGTTGCGCAACCGGTGAGTAGACGGCTGTGAAACGAGAGGCCGCGGGTTCAATTCCCGCTCCGAGACAAATGTTTGTGTAATCCACAAATATCGGTTTCGGGTCTGGGTGTTGTAGGACCGTAAGTCCCTCGTAGTTCCTGATACTCACGACACAGGTTAACCTAGTGTGGGGTCAGGACTATGTGTGTGGCTGTTGGGTGTATTTATTTATTACACAACAGAACTCCGCAGAAGTTCGAATAATTTTATTCGAAACATATCCCCGAGGCTGTGTGTTAGGACGTTACAGACGTCTTCAGTAATCTTTTTAGACATGCAAGTTTCCCTTGAATTGAAAATACGTTGAATTAATAGTTCGCCACGATTTATACAGTATGACACATGTATAAAAGGAGTGGATCATAATATAATTAGTAGTAAAAATGAGTTACCTGGTCTCCACCGTCCATAAACGCCCATGATACCAGAATAGCCGACGCGAAAACGCGTAGCCGACCTTAAAAGAATGGAATGGGTATTGGGAAAAGGAAGGGGATTTGGTCCTCCAGAAATATCTCACCGTTTGAAAAGAAATAGTAAGTTGCCACTTCATGCCGGTTGGAGACCCCAGTCGAACTGGCCCATTCATGCTCTAGACGAAACTGTTAACATATTACAACTTCTTCAAACTTCCCTCTTTTTAATTATTTGTAATGATATCTGGAACGAAAACCCTCGATCCAGGTGATGCTACAATTCTGGACAACAGGTTCCAACCACAAATCGGACTACACAAATATTTGATCATGGGTCAGCGATTCCTCAGACTTTATAGACTAAGATGAAGTCGAAATGAAGAAATATGATATTCTCTTTTAACAGTTGCCTAAATATCTACTTATACAATATAAACAGTAGTAAGAAATTAAACAAAAACATTAAACTAACTAAAGCAATTATATTGTCAACACAATTTCCTAAAGGGTATTAAACTTATGCAAGAGCCAATATAAAACATGTACGTTTATTTGTGTAACAACGTAACATGTAAGCAGCTTACGAAGAACTAACTTATAAAATCAATTTAAAATTAATTCAGTCTTTAACCCGCACTTCAATAGTTCACGAAACTGGTGTAAACTTCGAATTATTCGTATTGAGTTTGTTCAGCGGTTTGTATTGTGTTGTATGAGACAGTGTTGTTTGACATACTTCCAGTATTTGAAGATGCGATTTATTGACTTGTTTTAGGAAATTCGACTAAGTTTGTCTAAAAGTGTGACATTTCGCCACACCGAGAAATGTGTCTCTGACAACAACACGTGACGTATTCTCAAGTGTAGACGAATATCAAATTATATGACTAATGTCACGGAGCGAACCGCTCTGAGAATCCATAACATTTAGTCGTGACATATTATTATTGGTTTTGTCATTTTTGTTTTAAGTCATAGCAAAATTACAGTGCATGTTAGGACAGCGTGGTACTTACGAGGTGGTAGGTCCCTCGTTTGCGAGAGGCCGGCTGGGTTGGTACCACCGCTTTGTCTATTTCTGCCGCCAAGCAACAGTGTGGAAGCACTGTTGTGTTCCGGTTTGAAGGCCATTGAAGCCAGTGAAATTACTGGACATTATGAGACTAAACACCTTATGTCTCGGGGTGACGAGCGCAGTCCAGTGTCAAGCAGTGCTTTTTTATTTAAAGTTCTGTTTAGCGTTGCTTCTGTTTATGAGCAGGCGTGGCGCTTACCATCAGGCGAGCAACCTGCTCGTCTCGTCATTCAAGCTAATAAGTAAAAAAAAGCCAGACAGACAGCAGTTCACACTATCGTAACAAGTAAGTGTGACAGGCTCCGTACCTATCGGTGGGGTGAATTGTGGACGCACCTATAATTAATGATCTTAATCTTACTTACGTGATGCATTAAATTTATTAATAAAGCGTGCTCACAGATCCTGACAATGAGACCACCCTGGTCATCCGAGGGATGGACGAACTCAGACGAAAACTAGACTCACTGCAAAAGATTTCTGTACCGTCCTCGCCGCGCCCCCCGCTGCCCCGAGCCTAGTACCGGCCGGTGAGCCGATGATGACGAGTACATCAAACCAACCGCTTATTAATTACACATTCCTCTGCCCTCTCCTGAGCCGAGGTTCGTACCCTACAGGGCTCAGCCTATGCCCTCAGCGTGGTCGCTTAAATGGAGTGCCTAATGCGCTTGCCCACAAGTCCGGTGAAGCTAAAAACAGTCGAGACGTATACTGACACGAGTACCGCTATTAGAACAAACGCCACACTCAAACAAAAAAAACGAGAATCGTCACATTGTAATACGAGAGTGTATAAGGACTGTTTTGACTCGCCTCGCGCTCTCTCGAAGGTATTTTTGTCAAAATTAAGAGAGTTTATGAGATAACATAGATAACATAACATAACGGAAGACGCGACTTCATAAATATCAGTTTTTTTATAATATATTCTCGCCTAGAAACTATCTCCATCTAAATGCGGCTTTATTATATTGCCAGAAATATGTGTGGAATGGCCATAAGAAATAGAACCCAATCCTCTCGGTCCCCACTCTACCCAACTCTACATTTATATTATACAATACTTGATACATTCTTCATTATAACATCGTGCCGTTGAATCAAAATATTAATTTTAATAAAATCTGTCGCAGCGTTCCCGCGCAAAAGAAACACAAATCCATCATAAATACGAAACAAAACCTTTTCATTGTTTCCAATATCCGATTGAAAAGATTGGGATGCATTCAAAATAATAAAAGTCCCGTTTATTCAACCTGCCTTATTTTCCGCTGGATTTAATCCGTTTACTAGAAACATAACTGAAATTACTATCCTATTGTGTGTGTCTCGTTACAAATATTTAGCAATACTAGCTTTTGCTCGCGGCTCCGCCCTATGGCCCTTTGTAGCCCTTGACCTAATTAATCCAGGTCATGGTCTAACTGTGTGCCAAATTTCATCCAAAACCATTCAACTATTAGGCCGTGATTGACTAACAAACATCCAAATTCACAAATTCGCAAACATCAAAACTTTCACATTTATAATAGTAATAAGATAAGCTCATGTTTTAAATATGCTTATTTCCCTTCTATGATGTGATAAATGGCGAGCCTATTACAATATTGGATACAAATTTCAATCTGGAGTAACGCAGATCTGTTTTTTTTTTAAATGTGATTGATCTAGAAGCTGAACCCTATTTTTCCTACCCTAAGTCCATCTGATTTGGTATCACCACTTTGTCTTTTCCTGCCACTAAGCAGCAGTATGTATGCACTGTTGTTTCGTTTTGAAGGACATAGAAGACAGACTTACTTAGACAACTTAAGTGTCGAGGTGACGATCGTAGTTCAGTGCCATGCAGTGCTTTTATAAAATTCTATGTGGTGTCGTGTTTGTTAATTATCAGGCGCGGCGCTTACCATTAGGCGAGCGACCTGCTCGTTCATAAATCAGGCTAATAAAAATAAGTGTGCTTCTACTAGACCAATGAGGCGATGATAACGATGATAACGATAATTTTATTCATTTAATTATAGCCTGGACCTTAATTTATCCTGAATATTGCAGCAAGTTAATTAATAAAAGAAGCAACATACAATATGATACCATTTAAATGCAAATTTTTTACGAAGTCCCTAAATATTATTTTTAATGTTTTAATATATTTTAAATTAGCAGTCCCGCGCTGCTTAACCCGCAGCATGTAATTGATAGTCAGCGTTCAAATATGCGTGATGTCAGGGGGTGTAGGTGATGACCAAAAATCTTAAAAAAAAACCTAGAGCCCCATTGAGGCGCCACCTACTGGGTCCAATTGTAAATCTAAACCATCCAGGGGTCCACTCAAACGCACACAAAAAATCCATCAAAACCGGTCCTACCGTAAACGGAGTTCAGTGACAAATACACGTACAGAAGAATTGCATTTAAAGGTATTATTATACCGTGGTCGTGAGTTATAGAGCCACGCTTTCAACCATTTTGTCTACATCACGAATACGCCTATCGGCTGGACGGGAGGCAACAAACTCTTCAAAGGCATTTTGTACTGCCTCACGAGTATTGTTTTTTATCCTGCCAAAAAGTTGTCAGCTTCGGTGCTGCAGCGTGCGAGTAGCCGGCTGCAAAGCGAGAGGTCGTGGGTTCGATTTTCATAACGAGAAAAATGTTTAGTGGGATCCACAAGTATTTGGTTTCGGGTCTGGGTATTGTCGTCGCGCAAGTTCCTCGTAGTTCTTGATACCCACGATACTGGTTAACCTAGTGTGGGGTCAAGACTATGTATGTGACTGTTGGGCCTATATATTTATTATTTATCTCTATCTCATCGCTGCTCTACTTTCGTACAACTTAAAGAAAACATCGAGTATTCCTATCGGGGGCTTATTGTCCCCAGTCGGCCGGTCAATAGTGTATAAAATGCTCCAAACCTATAAAGAGTTCGAGATAGGCTCACATGGCTTGTTTTATAACTCCACGGGTTGGACGACTGTCGTTTACGATCAGCTAACTTTTATCAGTGAGCGAATGATTTATGGTTTTCCCATGCCGCATGTTCCATGAAGAACTGGGTCACACGTTTTTGGATCGGATCAGTGCCATCTTCTGTCAATTATCGGCAAATGACTTGGAAGTAATGTGCGGCTGTAATTAGTCTATTGTGTTTCATTGTCATCGCAGATAGGGGATGGCGTGTGGATTTTCGTGTATGATTTCTATAAACGTCATCCTAATTTATTTTATATAGATTAAATGAAACATTCTCATGATTATTGGACTCAAATTTAATAGCACGCTTTTTTTATTTCTTCCATTAGCCTGAATGCCGAGACAAGCAAGTCTCTCGCCTGACGGTAAGAGCAAGAACCTCTGACTTTTCTAAGTTACGTGTGTATTCGTTGTTAATTATCGCATGTAATAACACAGAAGGAATCACCGCGAAAACCTGCATACTTGAAAATGCTTCATTAGAATTTCAAAGGTGTGTGAAGTCTGCCAACCAGCATTAAGCCAGGATCATGGACTAAGGATTAACCCCTCTCATTCGTAGAAGGCCCATGGCCCAGTAGTAGAACAGTAAGATGCAGGGCTGATATTATTACATAAGTTACAGTGACGTCTGTGTGTGTGAGATATTCTCGACAATCTCACGATTACGAATCTACGACATACGGCACTGGGGAAGTATTTGCATGGCTCAGATAACAGAATATTTTTTTACCCAAACCCAGCACGAATATCATGACCCTAGTTCTATTGTACAATATTGAGCTTCACCCATAATTCTTAAGTCACAACCTTATCTTTCATAAGATCTCGAATTTATTACTTACACGAAAACAAAAAGGATCAATATTTTGCAGGTGTGAAATATACTTAATGACAAGCAGGAAATTGCCACGTGAGCAGCGCATAAAACATCACGTTGGGGAGAAAAGAAATTATTTATTTCTCCCCTATGTAATTATTGGCATTTTGGCAGAAATCTCGAGTCGCAGAGGTGACATCATTCGGCACAAGGGGATGGGACGCCAATGTTGCAGTTAACTAGATGTGATATGAGATTGGAATAAGGAAACAATCCTTAATCACCCGATTCACCAAGCTTATTTCCAACCCATTAAGTAATATGGGTTGAATTTATCGCTATTTTGGGTACGGATTCCAATCCTGGGCAATTCATGTCTCATTTTTCGAGTCGAAAACTCAAACCAATTGTTTTTTTATTGCTCGACCTGAGCGTTGAACTCAAGACTTCATTCAGCCTACTCGTAAGTACGCTGTACGGAGTTGAATTAACTATATATTTTTATATGAGAGGTCGGCAAACAAACATGCGGGTCACTTGATGGTATTTTTTTAAAGCATAGGCCAACAAACGAGCAAATGGGTCACCTGATGGTAAGTGTTCTCCACCGTCCATGTACGCCCACAAATCAGTAAAATCATAGGTGCGTTGCCGACCTTAAAGAAAAGGGATAATTAAAGGATTGGAAAGGGGAGGGGGATTTAGGCCTCCGGATATCTCACTCGCCGAACAAAACTCAACAGTAAGCTGCTATTTCACGTGGGTTTTCTGTTAGACAGTAGTTGGAACCCGGTCAAGACGACTGCTCTACCACTTGGCAATACAAAATTAATTAATTTACATGCAGTATTGCGTTATTTAGGGTTCGCTAAATCTAACTCTATCAAATTTAACATTACCCTATTTCTAGTCGATGACACGTTAATGTAGTACTGCCACCTGTGTCGCTGTGAGGAGCTAACTTAATTTGTATTGCTTTGATTCAATCTGACATTCCGCTCAATCTGATTTGTTCAGTCCTCTTTGTTTTATTAGTTTTCCATTTTGAGACTCATTTCCCTGTGCCGCGTTGAAGTTAATAAACCAGGTAATTTGCTTGTGGAATAAACTACTACTAGAAGGTAATATTTCCTTCTGTTCTATTTTGGAATAAAATAATTAATAATAGATATTTTGGAATTTAAGTTTTTGTGAACTTTAATAGTGTTTTCATTTCAATGTGTATTGTATTTTGTATTATTTGCCGATTTCTCCGACAAATGTGGACCGACTTTTTGTTGTTCGTTTATATGTCGTTTAAGTTTATATGCCGTTTATTTAGACGTATATAAATTTTAAATTTTGATAAACTTATTTATATTCCCAAACTTAAACCTATAAAATGTCCATCAGTGTTGTTTATTACTTCAGCTTAAAACTTACCACTGGCAATTTATACTTTGTGAAAAGTTCTAAAAATTTTCTTTGGTTGTTTTTGCCGAAGAATTATGTGTACAGTCTTTATGGCTCTTTTAAGTTTTATTACATATTACTTTTCATTATAACATTGCATCATAAAGCACAATGAACTTTTAGTTTGGTGTAAAATCTTCATTAAAATTTTACGATGTTTTATTGATGTTGTTCCATAGAATTGCTTAAATAAATCATAAATCAGAATATATATTTTTTAAATAACCGTTTTTTTACATAAGTTGGTAAACGAGCAGATGGGTCAACTGATGGTAAGCGCTATTTACCGCCCATGAACAACCAAAATATCAAAATAACCATGAGCGCGTTGCCGTCCTTTAAGGAAAGGAATATTTATGGAAAGGGTTTTTGGCATCTGGATAATTCACTTGTTAGAGAAAAGTAAAAATATGTAATACAAATTGAAAACTAATATTGAAACTAATTGTTTCTAGAATGGTTTTACATTTTGAATTCTATTTTTGATAGTGTTCTTTATTTTCTTTGACGGTGGCTATTGCATTGTTTATGTGGTTGGTGTCGAACAGAAAATCACGAAGACCACGTTGTTATCATTTTTTCTAAACTTCAAATGATTCCACATAAAAAAGAACTGCTACTTCACGTTGGTTTTCTGTGAGATAGATAATAATCTGTTCGAGCCGGCCCATTCGTGCTGTAGACAAAACTGTCTGTGCATTAAACGATAAATTATTACTAATTATACATACATACGCACTCACGCCTTTAAACCCCAAAGGGGTAACCAGTACACCCAGATTTTTTCCGAGTCTAATTTCCGTCCCATGATGTGATAGGGAGCGAGTATATCGCACACACCGGACAAAATTCCAGACTCGGGGCTGATACTACGCATTTCGTGATAGAAAAACCCAATATACGAGTAACTTTTATCCGACCCGAGTATCGAACCCGAGACACAGCAGTCGTAACGCCTACGATCATAACTGCGCCACCGATATTATTACTACCTCACTATAAATTCTCCATAGTGACTTAGTATACATTTAGCCATGTTATTCTTCTTCTGTATATTCCTTAGCCATGATTTCTTTTATCTAATGCCTTTACACCCTAATTCATATCTTTGATACCTACTTACATCATCGTTACAAACATATAAACCATAACATTAAAAAGATGTTCAGGTAATTGCATATCCAGTATTACGAGTTCCGTGTAAGAGGGTTCTATTACCCAATACATTAGCTTTATTGATCGTCAGAAGCGAACGCGTTTATTCCGAGGGATCTCTTTAATAATGGCCGTTGATGTAGCTGCCTCTGGACGCATCTGTATTGTGTATTGATCTTTTGTCGATATTTGAAGGGCATAATTGAAATACATTTTACGCAGTATGAGAAACAAATATAGGATGTTAAAGCGTTAGGTCATGTCCAAGGAAGTAATCGGAAAAAATATTATTTTTTGTTGAAATCCAAATCAAATTAAATTCGGTAGGTAGTTGAATAATTTTTGAAAACTTTTATCTGTGATATCAGAATTGATATTCAGACGTAATCAAAAAACACGCATACGAAAATTAGACTATAAAAATAATCATATTTATTTTTTAAACTTGAATTTATTTATTGTTTGTAAACCCTATTTCGATTGATTATCTCTGCAAGAGGGATGACTCAGTCAAAGCGAGGTAGCAAGTTCTACGTACATCAAACGCGCTGCGCCGCGTGCGCGCCCGTCATCAGTCAGCTGTTCATCACTTTTCAAGATAAAAATAACATTTTTAAAGATCTTAAATTTTATAAGCTACCTGTTTAAGGATAATATCTCGCGTCTATTTTTTTTTTTAAATAACTATTTTTATTAAGCTGTCTATCTTCACAACCCAAAAAACCCTTTTTGTTACATACTGTATACCGTGTTGCTTGTCATCTTCACGATTACAAATCCTTAGATTCGATTTTTACTTTAAAGAAACACGATACTGAAATTCGTTTTTATTACAGATACAAACAGCAAAATTTATCTATAGTCATTGGTAGTCGTTATTGACAAATTCCAACTTTGGTGCTCGTGAGGTACTTTTCTATTGGTAATAGGCTGATATATTGAGATAAGTGTATGATTAAGTAAATTACTGGCTTAATGGATTGTCACAGTAATTATTGGCTTCGTCTGAATATTCAAGAATATTTACAATTTAGTAGGTGTTTCCTTAATAATACTAGCCCTGTATTATGTACGTCCCACTGTTGGGCATGGGCATCCTTTACTGAATGAGAGGGGTTAGGCCTTAGTCCACTATGCTGGACTAATGAGGGTTGGCAGACTTCATATACCTCCGAAATTCATATGGAGAACTTCTAAGGTATACGATTCCTCACGATGTTTCCTTTACTGATAAACCAAATGATAATTATATTATCAATGAATACACACGTAAGATAGAAAAGTCAGAGGTGTATGCTCTTAGGGCTGGTTTCGAACCTGCGACTTTCGTCTCGACAGTCCATACCACTCCCCGCTGAGCTATCACTGTTATTTAATGTTAATTGTCTTAATTGATTGCAAAACGCATGCACAACAAGCCATTTTAGAATAAAGCACAAAATAAAACAGCAAACAATAATAGGAACTGTTTATATTACACATACTAAATATTTACATATCCACTAAAGGACAGTACAAAACAAATAAATGGCAACTTGAGCAAATACACGTTAATATTATGCTTTACGATTACTTAATTATTATGTTTAATGGAGAAATAAACAAACAGCAAACAATAACTTAGATGATTACTTAGCCAAGTCTCTTTGAGGAATAATACTAGCTTTTATTTTGTTAATTTTAATTGAAGCTAAAACTATCTAGTACATTGTTTCAAAGATTCTATGAAAAAATATTGTGTTCTTAATTTTACAAAGGATTTTGAAACCTTATCTATACTAGATATAAATTGAAATAAGTAGAAAAGAAATAAGAAAGCATTAAAGTATTATACGTTGCGAAGATAATAATTATTAAGACATTAATATAAAACTGTCTCCTTAAACGATATGAAAAGTAAATTATACTTTCAGACTATTTTTGTATCATAAAATGTACTTCTTAATATCTAGATTCTTGAGGCCTTACTTAAAAACGTTGTACATACGTTTGTAACAGTCAAACAGTGTTTTGTGTAAGAACAAGACTGCGTTTGGAAATTGACTGGCTTTTGACTGATGCTGGTTTTACTAGGAAATGGGTGTCCGGGTCTAATGACAGTTAATGACAGTGTTACCTTCTTAAAATCGATCTTAGTAATTCCGTAGCACTAATGACGAACATATCTGTGACACTTTTAGTATTCCCATGTTGTATTGGAAAGTATTTTAGAACAATAATCCAGTACTGACAGTACTGTCAATTTTCAATTGTCAATTAAAAACACTGTATAACTATGACAGATGGTACAACTTCAAATAGTAAGAGCTTAATTCTTCTGCGTTTCTAAGTTGCTGCTTCACAATCTCCAGGTAAATGTTACTTGTCAAATAAAATATAAGACTGCCAAATACAAAATTATCACGCTGTCAATACAGTATGTATTTCGTAAATCGTCTTTGTAATGCTTTATCTGGCGGTTAACATTTAACTTCATATTGCAAAACAGACTCTTAATGTTACTTAAAATCTCGATAATCAAATCAAAGGAAACTAAATTCCATGACTATAACTTTTTATACTAGACTATATCACTAAACTGAAGGTAGATAGATCAACGGAAAATTTGCAAAACTTGGAAGATAAAGTGGTGGATAGTCAAGTAGCAAAATTTCTTTGGATATACGAATACCTATACGAAATTACTAAAACATTTGTACGAATCATTTTATCTACCTCATCTATACCAGCATTATACAAATCGAAAAATTGTAATTGTGATAAACGATTTTAAAATATCACAAACACGAGCCCTGCTTTAATTATACCTAATCACTAACATAATCTTGATCAATTAATTCGTAATACTTGTGTTGGAATGTTAACAGTTGCTATAAATTCAAGTCGTCTTCGGATTCACTTTCGCTGTTATCCTTTAAAGCTTTACGGATCTCCTCCTCGACCTCCGCCGCGCTTTGTTGTTTATCGTCTACAGCCAATTTGTTATACACCCCATTCACGTTGGAGTAGTAATAACCCCCACAACAATACCGTTTCAACAAGTAGGATACGATCGAGTATAACGCAATGAAACTGATCACGAATCCGACAACAGAAAGGGCCACGTTCATCCTCGAGTTCCAATTAGCGTCGCTAATTTGCGACAGTACTGTGTTTGGATAACAGTAGGATTTTGGCTCGATATCAGTCACGTTGTATAGCTTAGCGTCATCTAAACAAGAGGAACACTGACTATCGTGGGGTCCAACACACGTTGCGCAAGTGTAATGACAAGGAAGACACGTGAGTGGTGTTTTGGTATCGTTAACAGACGATTCCATGTCTAAAGCCTCTAAAGTTGTCGTTTTCGAATCCTGTCTTTTCATAATAGCACCTTCAGAAAATAATGTGAGGTTACGGCGTCGCGAGCTCCTGTCCCACGATATCTCACTGGCGTATGTACCGTCCGGGCAGCGCTGGTAGCATCGGCCTTTGTACAAATGCAAGCCCTTCGCGCATTCTAGTGAAAAAAGAACAAATATGTTTAATTATTTCACAGTACAAAGAAATAGTCCGTCACCTCCCTTCACCTTTTCCAGCGTCCATGCAGCTCGTCGTGGCTAGCAGCTGATAATGATGTAGATGCGCGTCCGAAGGTACGATGTCATTTTGTAAGTAAAGAGGAAATTTGAGGAAACTAGGAAAGGTACGAGTAATTTTAGAATCTTGTCACTGATCTCAAATAATTTTGTCTACTGGCTTGTATTGCTGTGTAATTTAGGAAAACAAACATATGCTAGCATGCAAACAGAAATACGTGCACAAAATTAAATGAAATCAGATAGAATTTTGTCATGTGGCTAAAGACATGTATACTAGACGGAAGGAAGATTCGTGCCGTTCCCAACATAAAGTGCAAAGTTAAAAAAGGTCAATATAGAAAGCAAAAGGTAATGTTGAAGCCAGCGCGTATTAAGCAAAGCAAACATGCAATAAAATTATAATGAAGTAACAAAAATATGTACGTTAGACAAAGTTTGTTTCCTTAAATTTAAAAATAACGCATTGTGCCTAATTGCTATTCTGCATGTACGTGACAACCAAATCAGAGACAAGACCCATTGACTATATAAAAATGAAAATCTTACTTGAATTTTGTAATAAAAGATTCTTTTTATTTTATTTTCCGTTCACATTAGTTTCAATATATACAAATGATGATTTAACATTTACATTAATACATATAATTAAGTTGCTACTTAACACCGATCTTGGTAAACAATTTTTGACGACAAAACTGTTACAAAAATGAGCCTCATGTGGATCTTTCATTTTACATCGAGCGATAGTTAAACACGTACATATAGCGTGATCAGTGAGCACAAAATAATATTGGAAAATATCGAATAAGTTAATTACTCTTAATTTAACATTAACTACCAGTCGATGAGAAATCATGATCATCAGTCGTTTTCAATTTACAGATTTGTGAGCAATTTGTACAAGTCTCCAAATATATTTATATCGATAAGTACCTACGAATTATTTACAATAATTTATATTCATTATCTATGCTATATGGATTGGCAATCTCCGCTATGATCACAACCACAATACGCAATTATAGGTCGTAAACCTAAAAGTTACGATCAATTACATACACGTGAATACTACATTTTGGTAATTCGTTCAACATAGTATAATATCAACATGTGGATTAATATCATATATCACATTACTTATCTGCTTTGTGATACTATCATATTATATTTCTATTATTTTTTATCCTTGGTGATCGTAAGTCGCCACTAATCATCATTTTTTGGTAATTACAGCTACTTTGATAACCGTGGAGTCATATTCAAAAAATAAAATGGCCATTGGTTGAAAACCAAATATTGCATTTGCTGAATTGCAGAATTAGATTACTAATAAAAAACAATCACTATAATTATTGTTTTAAAGTAAATGATGAGGCTGATTTTAAAATGATTATTATACTATGACGAACAAATTAAATTAATAAATTCAATGTTATAACATTTCAATCATAAAACTTATTGTAACAGATATGTATGCCTGTTCTTTCAAACTTTATTAACAAGAAACTTATTTGCAATTATTACTAAAATAGCCGCCGTAATTGGTCTAGAAATAAAAGTGTAAAGTTGACAAAAAGCTGACTTCGGTGGAACCGAATCTAAGGAAATTTACTATAGTTACGTTGTCTAAATATATTTTGATAAATAAATAACTTCAATGTAGATAAATGCGTTAACATTTGGTACGTATCTCATTACTATAACACAATATCTAAGTATAGGCAGTGTAAATCAGACCGATACGAATTAAAGTCAATAGTAACATGTAACAAAGCTATGCCTTTGTTTACGTAATTAAAAATAATTTTGAAAAACGTTCATTTTCAAAAGGAGCATAAACTTTAAGTACGACGTATTATTATGATAAATGAATTAACATCTAAGTTTATTTAAAATTTATTATTATACGTAATGAGTGCTTTACGAGTTTGTTTATTTTCTAAAACATTTCAACACACATTCTCAATTTCACATTGCAATTACTCATGAAAAATGGACGTTATCGATTTGATGTCGTATATTATATAACATTATTATAAATGTAATTGCACTTGTTGTCTAGCTCTTCAATAATCGATTTGTTGCCAATTAGCAAGCGATGGCACAGAAAATATACGATACTTTACATTTACGAATATACATGAGTTGAAATGTGCGCGTCACAAACTTTACATCTTAAATCAAATTTATTATTATTATTATGCCAAGCTGCCAACTTAGAAGACATATCCAATGTGTCAATAAAAATGTATATAAACACTGGGGTGTATAAAAACAATATAATATAATATAATATAAACATAGCCGCACAACTTCGTTCATACTTAATGTAGCGGTACGTGAACGTTATAAAAATTACGCATATTTAAGTACGATCGAAGGCAATACGAGATTTACAGAAACATTACCTAACTAGTTACACTCTTTGTGATTGACCAGCGCAGAGTTATATTAAAGTATATAATAAAGAAAAAAATAACAGCTTGTACTTATTAAAAACCCGATAAATTTAACTAAAATCACATGCCGCGTACCGGCGGGTACTAGATGGCCATAGCTGGAACGTAGAGGCAATGCGGCCGCAAGCAAGGCGCTCTCGCGGGTCTCACGACCCCACACGTTAATTCTAACCTTACGCTAGCAGTTAGTGCACAGTCGCGATTTCTTACATTAAGTGGCTGTCTGCTTCGCGGAGTGTTACTTAAACGCAAAGCATCGGCCGTTGATAATAATAGTACGAGCAACAGGCACAAACCTAGGCATGTATGGGGCGGTTGGGGGGCACGGGTCACGCAGCCCGCTGCACTGCTGGAGTACTGCCCTGTATCCACGTCGCCGGCGGCTGGCGGGTTCTCTTCTCGTATCTACAAAAATATGGCATTACTTACTTTTTTGTTATTACCACAAATATGTTAATTATTTCAGTTAACGCTATATATTCTATATTAAGTTTAAAAATACATATTTAGTTAATATTAGTGGTAAAATATCATTAATATTTTTGATTAATTGTTGTTATTAAGGTATAATAGATTATTTATAACAACTAATAGAGCAAATGTTGCAAATGCACAATTTAATTATACCTAGAAGGAAACAGTTTTTAAATGTAAATACTATGTCATTAAAATACTGAAAATTGTTTTTAGTGACATCGATATGTAGAATATCTTTTATTTGTGATTACCTTCACTTTCTTCTCTATTTCAGCAAAGCCGAAATATCTAAGGCGAATAAAAGAACTGTGTTAGACCAATATTTTGTATTCGATCTTCGTTATTTAGAGAAAAAATATAATTATCTGATATTCCAATTAAAGCAGGTTGGATAGGTTATAAATGGATACTGATAATTGATAAAATAACCTAGGATTATGCTTTTATCCCTCACTGAAGGGGTAGGCAGAGGTGCAACTAGTGCTGCACCCACGTTTCGCCGTGCCTATTTTTATCCCATGATGTGATTGTGAGCCTAATACCAGTAACTAACTTTACAGTTACTAACAGTAACTAACCAGACACTAATTCTAATCCCGTGTAATTCATGCGTGATTTGTTAAATCGAAAACTCAGACACAGATTAGAGCCTTAGTACGTTGTCACTAGATCGATGAGGTCATACAAATCGATATATCATTTATATCTCTAATTTGTATATTAATAAATATTTTTATTTTTACCCGAAATCTATAAAAAAAACAACATTTGGCTTCTAGAAAATTCTTCCATGTGCCAAACAATCTAGCTTTATAAATTATTTATTTGTAACTCTTTATTTTACAACACTAGAGTACAAGTATATGACAAGTAGTTATACAAAAAATAGATGCACATTACACTATTAATGTGCATTTTTTTCAATATATATTTTTATACACATGCCTGATTCATTTCATAGTCCTACAAATATTTTAACAACATAAAATCGTACTAAAAAAATATCGAAAACTCATCGACATTCTGTTTTTTCATCTAAATTGATGTCATTTGTGACGAGGGTTGTCTCGCGTCGTGCGGGTCGTGGGCCCCGAGCGACATGTCGTGACTCGACCCTGACAATATGTGCATGTCGGTCGCGGCAATCTAACATATTATTCATTTATATTGGCTGTCTGTCGTAACTCTATCGTGAGTTCTGTCGTTGTGACCTTTATTGTTTGTTGGTAATTCAGTTACCTATTTCACTAGTTGTTGCTTTAATTCAGTTGTAGGGGATTCTAGTAATTACTGATTCTACGAATTCGAAACCAACGGGTTAGATTTCCGAAAAATAAAAATATTGTGTGGTTCACAAATATCTGTTTCGGTTTTGGGTGTTTTTTTATAGCATATGCCGACAAACGAGTAGGTGGGTAAGTGATCTCCACCGCCTATGTACGCCAACATTACCAGAAGAATCATGGACGCGTTGCCGATCTTTTTTCTTTTTTTTATTACATTGAATGACGAGACGAGCAGGTCGCTCGCCTGATGGTAAGCGCCACGCCTGCTCATAAACAGAAGCAACGCCACACAGAACTTTAAATAAAGCACTGCATGACACTGGACTGCGCTCGTCACCCCGAGACATAAGGTGTTAAGTCTCATAATGCCCAGTAATTACACTGGCTTCAATGTCCTTCACACCGGAACACAACAGTGCTTACACACTGTTGCTTGGTGGCAGAAATAGACAAAGCGGTGGTACCAACCCAGCCGGTCTCTCGCAAACGAGGGACCTACCACCTTGTGTACCACCTTGATCTTAAAGGAAAAGGAATAAATAAGGAAGATTGGGAAGGAGAGGGGCATTTGGGCCTCCGGATATCTCTCTCAGCGTACAAATCGTAGCAGAAAGCAGTGGCTTTACGTTGGTTTTCCATGGGACAGTGGTAACAATCCGGTCAAGCCGGCCTATTCTTGCAGTAGACAAAAACGTCAGCAGCGTGGCTCTACCACATTTATGTACCATTTAAATGATGGTTATCGCAGCTAAAATATACTATTTATTCCATCCCTAGCAGTTAATAATTAACTAATAATGAGTTTAACATATTGGCCGGCATAAATTTGTCAGATTGATGTCTGAGAACATGATTACGACCACTAACCAAAGTAAAAGAATCTGTCAATACTACTTTTTTATGGTATAGGCCGGCAAATGAGCAAGTGGGTCACCTGATGGTAAGTGATCTCCACCGCCCATGTACGCCTATAATACCAAAAGAATCATAGGTGCGTTGCCGACCTTAAAGGAAAGGAAAGGACCTTTAAGGAATTGGGAAGGGGAGGGGGTTTGGGCCTCCGGATATCTCACTCACCGCACGAAACGCAGCAGCAAGCTGCCACTTTACGCCGGTTTTCTGGGAGACAGTGGTAACGACCCGGACGAGCCGGCCCATTCATGCTGTAGACAAAAGTGTCTACAGCGTGGCTCTACCACTCATAAACTTCAATCTGTATGAAACCAAGGGTGCCAACATTTACTATGTAGGTACACTGACGTTGTCAATGTGTTATGTGCTCTAGATCATAATATAGGTCGCGTTAATATTTTTTTGAAATTCATTTTATTAACAAAACAGTCGCTCGCCTGATGGTAAGCCTGTCCATAAACAGACACAACTCCACACATAACTTTGGATTACATAGCACTGCATGTCACTAGACTGCGTTCGTTACTCCGAGACATAAGTTGTTAAGTCTCATAATGCCCAGTAATATCACTGTCTTAAATGTCCTCCAAAATGAAATAAAAAAGTGCTTACACACTATTGCTTGGCGGCAGAAATAGATAAAGCGGTGGAATCGAAACGCCAATAAGTTACCCATGAGGTCAGCACGTGAAGAAGTAAAACATACGGCGTGGCGGCGTCAAGTTAGGTCTTTGGTCCTTGACGAACAATATAAAAAAAACTAACTAGCTTAATCTAGAGTTCTTACGCTATTTTTAGTAAAACCTTTCAAATTATAGACTGTCACCATTCTGCATATTCATCGGTTAGAACTCATTATTTGAAAAAGTCACCAATTTGGTTCAGAAAGGTACGTTTAGGGTGTCCTCGGCCGAGACTATCACTCACTTTCGCAACATCAATATCTTTCGTTACTCTTTGATCCCTCCTTTCAATGTGGCCTAACCACCGAAGCATTACTTTCTCTATCTGTGTCACTAAATTCTCTTTCAATCCACAATTTTGTCTTACACTTGAGCAAAGTTTGAGCATACATTTTCAAAAGGTTGCAATACATTTTGTGTAAGTAAATACACTTGGTTACTAAACTTTGTAAAATTTAACAGACTTCAAAAAAGGAGATTCTCAACCGGCGGGAGTTTCTTTTGCCCAAAAGTATCGCAGGACGCGAATTTTTTTTCACTTTGTTTACTTTGATGTGTGAATAAAAACGATGACAAAGTGCGAATTTGTGTGTTCAAACTTTGCACTTTGACAAATGCCAATGTCACACTTCGTGACTTTATCTAAAAGTAGACTTCGCGACTTTGTGTATTTGAAGCTAAGTCTGGCACCGTTGAAGGTATGTGAAGTCTGCCAATTCGCATTAGGCCAACGTGGCCTTACCCCTCTCTTTCACTAGAGAAGGCCCGTGCCAGCAGTGGGAAGTGTATAATACTGGGCTAGTATTATAGTAATAAATAGTAATCATAACAAAATAAACCATTTACAAATAGAGTTAAACATACATACATACGCACTCACGCCTGTAGTCCCCGAAGGGGTAGGCAGAGGTGTAACTAGTACACCTACATTTCGCCGAGCGTATCTCCGTCCCACGATGTGATAGGGGGCGAGTCGATCGCCATACCGGGCACAAATTCCAGACTCCGGATTGATACTGAGCATTTCGAAATAGAAAAACCCAATACCACTTTACCGGACCCGGGGATTGAACCCGAGACCTCAGCGTTAGCTTAATAGTAACGCGTACGTATTACAACTGCGCAACCGAGGCAGTCAATAAGTCAATAGTTGAATAATTTTGGATTATTTGTAAGAAAAATTTAATCTATTATTCTTTTATACTACTACGTGACCAGGCACGCTGGTCACATGCCTAGCGGACACCGTCACGTCTGGTCATAAACAGTAGTACTTAATATCACTCGGAACTTTAAATTAAAAAGTACTGCATATCACTGCACTCTGCTCATCACCTTGAGACGACAACGTGATGTTAAGCCTCAAAGTACCCAGTAATTGCACTGGCGTTACTGTCTTTATACCGGAACATAATAGTCCGTACGTACACAGCTGGTTGAAGACAGAAATAGATAAAGCCTAGCTCTTGAAAATTCTAAACAGATAAAGAAAATTCAATAAAGGCATTTACTAACCCTTTGTGAGTCATGCCAGACTAGTGCCATATCGTCTTCGATGGCGTTCTGTCTCACTTCCTCAATAGATTCGGGTTCGTTAGCACCGCTCCACGACTTGACATCGGCTGCCGGAGGAGCCCCCACCGAGTTAGTCTCTGGGGACGCATAATCTTCCTGCGGAGGCGTTTCAGTTCCGTAGAATATCAGCTCCCACTGGGTGAGTGGACCCGCTGCTAGGAAAAATACAGCATTAGAAACTAAATATGATCCCGAGTCATAAAAATTGAGAAGTAAAAAAAGGAAAGTGTTAACAAAATTAATACACATAATCTGTGAAGGCGTTACAAGCTAGAAGCGTAACTACGTATTAGAGTCGACGAAAGTTCTATTAGATACAAACAACAATACAATATCTGCTTACAAATGTACACGACGTACGTGATGAACTTTGTTCGACAACCAACAAAACATTGCAAAAAATACAAAACAAAAACTCATCGCACAAACATCAATGTCTACGTTAATTAGTCAAAACAAAACTGAAATAAAAAATAAAACAGTTTAAATAGACTTCGACTACGAAATAAAATTTTAATCAATGCAAACACACGGCATGCAAAGAGCGGCTGACTCCGGAACAAAGGTAATTGACGTGCAGGCTCAACTAGGCGGCGGTCGAATGGATCGCTTTCGGCGAAACGAATCAACAGACACAACATGCACACAGCCTAGGTACCGTGGGCTTGCAGCGGCGCCGGGTATATGCGTTGGATTTTCGGATATTGCTCGAACAGGCTGGACATCTTGCGCCCACGAGCATCCGCCAAAGGATCCGCTAAATCCCCGCGCAAATTGAGGCTGAGATCAGGCGCCGTTGGTGTCGTCACACGAGGTGTAGTACTTTCTATAGGTGAACGCGTCGCCGGCCGGCTTTGCTTTGACTTCTGGGAATTCCTATTCGGATTCTTCGAATTCTTATTCTTTTTTCTCTTAACGAGACCAACGGTATAGGTCGGCACGATTGGCAGGGGCTTCCCTCTGTTATTTTTACGGCCTGACTGCACCACGACAGGACGTGTCGCGTTGCCCTTCCGTATAATTGGATTCCGGAACGGTATGGGATCGTTTTTGGCCGCCGGAGAACTAGTTCCATATAATGTCAAAGACCACTCTTGCAAAGTCGCCCGGCCTATGATTACACAAACAATGTACATAGTGTCAACAAGTATGTATGGTCAGCACAAGTGGTAAAATTGTGAAGTTATTAATGTATCACAAGTGACATATTGTGAAAGTTGAAAACTGTAAACCCGAAGGGGCTACGTCCAAATAAGCCAGCAAAATGAATTTGGTTTCGGAAAATATACATAAAACCCTGCTTAGCGCCTTAAAGTTTCCGACCCAGCGGTTTCGGTGACACGGCGTGGCTTTGAGTGAAAAATTATCACAAAGTAAAAGGATTTCAGACTACATTTTTGTATTGACGCTCCATTTAACAGCGGATAAAGAGTTTTTAATAGAATGTAATTGTTTACCCATGTATCTTCCTTCATTTGACACTTCGAGTTGCCATACACCAATTGGTGACTCTCCCCACATGTGAACGGACATGAAAGGCCACGAATTGAAGCCGGCGCGAGACGAGTCGTGTGGTCTGCAAGAAATATTATATACTACTAGCTTTTGCTCGCGGTTCCTCCCACGTGAACCGCCTTTTCCGGGATAAAAACTAGCCTATGTCCTAATCTAGGTCATGGTCTATCTTGAAATAAAACTAGTTTATACGGATTTTATCGCGGTTTAATTTTTATTTTAGTCCCGACGTTTCGAAAGCTTTTCAGCCTTCGTGGTCACGGGAGGTCTCTCCCGCGATAAAATCCGTATAAACTAGTTTTATTTCAATGTGTAATATTCGCATAAACCTAAGAAATGAAATCACCATGGTCTATCTGAGTGCCGTTACGGCGTGATTGACTGACAAACATCCAAATTCACAAACTCACAAACATCCAACTTTCACATTTATAATAGTAGTAGGAGTAGGATAACCAAGTTATCAAGATGTGGATCTTTTTAAGTGACTATATCTGGGAAGTTCTAAGTCTTCCTGTAATATATAGTCTCCAGAAGTGTAAACTTTTACTACAAGACTTAATAAATGGTTTAAGCCCATTAGAAAAAAGTAAAAAAATAATGTTAACTCCTCATTGAAATAAATGAACACATTTCGTGCTACTAACATTACGCGAAATAAGTTTAGCGTAATTACCGTGCGGGATTAACATAGTTTTAACTGCTACGATCTCTCTTCACACAGATGGCGCAAAGTATCAAATGTTTTCGAGTTCCATTAACGAGCAAAACACGAATGCAAGGATCAATATTGAACCTTTAAATTATAATCTACCCAAGTTAATATCCAATGGTGAGTTAATAAAATTGTTAAGCGCAGCGCATTAAATAATGTTTACAAAACATCCTTTAAAGCATCCTTTAAACATAATTATCTTCGACTTCCATTAATCTGACTTCTCTGATCTTTTAAATTGAGGACAAAACTCTCTAAGCCACTTGACTCTACATACTGACGTTAATTTGATGTCGCTTTCTTCGGATAAGACATATTCTTCACAAACTTCTACCTTTTTTTCTTTTAAATATCTTTTGTAACCAAACTAGTATTTACGCAAACTTCTCAGCTTACTGTGCATGTGACTGCTTCCAATTGATAATTTACCTCGGCGCGAGTAACGTGACCCTAGTCCCTGCTGGTGATGTCAGCGCAATCCTGAGATCCCCACGGCGCGCTGCCGACAGGGACACGCGAGCTTGCACGTGTTCTAGATAGTTGACGCCAGAACACGCCTCCCCCGCCAACTGTAGGGATACGGTGTATTTTTAAAGGTTTTGAACTTATTTAAAAGACGTCATTTGACATATAGTTTAAAACCTCAGTGGCGAAGCGGACGAGTGGCTGGCTGTGAAATGAGGCGCAGCGGGTTCAATTTCCGCACAAATATAAATATTTGTGTGATCGACAATTTTTTTTATAACATAGGCCTGCAAAGTAGGTCACCTGGTGGTAAGTGATCTCACTCATCACTTACTCGTTCGCCGAGCTCTGCTATATAAATACACGAAACGAACCCAAAGTACAATCATCAATGGGTGAAAAAATGAATTCCATTAATTTCCCGCAACATTTTAAATTCTACACCATTAACGCCTCAACACCGGGAAATATATTTTCTAGGTGTAAAATGTTGCATATGTAATGGTGCATTCATTGGAGCGCAAAAACCTCGTGTATGGATGTGGATGTGTAATATAGAAATATTAAGGTTGCCAGATAATTATTTCCTGTTGGGATTATGGGAATAATATATACTGCAGTTTTCCCCGTATTATCTCGCTAAAATAATATAACCATCTTTACTAATACCAACCAGAACGCCGACACTACATAGCTCTTGAAACTCAGAGACATTCAATTTTAAATATCATAATGCCCAATAATTTCACTGCACCGCCCATATACGCCCACAATACCAAAATAATCATAGGCGTGTTGACGACCTTAAAGGAAAGGGATGATTATGGGATTAGGAAGGGGAAGGGGATTTAGGCCTCCGAATATCTCACTCACCGCACGTAACGTAGCAGCAAGCTGCTACTTCACATCGGTTTTCTGTGATACAGTGGTAACGACCCGGACGAGCCGGCCCATTCACACTGTAGACAAAAGTTTCTACAGCGTGGCTCTACCACTCGCAAGCCCTGCCCTGACCCTGCGTCATTGTAATGTTTATGAGTAGTTATTATCACTTATCATGATCATCTATTTGCTCTTTTGGTGGTCTTCCCTAAACTAGGTGCTTTTACTAGATGGTAGTTCCCTCGTATGCGAGTAGTGTGCACTACACTCTGGGTTTGTACCACCGCTTTGTCTATACCACCAAGCAGCAGTGTGTAAGCACTGCTGTGTTTCAGTCTGAAGGACATTGAAGCCAGTGAAATTACTGGACATTATGGAACTTAATTCCTTACGTCTCGGGTTGACCAATGACCAGCGCAGTCCAGCGCCATACATCAATATTCGAAGTCCTAACTGTTTATGAGCAGGCGTAACTCTTACCATCAAGCAAATGATCTGCTCGTCTTGTCATTAACACAAAAAAAATACGTCCCCTTCTCCCGATTTTTGTAGTTCAAATCTGGCAATCCCATGTAAACACAAGTAGAGACAGCGTGTGCACGCTCTTCCGACGCCATTAGCATAAACTGACGGACTGACAGCGACGCGTGCTAAAAAGCTTAAAGTGCATAATACTTGCATTTACATTTATTTCGAGCATGGTATTACCACTTAAAAGAGCCCTATTGTGCTACGTTGAATTGTTTGTGGCGTTTGAAGCGCTTGCCAGTTTCGGGTTGTATTGTTTCCGAAATATAAATTAAATTCATAGGTACGTATCTCTTTTTAGGCGAGGTTGTAAATTTGCCCTTTTAAGTATTCTGACTATTTTCATTAGCCTATGAATAAGTTTTTGTTGTTTTAGGATATGGGGATTTTCCCGGCCATTATCTTTATCCTGGGCTCGAGAGTATTATCACTCCTAGATTCGATATTATGTCACTATTCGTATTTTTTTTTCATGATAATGAGCTCTGCTCCCAAGATGGCGCTAGTGAGTAGTATAACGCATTATCTTGATGCAAATAAAACAAAAAATAAAGCAGCTTGACCTAATTATTTCTTCTTTGTTATATTTTGGAACGAGTAAAACAGTACTGTGTGCAAGATCTCCTAAAGGTATGATAAGGACAGTTTCTGCAATTATCCCAGTTTTAAACAAAATAATATTACTATTGCTACTGCTGAGTACTCAGTACAACATATAATAATGTCTTCATTAAACTTATTTACGACACGTAACCCGTAATTATTAAACAAAATTTATATCAACCATAAAATAAAAATATAACTACAGATTTTGCCCTCAACATTATGGTACTTGCGAGCCGCATAATAATATTTTCAGCCATTTCAATCAAGCATAGAGTTCAATAGTGCGTTGTTTGACATCCTTTCCCATTTTCGACATAACCCTTAATTACTACCATGATTCAAACCTGCAAGGTAACTGACGACCTCGGTGGCACCACACGCTGTGGTCGCGGCGCAGCCAATTCACATCTCCTCTGGGGCGGTACGGTACGCCAAGTCTTCGCGAGCCGTACCATACCAGCAGCGTCTAATAGCCCGTACCCAAACGAGTGGGATACGTTGCGACCAACTCCATTTACGCGCCATTCGCCGCCGATGCTCAGTCTTTCTGGACGGGCGGTTCGTACCACTAAAACATTTATTTTATTAGAAATGGATAAATTTATTTTTTGACCTAATTAGAGTAGTCGTTATTAAAGTACGAGTAGTGTCTGGAGTTTCAAGTACTTGTCTTAAAATATGGCTTTGATGTTAATTTTTATAGCATATGCAAATCAGACAGTAGTCACCGTATGTAAGTTCATAGGCACCTATTATTTGCGTATTTATTGAAACAAATAACGTAATTTTACGCATAGCAAGGATTACCCCTTCAGCTTATCAAAATGTAAAGTAAATTTCGTCCCTATAAATTATTCACTGAAATCTGCATCAGTATTTATGTTGGTTCAACAGACTAAACTAAATATGTATTCTTTATATACAAGTATATCTATAGTAGTATATATCATCTTTCGATGAGTATATATCCATATTTTATTTAAGTAACGTCACGTGGAGTAGGTAAACAAAATTTTGAAGTATTACGTTATTATTTTTATCTGTTATGTCTCTTACTGAGAGATTTCGTCCGCGTTTTAAAACTCATTGTTTAATTATTATTTATTCACCATCTATTATAAACTACGCTACCTATATGCTTCCCCATATTTCAAGTCATCTCTCTCTTATTTCGATATAGTCAATGTCAGCAATTTAACCCTAAAATGGTAACAGGCAAAAAAAGTCTGATTTGCATAAATTTCGTATTATTTTTAACCCCTTTTAAGATTTTCCATTCACCATATAAAATATGCACAAGGCTCTTGACGTGGCGATGGGCCGACGAAGGCATACGTGCCTGTAAATGTATGCAACCCACATCAATAAGTGGAAATTGGCCGGAATATGTTAAATGATCCATTTGGGTCATACCAATAACATATTCAAATCCAATACACGTAATATTAACCTAGGAATGCAATAAACACAAATTGAAAATTCACTCGATGTTACAAAATTTACTAGTAAGCGATGTCAATATTATTATTGAGGTATATTAGCAGGTGAGGTGTATTAGGTATATTATTAATATTGAGATTTCCCCCCATTAGTTTAGTGGTAGCCCTCTTAGACTAAGAAATCGGGAGTTCCTGGGTACAAATCCCAGGTCTAGCGATCACCATTTGTGTCAGAGTTTTCGATTCCAAAAATCACATGTGAATTAGCCATGATTGGAATTTGTGCCAATAATTATGATGATAATAAGCTCGTCCGTTATAACGTCATGGGACACAAATAAGCTCGGTGAATTGTGTATGCAGCACTAGTTGCACCTCTGCCTACCCCTCCGGTTTTGTGCTTGTGTATATTATTGAGTTCAGTTCAAATAATAAGTTAGACTATATAATGATACATTTAAATTATATCTTATGCTTTAAAGATAAAGCGCGGTACAACTTAAGCATAAATTAAATTAAACTTCATAATCTATAGATATAAATTCACGCAAATATTAGGAATAGTTGATTATTTAATAGAGATTAAAACCGAGAAAAAAGGAATAAAACTAATTTTCTTTCAAATAATTTACACAGGACTAAATGAGTAAAAAACGTTTTGTAATTAAAATATTCTAAATTGTTAATCTCTTCTGAGTGGCTTGACTCCACTTAAAAACTTGAGGAATTTTATAATGTCTTAGAAGGGAAACAAAAAATGTATTCCGAGCTACTTAACAGTAATCTTTATACAGAAACATCAAGGAGATCAATAATTCTCGTAATTTAAAATGTTGCAATTATCATTCTGATCTAGTCTCAGTGTCAAGAAAATTGCAATAAACCGATCATAAACGTGAAATGTGAACATAGATCGTAATGAGATTGAAAATAGAATAAAAGTTGACTGAAGCCAAAACGGTATTCTGCTATTACCTACATTTGTAATATTACACATGCCCCTATATAAACGTTAAAATTGGAAATGAATTGAGATTGCGATGACTTCGAGATGAGATTATATTGACACCGGACGGAACTTAAAGATTACCATTTTTTAGTCAAATCAGAATCTAATCTACGTTCGGTTAAAATTCATTCGCAGTGTCAGTCAAATACGAGAATTGGCCTTTAGGATTCTGTTTAGCAGTCATGTTTCAAATGGACTCATTCAAATCATTCCGAAAGCTTTCATGAGGTTTCATAAACATAAACTATTAAGGTACGTTTTGAGACGCGCGACCGAGACATGAAAGTGAGTCATCGACACGATTACAACTGCGAATAACGATACAATTGCGTAGTTATGTTTTGAGGTATGCAACCGAGATAGGTCGCAATGCGCGATCGTTTCCATACAATTTATTTCAAAGCGGAGGTGTCGCTATCGCTTGAGTCGCGTTACGCGTTGGGGTCTCTCTGTCTCGGTCGTGTACCTCAAAACAAACTTTAACCATATACAAATTTTTACATTTACAATTCTTAGCATTTTATGTGTCTAGATTTATTTAGTACGTTTTTCTTATTGTTTCGTTCACATGCTAAGTCAGGATCGCAAGTTCTTAAAGAACGTAACATAAGCTCAAACCTGTAAACCCCGAAGGGGTAGGCAGAGGTGTAACCAGTACACCTACATTTTGCCGAGATTATTTCTGGCTCATAATGTGGTAGGGGGTTTGCCTATCGCCATACCGGGAACAATTCCAGATTCCGGGCTGGTACTAAGCATTTCGTGATAGAAAAAACCAATATCACTTTTACGCGACCCGGGATCGAACTCGAGACCTTAGCACATCAGGCGTACTGTGTAGGCACTACAACTGCGCCAAAGAGGTAGTCGATGCAGGCAATACTTTAATCTCTAACTATTTATAAGCTAGGCCGTGTTGGCAACCAAAGAACTCATAGAATAGCACCTTAAGGACCCCTTTATGTTCATTTGAATGTCATTCAGCGAAGGATTACCCCTTTTATTGAACACATTTATTTGCTACATAAAATCTAATCTCACAGTATTAGGTTACCCTTGGCAACATCCTATATGAAAAATGAGGATATCGGGTAATGGAAATATTGGGTACAAGGGATTCTTTTGTTGTGATCGGTTTTTGTGACTATATCATATAAAAATATGTAGGTATGCTTTGATAAAGATGTGGGATGTATTTTTAGATAACGGGTGGAGCGGTAATTAGAAGTAATGTACATAAAAATGAATTATTGTACATTTTTTCTTATATAAACCCAAAATTATAATAAATCTAAAAGTTTAGATCTCAAGTAGCTATATCACTATTTTAGTTTTAATTCGCACAATTTGTAGACCCAAAAAAATGTATACATAACACTAAGTTAGCGATAAAGAATACATACAGGGCGAACTTCGATGTTCGAAAAAACTTTATCTCCCAGATAAAATATCAACATAGAACGCGAACTGGAAGACAAAACAGTCATATTTGCGACAAAAAATCCGTAATGCTAAAAAATTTCCTATGAAAAACTTCATAGTCAAAATTCATATTCACATGATGAAATAAGTCCAAAGAGTGAGTATTAGGATGCACGTTTCGAACCGACATACAGCTGTTTGAATCTGGGTACTAATGTAGTAACGTAATCTACGCCTTTGTGATTTATGCAACGATACATTACTACTACTAAATACTAATAATAATAATACTTTATACTTCGGTGCCAATGAAGATGTTTTTACAATCCTGAATCTTTCTGATAGGTTTTATACGTAATTTAATAAAAAAAAAATCTTTTTGCCTGGCGTACTCACATAGTTGAACCTCTGCTTACACTTATGGAGATACATGGACTATGCACACAAATTTAGGCCTCCGGAAACATAACTCACTGATCGACAAAATATATCGAAAATACATACCTATATGTTGCATATCTCTCCAAGTGAGATCCCTGTTGGCTTGCAGAGCTAAAGCGCAGATGCCAGCAGCCAGTGGGGCCGATGCTGATGTACCGGTGTGGGAGGCTGTGCATGAATGATGAAGGTCTGTTGTTACCACCTAGAATTATATTTAAAAGTTACAAATGGGTCACTTGATGGTAAATGATGTACACCCACAATACCAAAAGAATTATGGGTACGTTGCTGACCTTAAAGGAAAGGGATAATGAAGGGATTGGGAAGGGGAGAGGGATTTGGGACGAAACTGTCTACAGCGCACAACTCATACATCATACACATACTCATACTCATAATGTAATGTGCAATTAAACGACACATGAGGACGAGCTAGGGACAAAGCTCAATGTGATGTTGACACGACATTCGTAGTGTTTATCAAAACTTCAATACAAAATGGTCAGTGTAGCGTCCGTGGCTAGGATAAGAGTAACCTAACCTAAAGCTAACATAATAATAAAATCTAATTATTGAACAAAAAATTCTCGAACTTCAATTGCCTTGCGTGATTCTTTTTTCAATCAGAATTAGCAGACTGGGAATGATTAGTCTATAGATTAGACTAGATTATATTGAAAAAATTGCCAGATTGCCAGAATATTGTATTTCTTGATTGCCAGATTTATATGGGTTAAGTATTTGATGGCTTAATTTGACTCGTATCGATATCGCTTCATCAAACATAATTCAATCCAAACTTATTAAACTCGCAAAATGAAAACATGATAATATTTATTGGGTATTAGGGAAGGTGGTAGGTCCCTCGTATGCGAGAGGCCGTCTGGGTTGGCACCACCGCTTTATTTATTTTTGCCGCCAAGCAGCATACTTTGATTGATTGATTCACAAACATTTGTTTCGGGTCTGGGTGTTTTGGGACCGCAAGTCCCTCGTAGTTGCTGATACCCAGGCCACGATACAAGTTAATCTAATGTGGGGTCAGGACTATGTGTGTGACTGTTGGGAGTATTTATTTATTTATTAGATATTATAACCTAGTAAAACAATATATAACATATCTTTATTTTACACACAAGTAAACACACGCTAGATTTGAAGTTGATACACAATTCCATAATTGACGTAAAAAACGTATTTGCAATATTAAATTACAATTGGATCGTATATTTTTACAAAATGGCAAATAATTTGTACAAGTTTTAAAACACAATAGGTACATTCATAACAATTGTGATAAAAATGGAATTCTGAAAAGTACATGAATTATAACCACGTTCGCGAATGGAGTCACGTTTAAAATTGCACCGAAAACTCGACGAGATTTAATGCGTAGGTGACACGGTGTAGCTGCGAGATGAGAAATGTTTGCAGTTATTTACTTTTGTAATATAGGTACGTTGTATGGGTATATTTCATTGCAGTTAGCTGTAGACGAAAATGAAAGCGATAAAAATTCTGATTATTATTTGTGTTCTGCTTTGCAACAATGTTGTTATTGTCAAGTACCATCGAATCATTGTTCATTTTTTAACCCCGGCAAATGAGAAGTTTGTTTCACTGTCATGTGTCTATCTTTCTGTAGCATTGTAGCACCTAAATAAATAGACCGATTTGAATGTTTTTTTTGTTTAAAACCCGATAAAGGCTTCGTTGCTTCGTATAGTTCTATATAGGGGCCCAAGTTGTCTTACAAAGTCGAATTCATGAACATCTAAAATCGGAAGATCGACTTATTAGTCTAGACTCTAGAGTTTAGACTAGTGAAAGCATAAGTCAGCTGTGAAACAAGCCGAGCGTTCTGTGTTGTCTGTGAATGGCACAATGGTGATAGAAAATCTTTATCACAGCATGCAATCGAAATGTCTTGGCATGATGCTTGATAATTATCTACTGATCACAATTTACAGGCAATATATTGCCATCAAAAGAAAGTAAACATTTATTTGGTGCAACACACTTTGAAAACAAAAATAATAAATAATGACATAAGCTAAATTATTGCTTTGCACCAATAACAGTTCAGCATATTACTACGCTAGTGGTCTAGCGCTGAATTTCAAGTGCCCCCTGTCGCATTTTGCGACTTATGCTTTGATTAAATTTTACTATACCTACGGGAAGCACACATGACTATTCTTAAATCGAAACAATACGTTCAAGCCAAAGAAAAAAGTACGTGCTCTTATTACTACATTCATTGAATAGTTTTTGAATCATTCGCTCACCCCGAACGAACGCACGAACATTTCAACCCAAAAGTTTCTGGAACTTTGATTGAGAACGTACCCTTTTGTCGTATGTAAAGGGTACATAAAACCTCGACGAACTACATTTACCTTTGGCTAACAAAACCAACCTTTAATTTATATTCAAATGACATAATTTTATTTACCCAAATCCCAGGTTCAAAGGGCAAAACCAGTGAGTTCGGGACTACAAACCTCGTGGGAAACTAACTATTATTATAGTAAAGTGAAAACGAGCGTAGGAGTTGAAATGGATAAAATAAATATCTCCGGGAAAATGCCGGAGCCCTGTTTAAAGTTAATAGAATAAAAATAATTGAATGAACATCTCATTACTAAGCGGACTTATTATATAATTTGTACTCAGTTACTGTGGGCAATAATAAAACTGGGTAATTATTCCGCTGTGACAAAAAAACATATTTAAACTGGCAGTTCGTTAGGCTTAATTAGAAAATAGTTAAACAAATTTCGTCCTACAAAATACTTACAAAATAAACGACTCATATAAGAAAATTGCTAACAGAATTTATATAACTCGACTGTACAAGAGTTCACAGAATTCTTTTGTCTGCAGATTCTAAATCTTTTCTACCAACAGTTCAAGGCGATGTGGGATCTACTATAGAAGTCATGAGAAATGTCCAAGCAATATTGCTGGATACACTTTTTTTTTATTTGCTTGAGCAACAAAACAAGCAGGTCGGTCATCTGATGGTAAGCGTCACGCCTGCCCATAAACAGAAGTAACGCAACACAGAACTTTGAATTACAAAGCACTGCATGGCATTCGACTGCGCTCGTCACCCACAGATATAAGATTTTAAGTCTCATAATGCCCAGTAATTTCACTGGATTCAATGTCCATCAAACCGAAATACAACAGTGCTTACACAGTGATTTCTTAGGTTTACGCGAATATTACACATTGAAATAAAACTAGTTTAAACGGATTTTATCGCGGTTTAATTTTTATTTTAGTCCCGACGTGCTTACACAGTTCTGATTGGCGGCAGAAAGAAACAAAGCGGTGGTACCAACCCAGACGGCCTCTCGCATACGAGGGACCTACCATCTTGTGGTACACATACCTGTTTCTCATTTATAGCTCCACTGCTATAGGTAGCTGCTAATGTGGAACTACACATCTCAGAATACCAGGGCACTTCACCGCGCTCCGTCGCTGAAGATATCGATAAAGTCCATATCGAGTTAGTGTAGCCATCACAATTGCAGTTGTCGTGCTCTCTACCGCCATTCCCTGAAGCCCAGACGAATATCGAACCCTTGCCGTTGCGACCCTGTGGAAGAAACAAAGATGTTAGTTGAGGCAATAAACTTATATAATGGAGATGTTTGTATATAAAGTAAATATACAATGTGTAAGGTGAAAATGCCGCCATAGTGGTTCGTCCAGGAGTTTCGGGGTTAGTCAGTGCTTATCCAGTAACTTCAGGCCGGCTGTCTCTTGACTGTGGACATTATATTTGGGCTGCACTGTACGTACTACCAGGTTTAGTATAGTTAAACAATAAATAAATAGATACACCCAATAGTCTTGATCCCACACTAGGGTAACCGGTATTGTGGGTATCAGGCTCTCGAGAGCCGCACAACACCCAGATCCCAACCAAATATTTATGGATCACACAAATATTTGTTTAGGTGTCGGAATCGAACCCACGACCTCACGTTTAGCAGTCGGCTACTCGCTTACTGCACCACAGAGGCTATCACTTATCGGAAAAGTTTCCTATATTTAAACGAAAACGAAGAAGTTTCTCAAATCTACGCGTATATCTGTTTTTTTATTTGTTTAAAAAACATAACTTTTCACAGTGATTTGATTGATTATTTTGCAAACAGCGACATCAATTTATTCGTGATGACTGAATTTACTGCTTGCGTAAATTAAGAATTTAATAATTATGAACGAAACACATACGAAATATTCCAGTCAAATCTTAAAAATGAATGCGTTTTCCAACGACTAATTAAAACGTTATTATTTCTAAAATCTCACATGAATAATTAATTGGAGCCTAATGACATCGTGTCACGACATTCGAGTAAATTATAATTGCGTTATAATCTGTATGATTGTGTAAATATTATTACTAAAATATAATGAAACTGAGTTAATCATGCATCGAGTTACTCTAGGGATTAAATTAATGAACCCCGACTACAACAATTATCACCATGAATTATTCTCTGTTGCCACTTCATTGAAACTTTATTCAAAACCGATAACAAAACTAATAAAATAATTATGAATATGATATGATGCTTGTAATTAACAATTTATTTGCGTTATTGTTTATTTTAATGCTAATCGGTTATTTCTGAAGCGATAGATTTAAATACTTTCCATGTTAGAGTTAAATCATACGAACTAAGTGATACTTCGAACGAGTGTGCCACATTTTTTGTACCCGCTATGATGTCATTAAGAGCAATTTAGCGATGAAAAAGCTATTTAAACCATTTACTAAGGTGTAAAATAAATGTAGGTGGTCAAAGAGGTGTGCAAGAATCGTAACCAGTGGAAATCCGTTCTCTCTGCCTACCCTTATTGGAATCAGGGGTAAGTCTATGCATGTTAGTTTTATTAGCTTGAGTGACAAAACGAGCAGGTCGTTTGCCTGATTGTAAGCGTCACCCCTGTCCATAAACAGAATCAACACCACACAGCACTTGAAAGCACTGCATGGCATTGGACTGCGTTCGTTACGTCTCATAATGCCCAGTAATCATAATAACCGGAACATAACAGTGCTTACACACTGTTGCTTGGCGGCAGAAATACACTAAGCGGTGGTACCAACCCAGACGGCTTCTTGCATACGAGGGACCTACCACCTTGTAATATACGTATATCGTGGTATTTTATAATCTTTACATAGTAATACTATACTATTAATAAGACTGCCTCGGTGGCGAAGTTGTAATGCATATGCGTTACGACTGACGCTGACGCTGAGGTCTCTGGATCCCCGGATCGGGTAACAGTGATATTGGGGTTTTCTATTACGAAATGCTCAGTATCAGCCCGGAGTCTTTAATTGTGCCCGGTATGGCGATAGGCTCGATCATAGGGTGAAGATACGCTTGGCGAAATGAGGGTGTCCTGGTTACACCTCTACCTACCCCTTCGGGGATTACAGGCGTGAGTGCGTATCTACATAGTAACATTATCACTTACCATGTGAAGAGCCGTCCTTAGACCACGTACTTTACCCGCACAAATTTACCCTCATATTAGAACGGTAGTTGAGCTGACCTAGTGCGTCCCTTATTTAACATATGAAAGTGAATTCACATATGTAGGTGGTATGAATAAATTACTGCAATATTCTTGCATGTTCCGCCTTTTTCTATTTTCTCGTTTCATATAGATACGCTTACTTGTGTGAGCTCAAATACTATGGTAATTGTTGGGATATTTACAAAGACTTTAATGTATACTATTTTCCGGAGTCCCTTTCCTTTTAAGGTCGGCAACACGCCCATATTTTTTTAGGATTGTAGGCGTACATGGGCGGTGGAAATCACTTACCATCAGGTGACCCACTTGATCGTTTGCTGGACTTTGCTATAAAAAAAATACTACTAGACGGGTTGCTTACAAGTGAAATTGCGTCTCATAAAGCGGGAGTTTGACAGCTCGCAAATAGGGAGCGCGATAGGGGTTCTAGTTAAGAGTAAGCGAGATGGTAATATTGAGTAACGGTCAATTGACCGCAACTTAGTGGTACAATTTCTATGTACCGCGCAGCTTGTCTAGTAGTATACATTAAAGTCTTTGGGTATTTACAATAACAATATTGAATGAGACTGCATTTTTTTATACAGCCAACAGTCACACACTTAGTCCTGACTAGGTTAAACCTGTATCGTAGGTAGATAGGCATAAAGTAACTCAGCCGTAGCCGTATTTGGTACCTATTTAATTTAATTGAAAGTATTTCAAAAGTTGATTAATTTGTATGTACATACATATTTGCTTAACCGCGAAACAGACTGAGGCCCGTATTCACAAACGACACTTAAGTAAGTTCTTTGCTAAGTGTATATTTCTGTGTGAATGATTGGTCTGTTTTGATTTAGCGCCAAAACTAACCAATGACGTTTAGAGAAATCGTCACTATGCGTTCGCGCTCCCTATGAGATCTCATAGTAACGTTTATGAATACGGGGGTAAGAAAATGTTAAGTTCCAAAATACCTTGTCAAACACCTGGAGGCCAATTCTCGTAATTTTAAATGAAATTTATTTAATTTTAAATCAAAATATCATTCCGACCTGGTCTCAGCGTCAACAAAGTTACAAATGGCATTCTCTTAAACCAATAATCAATTTAAGAGAATAATTGGTTAAAATAATAATTGGTTTAAGAGAATACCATTTGCAACTTTCTTGACGCTGAGACCAGATCGGAATGATATTTTGAACATTTAAAATTACGAGAATTGGCCTACTGATGTACTTTCTAAGAACAATGATATCAGTGTCTATATATTGAACCGATTAATGTTTCAAATACAACGTGTACTAATATTCCTAACAATAAGACCTGAGGGCCAATTCTGCTATTTTAACTGACACTGCGAATGAATTTTAACCGAACTGAGATTACATTTTGAATTAATTAAAAATATGGCATTCTGCTCCTTTAAAAATTCGATATCATCTCAGTTAAATTGCATATAAACTGTCAATTCGATCAACTTTCAATGTCTTTCTTTTGTTGAAAATATGGCTTCGCATTATTATGCATTTCGCCAATGACAAGTATTTTACCGAATTTTACGTATCAGCTGCCATAGACTAAATTCTAGAAATTAAAAATGACCTAAGCGACAAAATCAATGTTACCAACTCACAATAAAATACCCACAAAATGACTAATTTCAGTGATTAAAAAATTACGTAACTGGAGGTTATGATTTTTTAATTAATTGATTTGACTAATTCCATGTATTTTATTTATTTCATTAATTTATCTATTCCATGGCATAACTGAAGGAAAACGGCACAACAGCACCACTCAGGCAGTCCTTTCCGGAAATAACCACAATCACGATTATTTTATTGAAATTTGAAATTCTACCGAATTGCGGTTTTTTTATTTTGCAACACTGCTGAGGACATATCTATACTAAATAAAAATTGTGCGAGAGTTTTGGCGGGAATTTTAACAGTGCGATTGCTCTCATAATTTAATCTACACTAATATTCTAGAGAGGAAAGATTTTTTTGTATTTTTGTATGTAACAAATAAACTTAAAAACTAGTGGGCCGATTTCAAAAATAATTTGGCCGTTAGAAAGCTACATTATCACTGAGTAACATAGGCTGTAAACTCATTTCTAATACTTTACTGGAATAATGAGCACACAAAGTCGCACAATTTTGACTACTTTTAGTTGCTTGTAGTAAAAGAGAATAAAGTTAACTGAATTTGTCTGCAGTTAACTCACAGTCACTTCACCTCAGTGTTGCCAAGTCAGATTTTTGAAAATACCGTGTTGTCCACATTAAAATACGGCATTTGCGTCAAAAATACAGTGCTTGATGGGAAAAAATACAGTCTATTTTACAGTGCAATAAAATGTCATACAAAAAGGAAATAATTAAATAAAATATAAATTTATTTTAAACTTTATATCCTAAACTAACTTAACATTTTATTTGTATATATCGATCGCTGCAGAAATGGATGGCTGCGATGATGATGATATCGGTTTATTTTTTTTAATGTGTTTAATCAAAGAGTTTTATGTATACTACTAGACAAGCTGCGCGGAACATAGAAATTGTAGTATAATAAATTGTAGTATAGTAAATTAGTTGTATTACTAAGTTGCAGTCAATTAACCGTAACTCAATATTATCATCTCGCTTACTCTCAACTAGAACCCCTATTGCGCTCCCTGTTTGTGAACTGTCAAACTCCCGCGTTATGTGACGCAGTTTTACTTCTAAATAACCTGTCTAGTAGTATACAATAATACTACGAAATTTATACTGTAGAAAAATACTGTGTCTCCATATAAGGTATTTATAAAAATACCGTGTCCAGTAGATGGCATGAAAATACGGCAGATCTGCTGTAATTACAGTGCACTTGGCAACACTGCTTCACCTTCAGTCACATTTCGTTCTCAATATTTTGACGTTTGTCTGTAGACGAAATGCATTTTATATAGTTAAGTGTCTCACAATGGACACTGGCGAAATCACCAATCTACGGTGGAGCCAAACACAATTAAAAGAAAAAGAAGATAGTTAAGTGTCAAAATTGTTACCAGAATGCCGTTTTGGTTCAGTCAACTTGTATTCTACTTTCGATATCATTGCGTTCTAAGTTCTTGAATATTGGTTTAGCAGAATACCATTTGCAACTTTCTCGTCGCTGAGATTAGATCGGAATGATATTTTGAACAATTAAAATTACGAGAATTGGCCCTCTGGTGCTTTGCCAGCGTTCCTTAATTAAGAGCCTTCGAAGCAACCGGGTTAGTTGGCTTAAGCCCAATGATATCGGCCCGGCATTAGTACGTTAGAAATCTAGCTTCTTTGTAAGCTTTGGAAATTCTGGTGTTGACAAAGCATTCCTTTGTGCTATCCTTTTTAGGATTCCGTAGCTCAAAAGGAAAAATGGGGCCTTTTACAGGCCCCATTTATTATTTTATTATTTATTTATATATTTTTATAGGAATCATTTGTTTTCCATCCGTCTGTTAACATCCTATTTCTCAGGAACGGGTATCAAGTTGTAATAATATCAAATAAATACATCTAACAGTCACGCACATAGTTCTGCCCCACACCTTAAAATCCTCAAAGGAATTGCGGTTCCACAACACCCAGATCCGAAAGAAACATTTGTGAATCACACAAACATTTGTCTCTGTGCGGGAATCGAACCCACGGTCGCTCGCCTTGCAGCCGGCCACTCACCCACTGCGCCATGGAGGCTGTTGATAGGTCTACGATCCTTTGGAGGTGTAATAAGAAGCTAAGTCAGGCTTTTAAATCAACGCAATCAAAATATACAACCATTATTGTCATATATTATATAACATACTAGCTTTTGCTCGCAGCTCCGCCCGCGTGAATGGCCCTTTGATAAAAAGTAACCTATGTCCTAATACAAGTTATGGTCTACCAGTGTGCCAAATTTCATCCAAAACCGTTCACCTGTTAAAACATGATTGACTAACAAACATCCAATTAACAAACTCACAAATTTTCACATTTACAATAGTAGTAGGACATACATATCCCCTCGCCTTTATCCCTGAAGGGGTAGGCAAAACCCACATTTCGCCGAGTTTCTTATGATGTGATAAACCCTATCGCCTTACAAAGCACACATTCTATTCAAATACAATACTCAAATACAAATTGACCAGGGAATTGAATTTAGGACCTCACGATTGTCAACCGCTGCAACTAGGCCAATGAAAAATTGGGAAGAAAAACTTATAGGGTACTTCCCGTTGACTTAGAATCATGACACTTGGCAAAAAGCAAGGTCTCACTGTACAAGTAAAAGAAGATTAGCGGGCTTCAAAATTCGATAAAATGACGTTGTCATGTTAGGGTTTGTAGATAAAATACTACAGCGAGTTTGAAATTACTATTTTCTCTACCTTATCTCTACTTTTACATAACGAGTCGAGTATTCTATGCAACCATGTTAGCAGAATATTTGGCTATCTCTATATTATGTCTATCGAAGTTAGCTAAATTTGATAGACATAATATAGATAATAATAATAAATAATATATAGATAACCAAATATAACTGGTTTTTCACAACAAAACGGGTCTACAAAATCATCTAGTATTGCTTATGCTAAGCCCCGTGAAAATCGTTAACTTGTAGTTAACATTATATCAAAATCATTTTTTCTACTGCAAAGTTAAGGTTATCCTTTAATGTTCAAAGTTACAGCTACTTCAAAATTACTTTTATCCTTTGTAATAAAATACTCATATTTGCACATCACTGAAGCAATTATTATCACATTCACATCATATCACATTCATAGGGTCTATTGATCATAATTCTGAGTAATAGAAAGCAAATAATACTTAGAAAGCACTAAAATATTCATTAGAAAGATGTTCAATAGCAGTGCATTTCGGAAAACAAACACGTTTCGTCTCAACAGTCCCAAAGTAAACAATCGTTTTCAGTTTGTTTACTTTCGTCTAGACTGGAATTTCAATTAATTTAGACCCGTGTGAACTTCGTTATGTTCAATTGAGATGATTAATTAGTGAACGGTTCATATTTTAAATTAAGTTTGTTGATTGTAAAAATATACAGTACTGCGATAAAAAATTAGGAAATCCAGAAAGAAATGAAATGTATGTAATAATGCACAGACAAACAGTACCAGCACCGTGTCATTTAGGACAACTGACAACAACAAACATAGTGTTGTAACACAGTATACTTTTGTATATTTGAGCAGTGAATAACATAATGAACGAAATCAATATTTACGGAACTTCATGAGCGTTCATACGTCCCAATGACATCTTATGATGCCCTTATTGTAGTTATTATACCGTAACTAAACATAATTATGCAAAGATGACACAATTACACTCCAATTCCAAGAACAACAAACAAGTTACCCTAAAAATATTAATAGAAAAAAAAACTAACAAAAATGTAACCCAGCCTGTTCCCCATGTGTAATTGAGCATCTTTTTTGTTAGTATAGATAATAATTTGTATCAAAATATATATAGTCTGCTTTAGTTACTGCTAACGCCATCTACCCAGTTTGTTGCGAATATCCAACGAGTTTTAATAGGTTATGGGCCTCTCCCGAATTTATCAGTTATTTTATGTGTAAAATAGATAAATTGTGCTTGTGGATTCGCGGAAAAATGAACTCGAACTATATCGCAAGTGTGCCAAAGTTAAAAGGCAGGGAAAATTATGACGAGTGGTGTTTTGCGGCCGAAAGCTTACTAGTCTTGGATGGGATGGACAAGTACATCAAACCACCGGCCGATTTCGAAATCAAGCCAGCGGAAGATGCAAAAACTAAGGCCAAATTAATATTGACAATTGATCCAGCTTTGTACGTGCACATAAGAAACACGGAAAGTTCAGCGGCATTATGGACTAAATTAAGGACCATGTTTGACGACTCCGGTTTCTCGAGGAAGATAACCTTGCTTCGACATTTAATTTCCATAAGACTGGATAGTTGTGACTCAATGGCTACCTATGTCACACAAATAGTCGAAACAGCTCAAAGGTTAAACGGCACAGGATTTACAATAACCGACGAATGGGTGGGATCGTTATTAATAGCAGGGTTGTCCGACCGTTATTCTCCGATGATAATGGCAATAGAACATTCGGGTATACCTATATCTGCTGATGTCATTAAATCAAAGTTGCTCGATATGGAAGTTACCAATGAATCCGAAGTTAGTGGCACTGCATTCGTTGCGAGAAATAAATATTTCTCTGGCAACGCTAAGCCGAAGAAAAATGGCGGTGCAGTTACGTCTAACACGTCAAACAAGAAGACAGTTACAGATTCAAAAACAAAAGAAGTTATTTGTTATAAGTGTAAAGGCAGCGGACATTATCGGAACCAGTGCCCATTATTGAAGAAAACTGCTGATAAATGCGTTTTCAATGTTGTTTTTATAAACGGAAAGTTTAGTAAGACGGAATGGTACGTCGACAGTGGTGCGAGTGCGCATATGACTGTAAACAAGGATTGGATTAAAAACATGAACCTATCGCCGTGTTTACCAGAAATCGTAGTTGCTAACGAGTCAAAGGTGCCAGTCGATTGTTCTGGAGATGTGGACATCGTTTCGGATTTGAAATGTCACATAACTATCAAAAATGTGTTATGTGTACCTAGTTTGACAACAAACTTATTATCAGTTAGCGAGCTCATCAGGAATGGCAACAATGTCGTATTTAAAAACAAGCATTGTTATATTTATGACAGAGGTAATGCTTTAGTTGCGATAGCTGATTTAGCTGGTGGTGTTTATAAATTGAGATTGCAGTCGCCGAGTTGTGTGTTGGCAGCTTCTGCAGTTACCGGACGATTATGGCACAGAAGACTAGCTCATATCAACAGCCAAGATATGAACAAAATGAAAAATGGCATTGTAGATGGCTTGTCATATGATGGTTCGTTTGACATTACAAAAGCTGAATGTGCCACTTGTTGTGAGGGAAAGCAGATGAGGTTGCCATTCCATCATGTTGGTGAAAGAAGTACAGAGACATGTCATCGGATACATAGTGATTTGTGTGGACCAATGGAGGTGAATTCTCTAAATGGCAGCAGATATTTTATGCTATTTGTAGATGATTACAGTAGGATGACTTTTATTTATTTTCTCAAACAGAAAAATGAAGCTTTAAATAGGTTTAAAGAGTTTAAATCTATGGTAGAAAACCAGCAAGGAAAGAAAATAAAAATCTTTCACACCGATAATGGACTTGAGTACTGCAGCAAAGAATTTGAAAATTATTTAAAACAATGTGGTATTATTCACCAAAAAACTAATAGTTATACACCCGAACAAAATGGTGTCTGTGAAAGGGCTAATCGCACAGTGGTTGAAAAGGGCAAATGTCTTTTGTATGATGCAAAGTTGGGCAAGAGATTTTGGGCGGAAGCAGCCAATACCGCTGTTTATCTGAAAAACAGGTCCATTGTGTCAGGAGTACCGAAGACCCCTTATGAACTATGGTATAGGTTAAAACCTAATCTAAGTCACATCAGATTGTTTGGAAGCAAGGTAATGGTACATGTCCCTAAGGAGAAGCGCCTCCCTAACGAGAAGCGAGAAGTGGGATAAGAAGGCCACACAACATATCTTAGTTGGATATGGAGAGGATGTCAAAGGATATAGGCTGTATAATCCTACTAAAAACACCATTATCACCAGCAGGAATGTCATTGTGATGGAAGGTGAGATAGATAATATTGCAACTAGTGAAGAGGCTATATGGATACCATATGACGAGACAGCGCAGCACAATGTGGAAACACCAGAGGTCAGCGTAGAGCAGGAGAGCAACGATTCAGTGGGGGCATCTTGTGTTTCAGAAGTAGAGGATCAAAATGATAGGTCTTCAGATTCTTCAGTATACACTGACGGTGAAGACACACTTCATGACTCTCCACCAAGTGAGGTGCAGGTGCAGGAGGTTCAGGCAACATCAGTTCCAGAGCCAGAGCTCAAAACAAAGCGCCAAAGGAAACCGCCTGAACGATACGGCTTTAGCAACCTGTGTTTATCCAGTACTGTTCCAGCATCCGAGGAGGTCTCAATCTCAGAGGCTCTGGAGGGGTCTGAGAAGGAGCAGTGGAGGCGTGCAATGGCTGATGAGTTACAGTCATTCGAGGACAACAACGCGTGGGAACTTGTCAAGAACCCTGGTGATGTATCTATAGTGAAGTGTCGCTGGGTGCTTATAAAAAAATTTGATGTTGACAATAATGTGCGGTACCGAGCTAGACTTGTAGCCAAAGGCTTTACGCAAAAGCCAGGTATAGATTATACTAATACTTTTGCACCGGTAATTCGTCATTCCACTTTAAGATTATTATTTGCTCTTAGTGTTAAAATGAGCATGAGCATAACACATTTAGATGTAACTACTGCATTTCTAAATGGTGATTTAAAAGAAAAAATATACATGTCAATACCTGAAGGTTTTGCAAACAAAAGTGGGGGAAAGGTGTTAAGATTAAAACGGGCTATTTATGGTTTAAAGCAATCATCTCTAGCATGGTATGAGAGAGTAAAAGATTGTCTTTGTAAATTAGGTTTTAATAACAGTCAGTATGAACCATGTTTGTTTGCGAAAACTAAGGGTAATGTTAAAATAATCATTGGGTTGTATGTAGATGATTTTTTGATTTTTTCAAATAATGACAAAGAAACTGAAAAGTTGAAATATGTATTAGCTTCAGAGTTTAAGTTAAAGGATTTGGGTCCTGTTAGACAGTATCTAGGAATGAGAATAAATGTAAACAAAGATAAAAATGTTATTACTATTGATCAAACACAGTACATTGAACAATTAGTTGAAAAATTCCAGATGTCTGATTGTAAACCACAAAGTACTCCTATTGAACCAAAATTGAATATAGAAAAATCTACAGAATGTTTACCTAATGTTCCTTATCAAAAACTTATTGGCAGTTTAATGTATCTGGCAGTATTAACAAGGCCCGACATTGCCTATGCTGTAAGCTATCTCAGCCAATTTAATACATGTTATAATGTAGGTTGTTATAATTATGCCAAACGAATATTGAGATACTTACAATGTACTAAAAATTATTGTCTGAAGTATACCAGTAATGATATGGATTTACAAGCCTATGTAGACAGTGATTGGGCATCTGATGCCTTAGACAGGAAATCCTATACTGGATTCTGTTTTATGATGTCAGGGTCAGCAGTTTCCTGGCAAAGCCAGAAGCAGAAATCAGTTAGTCTATCTAGTACTGAATCTGAGTATAAAGCTATGTCTGAAGCTTCTAGAGAGGCTGTTTATTTAAGAAATTTAATTCATGAGATTACTGGGAATTTATATGTAATTGATTTGCATTGTGATAATCAAAGTGCCATGAAATTGGCCTCTAGTCATCAGTGTCACAATAGGTCAAAACACATAGATGTTCGTTACCATTATATTAGAAATGTCATTAATGATAATATAATTAAAATTAAATATATTCCTACTGAAGAAATGCCTGCTGACATGTTGACTAAGGGTTTGAATCATTTAAAACATTATAAGTTCATGAACATGTTGGGTATTGTAAGTGTTTAATGTTTCGCTTATTTTGATAAGTGGGGGTGTTAGTATAGATAATAATTTGTATCAAAATATATATAGTCTGCTTTAGTTACTGCTAACGCCATCTACCCAGTTTGTTGCGAATATCCAACGAGTTTTAATATTTTTAAAGATGTCTACGTTTTTATCTTTATTTTTACATATTGCTATTATAATACTTGACATTGGCGAAACCATCGAAAATCGATGGGGCCATAATCTAAAAATAGAATAGTTCCCCATGTGACAATAAACAATACTACCTAACTCATAACAGGATAAAGCGTGACAAGTAAAATCTACCGCCTCATTGATCTAGTAGCAGTGAGAGATATCATGAGATCGTGGGTTGAAATCTGCTACTTCACGTCCGTTTTCTGAGACAGTGGTAACAACCCAGTTGAGCCGGAAAATATCGACAAACAAGTTTCATTACGAGATGACTAATTAGTTTACACTCAATTGTTAACCTAACAATGACGAAGTTCGTTAGCCAAGCGCAGACGTGCACAATTGGCACTGATGTGCAATGATATGATCAATATCATTCATCCGAGAGAGTCTACGGTTATTGCAATCAATTCTGATGTGCCAATATGTCTGTTGCTATATGCTTTCTATTTGAAAGGGTTTACGCTTCATGTGCTGATGTTAACAGTTTGTGATATTGTACATTAGAAAGATCCATAGTTATTTATTATTCTTTCTGTCTGGCGTTATCCCACCTTTAAGCCATAGTCCGCTTTGTCGTACCATAGATTTGATGTAGATGTCGGTATTTGGCATTATTTCGGGCGACCCACAGTCTAACCCTCAGAACCCGCAATGGGAACCAAGTTTCGTCATTGCCTTGTCCGTTAATCAGCAAAGTGTACCACGTGCAGGTGCGGTTGGCTTTGGAGGTGGCCCACTTTTTGAATGAAGAATCGATATTTAATCCATAGCAACAAAAGAAGAGTGTTATATATGTATATGATACATTTTTCTATCTGTGACATCATATCAAATGGACTGATTTGATTAAGGATCTTTTGTTTGAAAGCTAGTTTCATCTAGATTCTAGACGGTTCTTAGATATATTTGAAAAAAACTTATTCAGCCATTTATTTAAAAGTTACAGATATTTTTCTAATTGACGTCGGTGTTTTTAACGGTTATGTTAATAGGTTTTTTATACTATGAATTATTAAATTCTTTGTACAGAAATCGGTAGTAATGATATTTTATAGGGGACACCGAGAATCGGGTAAGTGGATCACCAGGGCTTAACATGATACCTCCATGATGAGATAAGAAACACAGAGAAGTAAAATAGACTATTTTCTCTATATTATCACTACTTTTGACGTAACGAGTTCTTATGTGCAACCATGTTAGCTTCGATAGACATAAAGAGATAACCTGTTATAACTGGTAATACCGCAAAATGAGTCGACAAAATTTTCTCGACCCTCATAATATATTGTTAAGTCCGCTGCTGGGGTATACCTTCTGGCAACACTCTCCAACGACTGATGTCCAGAAATACTATCTTGCAAATCTTGCTTATATCGGAACGATTCTGTAACGCGATTTCAGAATCGTTCCGTTTCAACCGTGTACTATACACTGTGTGTGTGTACACATATTCCATATTTACTCTCTTTTTGGCTTAACGAATTGATTTTCCCGGTAACTAAATTTGGGTTAATTTCTTAAAAGAACTAGGTATTTACAATAGGTAGATGTCTAAACAACGCATACTCACAATCGTAAGTGAGATGAGTTTACTTAAAAAAATAAATGTCAGATAAAATATATTTTCCAAAAAATTTGGTAATTTGAAGATGGACAATGTGTTTCATACATTGATTTATAAATGAGGATCATAAACATAATATGGTGAGTAGTTATTACCAAGTATGGTGAAAGTAGTTTGGAGCCACAGATAGCTCCAATTGAACGGCTAAATTTCGTGCGTGATAGCTTCTATAAGAAGTTATTCTAAGGATAAATGAACATTGGAAACAGCTATTTTTTTTTTACTGAATATGAAAGTCTATGGATCCGGAACCTTAACACGTACTTCAAACCACTCTACAGAAATACCGTGGCAACACCTAGAAATGTGCGTTGTAAGGCGACGCACTAAGAATATCAATCACCTACCCTTCTCATATCAAAGGGTCGTGAGAGGTGATTGCGGAATTCCCAGCAGCCATCTGTTCATTTCGTTACCATGGTTTTATCCGCTTGAAATTCTTAATAATGACTATATTTCGCGGGGTTTCAGCCGTATTACGTTTCATCGGCCTAGAGGTGCTTCTTTGGTAGGTCTCTCGTATGCGAGAGGTAGGGTTGGTACTACTGCTTTGTCTATTTCTACCGGAAGTGCGCAAGCACCGTTGTGTTTTAGTTTGAAGCACATTGAAGCCAGTGGAATTACTGGGCATTATGAGAATAAACATTATTACATTAGGTCTAGGGGTGACGAGCGCAGTCCAGTACCATGCAGTACTTCATAATTCGAAGTCCTGATTGATTTTACTTCTGTTTATGGGCAGGCGCGACGCTTACAATCAGGCGAGTAACCTGCTCGTCTCTCATCATTAAATCGGTGCTCGGTATGGCGATAGACTCGCCCCCTATCACATCATGAAACGGAAATAGGTTCGGCGAAATGTGGGTGTACTGGTTGCACCTCTGTCTACCCTTTCGAGGATTACAAGCGTGAGTGCGTATGTAAAATAGGTGTAAAATATTTTGTTGCTTTTGCCCACCTGAGCCTCTCTCGCTTCCTTTAGCGTTTATCGATAATAATGGAGGATATAATGAACATTTTACAGAAGCACCGCGTGGTAGAGCATTTGCGTTTAAATAAAAACTTATTGTTATGTCCATTGAAGTGCTACTGTACAATCTGTTTGTTTACAATATAAAGTGTGATTAAAATGCTATATTAATACATACACACTCACGCCTGTAATCCCCGAAGGGGTAGGCAGAGGTAACCAGTACACCCACATTTCGCCGAGCGTATTTCCGTCCCTTATGTGAAAGGGGGCGAGCCTATCACCATACCGGGCACAAATTCCAGACTCCGGGCTGATACTGAGTATTTCGTAATAGAAAAACCCAATAACACTTTATCCGACCGGGGAATCGAAGCCGAGACATCAGCGTTGACTTCAATCGTAACGCGTACGCATTACAACTGCGCCACCGAGGCAGTCAATAATAAGGCTATATTAATTATTTGGCGATATATTCAATTTATTGTTTTTAATGAACCATATATCGTTGAACCAAGAGTAAACTATTTTTAAACCTCCTTGTCATGTATATTTTAGATCAGTTTTTTGTGAAATTAAAAACAACGCATTAGGTACATACACAATAACTGCGTAATGACTGCGTAGTTACGCATTTTGTTCTTCTAAGTAACCATGCATCATATATAAGTTAATATTGCATATTATTCAATACAAAGATTATTCATTGAAAATTACATGATAGTCCTTAGAAATTCAGAATCAGATTCTTGACCGGGTCAAGATTCAAATCCCAGATGGGGCAAGTAGTAAGGAATAAATATCCCTGATCCCATGTTTATCATGCATTGTACGAATTATAATAAAGTCCAAATTACATATAATATGATGACAATATTATATTACAATTACAATGCAATGTGATGGTATCTTTATTTTTTAATCTATACTGCTATGAGATGATAAGGTTCTATTTATTTTATGCCAATTTTAAAAACATCCCGATATAACAGTATACCATTTTAAAAAGCTTAGACGATGTGTTTATTTAAAAAAGATCCGAGCGCGGATCCTGTTTCAACTCTGAAACAGCAAAGATAATATAAAAACGCCACCACGACGGGAGGGCGGTTAAAACATGTTTTTATAAACAACTACCCCTAAAAGATGTTCAGAGTTGAAAAAAGAGAACTTGCAACTCAGTTGTTACACTATAGTAAAAACTACATTTATCATATTTCTGAAACCTGATATTATTCAAACTGAAAAACTTAAACACAAATTTGATCCCGACCTGGGATTTAAACCCAAGACCTCGCCGGTGTCATAGTTTAAGTACGCTGCTACCAGTGGTTGATCCAGTAGAGTCTAGACAGAGTGATCGTTGCACACAACTCAGAGATTTTAATTATAGACTCAAAGTCTATAATTTTCTAAATAGAACTAAATATGCTTGACAGCCTCCGTGGCGTAGTGGCTGAGTGGCCGGCTGCGAAGCGAGAGACCATGGGTTCGATTCCCGCACCGAGAGAAATGTTTGTGTGATCCACAAATGTTTATGTCCGGTCTGTGTGTTGTGTGACCAAGTTCCTCGTAGTTCCTGATACCCACGATGCAGGTTAACCTAGTGTGGTATCACTACTATGTGTGTGTGTGACTGTTGGGTGTATTCATTTATGTATCTATTTAGTTCTATGGCCGTCGAGGATTTGCTAACTGATTGATGTCAACCTTATCGCTATATAGTCATCTTTTTAGATTGCATTGAGTTTATTTCATCGATAAAACAAGCACATGATTACATTTGATGAATCAGTAGCTTTTAAATTAACCGACGAAAAAACGCAGGAGGTTTTTAATTCGACGCGTGTATTTGTTTTTTTCATGTATAGCCACTGCACATTTTTTCACAGAGCTATCCGATTATGATGATTCTTTTTTTATCGAAAGGGTATATATTATATACAGTTAAATTGATATGCATTATAATAATTCTAGTGTAATATCACCGACTCAAAATTATTTTTTTTATTTTTAGCTTTTTCGTTTCTTTGAAAAGGTTTTATTTTTGTTAATCAAAATCCCTTTATACCTGTGAAAGCTTCTTGAGGCACTTATCTTAGTTATTGTCAAAGACAATATTAGAAATAACTTACCCACACAGGGTTACTGAACCCCGTGCGGGTTGAAACGAACGAGTTTAATTTAGAAATATCTGCTAAAATCTAAACGAACGAAGTCAAAAAGAAAAACAATGTTAAGTATAATACTCGAACATATAATGTGGAAAGTGGGGGGAAATAATTGCATCATTACAGAAATTGCTTTGTCCGAGAGTGCGAGGGTTTGCAACCCTTGCCATACTTCCCCGACAATAATCGCATAACCCGAAAAACGGTAAATCTAGGTACGTTAACATTTTTAGCAAATACATGCATATGTATAAAAACTGAAAAGCACATGGAAAGTTGGGAATCATTTTAGGATATTTCTTTATTACTATTTTAAAGGTGCGTCATTGTCAATTCTGGTTCACTGTTAAAACAGAAATGAGTTTATTGTTACAGTATTCTATACTATTCTGTATCAAATGGCCCGAAGACACCTTCGAGTTGTTTGATAACTTTGCTTAACGATTAATGTCAGTTGATAACAACTGAGTTATGTTTAGTCGATCGAAGCAGGCAAAAGTTTAGTAGAATCAATATAAAACAAAAGAAACTATGACAAATTATTGCGAACCTACGGTAACTTTTATGAAACCCACTATGATTGTAGTTGGAGTGAACATTTTATGAGTACTTTTCAAGTAGCGAACAATTTTTAAGTGCACTTTAAATAAATAAATAAATAAATAAATACACCCAACAGTCACACACATAGTCCTGACCCCACACTAGGTAAGCCTGTATCGTGGGTATCAGGAACTACGAGGGACTTGCGGTCCCACAACACCCAGACCCGAACCAAATTTTTGTGGATCACACAAATATTTGTCTCGGTGCGGGAATCGAACCCACGGCCTCTCGTTTCGCAGCCGGCTACTCGCCCGCTACGCCACGGAGGCTGTCAGATAATTAATAAAATAATTAATTACAACAGTGGCACTTCACTGTCCCTCCCTGCTGCGATTTGACTATACGGTCTGTGTGTTAAAATCTTAAATTAAAGAGCTATTATATTTATATTTTGTAGAAGTTATATATATTACTAGTTTTTGCTCGCGGCTCCGCCCACGTGAACGACCTTTTCCGGGATAAAAAGTAGCCTTTTCACTATCCCGCCGACACACCCGCCACTGTAACTCCTGTGCACCAAGATCGACAGTGGCACGCATTTTTGTTGACACCGAGCAGTGAAGCTCGGCGAGTCTCTGGAAATGCTAAATTGTCTTTGTCCCGCAACGAAAATAATCAAATAGAAAGTTAAGGAGGAGTTGGAAATATTAAAAGTAGTGTAAAAAGTAGCCTATGTCTTAATCCAGGTCATGGTGTACCCGTGTGCCACATTTCATCCAAAACCATTCACCCGTTACGGCGCGATGGAGTAACAAACACCCAAATTCACAAAAAATATCCAAACTTTCACATATATAATAGCAGTATGATATTCGTCCCTATAGTTCAAGCTTTCTATGTACTAAATTTTTTATTAAAATCTCTAGTGGTTTAGCCCTGAAAACGTATCAGACAGACAGACAGAGTTACTTTTACATTTATATTAGTTTGGATTCCATATTGCGCATGTAGGTATTACATCACCGAAGTTGTATGACTAGATTATTAAGTTTAAAGCGTATAGTTAGTTCTTCATTGAAAGTAATTAATTTTCATCATTGATAGAACAAATTCCGGTAATAACTTTTCAACCACTTTTCACTCGTTTAGATATGGAATATTGGTTTTATGTTCATTGTATCATGTTATTAACATGTAATTTTACATGAATGTTTAATATGTATTTACAAGGTGGTAGGTCCCTCGTATGTGAGAGGTCGTTTGGGTTGGTACCACCGCTTTGTCTATTTCTGCCGCCAAGCAACAGTGTGTAAGAACTGTTATGTTTCCGCTTGTAGGACATTGAAGCCAGTGAAATTACTAGGCATTATGAGACTTGACAACTTATATCTCGGGGTGACGAACGCAGGCCAGTGCTATGCTTGTAATTCAAAGTTCTGCGTGGTTTTGTTTTTGTTTATGGATAGGTGTGACCATTAGGCGAGTGACCTGCTCGTTTCGACATTCAAGTAATTTTTATTTTTTTATTGCCCAGTAAGGCAGACGAGCAGACGGCCCACCTGATGGTAAGTGATTATCGCCGCCCATGGACCTCAACAATGCCAGAGCACAGCCAAGCCGCTGCCTACCGTAAATAGAAAAATCCGTAATTGGACAGTGCGTACCTGTGTGATATGAAAGTAACTCGACATCATTTTAAAGTGTCAATAAATGAAGGTTATGCATTGCCTATCCTGATTCGTGGAATTATAGATTTTTGAATTGCTTAAAAATAAAAGAACAAAACGAATATTGAGAAGTCTGACTATTTTAAAAGTGTGTATCGATAAAAGACTATTTTTAACTTTTTTGTCGCTCGTTTCTGTTCGAGGCCGTTGTCTTCAGTATCTTTTTGTTACAATCTTTATCTCTATTTAAAAAGGTTTCGTTCGATAAATGTTGGATTTTTATTTACAAATATGTGAAAACCTTACTTTGCGTGAAATTCTTATTAAAACCATTGCATTAATAGCTCAGTCCATATTTAACTTATTAAGCACTAGATGTAATTAATATTTATTTACAGTCCATCTAGTTTTTAAGTAAGATACACTGGTCGGAATCATATTCATATTCTTCATTTCACGTATATTTGACTACGAGACGAGATTGTATATGTTAGCTCCATTATTGACATTATCAATACCAATGTGGGACTGCCTCGGTGGCGCAGTTGTAATGCGTACGCGTTACGATTAAGGCTAACGCTGAGGTCTCGGGTTCAATCCCCGGGTCGGGTAAAGTGGTATTGGGTTTTTCTATTATGAAATGCTCAGTATCAGCCCGGAGTCTGGAATTTGTGCCCGGTATGGCGATAGGCTCGCCCCCTATCACATCGTGGGACCGAGATACGATTGGCGAAATGTGGGTGTAACTCTGCCTACCCCTTCGGGGATTACAGGCGTGAGTGCGTATGTATGTATTTTGTGGGAATTCATCGCATATCATTCCAGGATATTTGATTACTAATTGTCATTATAAATCTCTAATCCCGGCAATAATTTGTAAAAGTCACAGAAGATTAAGCGTAAAACTACGTATACTATGCATGGAAAAATTTCACCCTTATGCAATTTCAATAAAGTTGCGTACTATATTCTATTCTATATGAACTCAATAGTGTTCTAATTTTATTGTTATTATGAGAAAAATGACTGAGCATCTTCGAGCAGGTCTTCGCCTGGTCTTCGCTGACTGGAGCCCCATCTATATGGATAGAGTTTCTCTAACTATATAAGCGGGGATATGTCAGAAAACTGTTGTTTACGTGGCTGCATCATACGATGTTTTTTTCAAAGAGTATGACGTTACCTTGGGAACAAGATTTTGCTATTATATTCTATACTCCTAAATGGAACTTTCCTCTGGTATACGTACCTTAGTAACTCCTTCGATGAAAGCCCTAGTAGCTAATTCACCAGGACCGTCGACAGTTTTTCCATCATCATCAGGTCCCCATGATGCGCTGTATATATCTACATGTTGAGGGTTCAGACTTAAGGATCGTGCTTCCACTGCATCCGTGACGTCACCATCCAGCATTCGCACTCCTGTAACAAGGAAGGGTTATACAAATATTATAGTGGTCTATTGTAGTTGATAGTCACCTAAAGGTAGTTTTTGAGGTGCTGGACCGAGAAAAGAGATCGCGACGCTGTTGCTGTCACCGGACACGCATCTCGCGTCGCGGTCTCCTGTCTCCGTCGCGTACCAAAAAGTGTACCTTTACACATTTGAGTGGTAGAGCCACGCTGTAGATAGTTTTGTCTTCAGCATGAATGGGCCGGCTCGTCCGGGTCGTTGCCACTGTCTCAGAGAAACCCGGCGTAAAGGTAGGTTAGGTAATTCTTGCTGCTGCGTTTCGTACGGTGAGTGAGATATCCGGAGGCCCAAAACCCCCTCCCCTTCACAAACCCTTAATTATCCCTTTCCTCTAATAGGCAACGCGCTCATAATTCTTTTTGGTATTGTGAGCGTACATGGGCGGTGGAGATCACTTACCATCAGGTGACTCACTTGCTCGTTTGCCGGCCTATGCTATATAAAAAGTGTGTTTTAGTTAGCCGATAGTAGGCCGAAAGTAGCGAATGATGTTGCATTCATGATACAAAAAAAAACATATACCTATACGCGTCGAAATAAGAACCCCCTCCGTATTAATTTTTTTGTTTTAAATAAATTTTAACAGCTTAATAAGTGTAAGTTTTATTTTAATTAAACGAATGTCCAATGTTTCATAAAAATATCATACCGTAGTTGATAAAAAAATGCAAAAATCTATCAATAAGTATGAAGTTAAAGTTTTTACTTAATAAAATTGAATTGAAACACAATGTATGTTGAATTCCACATTTATAATTTAAGTTTGTAGAGGTTTTTAAATTAAAATAAAATAAATAATAATAATTTGTTATTTACGATTTTAATAAAGCCCATGATCGAAACGTCAACAACAAACATCATCTGTTGTTTATTTTTAACTCTCAATGATGCAATGCAATTAAAACAAATGAGTAGAAGGTTATCTGACACGTATTAACAAGGTCCGGTCTGCATGTATTCCTCTGTTATTTCAATTTAAAAACAGTTCATGTATATTTTTTTATTTGCCTGAACGATGAGACGAACAGATCGCTCGTCTGATAGTAAGCGCAACGCCTACCCATAAACGGAAGCAACTCACAATGAATTTTCAAATCCACATTCCAATACGGGTAGCTCATGCATGATTTTTTTCGAATCTAAAACATCAGACTGCCTCGGTGGCACAATTCTAATGTGAATGCGGTACGACTGCTGTGCTGAGGTCTCGGGTTCAAACCCTGCGTTGGGTGAAAGTGATAGTGGTTTTTTTCTATCACGAAATGCTTAGCATCAACTAGTCTAGAATTATGCCCTGTATGGCGATAGGTTCCCCCTTATTACATCATAAGCACGGCGAAATTTGGGTGTACCTATTGGTCACATCTCTACCTAACCCTTTGGGAAATACATGCGTGAGTGCGTATGTGGTAAATAGTTACTGCATCTTATCTTAGAATAGACTATCTAACAATTATTTGATACTATTCAAGCAATATTACATACATCAACAAAAAACTTACAAATGTAGGGTCTCCGCTTCACATAGTTTGATAACGTACCTAAACTATACCAAAAAGATATGCAAAAAACACAACTTGATTTTAGCCATAACGAATTCTAGTCACTAACTTGGATTACCACCAATTGAGACTAACTTCTCTCATCAAATAATTACCTACGTTACTTTGCTTGGTTTTAAATTGTCACAGAGATTAAGACAGGATCCGAAGAACTAATAACCACAATATGTTTCCGAAACTTGAGCACTAAGTACCTTTGAAATATATCCAACTTTTATCCGAACTTCCATTGGGAATTCTGAATTCTACGAACATTTCCGAGTAATAATGTAATCTCCGTGATATAACTAACATGTATTACGAAAGCTGAATCTCGTAGAATTTAATTATTTTGTTCCTTTTTTGTACACCACTATCATCCTGTAAGTCCTCTTTTGAGGTACAGTAAGACAGGAAGAATGGAACGCGTGACGCGAGTCAGGCGATAGTGACACGTCCGTTTTGTATGAAACTGTATGGAAAAGGTCGCTCCTGTTTCAGTTGCAGACTTCAAGTTATTATTGATAGCTTAAGAAAAACGAGAAAGTGATTTACCTGATGGTAAGTGATCTCCACCGCACATGTACGCCCACAATATCAAAGGAATCAAGGGCGCGTTGTCAACCTTAAAGCATAATTAAAGGATTGGGAAGGGGAGAAGGATTTGGGTCTCTGGATGTCTCACTCGCCGTACGAAACACAGCAGCAAGCTGCTACTTTACGCCAGTTTTCTGTGAGACAGTGGTAACGACCCGGACGAGCCGGCCCATTCATGCTGTTGACAAAACTGTCTACAGCCTGGCTCTACCACTTAGATGTTCTTATAAAAATTGCAAACAAAGCAGACATGTCGCTGTCGTCGCGCGTCGCGGTCGCATGTCTCGGTGGCGCAACTCATAATGATCGAATATAATATAATATCTTAATTCAATTTTTCGCTTTCAATTTTGTTTTATTCAAATTTATTTTTCAATTAATTTTAAAATAATTATAAAGTCGAATATTGTAGTTTTCAAACTTTGTAAATTGGAAAAGCTAGCAGTTTCAATTGTTAGCCAAATAAACTTTTACAAACCTAGACCAACTTCTACAAAGTTGCGTTCTGGCACTTGTGCAGACCCATTGTCGAGTGCTGGAGAAGAATTTTACTACGTACCAGTGAAGATTCTCAGCACGGTAATTTCGAAAATACTTCGGTTGCTCTATTTAAATTACCAAACCCGAAAGAAATAATATTCCTAAAGAAAGAGCAAGGACTAGTAAATTTAATCCAAGACCAAACATACCAACACCCGTATGTACAGACAGCTACACAGACCTTTAGAGAGATTTAATTTTGATAAAACTCACATCGAGCTGCAAGTTGCAACGAAAGACCGTGGTATATAAAGCGTCAGAACCTGCAAAAGTGAACTTGTAATTCCCGTAATATTCTGGAAATGTCTCTGATTAATCCACCGAAGTAACTGCACTAACTCCACCTCTGCACCATTTTATAAAATGAAAACAAAATATATCTCACACTTCTATAGTGAACTCATAAAAAGCTGTCTTCTTTGAATTAAAAGGCGATACACATGCTTTGTTACAATTTAATTTAATATGAGAATAAAATAAAAAAATACTGCTCGCTATAAAAGCGTATGGAATAACTTTTTTTACATTTTCTACACATTTGTCCGTATGATGAAGATTCTCTAGATAGAAATATCTTTTACGAGTGTAATCCCCCTGGAATAGTCATTTCTACATTTTATGTCCACAATTTAAGGTTATGACTGATTATATTGGCATATAGCCTAGAAAATTAAATGTTCTGTTTACTTTATTACAGCATAAACGTATCTTTGCACCCTTCCAAAGGACGCCGAAGGTCAAAGTGTATCGAGATAACTAAATTAGTGCTCGAAATGAGCTGCAGACTTAATTTGCCTCGAATATGAAGTGTCCCAAGTGTGGAATAAATGGACTATGAAAATACCAAGATAGTGTAAAATATATACTTTATTTATAAAATAGAATGAACCTTTGGGACTATTAATTTTCATTATGATCATCAACGACATTGTCTCTAAGGAGACGACTCTAAGACCTATCTGCGCTTAATGTCATCTGCACTGCATTCATTCAATGTCCTTCAAACTGGAATACAAGAGTGTTTACTGCTGCTTAGCGGCAGAAATAGACAAAGCAATAGTACCTAGATGGCCTCTCGCATACGAGGTACCTAACTCCTAGTAAATAATTAAAATTAATGATGTAATGTGTAATTCAACAACATAATAGAAATGTCACTTTATATAGAGTTTTATGAACCAAGATACGAAGCTTTTACATAATATAAACCATTACTAAATAACATTCCCAAGAGCAAAATCAGAATAGCGAGTGGTTAGGAAACAAATAATGCAACAAAGTGTTTCTAACATTTCGAGTCTGAACTCCCATAAGCTTTGCATCTAGCTTCACCACAACTTAGCAAACTTCAGCTGGAATCGTCAAAATTTAAGTTTAGTGGCACAGTTTCATCTCGTTAGTCAAATGTTACTACTATGACATTTATTTTATGTCTTGTTTATGTCAGAATATTTTAATAGTTGTTTTACTCGTAGTTTGGTATTCGTCATAAGTCTTTAAAATCTGACCTTTGTTAACCTACTTAAAAAAGAGAAAGTTCTCAATTTGTCATTACTTCTTTGTTTTCATTTATTATCCATAATGACGAAACGAGCAGATCGCTCACGTGATGGTTAAGCTCCACGCCCATAAACAAACACTCCGCTTAACAGAACTTTGAATAACAACGCACTGCATGGCGTTAGACTACGCTCGTCAATTCGAGACATAGATGATAAGTCTCATAATGTCCAGTGATTTCACTGGCTTGAATGTCATTCAAATCGAAAAACATCATTGGCGGCAGAATTATGCGTACGACTTACGCGATATATCCGCAAAATGGGCACTGATTTTTATTATTCAATTCAAATTCAAATCATTTATTTTGTAAATTGGATCATAAATATCACTTTTACATGTCAATCATTTTTTATGCTACATTACATTTACGATAGCATTTATTATATTTTGTGTGTCGATAGGGTTTACTCTTAGGTTGGTCCCATATAAACTGGCTAACATCTAATGACGGCGTACGAAGGAAAATAGGAATCTCAAATGGAAAATAGCAAACACATTCGCGTTTTGAAGTTTTAAACTTTTTAACCTTTTTATACCTTAACTGAATGTCATTACTTAATAATCAAATATGATACGCCACCATTCAAGAAGTATAAATAGTACATACACCTATGTTTATCACTCTAGTAAAACATATTCGCTCGCGTATAATTTCACTATTAGCCAATCTTATCTGCGTACACATGTACAATTACTGATCAATTAGTTATGCTGATATGAGCGTGGATACGTCCTCGAAAACCGCTTAATCATTCGCCATAGCTACTAGCACTGTCTGATTATACATTAACATCCAAGATTAGTTAATTGGCTCGCTTTCTGAAGTCTGTTACTACTTTGTTACTAACTCAGCACTTATTCCTTAGTAATTTGCTACGGGGTCGTGTATTTTTTTATTCTATGTATACGCACTCACGCCTGTAGTCCCCGAAGTTACTAGAACACCTACATTTAGCCGAGTTTATTACTGTCCCATGATGTGATGGGGGCGAGCCTATCACCATACCGGGCACTGTTCCAGACCCCGAGTTGATACTAAGCATTTCATGATAGAAAAACCCAATATCGCTTTACTTGACCCGCGGATCGAACCTGTGCTCTCAGAACAGCAGTCGCACCGCGTACGCATTACAACGGCGCTACCAAGGCAGTCGAGAGTAATTTTGAATTCTACCTGTAATTTCAGAGTAGGTAAAGTAACAGTTTTATAGATACGCTTTCGTTTTATATCTATCTTTACCTTCTGATTTCTGAGATCAGAACAACCTACTTTTCACTGATTATATTACTCAACAAATGCAGCTATATTTTATTTCAAACCAATCATTTTATATATAACTATAGGTGTGCTTACCTCCAACGCTAGCTCCGAAGGCGACACCGACAGCACACTGCGAGTTGTTTGCAGTAGCAGCGACTTCCCCCGCGCACCTCGTACCGTGTCGATTCGAATCGATCATGTCGTATCGGGGCTGAGGATCGGAATCGTGTGCGTTCACGTCGTATGACGCCATGGGGTCCTGCGAACAAACAAATTACTATTTATTTTTACATATCAGGAGCTAAGATTTTTAAGGGGACAACTAGGCAAGTGTTGTGTCCATCACATTGGCTCAACGTGAATTTCGCTGAGCTTATTTCCGTCCCATTATGTGATAGGATGCAAGTTCATCGCCATATCAGGCACAGATTCTAGTCCTAGGTAACTCATAGGAAGGTATGCCACTGTTCGAATCCAAAACTCAAACAAAAATTGCGATTGCCAGACCTAGGATTAGGATTAACCCGAATAGGATTTGAACCCAGGACCTCACGGTTTCTTAGTTTAAAATATGCTAAAACGAGAGATACCTAATGAGACGACGCCGTTATTACCATAATATTAAAGTAAAAATTGTATTATCATTTTATTGTACGCCTGTTTCCTTCATATAAAGGCTTTAACCAACATCCCTCAAAAAGATCCATGCTCAAGTATTGTTCGGTACATTCATAAGCAGTAATCCAGTAATCTTAAGCTTAAGACCTTCAAAGCATCTTGCTAATCATCTATCGATGAATTTATCCTCGTTTACGGTACTGTACGTTAAGGGTGTCATAAGGATAATAAAAGGCGGCTCAAGTGCTTACCACTGCGTTTCCATTAAAATGGGTCGGAAGCGTCTTAGGCGGTTTAGTTATATGCATAGGCATAAATGACTATACAAGCCCGTCCTCTAAAATAGGTCAACTTTCATCTGCTTGTATTCCAAATTGCCTGCGTAATTATGTGGCGGTTAAAATTACTCAGAAATGGGACGAAAGGCTCAAGTACTAGTTGGTTGTCATTGGTCACGCTGTTAGAAAATTAGGACAAATGTTTGTTCCAACTTCTATACCTAAATTATGTTATCAAATTAAGTGGTATAACCACGCTGTGGATAGTTTTGTCTATGGCATGAATGAGTCGGCTCACCCGGGTTGCCACCACTGTCTTACAGAAAACTGACGTAAAGTAGCAGCTTACACTGTTGTGTTTCGTACGGTGAATGAGATATCCGAAGGCGCAAATCCTCTCCGTAATCATCCCTTTCCTTTAAGGTCTGTAGCCAAAATTCTTCAGGTTTTGTGGATGTTCGTAATCGGTAGAGATCACTTACCATCAGGTAACCAACATGTTGGTTTCCTCACATCTGCTATAAAAAATCCCTTTATTTTTTAGAACTTATTTCTAGTACCTATGGAATTAAAATGTATAAACCTTTAAGTGTTTATTTTTTACACAATGGAAAGCCAAAATCAAACCCGCATGTCTATAGCCGGACATGCACGAAAATGCATAAACCATAAGCATAGCAAGTACTTGAATCTGTATAAAATCAAGCGTGTCAAATTTTTAGTACCTCTTTCTTTCTTAGTAAAGGAGTCTAAAGGAGTTTTTTTGCTATATTGTACGCTATGAAAAGGTTTTTTTTCCTGCGTTTGGCTGAAGTTTTACTAGAATAACATCGAGTGCAGACCTGTAGGATCTATCAGATTAGTGCATGCAAGATACTGAGCAAGATCTGATACTTTGTTTAGCATGGAAAGTAGGTACACTTGCAATGTCATAAGTGAAAACCGTTGAACCGCCCACACACATTCTTATCAACCGAAACAATTTTATCAAGGAGTTAAGCGGCAGCTCCGTGCTTTTATATAAATCCCTAATCATTGTTGCGAGACGCTGCGAAACTCTGCATATAAATTTTCTTGGCATATGTATAAACGCGACCCAATTACCCATTTTTCCGAACAGTGAAATTAAAGCCGCACGGTTTTGCACGGGAGAGATGAATCGTGTAATTTAAAACTCCGGTGCTTTGTTCGGGAACACAGATGTCATTTCACTGGCTTTTTGTCGCGAGACTGAATGTCACCAACGGATTACTTGTGTGTTCTGATTTGGGATCATTTCAAACGTGTCGTCACACTAGAACATTTTCTAAAGTGATCTGGCGATGCTACGTCGACAATTTACAATGAGAATGTTTGATGTATAATGAAATCCGGTTCGATGAGTGGAGACGTATTGGAAACGAGGCGCGTTATTGTATCTCATTTTGCTGTGTACATAACCTGGTAATGGAAGTTAAAATTTTATTTATCAGATCGTAAAATTCAATAGATTCCTTTACCCTCCAAAATATAACTGTTTAGCACTACCAGTAATTATATAGAAAATATTACCTATAAAATTACACGGCACTAAACCACGGGCAGAGCTTTTTCTTGTGATTCTAATACCATTCCAAATTTCACTAAACCTTTATGTAGAATACACCTATCATCTAAATTTCATCAGTATAGTGCTAATAGTGTCTGAGTAAAATGGCTGTGAGATGGCGAAATTATAAGGGTTCTGTTTTTGCCATTTGGCTACAGAACCCGAAAACCGACGTCAAAATCCATATCGCGGTGCGTTTCTGTTATGCCTTGAGGTGATTTCCATTTTCCCTCGCACTCCGTCATTCGATCTTAACTAAATTTATATAAAACCACCCTCGGGGTGAATTCAAAGGAATACAAAAAGGATCAACATCAAAAAACTAACCACAGATGAATTGAGAACTACCATCTTTTTAAAGTCTATTAAAAAGGATTAAATACAATTATATCAAAATTAAGCCTAAATGGATTTATTGAAAATCAACTCATAAAGTAATTAACGTAACTACGTAGATAATATCGTCTTGCATCCCATGACCCCAACTAGGACTAATTGATTTAGCACTTTAAGCACTCTCCAATAAAATATCATCAGAAATATAGTGAATTCAATCTAGGATTTATGAAACGACTAGAAATCCTATAGATAAGCTCGTTTAAAGTCCCAATTAGAAGTTATTGGCCATTGAATAGCAATAGCAAGCATAATCCTATTAGCAACTTTCAACTTTTTTTTTTAAATCTTTAACATTATTGCAAATACAAAAATACTTTTGAGTTTGAACGTGTCATATCATATTATATGTACCTACGTAATGGCGGGTTCACACGGTTCAATTTCAGTTGATAAACTGACTTGAATCTACAAAAGTGAAAATTATGATAGAAAGTATTCAGACGGTTCAAACCGCATGAGATTTAGTAATTGATGAACTAAAACAGATCTGTGTGAACCTGCTATTAAAAAAAGTTGGGATTCGATGACTCGCACTCAAACCGTCTAAACGGTTTTGTGGGATATATGTGTAAAAACAGAAATAATAAAGGTTATTAAATACATAAAAATAAAATAAAAAAACCATTTACTTATTTTACCCGGTTTCTTACGAACAGTAAAATTAGACACCGACCGGTAACTCCTTATACCTTTACTGATCGTCATCTGGCAGTTTCAAAATGCATTTTACGACTCGTTACTTTGACAGCTCATCTTCATACATTTGCCCTACGATCAGTTATTTGTAACCCGCCCATACGTAGTTAGCAAGATGCTAACTTATCTTACACTTTTTATTGGAATGGTTTTGAATTGACTGCCTTGGTGGCGCAATTGTAAAGCATACGCGTTACGACTGAGGCTGACGCTGAGGTCTCGGGTTCGATCTTCGAGTCGGGTAAAAGTGATATTGGGTTTTTCTATTACAAAATGCTCAGTATCAGCCCGCAGTCTGGAATTGTGCCCGGTATGGCAATAGGCCCTCCTCCTATCACATCGTGAAATGGAGATAAGCTCGGCGAAATGTGGGTGTACCCTACATGGGTTACATCTCTGCCAACCCCTACGGGGATTACAGGCGTAAGTGCGTATTTATGAAAGTAATTTGAATTACGCCTCGTAGAAAATACTACTTTTCGGAAGCAAAACGTATCGTTTGCTGTTTATAGGAACCGAGCATTAGAGGTGATGAAACAGACGCTTAGTACGAAGTCATAACTTACGTAATTGTTGATCAAGTCTGGATGGTCGGTCTCAAGGCCGTCGTCGAGGATTGTGACCACCACGCCCCTGCCGGTGATGCCTTCCCGCCACGCTGGTATCACATTCATGTCCAAACCACCACCACGATTCTATAAACAAAGATCATATTATGCACTCCTTTCAATATTATATTAAAACATATATTTAGTGTAAATATCATTAAACCGATAAAATACAGTTTTAAATAAATATTTCATGATTATATTTAAAATTCATAAGTCATGAGTATGCCATTTATTGAATTTCATATTAGTATTGAAATAAAACTAGTTTATACGGATTTTATCACGGTTTAATTTTTATTTTGCGATAAAATCATTATCATTATCGGTAAAAGGAACATTGGGTTTTTCTATTACGAAATGCTTAGTATTGGCCCGGAATTGTGCCCGGTATGGCGATAGGCTCGCCCCCTATCGGATCATGGGTCGGAAATAAGCTCGGCGAAATGTAGGTGTACTAGTGTAGTTGGACAAAGGTGCAACTAGTACTAATGTCGTCCTTGCGTCCCTTGACGGTCGGCAGAATTATGCCAGCCTGAAGTTACTGGATATACCCTGGAACGCGGCTCGCCTAAACGAGCCACTGTGGTTTTTACCATATGTACGGTAGTCGCTATCTAATCGGGTACAAAAATAATTAAGTACCCTCCCACCACCATTACCTAACCTGGGATATGAACCAGAACCTCACCGATTTCTCACTCTAAATACGCTGCCACGATACTAATGAGGCTAAATGTATCATTTCAGTGTAATCAAGGCGCTTACATTAACCACTGAAATAGGTCACAAGCTAAGCTATACACATATCAAACCCGTCGAAGCAAAATTAATAAATTTAAATCTGACACACACACCAATGTATCTGGCTTCAGCAAGATGGAAATTTAATTTGGTAAAAGCTAAAAAAGGGTTCGTAAAAAATATATTTCAATTGATAGCAAAACGAAATGAAATATCAGCGGCAGTATCGGTGCGGCCACCGGAAATTTGTATTGACGGATCGTTTCGTAGATGTACCAAATTGGTTTTTTATAAATCACTAGGTATTTTCAGTTTGACTAACAATGGAAAAAATGGATTAAACTTTTTCGGAACAAAAATCATTTATTATATTGGCTGTATTTTTTGCATTTATAAAATTCTACGTAACAGTGATCCTAGTTAAATATTCATTATCTCTATCCCGGTCTAATGCCAGGGTCCGCCTTCTCATCATAATTTTGGATTTGGGCGACTCTCCGCACCGTCTAACCATCTCAACCCCCAACGGGGACTAAGTTTCGCGATTGCCTCGTCCGTTAATCAGCAGTGTGTACGATGCGCAGGTGAGGTTGACTTTGAGCCTGAGATGGCCCACTTACACTCCCATATTTAAATATTTACTTAAACATGCATGTACTATATTGCACAATTATTGCTGTATGGTAGACGAACTTATCTAGTTAGATGCTACAAAAAAAAGGAAACCTATAATATATTACTTAGTTAATCGTTAATAAACCTTGATGCCCATTAGAGTAACATCGGTTATTTTTAAGTAGCTAACAGTTTTACTTCAAACGTAGATTAGTAGATTAAACCAGCTTTCAAACAAAAACTTACGATGTCATACACAAACACGTAGATAGACAGATAGGAGTCAAACTTATGATACTCTTTTTTGTAAGGGTTAAAAAGATTGGCAGCGAAATAAAAATTAACAATGAGTTTAGTACAAACTTCTACAAACCCAAGTACAATCTGCATAGGTACTATGATAGTTATAAATTACTAGCTCCGCCTGCGTGAATGGTCTTCTCCGGGAAAAAGTAGCCTATGTCCTACCATACTTATCTAGGTCATGGTCTACTTGTGTACCAAATTTCATCCAACATCTTAAGCCGCTAAGTCTTGATTGATTAACAAACATCCAAATTCACAAAATCACAAATATCCAAATAATCACATTTATATTAGTAGTAGGATGTAGCATTATGGACATTTGTGTCTCATTAGGCGGTACTTATCGTAAAAGTAATGGCATAATAACTAATATTTGTTTGAGTATATAAAACCTATATAATTATTTCTTATTTCAAAGAAATACACAAACTTTCTTAGCACACAAAATAAGTAACGTATTTGATTACACGTCTTTCATCTTTATTTCCAAACGTAATCACTTCTTAAAATATTTTATAATCTACTACAACTGACGAAAAAATATATGCCTAATATTCGATATGGCAAAGTTTTTAACAAGCATCAAAAGTATCTATTCCAATGTAAGCTCCGAAATATTTCCACTCCCATTACCGACGTCAAGAAAGTTTCTAAAAAATAACAGCAGAATTTCTCGGTATATCTTAATAGGACTCAAATTTTTGATACTACCTTGTCAATATTTTAAGGAGCCTGTGAAGTTCGACGAATGAAAATAATCAAACTTTGGTCCGTCGAAATTGTTCAAGCAAAACAAAACAGATAAAATGAGTGCTTAAACTTCCTAACTTTATGGCTTTGCAGTAATTTACGAAAATTTTGTGTTTTGATTTGGATTTTGTAACCGACGATACAAAATGATTATATTCGTCCTCATAAATAATTGACAGCCTCCGTGGCGCAATGGGCGAGTAGTCGGCTGCGAAGCAAGAGGACGTGGGTTCGATTACCACACCGAGACAAACGTTTGTCTAATCCACAAATATTTGTTTCGGGTCTGGGTGTTGTGGGCCCGCAAGTCTCTCGTAGTTCCCGATACCCACAACACAGGTTAACCTAGTGTGGGGTCAGGACTATGTGTGTGAGTGTTGGGTGTATTTATTATTTATTAAATATTTCATCTTTATACATACACACTCAAACCTGAAATCCCCGAATTTCGCCGAGCTCATTTCCATCCCATGATGTAATCAGGAACGAGTCTATCGCCGTACCGGGCACCATTAGCATATAAAAATAATATATCATTTATACCCGACCCAGGGATCGAACCCGAAACCTTAGCACAACAGTCGTACCGAGTACGCATTACAACTGCGCCACCGAGGCATCTTTATATTTATTTATAATCTTTTAAGCTAGAATATAGACATAATAAATATTACTAATTATGCAGCTATAAATTCAATTTTAATTAATAATCGAACAACTTAATAAATATCCGGTATTATTTATTAGCCTGTATGACTAAACGAGCAATTAGCTCAGATGAGCTAATGCTCACCATCAGAATCTGATGGTGAGCATCACGCCTGCCAATAAACTAATACAATATCACACAGAATTTTGAATTACACAGCACTGTACGGCACTGGACTGCGCTGTCATGCCATGACATAAGTTGTTAAGTTACATAATACCCCGTAATTGCAATGGCTTCAATAACTAAGCCAACTTTAGTTTCTGGATTTAACATCTGTATTTTATACGGTGCACTGCTGTGTTCCGATTTGAAGGACATTAAAGCCAATTCCCGTGCATTATGAGACTTAACATCTTACATGTCATGGTGACGAGCGCAGTCAAATTATTATAATTCAAAGTTCTATGTGGTGTTGTGTCTGTTTATGGACAGGTGGTGCGCTTAGCATCAGACGAGCGACTTGCTCGTTTCATCATTCAGGCTAATTTAAAGTTCACTTTAAATCCTAATAGTGTTAGTTTGTTAATTATAGGTTTACTAGTTTTGATTACTTACTAAATACCACATATGAGGCCATTTGGGGTCATTGAGCTGGAATTTAGAGTCGGCAGCCCGTGGCCGCGCCTTCACCCGTGACGACTGGAGCTCTCGTTTCATACCCGCATCCCGTTTCGACGCCGACGACGCCGCGGGCGTGTACGATGTTTTTGTTTCAGCTGTATCAAACAAACTCGTAATTAAACGGAAAATCTCTTTGTTTTGTAACATGATGTTATCTTGAAATGTTGTTTTTCTGGATGAGAAATAATAGGAGCTACAATAACATTAAAATCAGACACAGGGAAATCTCTGATATTGATTGAAATATTTTTTAAACTTGTGTTGCAGTAATGACAGTTCGAGTCGACTCGCTTCGAACAAAACACTTGAATCAACATAAACTGTACGGTTATTGATTCACTCGATTAAAAGTCTGTTTAGACGATTCAAATCGCATTCATTTCATATCCTATATATATTTGTATATCCATATGAACCAACTATACCTGGACGATTGGAACATGGCCTTTGTGTCCGTAGTTTAAGTTATTGCGAGTTCTATTCAATAGCTGTCACATCATCCGTATTATATGTATGCAGATCCGTACAACGCTCCTAGCGGATCGTATTGAAAACATAAAAAACAGTTGTCGAAACAACTCGCACTATGGTTACTAGATATCCAATTTTCCTTCTTCTTCCACTTGCCCTTATCCCACCCGCCCTTATCCCACTCGCAGTGGAGTTGGCGCAACATGTTTTAACACATGTTACAGAAAGATCTAGCTTGTAGTTTGACGACCGGCCACCTGGCTGACGTCACCCACTCTGGGGATAATATCTTGATATCCAATTCTAAATAGTGAAATTGATACAAGTTATATTATATTCTAGGCAATTCTCAACCATTGTATTTCTTTTCTCAAGCTAATACTCAATAGATTCAATGTGATAGTTAACGTTACCTGTAGAACTGAGGTCTGAAGGTATTGGTATGAAATCTCTTTTCCTTCTGGAGAGTGCTTTCTGTTGTCGCGCCCATCGGACTCGTGCGTCTCCTTCCAACCTTCCATGGTGTTCGTGAGCAGGCGTGAGTGAACGCCGTGCGATCGAATTGTGATGAAAATGGTAGTGGTGGTCGAATATCTGTTGACAAATAAATATTACAATTAGATAGATTTTTTTATAGTAGAACTACGCTGTAAACAGTTATGTCTATGGCAAGACCGGCTCGCTCAACCAGGTTGTTAGTACTGTCACATAGAAAACTGACGTATATCAGCGGCTTGCTGCCGCGTCTCGTAGGGTGAGTGAGATATCTGAAGACCCAAATCCCCTCCCCTTCCCAAAATCCTAATCATCTCTTTCCCATAAGGTCAGCAACGCGTCCATGATTCTACTGGTATTGTGGGTGTTCATTAAGTAGAGATCACTTAGCATCAGATGACCCACTTGCTCGTTTGTCGGTCTATGCTATAAAAGAGATGCATATGATATTCTGTTCGTGAATTCTGAAGACTGCAGAATATTCTTATGATACCGCAAAATATATCGACATTTTAAAACAATGATGGTCGTAGATAAGTATCTAATGGGGCTTGACCTTTCAGTAATATTGCTCAGCGTTAGACTCAATTGTAACGCGTACGCATTACAACTGCGCCCCCGAGGCAGTCATATCGCTAAGAATACCTACTTCAAAGCCTCAAAAGACTAGCAAAGAGTCATTGAGACTACTAAAACATGTGGCGTTTTGAAAATTCATAAACTAGAACTAAAAATAGCAAGTATCCAATTAATAATAGTTAAAACAATGTATATACAAAAATATAATAATGAGTTCATACGCCTCGATAAATAACAATGTGGTACGACAAAAAGAGGCCGAGCGTATCGAAATTGTTGCACAACGTTCATTTTGTGTCTATTTTTGTTTAAATGGTTTTTCAAAATATCAGCGTACACCACATTTCGAGCTTATTTCCGTTCCATGATGTGATAGGGGCCCGATTATCGCCATAACGGGCACAGTTCCAGACTCCGGGTTGATACTAAGCAGTGATAGAAAAACCCAATATCACTTTTACCCGACCCAGGGATCAATCGAAGTGCAACTGCGCCACCGAGGCACTAGGATCAGCAAATACCTTTAAATATTAATTTGCACGAAAATGTGCAAATTAGTTTAATTTACCAACTGAATTATAATAATAATCCAATTTCGATTCGCGTTGCAAAACGTTATAATCCCGGAAATGGTTCTACGTGACCTATTTAAAATTAAATTATGTTTATCCTTTATAATACTTCACGAAATAAAATAGGACATATAAATTGTACTTAATGGGACTTGCAATCTGTATGATGGGATCTAGGTATTGTGGGATCGCAAGTCCTTCGTAGTTCTAGATACCTACGATACAGGTTAACCTAGTGTCAGAACTATCTATGTGTGTATTTTTTTACTTTTTTAATTAATTTTGATTACTCTAGCATAATGTTGGATAATAATTTGCATGTTTTTATCAAATTTAATTTTGGCAACGTATTTTTTTTATAGCATAGGCCGCCATAGAGCAAATGGGTCACCTGATGGTAAGTGATGTCCACCGCCCATGTACGCCCACAATACCAAAAGAATTATGAGCGAGTTGCCGACCTTTAAGGAAAGGGATAATTAAGGGATTGGGAAGGGTTTGGGCCTCCGCATATCTCACTTACCGTACGAAATGCAGCAGCAAGCTGCTACTTTACGCCGGTTTTCTGTGAGACAGTGGTAACGACCCGGACAAGCCGGCCCATTCATGCTCTAAAGTGTCTACAGCGTGGCTCTATCATTCTAGCAGCAGTATCTATATTTTAATACGTGAAGAGAAAACTTCGGACCCCTTTTTAAGCATATTGCGGGCACAGAGGATTGTGAGATTTAGCATAATTAAAGTTTATACGGAGAAGTGTAGAATGCTACCTATTTATATATGAAACCTGTAGCAAATATGTACATTTCATTTAAATACAACATTCATTATTTACGCTCATACTGACAATGTCTGAATATCAAATGTTGCAGCTGGCGTAATAGAAAACAATTTAAAATAGTTTGAGTTTCGGCCACTACGCGACCACTAACTACGCGTTCATATAATTACATGAATAAAAGTTTTTTTGATATTCCATTCAATAAAGTAAAGAAAATGGTGAGTCTGTATGGGAATATCTATATTTTATTCCAGATAATATTTACACGCGGGCGAAGCTGCGAGTTAAAGTTATAATAATAATTTTGCTAAGCATTGTGATTCAGAAATTGGCATAAATACTCAAATTTTATTTAAAGAAAATCTACAAAGGCTGGACAAAATAGTATTTTATTTTTCAAACAGTTCAATTATACCCTGCTGAATAAAGTTGGATACCTCTAAGCATCATACCCATTTCAAGAAGTCCTAAAATAAGTATTTTTATATTCATTGCGGGTGTTTCTTAGCAGAAAAGGTTTCCTTTTGACTACCAAATGAGAGTACAAAATGTCGATGGTCATCGTAAACATTTTTAGTTTAAGAAATTCTTTGCTTGTTATAAAGAGATGTAACATCAATTCTTTTATACATATCGTTACGAGCCACTCTATAAATATCCAGTTCTTTTACAATTCTCATGATCGGAAAAGATTTTTAATCCTCGGTATCTTTTGAGTAAATAGTTCAGATAAATATAAGAGAGAGAAATATAGAGAAATTGCAGTTTATTTAGAGCAAGTTTATTAAAATTACAGATACAAGGGGAATAGGAATGCAAAGGGGAGTGAATTAAAAATACCTGTGAAAGAGACTTCGAACACAGAATAAAAATAGGTTTATTATCTCGTTTTTCTCTACAAAGCTTGCTTGCCATTATTCTAGTATCTAGTTATGATTGCATCTTTTAATCCCTTAAAAGAATTTATTAATAACTTATTCCGAAAATATTTTAATATAACTAAAACATACACTTCCTTAAAAGCTATCGACTTAAGAAAATACTGGCATATAGTCCGTCCAACCTTTAAATTTACCCGTGAAAGCTTTTGGTTTAAAGTAGGCTTACAGCCGAGGGATATGGCCCACCGGGCCACGTATTACACGGGCTTCGTATTATACGAACTCACGTGGAAAAAGGATTTCATGCAGCCCACTATGCAGTCCTTATTGCTGGGGACATTGAGGCTCCAAATAAAGCGAGTGGCTTCGTCCTTTGAGGACTCATTCAAACAAAATGTATTCAAATATATACGGATTTTAAGTCTTGAATGAGAACATTAAGTCACCTCATTGCCTAGGATCTAGGTGATTCTCAGGATAACCTATTAAACAATTATGTAAGTTTTTCGAGTTTATGCTAAGAATTGGTGAGTTGCCTTGGACTGGTAACGGCCGATAGATAGTGCTTCCTGTCACATCAAGAGAAATAAGATTAGCGAATATGCATTAGTATACACATACATATGTGTACACTAATGCATATAGGCAGAGATACATATCTCTGCCTATATTTTCAGAGATATAGATCTGAACTTATGTATATGTATGGTACGATAACCTTGTTTATTGTCTCCACCACCCAAAGAAAGAGATTGCCTCTGGCATTAAGTCCGGCATTAAATATTATAAAAACCACTACATGTAAACTTAAACTGAGTTTATTTACATTACTTCCTGTGCTTTTGTCTTCACGCCTAACCTCTTTCAGGTTAGTTGTATTGTATTTTAACTACGCCCTGGGGCAACTACCTTTTATTTCTTTCTGTTTCCTTATAATAAAATAGTCGTCCCTTTTTATACCCTTTTGTAAGCTGAAGGAGCGTAAATTGTGCACCGCAACATACAGTTCCTTATAAGAGGTTCTGCCTGAGGGTAGAGCGTGACCCGAGCTAGTGCCAACTACGGTGTCACAAATGACCCTTGGGTATATCCTTACAGTTTTCTTTGTATTTTGATGTGTTTCCTGCAAATTTTTAATGAGAAGGTTTTAATTTTAAAATTTTATTATAAAGCTGTACTTGTCTATTACTGAATACAGAAATAATCATAATTGACGTCTCTGAGAATTTATCGAATTCTAAGAAATGGCCGATCGACAATTCAAGCTTAATGGCGTCTCTGAGTACGCAGTAAATTTTTATTTTTTATTTATTTATTTATTTTTCCACTTAACACTACTTTTACAGGGTCGGTACCCCATTTGACATGGAATGCATTTAGTTGTCAAAGCATTTACGCAGGTACTCAAACGAATCAAGCATAGTTTTGCGGGAACTGATACCGGTCTCGGATAGGTTGTGGAAAAAAAATACACCCAAAATTAAACACTATTTTCCCAGTATTACCTGTGAATGCCGATACATTTTACAATCCGCACGGTGCATGTGCTATTTTATAAAAAAAATGGAATCCGAAACGCTGCGCACTGGCGTTTATCTTTCTCTTCCGAACACGTTCGATAGGTGTACATAGGCGATATGAAACGGTTTTACGTAAAAGGGATGCGAAGGCAGGCTACTACAGGCGCAGTGCTTACGCGTTACGACTGAGGCGGAAGCTAAGGCCTCGGATTCGATCCCGGGCGGGTAAAAGTGATATTAGGTTTTTCTATTATGTTCAGTATCAGCCCGGAGTCTGGAATAGTGCCCGGTATGGCGATAGGCTCGCCTCCTATCACATCATGGGACAGAGATACTCTCGGCGAAATGTGGGTGTACGAGTACAATGTACATTTCGTTGGTTACACCTCTGCTTACCCCTTCGGGGATTACAGACGTGAGTGCGTATGGATAATACAATTGTAGAGAGTTTCAACCTTGGACAAATTCTCCAATGTTCACATCTGCCACTAAACCTCATTTAGATGGACAGATTTGCTCATACGCGACATAGGTGAGAATATCACAGAAAACCGTCATATACGAGTGCACGTCATAAGATTCTTATTTTCAAATTTCAGAACGCGGCCTCGTGAATCAGTTTTGTGTTAAATTCTCGCCTCGGTGGTGCGATAAACTTACAAGGTGGTAGGTCCTTCGTACCCGAGGGGCCGACTGTGTTGGTACCACCGCTTTGTCTATTTGTGCCGCCAAGCAAAAGTGTGTTAGCATCGTTGTGTTCCGTTTTGAATTACATTGAAGCCAGCGAAATTACTGCGCATTATGAGACTTAATATGTTATTTTTCGGTGTGACCAGCGCAATCCAGTGCCACGCAGTATTTTATAATTCAAAGTTGTGTGGCGTTGCTTCTGTTTATTGAAAAGCGTCGCGCGCTTACCATCAGGCGAGCGACCTGCTCGTCTCTTCATTCAAGCTAATAAAAAAACTCCATCTAAATGATTTTTTAAGTTATATTTAAGACATGTTGATATATTAGTGTTAACAATCGTATATTAATGATTTAGTTTAAATTAAGTTTGTTACGTACACAATTTGTAAGAAAAAATTCGCTTCCCTTTGGGTCATAAGTTTATTAGTTTGACCTATTGAGCTACATGTAATATTAATCTAATACAATTAGTTATATACACAAGGTATAGTTTAGATTATATACTGTAACTAATAAATCTACGCGCGCTCGTGTATGTGTCCCTAATAGCACGAACTGATTTAAATGTTTTTTTTTTACTTGAAAAACTGGCTTTTGACGAAATTCTGTTCAGCTGTGTAAAAGTTACAGAGGGTTTTCTAATTGGGTTCGTTGGGTGTTAACGGTTAAATGATCCCATGATATGATAGGTGGCGAGATTCTTGGCACGACTATCAAATCTAAACTATCTACTTTTATTGCTTACATTTAAACTGACAAGCATAAACTATTAAAGGTTGATATTTTCTTTACGCTATTAAAACCAATAAGGAACAATATAAAGGATAAATTGTAGAAATATATGACGATAAATCATAAGATACGGGCAAACAAGTGCGTACTACGGAGCATTCGTCCCTACATCAAATTTACATTGACGATCTTTCCGGTAATATGGTCCCGAGGGTCAGCCAAATCGAAGGTCAAAGTAGGCTCATATCAAAGAAGAATATTGCCTTTTACAAAATGAAGTTACTTATGTGACCTTTTATTACTGAATGGGCAAGAACATAATGCTAATAGAAGGGTTAAATCTCAAATATTATATCTCAAAATTAAAGGAGCGATAGCTGAGTGAGGAGTGGTACGGACAGCCGAAGCGAAAGTCCTGTGTTCGAAATCAGCCGCAAGAGCATGCACCTCTGACTTTTCGAAGTTACTTGTGTATTCATTGTTTTTTATCGCTTAACGCTGAAGGAAACATCACGAGGAAACCCATTTTCTCAGGTATACAGGTACAGATACCTGAGAAAATCTAGATAAGAATTTCGAAGGTATCTGAAATCTTCCGACCCTCATTAGGCCAGTGTACTGGACTAAGGACTAACCACTCTCATTCAGTAGATAAAGCCCTTGCCCTGTAGTTAAATTTGTGTAATATAGGGCTGGTATTATTAGATATATATTTCAGATATTTTGATACTTTTTGATTAGGCTGCGGGAAAGGCTTAAATAGATCTTTAAGCGATGATCAACGTATATTCCTTGAAGGTCGGCAACGCGCCCACAATTCTTTTGGTATTGCAGGGGTTCATGGGCGGTGGAGATCACTTACCATCAGGTGACCCACTTGCTCGTTTATCGGCCTATGCTATAAAAAAATATTAAGTAAAAATTTATGTATTTTTTGAGCTCAGACTTCCTTTCATAGTAAATAGGATAAAGTACGAACAGATATATTAAAGTAAGTAGATGATTATTTAGACCAGTATGGATTCTAAATTAATTCATTGGTTGGTAATTGGTATAGGTTATGAAGAACGAGGTACTATCGGAAATCCCAAAGCGGGTTGGTAGATAATTTAGGCCAGTATGGATTCCAAGTTAAGCCATTGGCTGATATAGGTTAGGATGCTTTTGGTAACGGTGAGGACCTAAGCATTAACATCTTCTCAGGAGTCATGTACCCAAGATTTTAGTCTTTCAAAATTTAGTTACGGGATTTTGCATACATAACTGTTCTGCGTTCGAATTTTAATGGAGTCGACCAACTAGGTCAGCTTGGGGGACGGATGACCTGACCCCCCAAACCGTAGAGGAGGTATGTGCGCTGACTGCTGGCCATGCGTAGATAATTTAACTTTAAATTTAATACAGAACTGTTTTTTAATTTTATTAATACGTTGGCTCTCTACATATGAATTCATTCCAGATTATGTCAGCGCAGAAGTCGCAAACATTTCTCACTAATTGAATCATTAGCCTTTGTCATATACATGTGAACCTTGACTCAAATGATATCTAACATCGAGACGGTACTTAGCTTAGTGTATAATGTAGTGTAGTGTAGTGTAGTATGTGTAATTAGTGTAAATGTAGTGATGTATAACTTCGTATTTTTATCTGTGAGGCGAGAGACTGTGTGTTAGATTCCCGCACCGAAACAAGTCATGAGATCCACATACATTTGTTTCGGGTGTTTTCTTCCCAGGGGTTGATGTCAAGCAGGCGGCCGTTCGAAAAGACTGCAAGCCAAACTGCGATACTGAACTGTGGGATAAGGTCAGGTGGAAGAAGAGGATCATCTGTATTTAGACATAATGAAACAAGAGTTGGAAGATTAGACGCAGACAATAAAATAAAGACAACAATTTTGTCGAAGCCGTGCAAAAGAACAAATGGCATCGTCTAAAAACAAGCTCATTGTTATATCCCTATATAAACAACTTTTGTACATTCCACGCACCCGCACACGTAAAATAAAGCAACCCTCAAATTAAAAACACGCCACATGTGATCCCTAATTGTGAGGTACAGGAGCAACTTTCGGCCCGTTGTCATGGCAACCCGTCTCCAAAGGATCCCTTACAACATAACAGTAAATATTCTCCCCTATATACGTGAATGGGCACAGCGTAAAATAAAATGTAAGTTGGGACGTTGTTAGCAGCTAATGCTTAACAAAGGTGTACTTACAATCTGAAAAGTTTGTAAGGTTGATTTTATAAAAGGCTCGATACTATGGTAAAGGGAATTTGCTACTTAAATCCTAGGTTACAATAAAATAATCAGTGAAATTAAGAGGATTTTTATACCAACTATAAAAATCAGTGATTAATTTTTACATTGCGGAGTTACTAAAGAAATGACTGGGCATCGTGAAATTTAACAACTTATGTCTCGGAGTCACGAGCGCAGCCTAGTGCTATGCAGTGTTTTATAATTCAAAATAGGCAGGCCCAGGCGTGGCGAATAATCTGCTCGTTTCGTCATTCAGGCTAATAATAAAAAGTAAGTATAAAAACAGGATAATATGATAGTTATGTCAGTCCATGCCCTTAAAGCTGGTTTTGAATCTTCAACGGCAATCTCAGTAGTCCATACCACTCCCTACTAGGCTACCGCCACTTCAGTTACTTGTAACTTTATGTGTTATGAAGATCAAGACTTGTTATGCGTGTATCCACATTTGAAAATGTAATTTAATTTTGGCAACATTTAAAACAATGCGGGGTAATCATGACAACCTTCTTACCAGCTTTACGCATTCCACATAATACAGTCGAAGCGACTCAAAGAGCTTATGTTCGTAACAAGGTATTTCAAATTCCCTAACATGAAATTTCCAGAAAGTTATATGATAAATAATATGATTTCCTCAAGAACGTGTTTAAAATTCTTCGTATTGTTTTAATGTTCACAATTATAACGTTTCATCTTTGTTAAGTAGAGTAAGAATTACTAAAGGATTTAGAGAAGCTTGTAACATTTAATGTATATTGAAGTCTGGCTATTACATTTATTTCGGTTGAAGATCATCTTAACTATTGTACATTTATATCTTGTTACTTTGCTATATTTAAGGATTTTTTGATTTTAGTAATCCTTTCGTAATGTTTACGCGAATATTACACATTGAAATAAAACTAGTTTATACGGATTTTTATTTTTAGTTTATACGGTCTCTCCTGTCACCATGAAGCCTGAATTTTTTTCGAAACGCGGGACTATAATAAAAATTAAACCGCGATAAAATCCGTATAAACTAGTTTTTTTTTGTTTTTTAGTTTTTCAAGTCACCATATTATTATAACTGACTCTTATATATGATTAGTAGTATAACTGACTCTTATGTATGATAATTTTGTACAAAGAATAAGGGTTACACGTCATCTCAGAAAATGACAAGAAGTGGCAGTTTGCTATTGCGTTTCATACGGTTAGTGAGATTTCCGGAGGCCCAAATCCCTATACCTTCCCATTTCGCATTCCCTTTATTTAGGGTCGGCAACGCACCAATGATTCTATATATGATGATATCATGAACATTGTATATCACCCACCATCAAGTGACCCACTTGCTTGTTTGCTGGCCTCAGCTATAAAACAAAACAAAAAAAAACGCACCATATTGAGAATTTCCTCGTTTTTTGAAGTCGCTAAAATAGAAGCTAATTTCACTGGAGCGCTATAATTTCATAATCCTTGTATTTATCTTCAAGCCCTTTGTTTGTTGCAACCCTCTTAATAAAATTTAGGTATTATTATATCACTAGTTATAACAAACATTTGATCAAACGTTTATGTAACATACGATTTCATTCGACTATCTCGAGTTGGGAGCTCTGGGAGTTCTATTCATTTTCCTGTATTCAAAGCATTGTTAAACTAAATTACAAACCAAGGTCTCGTATGAAATTGAGTTACAATTGAAATAGGTTATTTCATTAACCACCGTTGTTAGCTCGTCAGGATATCTGTTTATACACAGAGGCTTTTATCTTGGAAAGTAAATTCTATGTGCGTAGTGCGAGTTTTTCTTTCAGTCATGTCAACCGTATTTGGGAAAGTGTCGATAAATCCGTATAGCAGCATCTTCAGCGGATTGTACTAGAAACGTAACAGTTTCATTTATATTTCTCGTATACGTTTTTATCTCGTAAAACTCGCACTAGGCACACTAAGGTTTTATTGAAAATAAATTTAGATAGCCGAAAATGGCACCATCAATAAACAAACAACAAGTCAATTGCACTTAAATAGACATGAGACATGTGGAGTACAAATTAATTAGTCCAGTTTGAGTACTAATTCCACACTAATTCATAACATAAATTGTCCGGTTGACGATTCCAGTTGATGAGTCTGTCATTGATCGTCGGTTTTTTTTTAATCCACTTAACTTTACTTTTTGAGTGGTAGAACCACGCCATAGGCAGTTTTGTCTACAACATGAATGGGCGGGTTCGTCTGGGTCGGTAACACTGTCTCACAAAAAACCGGCGTCAAGTAGCAGCTAGCTGCTGCGTTTCGGACAGTAATTGAAGTATCCGGAGGCCCAAACCCCGCTCCCCTTCCCAATCCCTTAATTATACTTTTCCTTTAATTCCCATATTTCTTTTGGTATCGTGGGCGTACATAGAAAAAACGATTTTATGGGCGTACATGAGCGTTGGAGATCACTTACCATCAGTTGACCCACATGCTCGTTGGCCGACCAATGCTTCAAAAAATTATTTCTTTTTTTATTGGTCTGACGAAACGACCTTCTTCTTCACTTTTTCTTATTCAACTGCGCTGTTCTATTGATGGACAAAAGCCTGATCATGTTAATGGTAAGTTTGGGCCGTGATTCTACGCGGTCCAATTGCGTAGTAGAATAGTAGGTTCTGATTGCCTTGGTTAGTAGGATTTTTTACACTTGAAACCGGAACACAGCTGTTTACGGGCAGAAATGGCCAAAGTGATGACCTAACCTTACTGGCTGGTTTCTTGCATGCGGGAGATCTATCTTCAAGTATTTAATAGGATAGGTTTAAAGTTCTAATAGGATTAGGTATCTAGTAGGTTGGCCTGGAAAGTAGACCTCTTACATTATAAAATTATTTTTATACCCTGTTATTCTGCAATGCATAAGAAAGAGCGAAATATAGTGAAAAGACTGCCGTAAACATACCAGTTATCACAGTTAAAGAAACATATCGACGTCCGTTAACTTCACGCGCGTGGATCCAATGTTTATGACCTTTTAAATCAACCTCAACGGTTACGTCGAGCGGCGAACAGTTGTGATATATGGCGTCCATATTGAAAAGTCGTAAATACTCGGCTCCTACGTGGCGGATCCCCGTTTAAATCCCATGGGATATACTCCCAGTTATTTGCACTCTGGAAGAAACGGCTGTTTGAAAAAGTTCCGCGAAGCTTTTACCAACTGTCGTTACAAGGATTGTGTCTGAGTGATTATTTTAATAGAATAACTAGCTGTTGCCCGCGGCTCCGCCCGCGTGAAAGCCTATTTCCAGGATTAAAGTAGCCTAGTGGGCAACCCCGGTGAGAAACGCGCTTGACAAAAATACTAAAATGAAAGGGTGAAAATATGTATCTTTAATGCTGTATCATAAAAAAATAAAAAAATAAATTTTGGCCAAACAAAAAAAAAAATAGGCGTGGACCACCCTTAACATTTAGGGGGATGAAAAATAGATGTTGGCCGATTCTCAGACCTACCCGATATGCACACAAAATTTCATACAAATCGGTCCAGCCGTTGCGGAGGAGTATGGGAACGAACATTGTGACACGAGAATTTTATATATAAGATTATGTTTATGGATAAAATATTTGAAGCCTGTTTATAATCTCCATTTAAATATCCGCTAAATAAATTAAACAGCTTATAACTCCTGGCAGTAAGAAAGGTGTATATTTATCTGTTAAATAAGGTTTGCTTTAAAATAAGCCCTAAAATCATTATTTATTTTCATAGCCAATACTCATATGAATCTGTGGGCAGAACCTGGTAAATTTTCTATGAATTCGTTATTTCAATATTTGCATTGGTACGATTAGAGTAAATAAATAAATAATAAATTCATAAATAACTAATAATAAACATATTCGTAATATCAGTGTTCATGGGTACATTACAGTGAGGACCTGTAATATATAATTGCGAGTGGTAGAGCCACGCTGTAGACACTTTTGCCTACAGCATGAATGGGTCGGCACGTCCGGGTTGTTACCACTGTCTCATAGAAAACCGACGTAAAGTAGCAGCTTGTTGCTGCTTTCGTGCGGTGGGTGAGATATCCGGAGGCCTAAATCCGCTTCCCAATCCCTTAATCATCCCTTTCCTTTTAGGTCGGCAACGCGCCCATGATTCTTTTGGTATTGTGGGTGTTATGGGCGGTGGAGATCGCTTGCCATTAGGTGACCCACTTGCTCGTTTCCGACTATGAAATAAAAAAAATTGTGACGATTTTATTCCTGTGTAATAATTTTAGGGATTTAAATTATATTTTTAACCAATGTGATCTCTATACCTATTGAATGTAACTACATACATTAATCAACAAAACACCGATTTCTTTAAAATTTATAGCATAGTTACGATACGGATCAAAGATCCACCCATTAAAATTAATCACTTGGTACTGTGATTTTTAGATGACATTTATGGGCCATATATTCTAAGACATCTCTATTGATCCTGTCGTAAGTAAAAAACATAAAAACTAACATTCTGCATTCATAAAATCTAAATAAAGTAATTGTTAAACCCACCGATATTTACTTTTAAGTGGTAGAGTTAGGAGTTAGCTTTGTCTACAGCATGAAAGGGTCGGCTCGACCGGGTTGGTACTATTGTCTCACAGAAAACCGATATAAATTTAGCGGCTTCCGCTGCGTTTCGTATGGTGGGTGAGATGTCCGCAGGCCCAAATACCTTCCCCTTCCTAATATCTTAACCATCCTCTTCCTTTAAAGTCCTTGATTCTTCAGGTAAGTATTACGCATATTCATGGGTCGTGGAGATCACTTACCATCAGGTGACCCTCTTGTTCGTTTGTCAACCTCTGCTATAAATGTCAGTATTATAGATATAATATAGGCAGCGTAAAACTTTATTGGTGTTCCATATTTCCCCCGGGATACACCCAAGTCTGAGTTTTGGAGAAGCAAACTTCATTTCAAATCTGAGAGTTCCAACTACATTACACTTTTACAAATGTTTCTTTAGGAAATTAATTTAATATTATTTAATTAAAATATATAGAGAAAGACAGCCTCCGTGGTGCAATGGGCGAGTTGCCGGCTGTGATGCTGAAGAGGCCGCGGGTTCGATTCCCGCACCGAGACAAATGTTTCTATGAAGTCTATGATGCCTAAGTCAAATCTATCTGTAATATGTGATAAAAATGCATATTATGCCGACCCCACTGCGAGTGGGATAATGTCAGGTGGAAGAAGAAAGAACAGAGTTCATTTTCAGTAGAGTCGAGAAAGAAGTGAATTGAAGAAGTTCAGAATGAGCAAAGAAAATTCATTTTCAGAATTGTCGTTTACTCCGATCACTTCCTCAATAACCAGCACACGTTATAAAATAAGTCTGGAGCAATTATCATCGTATTTCCTTCTGCGTCTTGCATAAATACTCTTAGTAAGTTGGGGCTTTTTACATACATACATACTCACGCCAGCACTGTTTTTGCACTGCTGTTCATATTGGTGTCAAATTAAAAAAAAGTACGATGGGCACTTCCTCTGTTGTGCGGCCGCGACCCCCATGTCCCCAATTAGTCACAACCTTAACTTAACATTATTCAACTAAATAAACAAAAATATACTTAATATAATGACTGCCACGGTGGCGCAGTTGTAATACGTATTCGTTACGACTAAGGCTGACGCTGAGGTCTCGGGTGCGATCTCCGGGTCGGGTAAAATGATATTGCGTTTTTCTATCATGAAATGCTTAGTATCAACCTGGAGTCTGGAATTGTGCCCGATATGGCGATAGGCTCGCCCCCTATCACATCATAGGATGGAGATACGCTTGGCGAAATGTGGGTGTACTGGTAACACCTCTGCCTACCCCTTCAGGGATTACAGGAGTGAGTGCGTATGTAACGTATACTTAATATAACGACTTGGCTACCACAATTTTCAGCTACATTTCAAACGCGATAAAATCTGTTTCAAGAGCTACAATAGTTATTAAGGTGAAACGTTCAAGCTCAAATACCTGTATTTTTACAGTAGCAACACGGCTGAATTTCACAATAAAAGATGGCAGGGTTGTTTGCTCCCCTTTGGGGCAGTCGCTGTTGATTTCAGCAGCTTAGGGTTGCTAGAAATCTATATTACTCTGTAAACTTGCGATTCTCTATGAGATCTTGTTAACCGTCACAAAAACACAGGTTCTCAATTCGTCTATATTTTTTTTATGTATGTTGAATTACTTCGCCATTATGGACCGATAACAAAAGACTGACTCAAAAAAAAACTAAAAGGCTACAAATAAAACTAAACAATTTTAAGTCGGTAGTATAAATAATTGACTATTAAACTACTGCCACCAACTCAAAACTATTTAGTTTTATTTTTAGCTTTTCAGTTTTTGGAGTCGGTTTTATTGTTTGTAAAAAAATATTTTTCTTTATTGTTTTGTCGCAATCTCATGAAAGTTTAGAGGCTTTTCTATTTATGTCTATCTTAATTGTATTACTTAGTGTTATTATTATGAGTTACATATTTTATATGTGAGCCATATGTTATTCCTCAGTGTTTAAAGAAATGTACTCTAAGAAAAATCCATCTTAAAAACACAAAAGGAAATACATACAAACTAAACAAACACAGAAATGGTAATGTAATACATTCCATTTCCAGCAAGTGGTCCTACGAGAGGATTATCAGGAAACTCGGTAAAATTTGTATAGAGCTGTTGGCAACCCTGGAAATGTCCGATGCACAATATCGATGCAAAGTGGTCTCAGAGGAACTTTGAGTTTACGTGAACCCTGAATCCGGCAAAGGACTCTTAGAAAAAGTTACTTTGTGGTATCTATTTCTTTCATTTCCTGTAACGAGGAGCGACAATGTAGTAGTTGGGTAAATAAATAAATTGTCAGTTGCAGAAATGTCTGTATACTTCGGATTTTTGCTTACCTTTTGGACTTTATTACATAGTATCGTAGATACAACATATTTTCGTAAAACAAAAGTTGTGTTATGAAACTGATCTGCTGGAATTAGATTCGGTATAGATTAATTTATCATGCATACATGCATATCCTCAATTTCTGTTACAAACTATCGAGTCTTTCTTTTCTCTTTACACGTGGTGTTATTCCGGCTAATACCAGAGTCCGGCTTTTCATATTATAGATTTGACGGTATTTATGGGGTGATCCTCCGTCTGACCCCCACAACCCCGGGAATCAAGTTTCGTCATCGCTTCGTCCGGTAATCAGCAGCGTGTACTTGCAGGTGACAACCTCACCTCAATCTCACCTTTGAGCCTAAGAATCAGATGGTGTTGGCCCAATTAAAACTCCATTTTAAGCCAGTCTTCTAAAATAGTCTGAGGAGAATTCGACCTTAATTATTCAGAGAAGTACCGGTGATTAAAAAGGCCATTACTTTCAGCCACTGCAAAAGATGCTTAGGGAAGCTTTTTAATTATGCATGAAATAAAAAATGAGTTGTGGACGCATTTCAATACACAAAGGATACCAAGAAAATGCCAATGCATAAAAAAGATAGTTAATAACATCAAACACAAAGACGCTGCAATCTTTAGAATGCCTTAGATGCAGTTCCGTTAGTACAAAGCAACGATGAAGGGAACTGATTCTACTAAAGAAATTCATTGGAAATAAGATCCCAGTAAACGCAATATAGTGAAAACGTGCGCCATTGTGCAAGGCGAAGCTTTTACGGTGTAGCGTCCTCACGGTCGGTAGGCCTGTGCCTCCTGCCTCCTATCCCTGCGAGGGTAGTAACCGCCCACTGTCAGCAGACGGCGTGGCGCGAGCCTCCCTGCGTAGGAACTATACGAATGAAATTGTATTGCTTTTCATTTACGATGCAATCTCGATGTCTTTGATTATGTTGCCAAGTATTATTGTTTCATGTATTGTACTATGCTCGATGACGATCGATATTAATTTCTGTTGTTATTGTTTAATAATATAAATTTGTTTTAAACCATGAAGCCCCATATAGATGGAAAGAGTTTATTGTATGACACACACGCTATTATAACGGAAATCTGTTGATTATGATGACGTGTTATATAGTTTGAAAAAAGAATCATGAGACGCAGAATCGTAAATATCAGTTTTCTGTTATAGTTGTTCTCTCCATCTAAATTAGACTTTTAAAGAACTTTATGCGCCTTAAAGATTGCTAAAAGATCCTAATGCGTATAAAAAAAATAAAGAAGTCAGAAGATAACAGCAATATGTAATGTAACACGATGATGCGATATCAGAGGAAGTAATATCCTATAGTCTTAAGGGCATGATGCACAAAATCCACTCAACAAAGTACACGCTTTATCATCGGAAAGTAGGGCAAAAATGTGGGTATTAATTAGGCTCAAAGCGAGATAAGTACAGCTACTGCCTTGCGTAAGATGCGTTAAGGAGAATCACCTTAATCCTTAATATGAGCCGCAATTAATGCATTGATTTATTCTGCTTTGTTGGCCGGACATCTTTAGTGGTTATACCTTGAGCTTTTTACAATGCCGCTTAAGTTATAAATTGTTTTACCTTCTACTATGGTGGTCTTGCTGCAATCGCCGTAAAATTGTATTGGGAGTTTTATACTGTTCTTTATAATGGTAAGCGTGAGAGAGTACGAGGTTGAATATATTCTATTGTGTACCAAGATGGTAGGCCCCTCGTATGCGAGAGGTCTGGGTTGGTAACACTTTTGTGTTCCGGTTTGAAGGGCATTGAAGCCAGTGAAATTACATTATGAGATTTAACACCTATGTCTCGGGGTGATGAGCGCAGTCTAGTGCCATGCAGTGCTTTATAATTCAACGTATTATGTGGCTTCTGCTTGCTTCAGTTAATGGGCATGCGTGGCGATTATCATCAGGCGAGAGACTTGCTCGTCGCGTCATTCAAGCTAATAAAAAAACACTAGTAGAAGCGATATTTCGTTGGTTGCGTATAGAGTATGTACTTGGTTTTGACAGCAGACGTCTTCATTTCTGGTCGTTAATCGTGGCAAATGATAGCAATAAAAGTAACACAGTAGCTATTAAGTACGATGCTTCCAAGGCTTATGATCACTTTACGACACCTTGGAATATGTATGGGGATTTTAAAATTATCATTGCAATAATTAACCGAAACTTCCTTGGATACGTTGATGTTGTAGGCAAGTTGTGAGATGCAATGTAATATTTTTTATGAGTAAACAAATTCATAATTCGTTTCACTGTGCGTTTAACAGCAAAATCGTTGAGGTTTTTTTTTATTTGCTTTCATGGCGAGACGAGCTGGTCGCTCACCTGATGGTCAAGCCTGCCATAAACAAAAACGACACCACACACAACATTGAATTTAAAGCACACCATGGTACTGGACTACGCTCGTCACCCTGAGACAAGATGGTAAATCTCACAATGCCTGTAATTTCAGGCTCCAATGCCCTTCAAACTGAAACACATTTCCCATATTTCCTCGTATTCCGTCATCAGATCTTAACCAAATTCATATGGTTGCACCATCGGTGGAAACCCTATCGAAACAAAAATAATTATCAAAATCAGTCCATATTTGGCGGAATAATAAGATCTCATTTTTTGAAGTCTGGCTAAAATGTATGACAATGGTCTTCGAATGACTTCGGCGTTTAAGTATAAATATTAGGTTAAAGTAATATGGGTCATGTGGAATGTTTACTTTTGAGATAACATTATTAATATTGTACCTACATGCATGTTAATTAGGTGATGCTTTACATTCACATTCTTAGTTGATAGTTGAGAAATTCCAACAAAAGAAACAAAAAAAAACTAAATGAAAAATCCTATTACGCAAAAGAAAAATATATGTGACGAAGTTTAAATAGCATTTAAATTCCAATACAATTGCAACGAGTGTACTGTTGTCAGTTGAGGAGTTTCATTTTTTACTCCGTGCTCCGATATCAGATCTTAATCAAGTTTATAGGGGACCACATGGCAGCTAAACTCTATCGATTGAAAAAAAATCCTACAATATCGGTCCACTATTGGCGGAGAAATCGATGTACATACATAAAAAAAGCAGATAAAAACGCGAAATATACACGTCGAATTGAGAACCTCCCCCGTTTTTTTGCCGGTTAAGAAATATTGTATAATAAAACACTAAATTATCGTAGTGAATGGTTCAGAATTATTTCCATCACACATGGGATTAAGGAAATAAAGAAACTTTAATGACAATGTCGGTTGACTTATTTACATATAAATAACATTGTTGGTGTTTATGTTTGCGAACATAACATTGTCCTGAAACTTTTAATAACATTTATATTCCTATTGATTAATGGTGTAATTTTGCTGTTCGCAAAAGTATAATCTAGCACTATTATGTTTCTGTTTAGAGGACTTTGAAGCCAGTGAAATTACTGAGTATTAGAGACTTAATACCTTAGGTAGCGAGGTGCCTAGCGCAGTCCAGTCTCAAGGAGTGCTTTGAAATTCAAAGTTCTCTCTGTTAGCGACCTGGCATGTCTTGTCATTCAGATTAATTAAAAATAGCCCAAAAAATCCGAATCAAATAACGTCATATTTACTCAAGTAACATTATTAAAACTGGTAAAAATTTGAAAATAAACCGCTTTAATTTTTCCGCAGTAGTAATATCATGCGTCGAGGTAATTTGAATAATTTTTGCATGTAGTTTACAATTTCGGAGGTCGCTAAACTCCAACGGGGACGAAATAGCGTGAACTAGAGGCAGGTAGCGTTAACTACATTAATACTGTGCCCCGAGAGCATAATTTTCCTTTATCACAACCTGGTAAAATTATACTCTCAGCTAGATATCCTATACAAATACCGTCATGCCGGAGTTTACACTCCAAAATGGCCTTTTGTACCTCGATGTTACTCTGAATTTAGTATTTGTGATTTGTAAATATTAGAATATAGACAACAGCTAAAAGCGAACTAAAAACTCATGCGTTTTCTTCTCAGAAGGTTCCTTCAGATCTTTATTTTTTTTATATTTTTCTTTTATTGTTTATTAGGAGATATACTATTATAACACATATTCTGTGAAAAATTCAGCAAGCTATATTAAGGTTATAAAAATAAAATCCTTTAAAGGTAGGACAGACGGATAGCGTAGGGTTTCGTTGGTACTCTTTAAGTACGGGACCGTAAAAATGATTCCAATAGTCTTTTGAATTTTTAAAGCAATTTTATTAAAATAAACTAATCCTATGTACACTACATATAAAGGGAGCAACGTTAAAGAATGACGTCAAAGACAAGCTTCAAATTCTGCACAATAAACACATCCGCTGCTGCATATGTCGCATTTTCCGTTAGCGACGAGTCGACGATTGCGTTTAGCACCTCGACATCGTGTGTACCTTGTTAGGAATACCTTGAAATATTTGATTATATACATATCTAGATACCGCCTGAGACTCCGTTATATAAATCTATTCCGGTTTGCCGGACTTATTTGCGGGACTATACCGTCTTGCAGCCGTGTTGGTTTGGAATATGTGAATTCAAATTGTAATATAGGGTTATGTTATCCTACTGCTAGACACAAGCCTCTTCTACTAATAAGAGGAGTTAGAGCCTTAGTCCACCACGCTGACCAAATGTGGGTTAGAAAATTTCCATATGAATTCTCAGGTATACAAGTTACCTCAAGATGTTTCCATTACCGTTAAATCGAGCGATAATTAAAAATGAATACACACGTAACTTACTCTTGATGCTCGTCAAACCTGCGACTTTTTTCACAGTCCATACCAGTCCGCGTTAAGCTAATTAACGTTAAATAAATATAGTCATCCAGGATTTATAATATGTATTTTAATACTATGTAACATTAAAAAGGTTAAGCAGAAAATGTATATGCCACTAACTAAACTTTAACATTTCGCTTAGTTGTTTCACCGCGGACTATCTAGACATGTAATTGGAACTAGAGCTGGAAATTGTCAGAAAACACTACCAGTTAGAGCACGTATATTAATCTTTGTACGGTAGTGATTGGAAGTTGAGATCTGGATTTGCTTTATGGATTATTCCGAAGGTGTCCTCCAAGGAATATCTATAAATACACACAGAATACAGACCTTTATATTTAAAACAGTTAAAAATAAAAGCATTTAAAATGTTTTTTTGTTATATACTTTTTATCTGTTAGATAAAAAATATCAAGTTTTGAAATGAATACAAAAAAAAATCTTTTCAGTTTTCATTCAGAGATTAAGAGTCAAACGTCACGATCTCTTATCACATTAAAAACCCCATTAAAAGCCTAAACATTTTTCCTTTATCATTTCCTTTTTAAAAGGACCTATATTTTACGTAATCTCTAAAAAAACATTTGCAAAGCCAAAACAACGCGATAATATGCACAGCTGGTCATCAATTACAATGGACCCGCAAAACTCAATGTGTACACCTTAAAAATGGATTTATTTAACGTACCTAAGTTAACACCATTTGCGTATATCATCCGGCCAAATGTGCCCATAAAACGGGCCAGATGCAGGCTAATGGGCGCAAAATAAAACATCACACATTTGTACTACAATGTCCGGGACTGGATACGGGACTTTAAATCATACAATTTAAAGCTGGTAGAGTTCACCTGAGGATCGAACTGTCTATGACACCTACGGGGTACTTGTATGGGCGAATAAACATCGCAATATTGCGTAGACCGCAATCAAAGGATACCGAATGGACTAAGGATTAGGTACGACGCGGCCTGGAGTTTGGAAGCAAAAACCCTTGCGTCGCTGTTATCTGTAGTGCGAGGAAGCGCTAGGGCGGTGCGTTAATCTAGCGTACTAGGAAATTGATAGGTGTAGATACCCGTTCCACCATATCCTGGAGATGAAATGTATGCATCGCCTAGAGCATCTCGGCTATGGCGCGGAGTCAATAAAAAACTATGGCACAACCCGCAAAGTACACCAAGTTTTGACATTGTTTGACAAGTTTATCATCCGATAATCAGCAGAGTGTACCACGTACAGGTGAGGGCAACCTCACCAGCCAACTTTGGGCCTAAGATGCTAGTGGTCTATTTACTACACTCTCAAAAGTCGCTCATTCAAAAGAATGCTACATAATAAACTATTTAATTATACATAGCAGCGATACCCCAGCGGGAATTGATATGAAATGCCAAGACGAAAATATACGTAACCTAGATTAAGATATAATTTACAAAAAAAATAGTATACTTTAGTTCAGTTACACTAAATAACGGAGCATCAGTAGAAAATTCCACTTATATTAAAGAATATTAACGTAGAGACGAGAATTGGCCCCCGTGGGCGACACCACGACCGACATGACACGCTGTAATTGAAATAACAAACATCGATAAAGTTCAGAGACACAGCGGTGTGAGTTTTAGATTGTCAGGGACGTCGATTCGTTGCAACTTAATTACCAACATCGTTCGCGGCAGATTTGTCGATCGGTTTCCTTAATTGAACACCGGGTTAAGCGGGTTCGGATATTTAGTACCTACTATTATCGAGGATTAGCTAAATGATTTGTTACGAATATAAAATAATTAATAAATTATTTTCGATACCTACCTTGATTGGTGATTGGGTAGAAAACAAGGTGGTTAGTCGCTCATGCGAGAGTCCGTCTGGATAGATAGGACCGCATTATCTATCTCAGCAGTAGTGTGTATAAGCATTGTTTTATTTCGGTTTGAAAATTAAATTACTGTATAATTGTTAATTATCGCTTGCTTTAACAGTGAAGGAAATATCATGAGGAAATCTAAAGGTATGTGAATCTCATTCAGGGCATGTATAATACAGGTCTAGTATTATATTACTGTATCATGAGACTCTCATCTTATAACATTTTATATGCCTTGGGATGACGAGCGCAGTGCAATGTACTTTGTAATTTAAAATTCTGAATGGTGCTGCTACTGTTTATAGGCAAGCCTGACGTTAATCGTCAGATGAATTACCCATGGGGAAATCCCTTTTACGGATAACTTCCCAGCCCAGGAGGAAGGATGGTTATACCGGACTCAACAGTGTTCCGACCCGGTTTAGTTTACCTGAATGACCGCTGTGTCAGGTTTCTAATCAAAAACCCCGCAGTGGCCTTCTTCGGCGTAAGTAGTAAAGTCGCAGGGGAACCTGCGTGTACTCTAGATTGCTGCTGGGATGACCCTTACGCTGTGCTGCTTTTGCACCCCGTCTCCGAAGGGAATCAGGAGCTCCTCGCAACAAGGACACCTTTAGAGCTTTCCAGGAGTCGATATTTCGCATTGCCGTCTATCTCGGGATTCAGGCGAATGACATACTTTTTCCGTAATTTAATTTTACAGAAATAATAATAATTTATTTATCAAAAAGCATGGATGATTACACAATTTTAAGAGCTACATTACATTAAGCTTAGCCAAAATACACTAATTTCGGTAAAGAATGTTCTAAAAGCGAATGCGGGTACATAAATCCTCAACTAGGTATTATTTCAAGCCTAAGAGTGTCTTCCGAAAGATTATAGTCCCTTTACTAGAACGGACATAAACCTCAAACTTCTACAAGCACAAAAATATAGACTTATCAATACTAATTGAATAATGCGAAATAAATCTGTCGCTTAATACACGCTATTAAATTTAACAAGGTATAGTTTGTACAAATAACCTCGTATTTCTTTATAAATAGTACCAAAATTAACCGTAAGTGGTGCTAAGTGGCGTAGTATCGTGCTTAATCGGCAGCACGCGATAATATCTTCACGGTAGAAGTTCAAGGAGAATGCTAATGAGGTTTACTTTGAACAACTTAACTCACGCAACAAATAGCTACGGTTTATTTTTGGCGGGAATTTTTATATTTATCTTCAAACTAATAAATCCTCGTGAGCAGCTCACATTTGTGTTTTAGGATAGTTGAACTCACCTCTGTTGGAATTGTTGTATAATACTTGCCCTGTATTATACACGTCCCACTGCTGGGCATGGGTCTCCTCTACTTAATGAGAGGGGTTAGGCATTATTCTACCACTCTTGCCTAACGCGGGCTTGAAGCATTCATATACCTTTGAAATTCTTACTGAGAACTTCTTAGGTAGAAACAATTAGCAATGAAATACATCACTTATTTCCATTTTCACCGACCTCTGCTTAACTTTAGGAGACTCCTAATGCTCAACACATATCACAGCGGGGAGACGACGCGAAACGAACTGCATTGATATGAATTGAGTGTTAGTGGTCAACTAAAGTAAATTAAAGGTTGGTGAAAATAGGCCTTAAACGGAGCCATCGATTAACGTTATATCTTTATCCTCTTTTATAAATGTATAAAACACGAAATTATTAAATATGTGTATTATCACAGTATATCTTTATGTAATATTTTGCTTTGCTATTTAGTTTAAACTTTGAGTATGCGAAAAGTGATAGAAACAAAACACCCAGTGGTTGTATTGGCGCTCCTGGAACTAGTTATAAGGCTATATTCACAATATCCGCAGGGTACGTATCCGCGCAAGTTATCTTATTTTCGAAGCACTTCTGTAAACATATTCGATGTAAGTATAATCCCCATGGGTCCGTTACGAACTTTTGAACAAATTTTCTTACCCAAAGTACTCGTGTATGCATTTTACTTAAAATATCCGATATCCGCTGTTGCATATAATATCAGCGCGTCTGTGTATACAAACTCTTATGTTATTAGCTTATAGATTGCATTAAACTGTTTAAATAAACCAGTTGATTCCAAAATGTTTACTTTGTATATTCTACTTCCATATTTTAAGCCATTTGATTTTGTTTTGATTAAAAAAAGTATTATGATTTATATAAATTATTAATTTACTGAAAGTAGTAGTGTATTATTTGATATTAAAGTACGTTAAATCGATCACCTGTAAGATACAAAGTTAACAAGTTGGTTGAAGTGTTGTACTAAATAAACATATATACACACTCACGCCTGTAATTCCCGAAGGGGTAGGCAGAGGTTTAACCAGTACACCCATATTTCGCCGAGCGTATCTCCGTCCCTTGATGTCATAGGGGCGAGCCCCGATACTGAGCATTTAGAGATAGAAAAACCCAATATCACTTTTACCCGACCCGGGAATCGAATCCGAGACCTCAGTACAGCAGTCGTAATTGTAATAGGTAAATAAAATAAAATTGTAGTCTTTTTTCAAAAAGCTTTGTCTGTTCGTCTGGCCGAATCTCCGAAACGGCTGAATCGATGTTGGCGGAACTTTCATATCAGATTCAAGTCCCTTCAAACAGCAATTTAGGTTATTTTTTTCACCGGAAATGTGGCGAGACAGACTTCAACGAGGGTGAAGTTGCGAGCAAAAGATAGTACATAAATAAATTAAAAATTAATTTAATTTTATACATTGTAATATCGTTTACTTTGTTTAGTTACACTAAAAAACGAACGTAACGTAAACCTAAAAATTTCAGTTAAATACAATAAATCCAAACAGTCCGCTCCTCTTTGTATGTCCTTGTGCCAGTTGCATTTAAATTATAGTCCTCGAGTATTAAAATTTTATTCTGGTTGGAGCGTCAAAAAGCCCGCGAGAAAACTATGAAAGCCATCAGCGATACATAAAATTTATTGTTTTAGTAGACGTAATATTAAATATAAGGCCTGTATCCTCGAATGGGTAAGCAGTGGTGCAACTAGTATCGTATAAATCACAGGCAACTCATAAGTGTAATTTTTAAAATTGAAAGCTCTAAGTTTGCCTAACTTAGGATAATTTAACCATAACATTTAAATTAATTTAGTTTTTAAAATATTTTTTGTTTCTATATTTCCTCATTATAACATCCATAATTTAGTAACCTTTTTTTAGTTAATATACATTTTATTTTATTTTTATAATTTTAATATCTTTCATATTGATTAAGGATTAAAAAAATATATTATTGTTGATAGAAATAATTATCATATCTGTGCGCTTTAGTATGAAATACAGCAGAACGAGACGACATTTTTAATCTATTTGGACAGCGAGCACACACGTTTAATCCAATGCTCAAAGGGACAGTGGATCAAAGCGTAGCCAAAATATGCTTCGGTAGCTACAGTTCTATTTTGTAACGCACAAACAAACATACGCGCGTGAGGCGATGGACGATTGTTGATGAAAAAATAACAAGATAAATAGAAAATGGTGTGTTCGATTTTTCATTCATTCGTCTACGTTTAACGATTAGTAACCGAATAATATTAAGCGATAGGTAGTTGAATCTTTGCGAATATACTTCGGGTCTGTTCCACAATATTTGAGACTAGCCTTTGCTCGCGGTTCCGCCCGCGCAAACGGCCTTTTCCGGGATAAAAAGTAGCCTATGTTACTCAGTGGTAATGCAGCTTTCTAACGGCAAAAGATTTTTTGAAATCAGTCCAGAAGTTTTTAAGTTTATTCGTTACATACAAAAAAATATACAAATATTTCCTTTTTATAATATTATATTAGTATGATTTAACATTTAACCACCAATTAACATAGATTACAGCTATTTTTGAAACAACCTATTAGACATCTTTCTGCCGACATATTATATAACAAAGTGTAACTTTTGTATTTAGATGTGTCATATTTTATTTGGTAAGTAGCATTTACTTCGAAGTGGAGAAACAGGCGCTTAATATTACAATATTAGCCGCATATTAATCATTGTCTATACAATAGATTAATTAGTACACACGTTCTATATCTCGCTGTCACTATCGCTTGTTGACCGGTGTATACATATTTAGCGTTAACTTGTTGTTTTACAGTAAAAGCTTCTCAAACGGCTAATGGATTAGACGTGGTTATTATCGGTTTGAAATCGATGAAGTTGCGTTTTAGAATTTGTTTTGATTGAGTTATTTTTATTTTTAAAATAATATTTCTTTTTAGTGGGAATGTGATGAATCAATTAATAAATTACAAATATACACAATTACGAAGAAAATAATATGACTATACTGGCACATGCAAGACTCGCCCGCACTAAGGCACATGTCGCGATACATGTTCCGGAACTTATATCGGGGACGTGTTGTGTGTAGCGAATTATATGTACGTACACATGTGCCTGCTCATATAATACGTTACTTGTGTAATATAATAATAATAAATATAATAATAAATACACCCAACAGTCACTCACATAGTCCCGACCCCACACTAGGTTAACCTGTATCGTGGGTATCGGGAACTACGAGGGACTTGCGGTCCCACAACACCCAGACCCGAAACAAATATTTGTGGATTAGACAAACATTTGTCTCGGTGTGGGAATCGAACCCACGGCCTCACGCTTCGCAGCCGGCTACTCGCCCACTGAGCCACGGAGGCTGTATACCTTGTGCCAAAACGATGTTGCGACTCAAATGTACTTTTTTTATGGCTTAGGCCGGTAAACGAGCAAGTGGGTCACCTGATGGTAAGTGATCTCCACCGCCCAAGTCACGCGGGCGGAGCCGCGAGCAAAAGCTAGTATAAAATACAAATTACTGACTGACTTATCGTCTAGCCCAAATCGTTAAAGATAGAAATTCGGAATTTTGGGAAAGTGTTGACTTGGCATCGTTTAGGAAAGGATTTACACAATACCAAAAGAATCAGGGGTGCGTTGCCGACCTTAAACGAAAGGGATAATTAAGGAATTGGGAAGTGAGGGGGTTCGGGCCTCCGGATATCTTACTCACCGTACGAAACGCCGGTTTTCTGTGAGACAGTGGTAATGACCCGGACGAGCCGGCCCATACATGCTGTAGACAAAAGTGTCTATAGCGTGGTTCTACCACTCAAATAAACTCAAATACTCTAGTGAGGACGGTCATAAACAAATTTCAAGGAAGATAAATACCTACCTAAACATGGTATGGTACCCATATCTATTTTACTACCACGTAGTTTAGTGATACCTACTAACTAAACGATGACTTAGACATTTTTTTAACAACCTTGTTTTATACACGTTCGTCTGCTGGGCATTAGCCGCCTCTGCTAAGTCGTTAGGCCTTAGTCCATTCTGTCCTAATGCACGTGCACTCTTGCACTCTTGATTGCTTCATCATTAAAACTAATGATGATAAACTGGATAAACTTTTCTTTCTTTCTTTCAAAACAAGCGATAATCAACAATGAACAAACATGTAACTTAGAAAAGTCTGAATTGCTCTTGAGGGTGTGATTTAGAACCTGTGTCTCTCATCTCGGCAGTCCGTACCACTGTCCGCTGCCTATCAACTGCCTATCTCAACATAAGTCCGTTAAATACTTAATTTCTTACATGCCTGTTTTCTCACTAAGAAACCAATGTTACATGGATCATTTACAGAAACTTCCTCAAAGCGATCTCAAGCGAGCCCTTACGAGTACGTAATCTCATTCGCAACTTTTCTGCGGTAAGGGGCAAATCAAAATGAGGGAGTGTTTTTATTTCTCGCTCAGATTCGTCCGCAATTTCAGAAGGCTTGAGTGGACGAAATCTATATTACAAATAGGTAATTTTAGGTGTTTTTATACGTGTATATATGATCTGAGATCTTATATAATAATAATAACAAATATGGCATTGGACTGCGATCCTCACCCCGAGACATGTGATGTTAAGTCTCATAATGCCCAGTAATTTTACTGGCTTCAATGTTCTTCAAACCGAAACATATCAGGGCTTTCACACTGTTGCTTGGCACCAGAAATAGATAAAGCGGTGGTACCAACCCAGACGGCCTCTCGCATACGAGAAACCTACCTACCTACCACCTTGTGAGAACCTTTCAAGGATTATTTTGAACCTTAATGAAATTTTAACACAATCTGTTATTGTGGCGCATATCATAACAAATAATTAAAAAAATCAAGAATGTGGTTAATGCTCTATGCGCAAGTCCGATTCGCAAAAGGATCTACCCTTGTACCTCAGACAAAAAAAGTTTGACCTCTTTCTTAAAATGTCTCTGACTGTGGCGTCGCGTCGTAGCGCCTAAATGAAAGGACCGATTTGAATGTGTTTTTTTACTCGACAGCTGTTTTAATCGAGATGGTTCTTAGCTATGTTTAAAGAAAATTCATTGAGCTATTGAAAACTTACAGATGAGTTTCTAATAGATGTCGGGGATTTAACAGCTAGGTTATTATAAACATAAACCTAACCTTTAAAACCTCCCACTGCATCGGTGGCGTACTTGTAATGCGTACGCGTTACGACTGCTGTGCTGAGGTCTCGGGTTCAATCCCCGGGTCGGGTAAAACTGATATTGAATTTTTCTATCACGTAATGATTAGTAACAGCACGGAGTCTGGAATTGTGCCCGGTATGGGGATAAGCTCGCCCCCTACCATGTCATGGGACGGAAATAAGCTCGGCGTAATGTCGGTATACTAGTTACAGCTCTGCCTACCCCGTCGGGGATTACAAGCGTGAGTGCGTATGTATATGTATTTTATTATTATCAACTCACCGTTGTTAAACTGATTATTCTGAATAAGAATCAAAGAATATCATGAGTTCGATTAAAATAAGAAAACCACTATCACGAAACAATCGTTCTAATTTAATAAATCAAATTAGATAAGAGGTATAAATTCTTACATCTGATTTTATTTGATTTGATCATTCGATCGCAAATAGCCCGACTACGTTTTAACTACACGTTCGACACTCGCATGTTCCCAATCTCGAAGCAAAGTTCATTGAGGCTTGTTAAATCATTCAAGCAAATGTAATGCTGCTAATTAAATGCACGATTCCATTAATAATCTACATAGGACTTCATTATTATTAATAAGCATGCTCATTAGGTTCCATATAGCAATAGACAGCATCATATTAGAATTTGCCAAAGGGTTTACAGTGACGCTGAATTGGAATTTTAACGATTCGTGGGAAGCCGATTTTATATGCATTTATTGGGCCTATACTTTCTTTTTATTTATTTTTTATTTATTTATTATATATTTTTTATTTATTATCTGAGTGGTAGAGCGACGCTGTAGACACTTTTATCTACAGCATGTATGGGCCGGCTCGTCCGGGTCATTACCACTGTCTCACAGAAAACCGGCGTAAAGTAGCAGCTTGCTGCTGCGTTTCGTACGGTGAGTGAGATATCCGGAGGCCCAAACCCCCTCCCCTTCCCAATTCCTATTTATCCTTTTCCTTTAAGGTCGGCAACGCACCCATGATTCTTTTGGTATTGTGGGCGTACATGGACGGTGGAGATCATTTACCATCACCCACTGTGACCCACTTGCTCGTTTGCCGGCGAAAGGGAAAGTAAGGGATGATGCAGGGATTGGGATGGGGAAGGGGATTTCGGATATCTCATTTACTGGTTTCTTGGCTGACAAACCGTGAGATCCTCGATGCCACCCCAAAAAATTACAGATAAGTTGCCAGGGATTGGAGTTTTTGCTCGGTATGGCGATAAGCTCTTTTTATAATCGTAGGCAACATCACTGGACATTACTCACTTAAGAAACATATATATGTTCCAGGTATGACCGACAGCCCCCTATGTAGAAGATGCCTGTCGGCCGATGAAACAGCTTCACACGTCATCCAGGAATTTGAAGGTAATTTCTACACAACGGGTAGAAATGCTCAACACACCGAGGTCACTTCGAGAAACCTAAGGAGACACCAGGAGGATCCTGCGCTTCTGGTTGGAGTTAGCCTGGCTAGATTCCTAGTTGGCATAATAAACTTCACGCACAATGGTCCGATATTTTACGGGCTAAGTGCGGATTAAAGAAGCCTACAATCAAGATCCAGATCAAGAAGCTCGCCTCATATTACATAATGGGACGGAAATAAATTCAGTGAACCGAGCAGTACTAGTTCCATCTCTACCTGCCCCATTGGGAATATTCAACAAAAGGACACCAAAGCGAATGACTAAAACCGTCACATTTCGTTGGAACAAAAACAAAATCTAATTAAAGTTAACATCCAAAATCATAATTTTTGTAATCAAACTTTCATTACGTTGAAATTTGAATTTGAAATATCGCCGTCTTACTTGAAGATTAATTTATAAAGTCGGCCTTACCCTAACGCGCACAATTGCTAAACTTTTTGACAAGTAAAGCGCTTAAAATTAACGTCGTGCTAAGTTTCATTCAAGTTCGTGTGATCCGTGTTTGTAAAGTGTTATGTTTCATGATACGGATATATATCGTACAATTGAAAGTTTATGTCGATTGATTGTCACCTTATTGGTTTAGTTAATAGAAGCGAAGTTTCTATTACAAGCCGTAATATGTAAACACTGTTGTCTATCGGTTTGAATGACATTGAAGGGCCGACCTAGACGGCCTCTCACATACGAGGGACCTACCACCTTATTTTAGTGAGAAATCGCAACAATAATACAAAAATACATACGCTCAGAGCACCTATACGGGGAGTAAAGAAGGGGTAGGCAGAGGTGTAACTAGTACACCCACATTTCGCCGAGCTTATTTTCCATGTGATAGGGGGCGAACCTATAACCATACGGAGCACAATCCCAAACTCCGGGCTGATACTAAGTATTTCATGATAGAAAACCTAATATTAATTTACTTTACTGGATCGAACCCGAGACTTCAGCACAACAGTCATACCGCGTACGCATTACGACTGCGCCACCGAAACAGTTAAAAAGGAAATGAATATAAAAGCTAGAGAAGGATAAGCATGCATAATACACTCGAGAAGTCCCAATTGCGGCTTAATTAACATAGTATTACAGTCTACACCTTCTCTCTGAACTTTCCGACCTAACCTTCTCATAGTAAATCATTTAAATTCTGCTTAAATCCAGCCGAAGCGACATTAGCAGTTGAATAAAGTTGTCACGGGCCTGCGTTATTAAATAATTCACATGTGGCGGTTTTATTTCGTCCCAACTACGTATGAAATTCATATAGGTCGGTATCATGCATGTTTTTACGCCTATAATACTGTAGAATGTAGGATATAGAGAAACTTTATTTAAATTAACATGTCACAGTAGTTCCGAAGTTTATTGAATTTGAAAGTTCAGTTCTAAACTCAAAAAGTTGCGTAAGTGCTGCCACACACGTTTAAGAAAACTTGCGCAAACGCAAATTTTCACAAGTTTCTGAATCGGAAATTTAAACATTTTCAAAACTTGTAATTAATTTGCGAAATCTTCGATTTTCCAACTTCTCATCATGCCTCAGGTTTACGAACGCAGTCCAATATCATGCAGTGCTTACGAGTAGTAATTCCTGGTTCGTGTTGCTTCTGTTTATGGGTAGGTGTGAGGCACCAGTCGCTGAAATTATTTCCATCCCATGATGTAATAGGGGGCGAGACTATTGCCATACTGGGCACAATTCCAGACTCCGAGCTGATATAAAAAAAAATATATATAATATTTTTCTATCACGATATGATAATATCGTATCATATCGTGATAGAAAAATCCAATATCACTTTTACCCGATCCGGGGATCGAAATCGAGATTTTAGCACAGCAGTTGTACCGCGCACGCATTACAACTGCGCCACCGAGGCGTTAACACTCTTAAGAAATAATCTTCAACACGAAAATAGCATTAACGTAATAAAAAATCCTCTCAAAACATCACAATAACTCTTAAAAGTCAATAAAATTGTTACAGACGTACTTATATTATCGAAAATAACTTTGTTATTAAGGTAATATTTATTATAATGCGCGATCGGGGTCATGAGTTAATGTTCATCGATTCATTTTATTGACGTTTACAGCACATTAGTCCTTTATTGCCTGCCAGGATCAGCATGAAAAATAAAATACTACAAACCGGTTTTAAAAATTTATACACGTTTACATATACGTACCAATGTTTTTTCGAAGCTTAATGGTCCAAAAGGAAGCAGTTGATGAAACTGTTCGGCGTATTCCCACATTTGAAAAAACTTTGATGTTTGGACAACATTAATGCGGACCATACATAAATTATGATCAATATTTCATGCAAACTTGTATATGAAGATTGTTCGAAATCGATATTTTTGTTTTTACTCATCTTGTTGGAATGACAAGACGAGCTAATTGCTCGCCTGACGGTAAGGCATGTGCATGCCTGCACATGAACAGTGGTAAAACCCAGATATTTGAATTAAAAGGCTCTGCATTGCGCTTGTCACTGCGAGAGATCAAGCCGGAACACAACAGTGCTTACACACTGCTGCTTAGCGGCAGAAATAGGCAAAACGGTGGTACCAACCCAGACGGTGTCTTGCATACAAGAGACCAACCACCTAGTAATATAATTTATAATATGAGCAATATGCCTGGGTAAGTTAAGCACTCATCTTCTCCGGCGTCCGTTTACCTTAGTCTTTGAAACAAATTACCGCTCGTAACTAACTTCAGGTCGGCCAAGTTATGTAACGCGTATTGTACCAAAGAATATACTCGGTTATTCTAATTCGAGCACATAACATCGCTTGGCGGAAGTGATCGTCTTGAAAGCAATTTCACACAATATTGGAAATTATTCTAATGACATGCGGGTTTTCGCGCTACATTTTCCTTTGGAAAAGTTGTGGTAAAACTCGTTGTTGCTGCTTTATTTGATTTACAAAGAGCACTTAATAATGCTTCTAAGACATTTATACGTTACGTTACGTAGACATCCACCGTATACGCTATATAGTTATTTTAATCATTTTAAAAATAAATAAATATTAGCTGTGTATTGTATATGTCCCACAGCTGGGCATGGGCCACCTCTACTGTACGAGAGGGCCTTAGGCCATGACGCTGGCCCAATGCGGATAGGCAGTCCTCACAAACCTTCGAAATGTTTATGGAGAATTTCGCAGATATGCAGGTTTCCTCATGATGTTTCCGTCACTTTTAAGGGCGATTCAGAGGTACCTAAGTACATGCTCTTGGGGCTAGTTTCTAACTTCTCAACAGTCCGTACCACTCCTCGCTAAGCTATCGCTGCTATATATTGATGTTCCATATTAAGCTCTTCAATAAATTTTCCTTCCAAATTAGTAGAGAATAGTTTATATTCTATAAATTAATTAATAAATAATTGGGAGCCTCATTAGTCCGGTTGCAGTAAGAATCGATCGTAATAATATTTTGGATTTTATTCCCCGGTCATATAATAAGTTTTGCATTTTTTTCTAATTTATATTTATTTAAAGATTCTTCAGGATTGGTGACACCAAAATTGGTGACCACCCGTGGGTACACTTTTGTGCCTGTGCCTACCCCTTTGGGAACACAGGAGTGAGCTTATGAATTTGTGATGTAAAACATTAATAACTATTCGCTATAATATATTACTTTTAATAGTATTACCTAATTATTGAGGGGAGTGTAAACCACCAACATCTTAGACGCGAAGCCAACATCACCTGCACATGGTACCTATCTACACTTTGCTGATTAACGGACGAGGCAATGGCGAAACTTATAATACTAAATCCACCGTCAAATCTTGGTAGGAAGGCAGACCCTGGCATTAAGCCGGGATAACAACAGACACAAAAAAAAGAAAGAGCAAAGTTTCCTAAAGGATTTTGATTGGTTTCCACATATTTGCAGTAGGTACCCCACTATATTTTAATAGCTCATAGGCTTTTGGCCAATACAAAATAAACAGTGGGTAAAAATGGTATGTATGAAAAATTTATCAGAATATAAACTATTCTCTACTAATTTGGGAGGAAAAATTATTGTAGAGCTTAATATGCAACATGAATAAATAGCACCGATAGCTTAGTGGGGAGTGGAAGCGGGCTGGCTTGTGATAAAAATCACAAAGCTTTTACTTTTTGCAAAAATTACATGCAAAGATAGTTAATAAACAAACAAAAACACCCAACAATCACACACTTAGTCCTGATCCACACTAGGTTAACCTGTATCGTGGGTATCAGGAACTACGAGAGACTTGTGGTCCCACAACACCCAGACCCGTAACAAACACTTGTGGATCACACGCACATTTGTCTCGGTGCGAGAATCGAACCCACGGCCTCTCGCTTCGCTGTCGGTTACTCACCCACTGCGCCACGGGGGCTGTCGAATAAACAAGTAATATTGGATTTAACTGTGGCTTTTTCATTTTTACATTGTAATTATAAGTCAATTAATTATTTTTTTATCATTTAAGGTTTTCCAAGTGTAGTGTATAGTTTAATTTAACTAATGTTACGATTTTATTAGGTAGTCTAATTTGTATCAACTTGAGTCAGAATTCTTTGATATAAAAGTTCAAATCGGCTTTACAAACAAAAAAAAACTATTGATTTCCATTTAGCGTCTGAATATTATAAATAAGTACCCTGAATACTAAAACGCTATTCAAGCATTTAATTTCACAAGGTGGTAGGTCCCTCGTACGCGAGAGGCCGTCTGCGTTGGTACCACCGCTTTGTCTATTTCTGCAGTGTGTAAGCACTGTTGTTTTTCTGTTTGGAGGGTTTTGAAGCTAGTGAAATTACTGGGCATAATGAGACGTAACAACTTATGCCTCGGAGAAAAGCGTGAGTAAGCTCGGAGATATCAATGTTATGAACGGAGACCGACGTCCGTGTTTAAGAATATCACTTAATACAGCGGGCTCACACGATTCGATTTTAGTTGATGACCTGCTAAATCACATGCGGTTTGGACCGTCTGAACGGACATTCAATCGAATTCATCAACAAAAAACGATTGTTGATTCAAGTTACTTGATGAAATAAAATAGAATCGTGTGAACCGGTTAGAGCCTCCGTTTCGGGCGCTAATCAGACTAATTACGTATATAGAAACCTACGCATAGCAAAGACCTCACTTAAGTGTTGTCCTTGAAAACGGCTTGAATATGAAGTTAAAATAATCAGAGTTTCTACGTTAAATCGCTAGATAAATAATACTAGCCCTGTATTATACGTCCCACTGCTGGGCACGGACCTCCTTTACTAAATGAGAGAGTTTAGGCCTTAGTCTACCGCGCTGGCTTAATATGGGTTGGCAGACTTCACATACCTTTAGGTTTCTTCACGATGTGTCCTTACGTTAAAGAAAGCGATAATTTACAGTACACACGTACGTACACGTAACTTAGAAAAGTCAGAGTTTTATGCTCTTGAAAGGTACTACAACTCCCCGCTGAGCTATCGCTGCTTTTCATCGCTAGATAAAGATAATAATTAAAATTTTGAGGCCAAAATCGTTCTTAATTAAATCATTACTGGCTGATTTCAATAAACTATCTTTGTTTGATTATCCGGATAGATCCCGGAAATTAACCAATCAAATTATATAATATAATATATTAGTAGTAGGTATATAGTTTGATATAATTTACGCGTGACCTTCAAAACTAACGTTTATTGAAATCAGCAGTTAGTTATTTACGTCAATACATAATCCCAATAGTTAAGTCTTATCTAGTTTATCTAGATCATCGCGTTCTATTTCAGCGCTCCGGTAATGGCATGACTTATAAACGCGGTTAGCTAATGACCAGGAGGAGGCTTCTATAAAATATGACTCATGCGAGCCAACCGCGCACTTCAGTCCTGCTTCTACAGCCATAATGCTGCCTGTTATCGGATCCTGCATGCAGGGTAATGAATGACCGGTTTTATGTGACCGACTATTCTAAATTTAAATTGCATTGTACTAGTACTAGATAATAATAAAACGGTGCAGACTGCAGACGTTAGTAGTTTTGTGCACTCGAGTAGTTAAATGATATATGTAACAGTGATTCATGACTACGTCTTTTATAGGGTTTATGAAGTGTGAAAGATAATTTTGTATCGATATGCGGATCTAAAATGTGTTGAATATTTATTTCTACCTATACTAGGGGTTAAAAAGAGTTAAAGTAGACTACAACGATTTATTACATTAATAATATCGACCCTAAACAACTGACAGGTAAGGGCCTGCTCTACAATTAAAGGGCTAACCCCTAACTCTAGACCATAAGGACTAGAGCCAAGAGAGATATGATCTCATTTGGGATCGACCATTTTGAGAAAAGCTCGCTGACGATTGAGATACGTGGAGAAAGTGTGTGCTCAATGGGCGTGAAACTCACGATAACACGTGATTCAGAACACTAGCGGACAGGAGACTAAATCGTCACCAGGTCGACAACAGCCACCAGTCCGAAGCGTCTCTTGCAGAGTGAGCGATAGACTCTGCCGCTCTAAAATTGGCTTATACAGCCACGAATAAAAATGCATGTCTATGATACAATAAATAAATCGTCTGAAACAGACGTATAAGGCCAATGTTGATGATGAAGGTCCAGTTATACACTACGCTGGCTCAATACGGTTGGTAAACTTTGAAATTCTTATGGATATTTCTCAGATATGCAGGTGTCCTCAGAATGTTTTCCTTCACTGTAAAAGCTGACGAAAAAGAACAATGAATACACAGCACTCTTACCTTACTCAAATTTAAGTTTTTCAAAATTAATTTTCAAAATTATTCAAAGATGTGTTGCCTAGATATAAAGATCGTACCTGTAGCCACTAGAGCCGCGATTGCTAGGCTATCATTGTGATACGAAATATCCAACGGCACGAATTTTAAACAATTCAACCTTTATCTATTCTTTATCGAATAGTTAATAGCCAACTTAGTATCAAAATTGCAAACCGCTTGAAGACCTCCGACTTGGCTTAATGACTGCTGTTAGTTTATAACAGTCGGGACAGACTTTTTACATACCCTCCCCAGCACGGATCTCGCTAATCGTTTACCGATTAGTGAGTGCAACTGGCTAAGATATTTTTATTTTTCATAGCATAAGCCAGCAAACGAGCAAGTAGGTAAGTGATCTCCACCGCCCACAATACCAAAAGAATTATGGGTGCGTTGCCGACCTTAAAGGAAAGGGATAATTAAGGGATTGGGAAGGGGAGGGGGTTTGGGCCTTCGGATATCTCTCTCACCGTACGAAACGAAGCAACAAGCTGCTACTTTACATCGGTTTTCTGTGAGTGTTCTCTGTGTTTTCTATGAGCGTCTTAAATTCAAACTCGATTCATCAGAATAACCATTCGACCGTCTAGCATAAAATTGCGCACAACAAATAGAATTCCCGTAGCGGATATAGCATTAAAAAGGTTTCATGTCAGAGGTACGCTGTGAAAATGCATTTTCTCGCATATATTTAATAATTTTAGCAGCGCATCTCTAGGAAGGCTGGCTGTCTTCCAGAAAATCAACCAGATATAACTGCACATCCTATTTAAAGTACACGGGTTTATTATCCATTAATAATAATCAAATCTGGGTCATATTGTTTCAAATTAAATATAACTGTCACGTACATAATCCTTATCTCTCTGGAATTTAGACAATTATTATATAGTCTTGAATCCACACCAGGATTCTAAATTGAGGTTATTTAAACTATGAATTAAATTGATTTTGTCCCACTAAAATCACCAGGTGACAATTATTTGTCTTCAAGCGTAAATATATATGGGACTTGTCATATAAGCTCACGTATCTCCGAAGGAGTAGGCATAGGTAAGACAGGTTACTGGGCACTATGAGACTTAGCATCCTATGTTTATAATTGAAATTTAAAGTTATGCGCGGTGATGCTTCTGTTCATGGGTATTCGTGGTGCTTACCATCAAGTGAGCGACCTGATCTTTACGTCATTCAGATTAATAAAAAAAAACAATCAGTCGCTCCCTGTAGCATTCTTTAAAGTAGGTGGCAACACTAACAACATCATAAACATCGAAACGCTAGAATAAATACCTGTCTTTGAACAAATGTTTGTTCCGTTTTTATTATGTGTTTTAGTAATCAACAATCCACTGATCTCATCTTAGAAATATACCTAAATGGAAATTATAAATAATTATTTTCGAAAAACATATGAAAAACTTTAACTTTGATTTTTATTGCGTTATTGGTAAGCTAACTAACTCATGGAGCCATGATGTACATAGGTTTTTCTACAGTATGAATAGGCCAGCTCGACCTGGGCGCACTGTCTCACAGAAAACCGGTGTGAAGTGACAGATTGCTGTTACGATTTGTACGATGAGTGAGATTTCCGGAGACCCAAATCCTACTTCCCATTTTCACTTGTCCATTTTTTTCCTTTAAGGTTTGCAACGTAACTATTTTTTTTTTTTTTTTTTTTCTTATTTATTTTAGGGACTTTGAGTCAATGTTGACTATGTCAGTCCCATAGTATATACAAAGATTACATATATCATGAACAATTATTAATAGTTTTTAAGTATTTTACATGCGGATACATATACCAACTTAGCTGCATCCGATGTACGTTCAGATAAGATGGTTTGGAATATACCCACATCCAACGGATTTACATTGTCACAGTCATATAATTGCTGTCGCAAATTTACACTCCGAACACACTCTGTCAAAAAATGCTGAACATCATCTATGCAATTAGTACAATGTGAACAATATGGACTCTCGACTTTTTTCATCAAACATTTAAATTTATTTAAGGGAAGATGTCCGGAGCGCAACCTGTGAGCAACTACAATTAACTCACGGCTCAACCGAATGTTTGAAAACCATGGAACACGGGGGGGTTCGCTCACCATTGTTCGATACCATATGCCCTTTTCCCGAGAAACTATATCAAAGTATTCCTTCCACTCTAGTGAAATGCGTCCCTTATATTTCGGAAGCAAATCTGAAAACTCAGGCATAATATGGACTTCTACACCATTTGTTATAGCTTCTCGCGCTAGTCTGTCCGCCTCTTCGTTGCCACGTACCCCAACATGCGACGGAATCCATTGCATCTCCAGACACACTCTCCAAGACATCAGCACCGATATTTTATTTAAAATGGCGTAAGCAATCGATGCGCCTCTGTGACCAGAGGCACACCGAGCTACATGTTGTAGGACGCTTCTGCTGTCGCACAGAATAACCACCTTTCTTAGTCCGGCGCTGATGACATAAGATAGAGCCTCCGAGACCGCGAATAGTTCCACAAGCATTATCGAGCAGCGGGAATCGTTAACTATTTTAAAGGATTCTCTCACATTGTGCATGGAATCATAGTAAGCAGCACCGCTACCACGCTTTGTTATAGAACCGTCTGTATAGATTTTCACCCACCCATCATATTTATTAAATAACATGTACAAAGTATTAAATTTAAGAACTTGAATATCATACAGATTTTTTGGTTCTGAAATATTATCGATTTCTGTTTGAATGAAATTCATATTAAAATTAGACATCCAGGTATCTAATGTAAACATGTGCAAAGGGTTAGCAGTATTCATTTTCTCAGCTTTGGTTTCATTATAAACGCTAATAAGGAGAGGTTTCTTTTTCCTTCTATAATAACTCGAAGTGGATAGGACTAAAAGAATCTCAAAAGTTTTGATCGTCATATTATTTGTCCATGATTGAGCCTTCATACAAAACTTAGTAGCTAGATATTTCCGACGCAAATGTAGTGGGGGTAAACATAATTCATACTCCATCACTTGTATTGGGGTACTTTTAATAAAACCTCCTACAACGCGCAGCGCCACATTTTGTAATCTATCTAATTTAAGTAAATGAGTTTTTGCAGCATTGTCGTATATAAAACTGGCATAATCTATTCTGCTTTTTATTAAAGCAATATAAATCCTGCGAAGGTGTAAGGGATGCACCCCCCAAGAGGAGCCGGCTAAAACTTTAAGAATATTTATATATTTCATTGCCTTAGCATGGGTTTCATTGATATGTCGGTTCCACAAAAGAGACTTATCCATCCAAATTCCTAAATATTTAATACATTCCACTATAGGAATGGTATGTTCATTGACAACTACAGAAAGTTGATCTCGTTTCCTTCTCCTGCTAAATAGACATATCTGCGTTTTAGTAAAAGAAATGTCTAGTCCTATATGACCCAATAGAGTAGACATAATATTTATACAGTTTTGAATTTTAGTCACGCTGTCATTAATATTTGAGTTTTGTACAAAAAATACGAAATCGTCTGCATATTGTAAGGTGTAAATATCGTTCTCTATTGACTGGCACAGGTTAGCTGTAATTATATTAAATAAAAGCGGAGAAATAGGATCTCCTTGTGCCAAACCTTTTCTTGTCCAACGCACTAAAGAATTATCGTCGTTAGCATTATTGCTCAGTATTCTCAAATATCTCCGCTTTAAAAATGTAAACAAATAGTTACAAACTTTAGCTCCTACTTGTAGTTCATCCAACCTTAATGCAAGTTGGTCAACCAAAACATTATTGTATGCATTATCAATGTCCAAAAAACATGCAAGCGTCGGTGTGTTATTCGCAAAACCGCACTGTATTTTTGAAACTAGACGAACTATACAATCTATACCAGACTGGCCCCTTCGGAAGCCTGAAGTTGAATCACTTAATATCCTATTTTTTTCCATAAACCATTCCAACCGTTTAGACAACATTAGATGAAAAGTTTTACAGATACATGACATCAAAGAAATTGGTCTAAGTTTGGGTGTGAAATCATTGTTATTTAGTTTTGGGATGGGTACTATTTTAATATCCCGCCACTGCTCTGGTATGAATGAATGTTGAAATATTAGATTATAAATATTAAGAAGATTTTTTTTACCTACATTGGGAAGATAGTATAACATAGAATATGTTATGTTGTCGGTGCCCGGTGCTGTGTCTTTCTTTTTTAAACAGTTATGTAGTTCCTGTAATGAAAAGTTGCTTTCTAATAAATGATTTTCCGAAGTAAATGTTAAATTAGGTTGTTCTACAAAAGCCGGTGCAAGTGATTTCAATAACTGTTCTTTTTTATCATCTGCAATTTGAACTGTATTACTTTTGATTCCTTTTACCCATCGCATTTTTCTCCACATTTCTGCCGAAGTGGTACTTTGATTAATTTCTCCAGTGAATTTCTCCCAATTTTTAAACCTTTCTTGTCTCATAACTTTTTGTGCTTCAGCTATACTTCTAGTAAGGTTGTTCAGATTTTCTGGTATCGGGTTTCGTCGAAATTCTTTCAGTGCTAGGCGACGTTTTGCGATTGCATGAGAAATAGCTGCACACCAATAATGTTTCGGTTTAAATTTTTGAGAGGGGTTTGTATTAAATTTTAAATATGGTATACTTTTATCGGCAGAATAATTAACCTTTTCTATAAAGCTGTCATATAATAGTTGAATATTATTACTACATAGGGAAATGCCACTTTCCGCCATACTATTGTTGAATGTTTCTCTATAAAGAGGCCAGACTGCTAATTTTAAATTGCGACGCTTAATAGGAACTGGTATATCTGCATATTCTTAAATATATTTTATAAGGATATGGTCGCTGCCTAAGCTTTCATTTGTGACAAGCCATCTAAAGAGAACGGCTATGTCTGTGGACACAAATGTTACATCTGGTGTACTCTCTTGTAACATACCATTAACAAGCTTGACTCTTGATGATTCCCTGTATTTATGGATACAAAATTATAATCTATACTAGAATCAAAAAGTTGCGTGCCCTTAGAATCACTTTTGTTAGACCAATTTAAGTGGTGCGCATTAAAATCTCCTGCGACAATAGCTTTCTCATCACATATGGAAAACAGATCATCCCAGTCACATTGTGAGGTCCTGACAGAAGGCGGACAGTACACTGATGCAACAAACTTCAAAAATTTACAGTTAGAGATTTTTACACATATAACCTCAATCCCTGAGTTTCTAATAGATAACGGAAACAAATGCGCACTTATTGATCTGTGGACTAGAATGGCAACACCGCCGTAGTCATCATGTCTGTCTCTCCTGAAAATATTGTAACCTTTAAAACTAACAACAGTATCAGATGTAAGCCAAGTTTCACTAATTAAACATATACTTATCTTCTCTTGGCTTAATAAAAGTTCGAGCTCATGCTTTTTAGGCATAAGGCTTTGAGAGTTCCATTGCCCAACGCAAATACGTTGGACAATAGAACCCCCAGAACCATGCGGAACGCGGTTATTTGTGTAATTACTGTTATCTATTAACGATTGGATTAAATAAATTTCTAAATACATCACAATTACTTACAGCTCTTACAATAAAACATCTTATTTCTTCAAATAATATCTTACATGCTTGTATCATTTTTTGTTCAAAAGTAATGTCAGTAAAAAATAGTGTCTGTATTCTACTCCATATGTCTTTATATTCTGATCCCTTATTTCTCTCTTTATTCTGTCTTATGTTATCCTCTTTTCTTTCTTTTTCAGTTTTCTTATTAATTAACGGATCTATTTCTCTATTATTAAGTAATTTAATTTTCTCAGTAGCCAGTAATTTATTGTTAATAAGTACTTTTTTCTTTTTAATTTTCCTTCTTTTTCTGTTATCCTTTTCTTCATATACTATATCCTGATTATGAACTTCCTCCTCACTACTTCTCATGATATCTTCACTATCTTCGTGGTTTTCTGATTCGCTCTCTAATTCTTTTGTATTTTCAGCATGTACCTCAACTTCTATGGCTTTTGGTGCAGGTGCATCGTGCCTTACTACTCGTAACTGATATAACTCCTTCCCCGCTCCCTTATTGTTTTCTTTACCTTTATTTTCTTCAAAATATTTGCCCAAGGCAATTTTATAAGTGCATGTTTCCTGGCACATTATGCGTCTTATATCTTTTTCTTTTAAAAAAACGTGACAGTTCTTGTAGAAAGCCATATGATCCCCTTTACAATTTACACATTTGTATGTAGTGGTGTCACAGGTTTGGTGATCTCCGGCACACTTCGGACATAATGGCTTTTTAAAAGGACATACACGACTAAGGTGTCCAAATCTCCAGCAAACAGAGCATTGAGTTACTGGAAAAGTGTATGGGTCAACTTTAAAACGACAGTCATAACCGTAAACGTAACTGGGTAGAACAGCACCTTTAAAACCAAATCTCACTGTTTCGCTATCAACCCATTCACCGGTATCATCCAATCGCTTTAATCTTTTGATAGATATTATTTCAAAATCGCTTTTGAATGATTTTTTCAACTCTTCTTCTTTAACTTCTAATTCAATGTACTTTACGACGCCGTATACCAAGCTCACCTCATTTGTTAAGCGGCATCGATAACCCAATTCTTCAAACTTTGTGTCGTTCAACAGCTTCTCGGCGTCATCCCTATTGTTAAATTTAATTGTCAATTTATATGAACTCTTATATTTAATTTGAGTTATATTAGGTATATTTTGTTCCTTTAATAACTTAGCAAACCCAATTTGTTTTGGTAGCAGTTTATCAGAAGTAACGCACACTTCGATAGCTGAGAGATCTTGGACGACTTTTTGCCTCGCAATTCTTTTATTTTTACGCTGCACCAATACAAACCCATCATTCCCGTTATTTTCAATTGCATCCTGTTCATCACTGTCATTTCTTGTTCTCTTCTCCGGCCTTCGGTTTGAACTATACGTATTCTCTAATATATTATCCTGCTGCATACTTTCTAACTCTTCACACTCGCTTAAATTATTATTGCTCCTCATTATCTCTTCATCTATCATTTCGCTCCTACTGGTGGATCGAGGTCGAATAACGACCTCGTCCAAATCCGACGTACTAGTGACGGTAGATCGAAAAAAAATCGTAAATACAGATTCCCAATGTACACGTGCGCTCACTGTGGCGTGCCGCGCGCAACTGAACGTAACTATGATTCTAGTAATATCGTGGGTGTTCATAGAGATGGAGATCACTTAACATTAGGTGACCCACTTGCTAGATTGCCGTTATGTGCTGTAAAAAAATGTGTAACTTTACAACAGCGAAATGTGTTGGTATTAAAAAATATTACTCTGGTTGTGACAGCTTTTGAAACTGAGAGACCCAAATAAAATCGCTGCGAAACCTGGCTTGCGTGGATGCCAAAAGTTTGTTTATCCGAACTTTTGCGAACTAAGAAAAAAGTTGCTGGAGATGGTTGCGGTCTTTTTGGAACTAGACTTTTTATTATTGAAAGGAATAACTTCTCCGGACACTAACATAATTAAAAATAGTAATGAAAATAAACGCATAATTATGATTACATTTAGACTAATCTGCATGAATCAAATCATTGGCAAAAATCAAATCTAGAATAACTATATTTACCAATTTAACCCATTTACTTTTTATACATAATATGCGATCACTTTATCTCGATTTATGGCCTCAATATTGCCTATTTCTTATTTGCCAGTTAAATTTTGACACATTTTGGAAGATAAGTACACTATCGACGATCGAACGATCTCCAGGGTCTGTAGCCACCATGGGAGTCCCGCAGGGTTCAATTTTGGGTCCATTCTTATTTCTTGTGTACATCAACGACTTACCTTATTACGTAAGGGATAACCCCGAAATAGTATTGTTCGCAGATGATACATCGTTAATATTTAATATTAAACGACAGCTATTAAATTTTGACGAAGTGAACAATGCACTTTGCAAAGTTGTAAAGTGGTTCAATGCCAATAATTTATTACTTAATGCAAGTAAAACAAAATGCATTAAATTTACCATGCCTAATACGAAACAGGTAAGAACCAATGTACAAATTAATGGAGATAGGTTGGACCCTGTCGAGTCTACCACATTTTTGGGCATTACATTAGACGCAAAACTTCAGTGGGGGCCACATATAAATAAATTGGCAGGTAGATTAAGTTCTGCAGCTTACGCTGTTAAAAAAATTAGGCATTTGACTGATGTAGAAACAGCAAGAATCGTTTACTTCAGCTATTTTCATAGCATCATGACATATGGAATTCTTCTGTGGGGAAACTCGGCGAACATCAATACTATTTTCATTTTACAAAAAAGGGCCATCAGAGCCATCTATAACCTTGGTCCGAGGGTTTCTCTCAGAGAGAAGTTCAAAGAGGTAAAAATTCTCACTGTAGTATCACAATATATTTATGAAAATTTAATGTATGTGCGTAAAAACATCAAACAATTTAAACAAACCTGTGATATACATAGTCTTAACACTAGGAATAAACATAAACTTCTTGTACATGTTACTCGTCTCCACAAAATCGGTAATTCCTTTATAGGACAATGTACACGCTTCTTTAATAAACTGCCAAAGCATATTATACAGCTGTCAGTAAAACAATTTAAAAACAGAATAAAAACCCAGCTTTGTAGTAAGGCTTATTATAGAATTTTTGACTATTTGGATGATAAAACAGCTTGGGACTAAGTGGCTCATAATATTATTTGGTTTGCAATCGTTGAGACTTACTTTAATCGGTATATTTTAATATATTATGACAATGTTTTTATTTTAATGTTTATTTTTATTTAAGATGAATGTTATTCTATTTTTTTTTATTATTATTTTTTTTTATATGACATACTTTGATTATTTTTCGGATTATTTTGACAGATCGTGTTGCTGAGGGAGTTTCTTGCACCGCTTCTTCTCCACAGCTGTAACACGTTCCGAAGCGGTAGTAGTATATCTACAATATAATTGACGATTTAAAAGATCTTGGAAAAGGCTATTTAAATAAAGAATATTTTGACTTTGACTTTGACTTTGACTTTGACTATCGATAGTAAGCAAATCTGTCGATATACAGAATATAGGGAACGGCTACTAGTCTATACAGCATACACCACCTTAAAAAAATGGTCTATATATTCTAAGCTGGCAACAATGTGATCGAAAAACCCTTTTATTAAAAATTAATTTGAAATATTTTATGTCTGCAATGAGGAACAGTGCCATGGCATTATTCTCTAATTGTCCACTACCACAAAGGCATTGTTTTAATATTCAGGGCAATCAGTATACAGCGCAAATTGTCGTGGGATGACGTAGCTGAATAATTCTTAGACTAGTGTACAGCAGACGATATTAGAAAATAATTTTAATCGCAACTCCCGAGACATTTTTTTCTTTCTCCTAGGTATTGCCTCATCTCAGTTGAGACCATTGATTTTGCATCCCGCGACGGTCAGCAGAATGATTATTATGCCGGCCTGAATCTGATATATAAGTATGTGAATTTTGAAATCGAAAAATTCGATGATAGGGTAGACTTCATAACAGCACCGAACTAGAGTACAGTCGCGCTGTTTAGATATATTTGTCTACACTTTAGTGATGCCGGCGTAACGATATATTATATTTGATGCTCTATTTCACAGACGTTAAACAATTTCCGACCTTATGAATTATGAGAATAGAAGTATTTTTTGAGTCTGTTCACACACCGATAGCCCAGCAGACATGTGCAACATACGGTCGTGTATCAGCCAAGTTATAATTACTTCAACCTAACAATACCTCACGTTTCATCTCGATAACGTGGGAAGTAGGTTTGGTCTGTGTATTTTTTTCAAAGGCGGAAAAAATTGTGTCTACATTTTACGTTGATGACGAGTGCCTCGGTGGCGCAGTTGTAATGCGTATCCACGTGGTATGACTGATGTGCTGAGGCCTCGGCTTCGATCCCCGGGTCGGGACAAAGCGATATTAGGTTTTCTATCACAATCGGTGCATAAATTTGTTTTAGTATTTTTTGTTGCGAATATGTTTTATTTCTATATAAATATTTTTTTACAATAATGGATAGTGCAAGTTTCGTTTAAATCTATGGGGAATAACTGTGAAACACAGATGTCTCAACTTGCAACAACATCTTGCCGTTTGGCGAATCCAGGAAACTAATGACATACAATACTGTGGGGGTGTGAGTGTGATGAAATTTCGACATACCAATTATTGGAGCAGTTCTTTTGTAGGTTTCTTAACATAGGACCAAAACGAGGATATGGCTCATGATGGTATATAATCTCCACCGCCCATGAACACATTTAATATCAGTAGAATCACGGACTCTTTGCCGACTTCATACTTAAGAGATTGGTATGGGGATAGGGGATTGGGCCTCCGGATATCTCACTCACCGTACGAAACGCAACAGCAAGCTGCTTGAGGCCGTGTTATTTTCCGCGATGTTAATAGCCGAGAACGGCAAAAGAGCAAGTGGGTCACCTGATGGAAAGTGATCTCCACCGCCCATGAGCATTCACAATACCTGAAGAATTATGGACGTGTTGCGGACCTTAAAGGGAAGTGATAATTAAGGGATTGGGAAGGGGAAGGGGATTTGGGCCTCCGGATATCTCACTCACCATATGAAACGCAACAGCAAGTGTGAAGTTTGAGTGGTAGAGACACGCTGTGAACAGTTTTGTCTGCAGCATGAATGGGCAGGCTCGTCTGGGTCGTTACCACTGTCTCACAGAAAACCGGCAAAAAACTAGCAGCTTGCTTCTGTGTTTCGTACGATGAGTGAGATATCCGGAAGCTCAAATCTCCTTACCCTTCCCAATCCCTTAATTATCCCTTTCCTTTAAGGTCGGCAAAGCGCCCATGATCCTTTTGGTATTGAGGGCGTACATGGGTGATGGAGTTCACTTACCAACAGGTGACCCACTTGCTCGTTTACCGGCCTATAATATAAGAAAAAACTTTCTTTTCGAAAACCATATCAAGAACCCACAACATACCACGATACATTATGCAACTCCTACAAAAATAACCTAAAGCGTTAATAGCTCGCGTGCGTTGCTAGACCTATGCTAGAAGTAAGGCTTTATATCCCACATATAATTCAAATTTACACATTTTTCCACCACACCCTTTAATGACTTATGGTTCAGTTAAACGACGCGTAATAGCGCGAGTCATGCCACGGACCGGGCGCAGCTTACTCCTGTACGTAATGTGGTGCGTCTTTTTTTTATTAGCCTGTATGACGAAACGAGCAAGTCACTCGTCTGATAGTAAGCACCACGCATGCCCATAAACAGACTCATAATCACACAGAACTTTAAATTACATAGCACTGCATGGCCCTTGAATGCGTTCGTCACCCTGAAGCATTAATTGTTTAGTCTCATAATGCCTAGTAATCTCACTGGCTTTAATGTCCTCCAAACCGAAACAAAAGTGCTTACACACTTCTACTTTGCGGCAGAAATAGACAAACCGGTGATACTAATCCAGACGGCCCCTCGCACGAGGGACAAGGTAGTCCTTGTAAACATGCTTCGGTTTTGACGGGTCACTACGTATAAACACTCATTTGACAACCTCTGCAGCGCAGTAGATGAGTAAGCGGCTGTGAAACGAGAAGCCGCGGGTTCGATTCCCGCACCGACGCAAATGTTTGTGCGCTCAGTGTGATAAATGTTGATTTTAGGTCTGGGTGTTGTGAAACCGTAAGTCCCTCGTAGTTCCTGATACCCACATATACGGGTTAACCTAGTGTGTGATCAGGACTATGTGGTTGTTGGGTGTATTTATTTATTTACAGGGTGCGGCGTCGAGTACATGGTAGGCTTTGCCTCGTTCGTGACTCGGGACGCGCTATCACGCATCGTTTATCTGCACCATTAGACATCCGTCGCGTCGTTTGTAAGCGTGGGAAGCCATCACAAGTTCCAAATACGACACGACGAAATCTCCTGGCGTGATTCCAACAACATATCGACCGTTGGTCCGTACTGCAACATCCACGTAACCGATGGAGGCCACTGTTTACACTTTAATTGCAGAGGTTTGGGTAAACAAGTAAATATTGTACTTTATAGTATCTTTGTAGTTTTATAGGACTTTCGTACTACTTTTTCCGGAAAGTACAGTTTATCCTAGTTGCAGAAGATGTTTTTTTGTAAATGGCATGCTACTATCACTTTTGTTGCTCTGTACGTAAACAAGTAAATATTGTACTTTTCTAGGATTTGGCATGTAATTTTATAGAACTTTCGTATATACTTTTCCCCGAAGTACAATCTTACATTGGAAAATATGAATACGTAATATTATATAACTAGTAAGTTATCCTATCTATAGTAAACTACAAAGATGCTTAATTTACTACAAAGATTTCTTTAGTACCGCCTCGATGGCGCAGTTATTATGTGCTTGCGGTACACTGCTGTGCTGAGGTTTCGGGTTCGTTCCTCGGGTCGGGTAAAAATTATATTGGGTTTTTCTATCACGAAATGCTTAGTATCAGCCCGGAGACTGGAGTTGTGCCCGGTATGGCCATAGGCTCGACCCTTACACATCATGGGACACAGATACGCTCGGCGAAATGTTGGTTTACCTACTGGTTACACCTCAGCCTACCCCTTTCAGGGAATACAGGCGTGAGTACATGAGTATGTATGAATTTCTTTAGATTATTACTCTAAATCTACAGCTACGCTATAAATGCTTACAGATATTTGTCATGCATTATAGCAGACTTATTCGTCCGCCAAATATGGACTGGTTTTGATAATTAACTTTGTACTCGATAGGGCCTCCTCATATAAATTTGGTTAAAATCTGATGACGGAATACGAGGAAAAAGGGGAAATAGGAAATAACTTGAAGGTAACCTACCCTCATATGTGAGAGACCGTCTGAGTTGGTACCATCGTTTTGCCTATTTCAATAGCCACGCAGCAGTGTGCACTGTTGTGTTTTGGTTGGAAGGACATTCAATTAGTGAAAAGGCCAGTGAAATTACTAGGCACTGTGAGACTAATCATCTTATATCTTGAGGTGACGAGCACAGTCCAATACCATGCAGTGCTTTGTAATTAAAAGTTATGTGCTACTTATAGACGGACGTGGCGCTTACCATAAGGCAAGCGACTTGTTAATTTCATAATTTAGGCTAATAAATAATAATGCTTGTAGCGCTTCTATTTGCGTTAAAATACATTCAAGGCATTTCCAACAACCTTTGATAAAGTAAACCTCATTACTCGGTATTCTATTTCCTTCAATTCCAGATTAAATAATCCTGATCAAAGAAAATTCCTTTATGAAAGCTAGATTTTTCATGTCCATATTTTAGTTCGATATACAAAAACATTCCTCACTTTTGAGCTGATTCGTAAAAATATTGATAGCAATAATACTAGGTAGCCTATATTTTTCCGTGCCCTATTTAGGATATGATGAATGGCGAACAAATCGCCATGTCGGGCTCGCTTTAGACTTTGGGCATTAAATTAAAATATCATGCAAATTCTTTCGCAATATTTCTTAATATGCTATGTTTTTATATCTGACACGAAAATAATGAGCCAATACACTAAACTGCTAGTGGTAGAGCCATGCTGTAGACAGTTTTGTCTACAGCATGAATGGATCGGCTCGAACTGGTTGTTAACATTGTTTCAAAGACAACCGACGTGAAGTAGCAGCTTGCTGTTGCGTTTCGTATAGTGAGTGAGATATCCGGAGGTACAAATCACTCCCCCTCTTTCATAATCCCTTAATCCTTTAAGGTCGGCAACGTGTTTATGATTCTTCAGGCGTTGTAGGCGTTCATAGGCGGTGGAAATCACTTACCATTAGACGATGTTCGTTTGTACGCCATAAAAAAAAAAACTTGAATGATATTATTGAGATATTTTTAATTTTTCAAACTCTATGGGAAAGATATAGTCATATAGACCGTCTTGGTTAATTCTCACCTATGGTAATTTTTCGATATCTTATAACCATGTCGGCTAAATCTAAGCATATAAAATGACAAGGCCTGACTGACTGATTCATCAACGCCCAGACCCAACCACCGGACCCAGAAAGCTAAAATTTTAACAGAATGTTCCTAAAGTGATATAGATAACTGCTAAGAAATGGTTTTTGATATAACATCACTAATGGCCGTTCCCAATATTCTGTCTATTGACAGATTTGTTTACTGGCAGTAACATTTTGACACATTTTGTATGGAAAATCTGTCAAAACACTATAGACAGTGAGCAAATCTGTCGATAGACAGAATATGGGGAACGACCATAAATGGGTCCTTATATATCTTTCCAATAATTAGCAAAACAAAATACTAGTCCATAAATTAATAACGTACGTAAATGCAAAATTACATTAATTGCTAATTTATGTGTGCACTAGATAACCTTTAACCCGGGATGCGCTGGATATAGCTCAAAAGATATATTACGCTGTCTTTAATGTTCATCCTAGGCAGTTTAGATACATGACTATATGTAAACATGGCTAAATTCTAAATCTTAGCTTAAAATATTATGTTTCGTATTCCCCATTTTTTTTTTATCATTATTCATGTATCGAAAGTTAATAAAAAAACAGTCAATATTATGGTAAATAATGTCTCGTCTCTCGCTTTGTTTTTACTAGTTATAGATATAACAAAAACATAGCACAATCCACATATTTTACATACGTTCAAACTAAAATACATAAAATCCGTAGGGGTATGTACACTAAATATTATATTACAGTACTCATGGTGAAAACCTGCCATAGTAACTTGTTCCTTCGAGTCACATTCCAGGGTTAGAAACATACGGACGCACTCACGCCTGTAATCCCCGAAGGGGTAGACAGAGGTGTAACCAGTATACCCAGATTTCGCCAAGCGTATTTCCGACCCTTATGTGATAGGGGGCGAGCCTATCGCCATGCCGGGCACAAATTCCAGGGTCCAGGGTTAGCTAGTGTGTTATATTTATAAGCTTGAGTGACGAAACGAGCAGGTTGTTCGCCTAATGGTAAGAGCCACGCCTGCCCATAAACACATGCAACACCACACAGAACTTTGAATTACAAAGCACTGCATGGCATTGGACTGAGCTCGTCATCCCGAGACATAAGATGTTAAGTCTCATAATGCCCAGTAATTTCAATGGCTTCAATGTCCTTCAAACCAGTACACACAAGTTCTTACACACTGCTACTTGGCAGCAGAAAAAGACAAAGCTGCGTTACCAACTCAGACGGCCTCTCACATACGAGGGGCCTACCACTTTGTAAAATGCAAGTTTATAATAAAATAACAACTCCGTTGACACTCCCAACTTTCGTAAATCCTTGATTCAATAAAGATTTATAGTAGGGGCATTTGTTCGAAGTCGGAACTTCCAAGTAATTAGAAGCAGATTGTGTTATCTCGGCGATAATGATGAGGTCATCGCTATGGGCACGCATCCTTACTCTACCGTTGTTACTTTACAACTAGAAATGTTCCATTCATGGAGTCTATTCATTATTGAAGACTAATTTGGAATTACAAAGTACTACATGGAACTGCGCTTGTTACTCTGAGATATAAGGTCTTAAGTATAATGCCCAGTAAGTGTCACTGGGTTCATAATCTTTCTAACTGGAACGCAACAGTGCTTACACACTGCTACTTGGCGGTGTAAATGAACAAATTGATGGAACCTACTCAATTAGACTCTCGAATATGAGGGACCTACGTATACTACCTTACAATGACGTCAGGACTGTGAAATATTCTATTTTTTAAAAAAAGTTATTTAAGCGGATGGTTCTTAGCTATGTTTAAAAGAGTGTTCTCCGTTTAGAGCAACAGACTTTTTCTGAAGTAAGTCAAGGTTTTAACAGTTTGGGTACAGTATAGTGTGCAGAATCGCGATCACTGATGTGTAAATTATATCGAGCCAACTTTTTACCGCTTTGCTCGATAAGGAATAACATAAAAAATATGTTTTTAGCATTTACGAAATATCTTTTTCAAACAAAATGTTACCGTTATTTGGGATATATCAAAGTCATAGTATATTTATTGGTCTTGGATTAAACTCTACACATTTAAACTCATTGCCATAAATTAAAATATATTTCTCATCTGAAAACACTGATAAGTATTTTTTAAAGTTGATTTAATATTTTTCTGTCGTAAATTTCACCACGAGACAAATCTCTTCATCAGAAATAAATTAAAAAACTTTTTTACTCTTTATCACTTCTACGACCGACAATATCAAAGTTATAAGCCCATTTCTTTAAATTAAAAACTGTTTATACCTAAAGTAGCCTCCAGAATTATTTAATATTTTTCATTGAATCATCTAAGGTTTTTGCAGAATAAATAAAAAAAGTCGATGCTTTCTACTAGCAATCAGTTTTTATGTTTAATTCATTGTATTAAGGTAGACATTCGGTTAATCAAGTCCGCGATGACAAGGTAAGTCGGTGGTAAGTGAACCAGAACCTTTTAAATTACGCCCGTTGAATATTTTATTTGACACCAAACGATGCTTCGATATTTCCGCTTCGAGTAAAATATTCGAGGCTTTTTCATCTTAAATTTTGCATTTCATAGAAAATGGTGTACGGAAATGTATTGAAAATAGCTATTGCTTTAGAAATCTGAAGTATTCTGAGTCGATAAAATGAAATGTATTGCAGACAGAGTGCTTAGTGCTAGTTTTTTGATGGCTCAAGTTATTCGTATACGAGAAATATGTAGAAAGGTATTAGGCTAGACTTAACATCTTATGTCTCTAGGTGACGAGCGCAGTCCAACGACATGCAGTGCTTTATAATTCAAAGTTCTGTGCGGTGTTGCTTCTGTTTATGGGCAGGCGTTGTGCATACCATTAGGCGAACAACTTGCTTGTTTCGTCAATCAAGCTAATATATAAATGTACTTATTACTGTCAAAAACAATTATGTTAACTAGTGGCACACTCCTTGCATTATGTGATAGAAGTTAAATATTACTTATTAGATATTTATGCTACAATACCTACGCTCATATAAATAAAAAATATTAATCCACTTAATCAAAACTACTTTCGGAAATATAAAAGTGCAGTAAAACGGCGCGTGATAGCACGACCTGAGCCACGGACGAGGCGCAGTAAAAAACACCATAAAAAAATCGCGTTATGTTTGCTATTTTGCATAACCTTAAATATTAATTATTTTCTTACGCTATTTAATCTTTATTATCTAATACAACCTGTTACACGGATGAGAGTATACGCCAAGTCCAAATATTATACCTGAAACAAATACAATTTATTAATCAAACATGTCGCAGAAGAGTAGACGTTCTTACATGTAGATGAGTGAAAACTAAAGAGAAATATATTGTAAACTTTATCTATTGGCTACGGCGATTAGCCGGCTGTGAAACAAGAGGTCGCGAGTTCGATTTCCGCATCGACACAAATGTTGTACATACACACGAACTCACGCCTGTACTCCCCGAGGGGGTAGGCAGAGGTGTAACTAGTACATCCACATTTCGTCGAGCTTATTTCCGTCCCAGGGTCACATCGTATGAAAATTTGATAAGTTAATAAGTTTAGTATCGTCGTGCAAGTCGGCCTGAATCATACCTAAATATGAGATTGCAAATTACAGATTGCAGTGATAATAAAATTCACTGCGTATAATCATAGACGAGAAAACTCGTAATAATCTATAAATGAGAATATTTTATATTCCGTTATCTGTAAAGGGAATATCGCTTTTTCTATTAAAAAAGAACCCCACGTTCCAGAGACACGGTAAAGTGTAAAGCCGCAAATGAATGTTGTTTCTTTAATTTTTCAAATGGTATCTTTTTATTTTTATCAGCACTAACGTCCATTATGTAATGAAATGTTCCTCGAGATAGCGGCCATTAGGTAAATTATTAGAAATGGCCGCTATGGGTACTTTTTGCGAGCTTGCATTTTGAGGGGAATTCGGTGGCCTTAAATTTTTGCGAGTTCAGTCTTGTGTCCATTTCTACTTATTTAAGATGGCTCTTGGGAACTAACCTTAATTTAAAGATGAAAAATATCTGACAAGGGAAGTTACCAAGGGTCCCCAGGTGGTTAAGTTGATAATGGAATAAATTATTAGTAATTTGAATAACTTTACGACTTCGCATAATCTATTCTTATGGGATGAAAATCAATGTTGATTCACATAATATTAAAACAATATCCAATGAACATAACATAAGCTCACGACTATATACCCGAAAGGGGTAGGCAGAGAAGCAATTAGTGCACCAATTTTCGCCGAGCTTATTAGCGTCCTATGATATGATAGGGCGCCCCTAGGCGAGTCTATCGCCATATCTGGCACAAATTCCAATAACGTAAAATTTAGAATAGAAACACAAATTGTCATTGCCCGACCTGGGGGGTTTGAGTCCAAGACGTCACCGTTCTCAGCTTTAATACGTTGCCACTAGTCCAATGAGGCGATACTATGTAAACCCAACAGTCACACGCATAGTCATGACCCCACACTGTATCGTGTATCGTGGGTATCAAGAACTACGAGGAACTTGCGGTCCAGATCCGACACAATTTTTTGTCAATCCCACCCAACCATTTGTCTCAATGCAGGAATCGAACCCACAGCCTCTCGCGCCGCCGGCTACTCGCCCGCTTTGCCACGGAGGCTGTCAAATAAAAGCTCACTATGCTATATTTGGCGACACAGTTCATTAATAACAACTTTACACAATCATATCTCTGATACGGTACAATAGGCATCGAATCCGCATGAATGGATGATTGATCTAAATAAAATAGTACTGCCGGAATACTGGAATACCGTGCGGATTCCGTAAAGATTTCATTTATTCTCGTTTTTCGTACCGTAATGAAGTGACCTGATTTATTGGCTGCTTAACCGAATCAGTATAATTGATGTTTGCGATAAAAAAACGTATTTTTTTTAGCAGAATCATTCATTTCAATGTAACCTACTAATATAAAATTGTGAATATTTGTGTTTTATAGCATAGGACGGCAAATGAGCAAGTGGGTCGCCTGATGATAAGTGATCTCCGGTAAACTCACAATACCAGAAGAATCATGGGTGCGTGGCCGACCTTAAAGGAAAGGGATAATTGAGGAATTGGGTAGGGGAGGGAGTTTGGGCCTCCGGATATCTCACTCACCGTACGAAACGCAGTAGCAAGTCGCTACTTTACCTCGGTTTTCTGTGAGAATGTGCTAATGACCCGGTGGAACCGCCTCATTTATGCTGTAGACAAAACACGAGGTGGTAGGTCCTTTGCGAGAGGCCGTCTGGATTGGTACCACCGCTTTGTCTATTTCTGCCGCCAAGCAGCAGTGTGTAAGCACTGCTGTGTTCCGATTTGAAGGACATTGAAGCCAGTAAAAATACTGGGCACTCGGGGTGACGACACCAGCGCAGCCCAATGCCAGTGCTTTGTAATTCAAAGTTCTGTGTGGTGTTGTTTCTGTTTATGGGCAGGCGTGACGCTTACCACCAAGTGAGCGACACTTAAACTAATAAAAAAACTGTCTACAGCGCGGCTCTACCACTCTGTGATCTTAGGTGTTGTGTAATCAATCACGCATTAACGACTGAACGGATTTCGATGAAATTTGGCATAAAGGGTAGACCATAACCCGATTAGCATAGAATACTTTTTTAGCTGTAGCCGTAGTTGGTTTATTCTCGGGGCGAAAAAAATAGTTTCAGGAAATCGTTGGGTTTATTTATTGTAAAGGGCACAGTTCCCTAGGGTACAATTGAACCTATTCAAGCAAACAGATTTGCGGATCAAAGCTATTTCTTAACATGGCTAGTGGTTTCATAATGCGTAATCAATATAATCTTTAAAAAACCAAGCGTAACAGGCGCCACAAATAGATAAATCTTTTTATATACAAATTTCTACCTTCACAAATAGTAAGAAAGGTCACTCATGACCGATTATCGTGACTCCTGGGACCTGTGTGTCTAAAAGTCTTTCCATTATTCTCTGTTTACTGCGAGTTGCAAAGCTACGTTGTTTTTTCCCCAGCCGTCTGGGAATCTGATCAGAAAATCTTTTAGAGTATCGACCACTAGATTTACAGTATAAATACACCCAATAGTCACACACATAGTCCTGACCACTCACTAGGTTAACCTGTATCGTGGGTATCAGGAACTACCAGGGACTTGCGGTCCCACAACACCCAGACCCGAAACAAGTATTTGTGGATCACACAAACATTTGTCTCAGTGCGGGAATTGAACCCACGACCTTTCGCTTCGCAGCTGGCTACTCGCCGACTGCGCCACGGAGGCTGTCAAACTATAGTATAGACCACTTCCCCCTACTTAACCCATGTTAATTCTTCTTTCACCTGCCCTTATCCCACTCACAATGGAGTCGCCGTAACATTTTTTTTCTCACATGTTACAGAAAAAGCTTGTAGTTCTTACGACCAGCCGCCTGCCTGAGGTCAACCCCTCTGTAGAAACTATCCTATGTTATTTATTTTTTATAATTTACTTTCAAATCGACAGGTTTTTACGATTCGTGTGATCAAGGGTCGAATTATAATATTATATTCAATATTTTTAAACCTATCGTACAGTTGAATATCGACGAAAAGAAACAAAAAGATAATTGAAACGAGTCGGAACTGGGAATATAAATTTATCATCATATAAAATATGGAGCATTGAAAATATGAACCAATGAATTGGGAATATCGTTGTCATAAATATAAGACTTCATAAAAATAGAATAACAGGATTCACAAATGATGAATAGTTTCAATTAAATTATGCGCCGTCGATGAAGGAAATAACTTTAACTGGGGTAGAGTTCATAGTGCATGACGTTTTCAATTCGTTGGTGCGATTTTTTATCCATTTTTTTATCAATAGAATCGCAGATTTAAAAAAATATAATTAAACATGGAACGAGGTAACTAAATAATCTTAAAAAGCCTAAAACCTAATCAACGACCTAAAATACGATATATCTTCTATTAATGATCAAAGAGTTGAAAGCCGCAGGTTTGGTTACCTATATAAGAAGTCTCTGGGTTAAATTATATTTCATAAAAAACAATTGGTAGAGCCACGCTGTAGAAAGTTTTGTCTACAGCATGAATGGGCCGGCACGACCGGGTTGTTGCCACTGTCTCACAGAAATCTGACGTAAAGTAGTGACTTGCTGCTGCGTTTCGTACGGTGAGTGAGATATCCAGAGGCCCAAATCCTCTCCGCTTCTCAATCCCTTAATAATTCCTTTCCCTTAATGTCGGTAACGTGTCCATGATTGTTTTGGTAGTCTGAGGGTTCATGCGCGGTGGAGATCACTTATTATCAGGTGACCCACTTGATAGTTTTACAGCCTGTGCTATAAAAAACGCATCCGAATTAATATATACAAAGAGGTCCAATTTTGAACACTCTTCTTTTTTTGTCAAGGTTTAATTAATGTTTTATTTAAGCACGAATACTAAAACTCAGTCATCTTTGTAGCAAATCAATTGGCGTACTAAATCTAATTGGCTTCAGCACATTACCGCCACGGCCCATATCAGAGAAGCAAATAAACGGAGTGATACAGTACTACTTCGGAAACTTCGTCAATGTGGTTTATTAACGAAGCCTCTACGGAGAGAACATTAAAGTTTGGAACAGCTTGCCGCAGCTTAGTCGATCCAAATGATAGTGTCCGAATGAACGTGGACACAAAACTGTTGAACGGACAGTAGTGAGTCTGAAACGTGAATTTACAGCGATTAAACTTCGACAACTGGAGATATCAAGCGATGTTAAACGCAAAAGGCACTGAGTCCAATTAAAATATCTATAAATCTCATACATTCAGCGTGAAATGCCTACAAAGTTTGTCCAGTTGGGTTTCATTTTATGGCCAACTGTCAACACGTAAAACTAGAACAGTCCAAGTTTTGAATTTACAATCTTAAAGCGATTGGCGATGTCCGGAACTGTACCAGATGAAGGACCAACTTGGGAACCAGATATAACTTGAATGTCAGAGTGGCGAGATGGGCTAACTTAAATAGGCGGGTATCGCGCCGGTCGTGCTCCACGATAAACAAGTAGAAGTTCGATCGAACTTGAAATAAAGAAAAATAATACTACATGTATAAAGATTACAGTATGATTTTTTTCTGTCTAAGGCATAGTATTGAACAAGTTTTTTTTTATTAAATAATAAAATAAAAGTCAGTCTAACCAATACTATGGAATAAATGAATATAAAAGTAGTAACGCGCTCTATTAACGCAGCGTCTAGCGCTAAATGCATGAACTTCTTTATTGAAAACAAAACCCTCCGGGAAAACGTAAAGGTGCGTCCACACTACAATGATATTTCGCCTCACCTAGTCGTGGCTGTCACACGTATTTGTTACGCTAATGTGGACGAATATCATTACATGCACTGTTTCATTTTGTCGTGACATGGCACAGAGAAATGTTCTGAGGTCTCAGAGTGGATCACTCCATGACATTAGGTCGTAACATTTGACAACCATCTACACTTGAGAGTTTTTTACACGTGTTTGTTACAGTCACGCCTCTTGGTGCGGTGAAATGTCACAAAATAAGAATTTTGTTATTATTGTTCAGTTATAATACAACATAACATTAACTAACATAAGCAGTATGTTTTATTATTTCATCACTTGCAATTTCGTATGATTCATTTGTTTGCAATACAGTATAAACCTAGCAAAGATAAATGTGTTTACAAAATTACATAATCATTTACTCATTGAAAACTATTAGCTGCCGGCCGTTTACTTTTAAATACAAATGAGTGTATTATCTTAACATTTCTAAACAAATAATCTAAAAAGTGTGCCAGAGAATCCGTTTGTTCCTGCATATTAAAACTGTCTGTTTAAAGTATTTTATGATTAATAGCCTTGATGTTTTACGTTGCTCTATAATTCATTGAAAGGGATTTCTCGTGCAGTATTTTTAAATCTGTATCGTTAACAAATTTATAATATAAAACTGAATCGATGAGATATTATTGGTTTAGTGAGAATATAAATATAATATGTATCGGTTAGAGGTAATTTAAATTTAATGTGTATTTTGATTCTGTCGTAATAAATAATTTGCGTGTACTCGGTTTTATTGTTGAAAAGAGACCAACTCCTTGCATTTCAGTATATATATAGCGTCTATATTTAATTAAATTACTTATTCAGACACAATAAGCCAATTTTTAAGATCACACGTATTTTGTTTACTCGATTTTCCGAAACGTACAACAGTTAAGAACTTCGTGACGACAACTTTATAATTTGCGACAAACAATTCAATGTTTACTTTCATTTTATAAGTAAAGTTAATTAGAACAACTTTGATGAACGCTATTTTGTATCATAAGATTTAACTCACAAACTTTCTCTTTATGAACTGTAAACTGCAACCTAGTTATATATAATGGTTAGGTATATTCTTTCTGCTAATTATTTATGAAGCTATATACATTATCCTTTGTAGAACTTTTTCATAACACTTTTTGACTTTTCCTGCTATTCAATTCATACACTAGATTAAAATAGTATTTAAGTGAATAAAAAGCAAGCAAGCAAAGCTAAGATTATCTTTTAACAAGTGAGTATTGAGTATTTAATTACCAAATGAAAGTATCTGGTATATTGGTCTGGTATTGGTATGGTATTAATGCTCATATTTTCTTAATACCAAAATCCAATTTAAGGTATCATTCTTCCTTTCGAATATTCTTTACTTTTTAAATAGAAATTTATCTTATAGGTAAACGTTATTGATATTATTTCTATTCTTCAAGTAGAGTTTAACTGGATTCTCACTTATTAAAAAGGATACTTCAAAGTGATCTTTACGTGATACGAAAAATAAGTGACATAGTGATTTCTTAGGTTTACGCGAATATTACACATTGAAATTCGTGGTCACGGGAGAGACGAAGGCTGAAAAGCTTTCGAAACGTCGGGACTAAAATAAAAATTAAACCGCGATAAAATCCGTATAAACTAGTTTTATTTCAATAAGTGACATGTTAAAAATTTAAATTATAAAGTTGTTTTAGAATATATTGAAGTTACATAATATTCAATAACGAATATAATGGTTCATTTTGAGTTACGCGACCGAGACATACCGCTAGCGCTCCTGCCTGCCCTCTTAGAATGCAAAAAAATAAAAGTTCCATCGCGTCATCACAGACTTGTAATTTTTTTATTGCATAGGCCGACAAACGAGCAAGTGGGTCACCTGATGGTAAGTGGTCTCCACTACCCATGTACGACCACAATACCAATAGAGTCAAAGGCGCGTTGCCGACCTTAAAGGAAAGGGATAATTTAGGGATTGGGAAGGGGAGAGGATTTGGGCCTCCGGATATCTCACTCACCGAACGAAACCGAGCAGCAAGCTGCTACTTTAGGTCGGTTTTCTGTGAGAAATGTGTTTCTGTGTGACTTGTATCGGAAGACGTCACGTAATTAGTCTAGATAAAAGCGGACGTTTCGCTGCCGTCATACATCGCGGTCTCTTGCCTCGATTGCACACCTCAAAATGTACCATAAGACATAAACCCTTATTATTGATCTAATAATTAAAAAAAGCGTGTGTGTATTAGTGTACACACGTAAGAAGTGAAACTTCTTTATGTTTATATTTAAATTATTATTGTTTTTTTTTATTTTATTATTACAATTAATTGATGTTTACTAGATTAACAGCCGTATTAATTAATAATTGCTAGTTTTAATAAAATTATTTACACTCACTGATATTTACAATCAAAAACTAAGGTTAACCTGAAATAACCTTGAAAAAAATAAATACCGTAATCACACCCACGTGTTGAATGTATTAGAAAAAAGGTTTAATTACATACTTCTGTTAGAAATCCACTGGAATTAGAATAAATATCTTTTATTCTTTTTGCCAATAACTTTTTTTTTTCGCTAATCACTTAATTGATATATAATTTTTCACGTCACTACTGAGTTTCAGAAATAAATAAGGCGCGTAACAGAAAAACGTGATTTAACATAAATAATTTAAGGTGTGTTCCACTGAGCGCTCAAAACGCTCACGCTACGTGTATTTAGATAGGATTTTGCTCATTGTGAGCGCACCTTTAGAAATAAATATGGCGCGTAACGGAAAAATGTTACCCAGAAATAAAGATGGCGCGTAACAGGAAAACGTAAAATTTTTTTTTTACATTGCTATAAAATTTCTCCAATACGCCGATAAAGAAGTTTCACTTCAATTAAATTAATCAAAGACGTCGTTATAGAAAGTTTTGATCTATCACATGTCTGTGTCGATGCATGCAGTAATATAGGTGCCGACAAGTTAAGTCGAGAGTCCGACGTGATACCAGATGTTCGCAGGAGCCTGACACGGAATTGGGTCACAGTCGAGCTGAACTAAGCGTTGCATAATTAATAGTCCCATCCATTCGCAATCTCTTAAACCCTCTCGGATATCACAATCGGTCCGCAGCGTGTTACTAAATCTGTCACCACTAAGGTTTTGTAGTGAAATATTTTGCCAAGCGATTTCGCTGACTCTCACAAAGTAAAATATGAACTCGCGTCTACTTCCAAGTAAAGATTAATGCGCACAAGTTGACAAGATTGCGAAATAAAGCGCAGGGATAAATCAACTGTCTGCTTATTTGGTGAAAGATTTTATACAAGACAACTAACCAAATTATATTAAAATAACTTTAATTTATATGTTCGCATTTTAGCGTTCTCCAGTCGCTGCTGTTCAAATATCTCCTATTTCAAGTTCTAAAATTAAGTCAGTTACGTGTTATTTTAAGCATTAAAGCGCTCAGCACGTGTTTTGACATGTTCTCGCACACTTATCAAACTCCCTTTGAATTACTATTCAAATAGTTATGCTACACTTGTTTGATGACGTGGGATAGTAAACATTCACAAAATGTATTAATCTTTTTTTCATTTGCATAATGTATATTTTAGGTGCTCTTTCTAGATAAGAGGTCTTTGTGCTGCAGAACCCGTCGCTTCCCGCTTCACAGCAAGTTAGTCGTCAACTGCACTACGAGGACTGTCATTAATGCTCATAAAATGTATGTTAGGTGGTTCTATGATCATTATCTTTTTTCACTCCTCAAGTATATACTCTTAGATCCAGTTATTTATTTATTTACCTACATATACATTCGCACTCACGCCTGTATTCCCCGAAGGCAGAGGTGTATGTAACCAATACACCCACATTTCGCCGACGTATCTCCGTCCCATGATGTGATAGGGGGCGAGTCTATCGCCATATCGGGCACAATTCCAGATTACGGGTTTATACTAAGCATTTCATGATAGAAAAACCCAATATCACTTTACCTGACCCGGGAATAGAACCCGAGACATTTATATATTTATTTACTAAATGGAAATTTACATCTCCGATAATTCTTGAACAATATGCGTTGCCCAGCTCTACTTTTGCAGTAACATACGATATATGGGTGAATAAAGATATCGCTGACATGTCAAACATTTGTCTCCGTGCCGGGATTTGCGGCTGTGCGGCCACTTGTTTCACAGCCGGCTAGTTGCCCACTGTCCCACATAGGCAGTCAATTAATCATAAATCTAATTTAATGTCTAAACAAAACGAAGAAGCCACTTATATTTCTACCATTAACTGTAGCTCAAGCCATATAAATATCACCATTCTAAGTTTCATAATGGATCGTTGGAAACTTTTCAAATTAGTCTTGTACACGACGTATACCGCAGCTGGGGACCTTTTCTTTCCCGTTTTTCACAATTATTTCCGCTTGATGACTAAAAGATGTGTGTTCAGCGATTGTCATCTCTGAAACTGGGTCAGACACGCCCTCGAGTTAGCGCATACTTAATTTCATTGCACGCCCCCGAATCTCTGTGCGAGGTTTAACTTTTTCAAGCTGTTGTATTCTCCAGTACTTGAATCGGAATAATTTTGTCCACAATTTTACAGCTGAGTTTTTGTTGTATAAAATAATAAAATAATAAACAAAAGTAATATATTGTGTAAATGTTGCATTTTTATTTGAAATTTGTTAAAAAGATTTTGTTCTCAATAACTGCTTGATTGGTGTATTATTATTGTCAGTGTAAGCGAAATGAAAGCAGTACCTGGTTGGAAAGTTCAATACAATTATTATTCTATAAGTTATAAGGCCAAGTTTTGATTAAGTTCAACATCGATGACTTCATTATTTCTAACATTTAACAGAGAAAACTCGGTCTGAGAAACAGCATAAACATTATTCATCAGAGTTTCAAAAGTTTGTGTGGAAACGACGAGATATTAAACATTCATGGAATATCAACAAGATAAATAGAGGTGGATTTCAAAAATAATCATTCCAATTGCCCTTTAGAACTATTTTACGCAGAACGAATTTCAAAGTCGCGATATTTTTCGATGCCGTAGAAATTTCTGTATCGCAAGTGCTCAACAACTTTTGCATTGAATTCGAATACAAGGGAAATATTTTCTTACTTAAAAATAATTGAATGACTATAGAAAATGGATTGTGCCTATTAAGAGTTTGAAAGCAAAGAGGCTCTAGAAGTTTCAAAATTGGATTAAATAGATCCTGAGGTCTGAAAACTTTAACAGTACTCGAACAACAATTCTTAACTATACACTTAGAGAACTAAATTAGGCTAAGCGAATTCATAATACATATCTATATACATACATATTCAACGGATTTCTACTTGCTACGATCCTTGCACACCCCTTTGGCTTCCTTCGATATAATAAAAAATTTCATACATGTACTACATCGGTTTAGGGTACTCCTGACCTGGCCTTTCTCGAAAATATCTCCGACTTGATCTGTGATAGTTCGCCATTCACACTGGCCATGTATATTTGTTACGTCAACCTTCTTTCGTCCATCCTCTCTACATGCCCAAACCATATCAGTATTTCTTTCTCGATCTTCGTCACTACATCCTTATTCACAGCTCTACTGCCTATCTACTATTTATTTTCATTCTTTATATCTACTCTCCTAACCTTGTGTACAGAGTTGTTATTTTATTGCAACTTTGAACTTATTAGATAGTACCAAACGAGCAGATGTGAAATTTTGTCCAGGTAGAACTTCCTCGTAATTTCGATATACACCAACATGATAATTGGAAAGATACTTAAGTGGTAGAACCGCGCTGTAGGCAGTTTTGTCAACAGCATGAACTATGAGGGATCGACCGGTATGATAACTGTCTCACAGAAAATCGGCGGGAAGTGACAGCTTGCTGTTGTGTTTCGTACAGTGAGTGAGATTTTCGGTGGCCCAAATCTCTCTCGTATTCCCAATCCCCATTCCTTTATTCTAAAGACGGCAATGCTTCCGTGATTCTTCTGGTGTGGGTGCTCATGAGCGATAGAAATCACTTAACATCAGGCGACCCACTTGCTCATTTGTCCTCCTCTACTATAAAAAGATACATTAACCTTCCTTAACATAATGTAACTTACGCTAATTAAAACACACTGTGCTAAATAAACACTCTTTATCAAAACAGTGCCAGAGGTCGTACAGAAGTATTGCGAGGGTTTACTCAATAAATTCAAGGAATGGTCATATTAAAAATATTTCAATAACACGGTTGCGCATATCTCTGTTTGTTTAAGTATACGTTTTGAGATTGTTGAAGTGGTTAGTCCCTCGTCGCGTATTTATCTTACAAAGTGGTACATTTGTTCGCATCGCGCGGATGAATCCACGTTTTATATTTGGTTCTATGAAAATATTACATGATGCGTGACAACCCTACTTACGTGAACGTTGATTTCAATGTATATACTTTATTGGGTCGGTAGTATCATAACTCTGTTTTGTGTAATAAAAATAATTACATAAATAGTTGATTCCACGTTAGCATTCCCGACATAGTAACAGGTAAGCCAGTCAGTGCAATGTCATTCTACATATACTTTTTATAGTATGGGAAGGTCGTATCCGGATAAAAAGCAAAATTTTGTTCCCTGACGTGGTTTAAATTCGCAACCTTTGTTTCACAGTTTCACCCCTAACATCAATGACTGAGATTGCTGAAACGAATATAAATTTATCCGTAGGTAAATGAGTTAAAAATAGTGACCACCATATGTAAATATCGGTATATTAAAGTGCTAGAGCCACGCTGTAGACATTATTGTCTACAGCATGAATGGAACGGCTCAACCCGGTGGTAGCTACTGTCTCACAGGAAACCGACGTAATCGATAAGCTTGTTGTTGCGTTTCGATGGTGAGTGAGAGATCCAAATACCCTTCCCCTTCGGAATCCCTCATCATCCCTTTCCTATAAGGTCGGCAACGCGTTCATGATTCGTGATATATTTTAGATGTTTATTTAGATGTTTATGGGCGGTGGAGATCACTTACCATTAGGTGACCCACTTGCTCGTTTGCCTAAATCTGTTTTTAATAAAAACATATAATATAATAGTGATTTCTTATGTTTACGCGAATATTACACATTGAAACAAAACTAGTTTAGACGGATTTTTTCGCGGTTTAATTTATTTAGTCCGGATGTTTCGAAAGCTTTTCAGCCTTCGTGGTCACGGGAAAGACCATAAAATATCAATGTAAATATGTCAATCACAAATATGGCACAAATTATACCTAATTTCTAAAATGTAAGCATAATAAATGGAAGTCTCGTAGATCCCTGACCTGATTATTATGAACATTAACATAAGGTGGGCATTAAGTCCACCTTTATACATGTTATGTATATAAAGTATAAATAAATAAAATAGACATTAAGGTATCTCCATTCCACTTAAACTCTTTATTTATTTAATCAAATTGCAGCTCAGTTACTTTTCAAAGAGTTTGGTACTATGTTAATAGAAAGGAGCCCGAAGTCAACTAAATTCTTGAATGCATAAAATACTTTTTCCTCTATTGAAATTCTAATCTGAAATTCAAAGGAGCGCTTACTTACGCCTACGACCTTTCGCGGTGTGTTCCAGACTGTGATATTACAAAAGAAAGTCCTTGCTCACTGTAAAAATCTTTACTTAGTAAATTGGATATGGGAGAGATAGTTTAGTTTATTTAAACAGATTACTAGATGATAGGACCCTCGTATGCAAGAGGTCGTCTGGGTAGGTACCACTGCTTTGTCTTTTTTGCCATCAAGCAACAATATGTAAACACCGTGGTGTAATATGGCCCATTTATGCTGTAGACAGTTTTGTCTACAGCATGAATGGACCAGCTCGTCCGGATTGTTATCACTGTCCACAGAAAACTGGCGCAAAATAGCAACTTGCTGCTGCGTTTCGTATGGTGAGTGAGATATCTGAAGGCCCAAATCCCCTTACCTTCCCAGTCCCTTAATAATCCTTTTCCTTTAAGGTCGGCAATGCGTTCATAATTCTTGTGGTATTGTGAGCGTACATGGGCGGTTGTGATCACTTACCATCAGGTGACCCACAGCCTGTTTGCCGGCCTATGCTATAAAAAAAGGAATACAATATAAGAGTATATTCTTGTCTCTCATTTCAACATCTTATTTACATACTCGGTGGCCTATATCTCAGTGATATAGGCCGACCTTGCACGTACTTAGTCCTTAAGGCTTTCGGGGAATCTTTAATAGCTTATGTCTAGACCTAAATCCTACAAAATAGTTTTTTTTTATTAGATTGAATGACGAGACAAGCAGGTCGCTCGCCTGCTGGTAAGCGCCACGCCTGCTCATAAACAGAAGCAACGCCACACAGAACTTTAAATAAAGCACTGCATGACACTGGATTGCGCTCGTCACCCCGAGACATAAGGTGTTAAGCCTCATAATGCCCAGTAATTACACTGGCTTCAATGTCCTTCACACCGGAACCCAACAGTGCTTACACACTGTTGCTTGGCGGCAGAAATAGACAAAGCGGTGGTACCAACCCAGCCGGTCTCTCGCAAACGAGGGACCTACCACCTTTGAATATCAAGTATATCAAGTATCAAACATATGTTTTAATAATACAATAGACCCAATAGTTACATACATAGTTGCCTTCACCGTTAAAGCAAGGGATAATTAACAATGAATACACAAGTAACTTAGATATAGTGGAAGTAACTTGGATAGTGGTGCACGCTCTTGGAGCTGGTTTCGAATCTGCGACTTTCGTCAGTCCGTACCACCCTCCACTGAGCTATAAATCTAATATTTTATGGAAATAATGAAGCATATAATAGATAAACGGATAAAATTCGTATAGATAATAATTTTGCGGATGAGATTAATAATTGAAAATTTCCTAGAGTGTTATTGGAAAAGTTTCACTGTACCATCCGCTATTTCTCGGTAGTGAGGTAGCCGGAAGATACGGCACAAGTGGAAAATTGCTTTCAAAACTATATTCTTTAATTTAAATATCATATAGCCTTTGCAAAGTCATACATATACTACTGTTATCAACTGACAGCAGTCTTTAAGCCAAGTCAGATACCTTCGGGCGGTTAGAAAACTTTGACACTAAATTGGCCACTATCCATTCCCTATACATACATATATACGCGTTCACGCCTGTACTCCCCGAAGGGGAGGGTAGAAGTGTAACTAGTACACCACATTTCACCGAGCTTATTTCTTTCCCATGATAGGGGGAGACTCTATCGCCATATCAGGCACAACTCCAGACTCCGGGTTGATACTAACATTTCATGATAGAAAACCCCACTATCACTTTACCCGACCTGGGATCGAACCCGAGACCTCAGAACAGCAGTCATTCCGCGTACGCATTACAACGAGACAGTCGATATAAATGCAAACTATAAATGTCATTATGTATATTACGTAAGCTGAAAATAGTGAAAAATATGTCAAATCTACAAGTTCATTCAAGTGTAAACATACATCAAAGTAATTTATGAAAAATTACAAATGTAAATATGAAAACATGAAAAAAAAAATTAATGAAAAAAATATGAAACATCCCAATTTAGAAAAAATATGTAATTTCCAGGATCATTTTATCATCAAAATATTCTTCCCAACTTGTATTACGGTTCTGTACTGTACTAAGTAAGAATAATGACGTATCACTAGCTGGCACACGTATTTCCGTAAATTGAAATTTATTTTTTCCGCAGTGTCGGTGTTAATTCAACATGATTTACGTCAAACCTCATTTCGCCGGTGCGTCAGTAGAAACAGTAATTGGAGGTCTAATCCGACAAGGCAGCGTCCCTCCGGCCCTCGGAAACCCTCAGAAAAATGCACCACTCCCAAATTCTACACCCCCGTCTTTCATACCGAACTCTTTAAATATTAATGCCAGATAAAATATAGAGCACAGAAATAAAAGGCAATAAACGCTGAGAAGACAAAAATATCCCGGCTGAAATATTACGATAACAATTCTGTGAAAATTATTTGTGTTCCGAATGAGAAAAAAATTATTAACATTGCAGTTCACGCTTTTTGAAGTTGAAGGGTTCAGGTGGATTTTAAGAACTAAAACAAGTACAATAAGCTTAAAATAATATGTAAAAGGGAATTCCACAATATATTTTTGTATTGTATTCCGTAACAAGGTTTTGTTACATTACATTGGGTTTAAGAACAAAGTCGTCAGTAAATGCATTACACATATAATTGCAAAGTTCACGACAAAAAGGTTTATAGTCATAATCTCTACAAGATCTACTATTCCAACTTAATAATAATAGATCATAGGGTTTACCAAATTCATTTCAAATAAATGACAAGTAAAAGAATCTCCTTTGAAATATGCATTATACTGCAGCTTATATCATAATGTAGACAAAACACTATAAAAATAACACATTCCTCAAACAAAAACAACGTTATTCAAATTATATTTCTCAGCTCCAAAGCAGACTTGACACAATTTATTTACGCAAACATAAAAATATCATTTAATTCTCCAATGAATGTATCAACAAAAATAAATTGAACGTGCCAACTCGGGGACTTTCGTGAGGCGATACATTAAAAATACATCCAACGCACGAAGGATTAATATGCCTTCTTTGAGGCCATTTATAACGAAAAGGGCAATATATCTCGTCCTTAGCAAAGTGTAAAATATCTACAAACCAATAATGCGTGAATTGTAGTGGAACTTACTATGCCGGTCGCGCGGTGACGTGGGGTCCATACAAACATTTATTTTGTTGTCGCCTAAACCTACCGAAACAATATTAAAGCTATAAAGAACGGAATGGCAGGGGGAAGATGTGGGGCCTTCGCGGAGTAATGAGAAATTCACCCCCGTATATCGCAGATTGCAAATCATTTTTTCACGCTAAAGTAATTACTATGTGATACCCAAACATCAATTTTCGAGCCCATTGTTTTGAACAAAGGAGATTGACAACTTATCCCACGAATATCGGTTTCGATATTTCAATTGCTTTTTGTTAAAAGGTTTCAATGCAAATAGGTAATACAATATTTCCAAATATTTTTACTTTTACATAAACTACTCCAAATATAAACTAAACTATTACACATAAACAAAAATACTTTTAAATAAACACAGTGTATCCCAAAACCAAGTTCGTGTGTATACCCGTAACGTGGCAGATAAACTCCTGAAGGCCAATTCTAGTAATTTTAAACGTTCAAAATATCATTCCGATCTAATCTCAGCGTCAAGAAAGTTGCAAATGGCATTCTCTTAAACTAATAATCAACGT